>CM033469.1:75330072-76530072 GCA_019447015.1 Hymenochirus boettgeri
AATCTATTTGTGAGTCCTACTATACTAAGTAGAACAGATTAGTGTGATCCTACTATACTATAGCTAGAACAATATTAGTGTGATTCCTACCATACTATAGAGAACAATATTAGTGTGATTCCTACATACTATAGCTAGAACAATATAGTGTGATTCCTACCATACTATAGTAGAACAATATTAGTGTGATTCCAACCATACTAAGTAGAACATATTAGTGTGATTCCTACCATACTATAGTGAACAGTGTTAGTATGATTCCAACCATACTATAGTAGAACAATATTAGTGTGATTCCTACCATACTATAGTAGAACAATATTAGTGTGATTCCTACCATACTATAGTAGAACAATTTTACTGTGATTCCTACCATACTATAGTAGAACAATATTAGTGTGATTCCTACCATAATGTAATAGAACAATATTAGTGTTATTCCTACATACTAAGAGTAGAAACATATTAGTGTGATTCCTACCATACTATAGTAGAACAATTAGTGTGATTCCTACCATCAGTAATAGAACAATATTAGTGTGATTCCTACATAATGTAATATAACCATATTAGTGTTATTCCTACCATTTACTATAGCAGAACAATATTAGTGTGATTCCTACCATACTATAGTGAACACATTAAGTGTGATTCCTACCATACTATAGTAGAACATATTAGTGTGATTCCTACCATAATGTAATAGAACAATATTAGTGTTGATTCCTACCACTAAGAAGAACAATATTAGTGTGATTCCAACCATACTATAGTAGAACAATTAGTTTGTGATTCCTACCATAAGTAAGAACAATATTAGTGTGATTCCTACCATAATGTATAACAATATTAGTTATTCCTACCATACTATACGAAACAATATTAGTGTGATTCCTACATACTATAGTAGAACAAATTATGTGATTCCTACCATACTATAGTAGAACATTTTACTGTGATTCCTACCATATATAGTAGAACAATTAGTTGTGATTCCTACCCATAATGTAATAGAACAATATTAGTGTATCCTACCATACTAAGAAGAGAACAATATTAGTGTGATTCCTACCTTACTATAGCAGAACAATATTAGTGTGATTCCTACCATACTATAGTAGAACAATGTACTGTGATTCCTACCAATATCTAGTAGAACAATATTAGTGTGATTCCTACCATACTATGCTAGAACAATATTAGTGTGATCCTACCATATATAGTAGAACAATATTAGTGTGATTCTACCCATACTATAGTAGAACAATATTAGGTGATTCCTAACATAATTGTAATAGAACAATTAGTGTGATTCCTACCATAATGTAATATAACAATATTAGTGTTATTCCTACCATACTCTAGCAGAATATGATCACCATACTATAGTAGAACAATATTAGTGTGATTCCTACCATACTATAGTAGAACAGTATTAGTGTGATTCCTACCATAATAGTAGAACAAATGTGTGAGTCTATCATACTATAGTAGTAACAATATTAGTGTTGATTCCTCCATACTATAGTAGAACATATTAGTGTTATTCCTACCATACTAGAGAAGAACAATATTAGTGTGTTCCTACCATACTATAGTAGAAACATATTACGTGTGATTCCTACATACTATAGAGAAAAATTATGTGATTCCTACCATAATGTAATGAAACAATATTAGTGTGATTCCTACCATAATGTAATAGAACAATATTAGTGTGATTCCTAACCATACTATAGTAGAACAATATTAGTGTTATTACCTACCATACTAGAGAAGAAACAATATTAGTGTGATCCTACCTATAATAAGAACAATATTAGTGTGATTCTCCTACTAATACTATAGTAGAACAATGTTGTGTGATTCCTACATACTATAGTAGAACAATATTAGTGTGATTCCTACCATACTATAGTAGAACAATGTTAGTGTGATTCCTACCATAATGTAATAGAACAATATTAGTGGTGATTCTACCATAATGTAATAGAACATATAGTGTTATCGACCATATCTAGGAAGAACAATATTAGCTATGATTACCTACCATACTATAGAGAACAATATTAGTGTGATTCCTACCATACTATAGTGAACAATTGTGTGATTCTACCTACTATAGTAGAACAATATTAGTGTGATTCCTACCATAATGTATAGCAAATATATGTGTGATTCCAACCATACTTATAGAATAACAATATAAGTGTGATTCCTACCATAACTGTAGTAGATCAATATTAGTGTGATTCCTACCATATATAGTAAAACAATCTTAGGTTATTCCTACCATACTATAGAGAACAATGTTAGTGTGATTCCTACCATACTATAGTAGAACAATTTAGTGTATTTCTTACCATACTATAGTTAGAAACAATATAGTGTGATTCCTACCATATGTAATAAAACAATATTAGTGTTGATTCCTACCATACTATAGATGAACAATGTAGTGTGATTCCTACATACTAAGTAGCACATATTAGTTGATTACCTAAGTAATAGAACAATTTAGTGTGATTCCTACCATAATAGTAGAACAATATTAGTGTGATTCCTACCATACATAGTTAAAACAATAGTATGTGTGATTCCTACCATAATTAATAGAACAATATTCGTGTGATTCCTACCATACATTAGATAGAACCAATGTTAGTGTGATTCCTACCATACTATTAGTAAACAATTAGTGGATTCCTACCATAAGTAATAGAACAATATTAGTGTGATTCCTACCATAATGTAATAGAACATATTAGTGTATTCCTACCATACTATAGAGAACAAATTAGTGATTCCTTACCATATATAGTTTAGAACAATATTAGTGTGATTCCTACCATACTATAGTAGAACAATGTTAGTGTGATCTCTACCAACTATGTAGAACAATATTAGTGTGATTCCTACCATAATGAATAGAAAATATTAGCGTGATTTCCTACCATAATGTAATAGAACAATATTAGTGTTATTCCTACCATACTAGAGAGAAACAATATTAGTGTGATTCCTACCATACTATAGTAGAACAATTAGTGTGATCCTACCATATCTTCGTAGAACAATATTGTGTGTTCTACCACTATGTATAGAACAATATTAGTGTGATTCCTACCATACTATGTAGAACAATGTTAGTGTGATTCCTACCATACTATAGTAGAAAATATAGTGTGATTCCTACCATAATGTAATAGAACAATATTAGTGTGATTCCTACCATACTATAGTAGAACAATGTTAGTGTGATTCCTACCAACTATAGTAAAATATAGGTGATTCCTACCATAATGTAATAGAACAATTATAGTGTGATTCCTACCAAATGTAATAGAACAATATAGTGTTTCCTACCTAATAGAGAACAATATTAGTTTGATTCCACCTATATAGTAGAACAATATTAGTGTGATTCCTACCATACTATAGTAGAACAATGTTAGTGTGATTCCTACCATACTATAGTAGAACAATATAGTGTGATTCCTACCATATATAGTAAAAAACAATATTAGGTGATTCCTACCATAATGTAATAGAACAATATTAGTGTATATTCCTACCATACTATAGAAGAACAATATTAGTGTGATTCCTACCATACATATAGAACAATATTAGTGTGATTCCTACATACTATAGTAGAACAATATTGGTGTGATTCCTACCATACTATAGTAGAACAAATTAGTGTGAGTCCTACATAATATAGTAGAACAATATTAGTGTGATTCCTACATACTATAGTAGAACAATATTAGTGTGATCCTACCATATATAGTAGACAATTTAGTGTGATTCCTACCATTACTATAGCAGAACAATATTAGTGTGATTCCTACCATACTATAGTAGAACATATTGGTGTGATTCCACCAGACATAGTAGAAAATATTGGTGAGTCCTACTCATACTATAGTAGAACAATATTTGTGTGATTTTACCATACTAAGTAGAACAATATTAGTGATTCCTACCATTATATAGTAGAAACAATATTAGTGTGATTCCTACCATAAGTAATAGAACAATATTAGTGTGATTCCTACCATAATGTATAGAACAATATTTAGTGTTATTTCTACCATACTATAGAGAACAATATTAGTGTGATTCCTACCATACTATAGTATGAACAATTTTATGTGAATCCTACCATACTATAGTAGAACAATATTAGTGGTGATTCCTACATACTATAGTAGAAAATATTAGTGTGATTCCTACCTACTATAGAGAACAATATTAGTGTGATTCCTACCATACTATAGTAGAACATGTTAGTGTGATTCCTACCATACTATAGTAGAACATGTTAGTGTGATCCTACCTACTATAGAAGAACATTATTTAGTGATTCCTACCTTATTAGTAGAACAATATTAGTGTGATTCCTACCATACTATAGTAGAACAATATTAGTGTGATTCCTACCAACTATAGTAGAACAATATAGTGTGATTTCCTACCATACTATAGAAGAACTATTAGTGTGATTCCTACCATACTATAGAGAACAATTACTGTGATTCCTACCTACTATAGAGAACAATATTAGTGTGATTCCTACCATTACTATAGTAGAACATGTTAGTGTGATTCCTACCATACTATATAGTAGAACAATATAGTGTGATTCCTACCATACTATAGAAGAATATTAGTGTGATTCCTACCATATATAGTAGAACAATATTATTGATTCCTAACTACTATAGCGAACAATATTAGTGTGATTCCTACCATACTATAGTAGAACATATTAGTGTGATTCCTACCATACTATAGTAGAAACAATAGTAGTGTATTCCCACCATACTATAGAGAAAAAATATTAGTGGGATTCTACCATACTATAGAAGAACATATTAGTGTGATTCCTACCATTATATAGAGAACAATATTAGGGTGATTCCTACCATACTATAGTAGAACAATATTAGTGTGATTCCCCATACTATGAGAACATGTAGTGTGATTCCTACCATACTATAGTAGAACAATATTAGTGTGATTCCTACCATAATGTAATAGAACAATATTAGTGTTATTCCTACCATACTATAGCAGAACAATATTAGTGTGATTCCTACCATACTATAGTAGACAATTTTATTGTGATTCCTACCATAATATAGTAGAACAATATTAGTGTGATCCTACCATACTATAGAAGAACATTATTAGTGTGATTCCTACCTTACTATAGCAGAACAATATTAGTGTGATTCCTACCATACTATAGTAGAACAGTGTTAGTGTGATTCCTACCATACTATAGTAGAACAGTGTTAGTGTGATTCCTACCATACTATAGAAGAACATTATTAGTGTGATTCCTACCTACTATAGTAGAACAATATTACTGTGATTCCTACCATACTATAGTAGAACAATATTATGTGATTCCTACCATACTATGAGAGAACAATATTAGTGTGATTCCTACCAACTACTAGAAGAACATATTAGTGTGATTCCTACCATACTATAGCAGAACAATATTATGTGATTCACCTACTATAGCAGAAACAATATTAGTGTTGATTCCTACCATACTATAGTAGAACATTTAGTGTGATTCCTACCATACTATAGTAGAACAATATTAGTGTGATTCCTACCATACTATAGAAGAACATTATTAGTGTGATTCCTACCATACTATAGCAGAACAATATTACTGTGATTCCTACCTTACTATAGCAGAACAATATTAGTGTGATTCCTACCATACTATAGTGAGAACATAGTTAGTGTGATTCCTACCATACTATAGTAGAACAATATATTGTGATCCTACCATACATGAAGAACAATATTAGTGTGTCCTACCATACTATAGAAGAACATATTAGGTGATTCCTACCTTATAGCAGAACAATATTAGTGTGATTCCTACCATACTATAGTAGAACAATATTAGTGTGATTCCTACCATACTATAGTAGAACAGTGTTAGTGTGATTCCTACCATACTATAGTAGAACAATATTAGTGTGATTCCTACCATAATGTAATAGAACAATATTAGTGTGTTCCTACCATACTATAGTTAGAACAATATTAGTGTGATTCTACCTACTATAGTAGAACAATATTAGTGTGATTCCTACCATACTATAGTAGAACAATATTAGTGTGATTCCTACCATACTATAGTAGAACATATTAGTGTGATTCCTACCATACTATAGTAGAACATGTTTGGTGATTCCTACATACTATAGTAGAACAATATTAGTGTGAATTTTACCATAATGTAATAGAACAATATTAGTGTGATTCCTACCATACTATAGTAGAACAATATAGTGTGTGTCTACCATAATGTAGTAGAACAATATTAGTGATTCCTACCATAATGTAATAGAAACAATATTAGTGTTATTCCTACCATACTAGAGAGAACAATATTAGTGTGATTCCTACCATACTATAGTAGAACAATATTAGTGTGATTCTACCATAATGTATAGAACATAAGTAGTGATGTTCCTACATAATGTAATATATAGAACATTAGTGTTATTCCTACCATAATATAGCAGAACAATATTAGTGTGATTCCTACCATACTATAGTAGAACAATATTAGTGTGAACCTACCATACTATAGTAGAACAATGTTAGTGTGACTCCTACCATAATATAGTTAGAAAATATTAGTGTGATTCCTACCCTATGTATAGAACAATATTAGTGTGATTCCTACCATAATGTAATAGAACAATATTAGTGTTATTCTACATACTAGAAGAACAATATTAGTTGATTCCTACCATACTATAGTAGAACAATATGGGTGAGTCCTACATACTATAGTGAACAATATTTGTGTGATTTTTACCATACTATAGTAGAAACAATATATGTGGATTACTACCATACTATAGAGAACAATATATGTGATTCCTACCATAATATAGAAGAACAATATAGTGTGATTCCTACCTACTATAGTGAACAAAAATTAGTGTGTTCCTACATACCTAGTAGAACAATATTAGTGTGATTCCTACCATCTATAGTAGAACATTATAGTGTGATTCCTACCTACTATAGTGAAACAATTTAGTGTGATTCCTACCATAATGTAGTAGAACAATATTAGTGTGATTCTACCATAAGTAATAGAACAATATTAGTGTTATTCTACCATACTAGAGAGAACAATATTAGTGTGATTCCTACCATACTATAGCAGAACATATTAGTGTGATTCCTACCATACTATAGTAGAACAATATTTGTATGTGATTCCTACCATACTATAGTAGAACAATATTAGTGTGATTCTACCCAATGTAATAGAACAATATATGTGTTGATTCAACCATACTATAGAAGAACAATATAAGTGTGATTCCTACCATACTGTAGTAGATCAATATTAGAGTGATTCCTACATACATAGTAGAACAATGTTATGTGATTCCTACCATACTATAGTAGAACAATGTAGTGTGATTCCTACCATACTATAGTAGAACAATATTATGTGATGATTCCTACCATACAAGTAGACAATGTAGTGTGATTCCTACCATAATGAATAGAACAAATTAGTGTTATTTACCATACTAGAGAGAAACAATATTAGTGTGATTCCTACCATACTATAGCAGAACAATATTAGTGTGTTCCTACCATACATATAGATAGAACAATATTTGTGTGATTCCTACATACTATAGTAGAACAATATTAGTGTGATTCCTACCAATATATGTAATAGAACAATATATGTGTGATTCCAACCATATATAGTAGAACCATATTTGTGTGATTTTACCAACTTATAGTAGAACAAATTACTGTGATTCCTACCAATATAGTAGAACAATATTAGTGTGATTCCTACCATACTATAGAAGAACATATTAGTGTGATTCCTCCCTACTCTATAGTAGAACAATTTAGTGTGATTCCTACCATACTATAGTAGAACAATATAGTGTGATTCCTACAATACATAGTAGAACATATTAGTGTGATTCCTACCATACTATAGTAGAACAATATAGTGTGATTCCTACCATAATGTAGTAGAACAATATTAGTGTGATTCCTACAATAATGTATAGAACAATATTAGTGTATTCCTACCATACTAGAGAGAACAATATTAGTGTGATTCCTACCTACTATAGCAGACAATATTAGTGTGATTCCTACATACATAGTAGAACAATATTGTGTGATTCCTACCATACTATAGTAGAACAATATTAGTGTGATTCCTACCATAAGTAATAGAACAATATATGTGGATTCCACCATACTATAGAAAGAACAATATAGTGTGATTCCTACCATACTGTAGTAGACAATATTAGTGTGATTCCTACCATACATAGTAGAACAATTTAGTGTGATTCCTACCATACTATAGTAGAACAATTTAGTGTGATTCCTACCATAATATAGTAGAAACAATATTAGTGTGATTCCTACATACTATAGTAGAAACAATGTTAGTGTGATTCCTACCATACTAGTAGAACAATATTAGTGTGATTCCTACCATATGTAATAGAACAATATTAGTGTGATTCCTACCATATATAGAACAATTTAGTGTGTATTCCACCATACTATAGCAGAACAATATTAGTGATTCCTACCATACTATAGTAGAACAATATTAGTGTTATTCCTACATACTAGAGAAGAACAAATTAGGTGATTCTACCTACTATAGTAGAACAATATTAGTGTGATTCCTACCATACTATAGTAGAACAATTTGTGTGATTCCTACCATACTATAGTAGAACAATATTAGTGTGATTCTACCATAATGTATAGAACAATATATGTGTGATTCCACCATACTATAGTAGAACATATTTGTGTGATTTTTACCTACTATAGTAGAAACATATTACTGATCTACCTACTATAGTAGAACAATATTAGTGTGATTCTAACATACTATAGAGAACAATATTAGGTGATTCCACATACTATGTAGAACAATATTAGTGTGATTCCTACCATACTATAGTAGAAACAATATTAGTGTGATTCCTACCATACTATAGTAGAACATTATAGTGGATTCCTACCATACTATAGTTAGAACAATATTAGTGTGATTTACCTTAAGTAGTAGAACAATATTAGGGTGATTCTACCATAATATAATAGAAACAATATTAGTGTATTCCTACCATACTAGTAGAAGAACATATTAGTGTGATTCCTACCATACTATAGAGAACTATTAGGTGATTCCTACCATACTATAGTAGAACAATATTTGTGATTCCACCATACTATAGTAGAAACAATATTAGTGTGATTCCTACATAAGTAATAGACAATATATGTGTGATTTCCAACCATACTATAGAAGAACAATATAGTGTTATTCCTACCATACTGTAGTAGATCAATATTAGTGTGATTCCTACCATAATATAGTAGAACAATATTTATTGTGATCCTACCATACTATAGTAGAACAATGTTAGTGTGATTCCTACCATACTAAGTAGAACAATATTAGTGGTTTCCTACCATACTATAGTAGAAACAATTGTTAGTGTGATTCCTACCATACTATGTAGAACAATATTAGTGTGATTCCTACCATAAGTAATAGAACAATATTAGTGTGATTCCTACCATAATAATAGAAAAATATTAGGGTTTCTACCATACTATAGTAGAACAATATTAGTGTGATTCCTACCATACTATATAGAACAATTAGTGTGATTCCTACCATAATGTAGTAGAACAATATTAGTGTGATTCCTACCATAATGTAATAGAACAATATTAGTGTTATTCCTACCATACTAGAGAAGAAGACAATATGATGTGATTCCTACCATACTATAGCAGAACAATATTAGTGTGATTCCTACCATTTACTATAGTAGAACAATATTTGTGTGATTCCTACCATACTATAGTAGAACAATATTAGTGTGATTCCTACCATAATGTAATAGAACAATATATGTGTGATTCCAACCATACTATAGTAGAACAATATTTGTGTGATTTTACCATACTATAGTAGAACAATATTACTGTGATTCCTACCATACTATAGTAGAACAATATTAGTGTGATTCCTACCATACTATAGAGAACAATATAGTGTGATTCCTACCATACTATAGTAGAACAATATTAGTGTGATTCCTACCATACTATAGTAGAACAATATTAGTGTGATTCCTACCATACTATAGTAGAACATTATTAGTGTGATTCCTACCATACTATAGTAGAACAATATTAGTGTGATTCCTACCATAAGTAGTAGAACAATATTAGTGTGATTCTACCATAATGTAATAGAACAATATTAGTGTTATTCCTACCATACTAGAGAAGAACAATATTAGTGTGATTCCTACCATACTATAGCAGAACAATATTAGTGTGATTCCTACCATACTATAGTAGAACAATATTTGTGTGATTCCTACCATACTATAGTAGAAACAATATTAGTGTGATTCCTACCATAATGTAATAGAACAATATATGTGTGATTCCAACCATACTATAGAAGAACAATATAAGTGTGATTCCTACCATACTGTAGTAGATCAATATTGTGTGATTCCTACATACTTAGAACAATGTTATGTGATTCTACCCTACTATAGTAGAACAATTTAGTGTGATCCTACCATACTATAGTAGAAACAATATTAGTGTGATTCCTACATACTATAGTAGAACAATGTTAGTGTGATTCCTACCATACTATAGTAGAACAATATTAGTGTGATTCCTACCATAATGTAATAGAACAATATTAGTGTGATTCCTACCATAATGTAATAGAACAATATTAGTGTTTCCTACCATACTATAGGAACAATATTAGTGTGTCCTACCATACTATAGTGAACAATATTAGTGTTATTCCTACCATACTAGAGAAGAACAATATTAGTGTGATTCTACCATAATATAGCAGAACAATATTAGTGTGATTTCCTACCATACTATAGTAGAACAATATTGTTGTATTCCTACCATACTATATGTAGAACAATATTAGTGTGATTTCCTACCATAATGTAATAGAACAATATATGTGTGATTCCTACCATATATAGTAGAACAATATTGTGTGGATTTTACCATACTATAGTAGAACAATATTATGTGATTCCTACATACTATAGTAGAACAATATTAGTGTGATTCCTACCATACTATAGTAAGAACAATAGTAGTGTGATTCCTACCATTATAGTAGAACAATATTAGTGTGATTCCTACCATACTATAGTAGAACAATATTAGTGTGATTCCACCATTACTATAGTAGAACATTATTAGTGTGATTCCTACCATACTATAGTGAACAATATTAGTGTGATTCCTACCATAATGTAGTAGAAAAAATATTAGTGTGATTCCTACCATAATAATAGAACAATATTAGTGTTTATTCTACAATCTAGAGAAGAACAATATAGTGTGATTCCTACCATACTATAGCAGAACAATATTAGTGTGATTCCTACCATACTATAGTAGAACAATTTGTGTGATTCCTACCATACTATAGTGAACAATATTATGTGTGATTCCTACAATAATGTAATAGAACAATATGTGTGATTCCACCATACTATGAAGAAATTAAGTGTGATTCCTACCATACTGTAGTAGGACAATATTAGTGTGATTCCTACCATACTATAGTAGAACAATGTTAATGTGATTCCTACCATACTATAGTAGAACAATGTTAGTGTGATTCCTACCATACTATAGTAGAACAATATTAGTGTGATTCCTACCATACTATAGTAGAAAATGTAGTGTGATTCCTACATACTATAGTAGAACAATATTAGTGTGATTCCTACCATAATGTAATAGAACAATATTAGTGTGATTCCTACCATAATGTAATTTAGAACAATATTAGTGTTATTCCTACCATACTATAGCAGAACAATATTAGTGTGATTCCTACCATAATATAGTAGAACAATATTAGTGTGATTCCTACCATACTATAGTAGAACAATATTAGTGTGATTCCTACCATACTATAGTAGAACAATATTAGTGTGATTCCTACCATACTATAGAGAACAATATTAGTGTGATTCCTACCATACTATAGCAGAAACAATTAGTGTGATTCCTACCTACTTAGCGAACAATATTAGTGTGATTCCTACCATAACTATAGGAACAATATTAGTGTGAGTCCTACCATACTATAGTAGAACAATAATTAGTGTTATTCCTACCATACAAGTAGAACAAATTAGTGTGATTCCTACCATACTATAGTAGAACAATATTGGGTGATTCCAACCATACTATAGTAGAACAATATAGTGTGAGTCCTACCATACTATAGTAGAACAATATTTGTGTGATTTTTACCATACTATAGTAGAACAATATTACTGTGATTCCTACATACTATAGTAGAGCAATATTAGTGTGATTCCTACCATACTATAGTAGAACAATGTTAGTGTGATTCCTACCATACTATAGTAGAACAATATTTGTGTGATTCCTACCGTAATGTAGTAGAACAATATTAGTGTGATTCCTAAATAATGTAATAGAACATATATTAGTGGTATTCCTACCATATAGAGAAGAACATATTAGTGTGGATTCCTACCATACTATAGAGAACAATATTAGTGTGATTCCCTACCATACTATAGTAGAACAATATTTGTGTGATTCCTACCATACTATAGTAGAACAATATTAGTGTGATTCCTACCATAATGTAATGAAACAATATAGTGTGATTCCAACCATACTATAGAAGAACAATATAGTGTGATTCCTACCATACTATAGTAGAACAATATTAGTGTGATTCCTACCATACTATAGTAGAACAATGTTAGTGTGATTCTACCATAATATTAGTAGAACAATATTAGTGTGATTCCTACCATACTATAGTAGAACAATGTTAGTGTGATTCCTACCATACTATAGTAGAACAATGTTAGTGTGATTCCTACCATACTACAGTAGAACAATGTTAGTGTGATTCCTACCATACTACAGTAGAACAATATTAGTGTGATTCCTATCATACTATAGTAGAACAATATTAGTGTGATCCCTACCATACTATAGTAGAACAATGTTAATGTGAGTCCTACTATACTATAGTAGAACAATGTTAGTGTGATTCCTACCATACTATAGTAGAACAATATTAGTGTGATTCCTATCATACTATAGTAGAACGATATTAGTGTGATTCCTACCATACTATAGTAGAACAATGTTAGTGTGAGTCCTACTATACTATAGTAGAACAATGTTAGTGTGATTCCTACCATACTATAGTAGAACAATGTTAGTGTGATTCCTACCATACTATAGTAGAACAATATTAGTGTGATTCCTACCATACTATAGTAGAACAATATTAGTGTGATTCCAACCACACTATAGTAGAACAATATTAGTGTGATTCCTACCATACTATAGTAGAATAATATTAGTGAGATTCCTACCATACCATAGTATAGTATACTATAGAATATTGAGATGTGTTAAATATATATATCTCAATTTGCAAGCAATATGTGCATTGCCTAATGATTTTGGGAACCTTCCAAAGTTTGTCTCAGGTGTTCAAAGCTCTAGAACTGCTCCTGGTCTGCAATGTGCTAGCTAGGGCAAGAACAAATTGCATGTCGGCACAACAGCAGTGAGTAATTTGTTGCTGCTCCACAGAGTGGGAGTAGCACTTGTAGAACACAAATGCTCAAGGATCCACTGATACTCCACCATTCTTTATTCTCATTTCCCTTCAGTTTCATCATCTGCTGTATCAGTGGTAGATAAGGAAAAGAGTCAGCCTGGGGCCCTAGTGAGTTCTGAGAAGTGGACATTTGACACTGCTTCTGGCTGACTCTCAGGATGGCCAAATCAGCCACTTCTACTGTAACACAGGCACTGCAGCTATTCAGTGTAATAGTGCAAGAAGTTTGTGGCAAATAACACATCACAGTGGCTGGACTTTGGCTGTAAATATTTTGCAATAAGGAAATACATGTCCAGCATTTAATATATCTACTTACCACAGTCCCAGTAAAACTTTCTATGGATATAGAGAGAGAGTTGGGGGTGTCATGGGCCCAGCCACAAAACTTGCAGGGGGCCCATAATCAGCTTTTCTTTACTTAATGCAAGTTCAGTAGGAAAGTGACTAATCTGGTGTATTGATTTTGTCAGTCTTGCATATTCCTACAATTTTCTTTTTTCGCTTTTTTGGTCTAATTCTTAATACAGCACTGTTAAGGTATTTTATATCTGTGCTGTAAATCATGGAGAGAAATCATGGAGAGAAATATTGGTATTTTCCATTATAAATATGGCCCTGTAAGTGGTTCCAGGCAAAACAACTCAAAAAACAATTGCATACACTGTAATTACAAAAAGTTGTTTGGTAAAGGGATTTCTTTTGCAAAATAAGCTCTTTCAATAAAATGTATACTGTGTTGACTGTCTATCATAGATACCTTCTCAAAAATACTTTTCTGCTATGTTGTTATAAACTACACACCAGTATATTGTCAGTTCAGTATCTCTGTTAATATCTCTGCATTGGGCTTTTTTTGTTGTTGTTGTTATATCTTGTCTCCACCAGAACAGGTAAAAAGTAAAACATTTTGAATCATTAGCATGCAATTTCCTATCTACAAATATTGTAGCGATCAGCACATAACTAAACTGTGCCCAAAGAAAAGGTATTTATATATTCCTTTCAAAAGTGCAAAGTGATGTAATCTGAAAGAGGTTTTACTTAGATTACACTTGAGACTTTTTTATCCTGTACAGATAATGTCATTTATTTAACTCTGTGTAAATGTGACATTTAGTATGTGGCCAGGAATACTTGCTCTTTAAAGAAATACATTAGAGAGTATTTAAACAGTGTCCTGTGTGACAGAGTGAGATCTTTCTTGATTTATATTCTGTACATCAGAATGTAAACTATATAAATATACCACATATATTATTGCATAACTTCAGTAAAATAGCTACTTAATGAAACTTAAAATATAAACTACAAAGCATGTTAGGTATTAAATATATTCTTAGTACAGATGGCTGAAACTCACCAGTTTTCCTGGATCTCGGGAAAATCCAGAAGATCCGTAAATGGAAAGAATTTTCAATTATTATCGAATGGACGAGGCTATTTTTGAGGATTATGGAACGTTTTATAATATTCAAAAATACGATCTACTACTTTCGAGTTTCCAGGTGTATTTTCGAGAAATATTGAACATTTAAGGTTATTTTTGATAATCCTCGAATGTTCGATAATTATAGAAAATAGGCTCCAAAGTCCCAAAATCCGGACGATCCGTCCAGATTCGGACGGGTCATTCGGATTTCGGAACCGAGGAGTTCTGTGTCATATCCAGGTCCAAGTCGGACCCGGATCCCATTTCTAATTCTTAGTGCAGTGGAGTTAACCTAATATTACTGGGATTGGTGTATAATTTGTATGTTTTTATCGATAAACTTTAACTTTCTGAACTTTTCATTGGTTAACAAACAGTATAGTTTCATGTATATGGTCCAATATCTTTAAGCAGCATCAATACCTTTAAATGTTTTTATTTTAATGTGTCATCGTAAGCCCTTAACACTCATAACAACACTTCACATAGTTGAATGTAGCAACATTTATAAACATTTACTTGTTTGAAAAGCATTCAAAACCTGCGAACAAAGGCTTTTAAAAGTGATAAAACTATCTTCTCTCATAAAGGAAAGTAATATGGTGCTTTAACCAGTAGTTTACCAGATATTGTGTCAGGAAATTTAGTGTTTGTTTGTTTGTTTTTTACTGAAGATTAATGTCTGACCAGTTTGTGATTTGAGGCAAACACCTTTATTGTTTGTGATAACACTATTCCTCTACAATGTTTGCAAACAAATCGTTTGCATATATAGATGAACAAAACCAAAAAAATGTCATTGTGCCAGCCAGAAATAGTTGAAATCCCACAAAACCAGAATTTTTATCTAAAACACCCTGCCCTATAACCAGCAGAAACAACTGTGGATGTGGCTCAGAATGTACTACTATGCAGTACATCAGCAGACAAACTGGGAATGTGGCCCACTACTGTGGGCAAGATATCCTGCCTCTGCAAAATTCAAGATATCTGTTGTTTTCATTCATTTAAAACTAGGATGGACAGGGAAAATAACTCATTATGCAGGAGGTTTCTCGTTGGATAACTCATTTATTGCTCCTTGAGTAGCAAATAGGTACAAATGATATATTGCTGAAACACTTAAAATAATTAAAGAACAGCTTCTGCTCCACATTTGTATTCATTATTGAGTCTCCCTTTAATATTAATAGTTATGTACAATTGGGATATATTCAAAATGAAACTTAATCTCTAATACATGTAGTACATTCAGAATTAAAAAGTGAAATCAGAATGACCTGAAGCTGTAGACATAGAGCTACAATGCCTGTAAAAAAAAGTGACAGTTCTTAAAGTATTAAGAAAAAGTTTTAAAAAGGACTTTCTACTTCATAGAATCATCTTTCATTACCAAAATGGCAGATATACAGCCTGCGTGCAGAGGCAAATAAATGAATCTTATAAATCTAAAAAGAATCTATCATTCAGGTTCTATAGAAACAGAGCAGGACCTTCAGCATTTTGTATAATCTAATGTATAATTTGATTTGTGACAGCTACAGTAAGCTGCTAAAACAGTTTATAACATTTTCTCAAAACTTCATTGTAGTTTTTGATAGAGAAACATTTAGAGCATAATAGGGATGTCAGAATTGCTATTGCTATAAAGGCTAATGATTAAACATGTGAATTGTTTAATACGTCTTCCTATTCTTGCAGGGTTTAAAATGTTTAGAGAAATAAAAAGAATGTTACAGTGATTTAGGTTTTCAAAGAATATTTGAATACAGACAGCGGATATTTAGTATTAAAAAAAATTGAAGGGAATCTTATCATTTTTTTTCTTTTGTTATTGAAAACAGTCTTGGTAATTCTGCCACTTCTATAAAACCAAAAGCACAGTTTTATTATGTTTGAAGTAGGCCAATAGGCTATCTTATATTTTGGCAGTCAGGGTTTTTGAATATTTAATAAACTGCCAGGAACTAAAATTAAAACCATTGTGCGCAGCTTAAATTCCATTCCTACAATTATATTATGAGCAAAATCCCCCCAAATCAAACAGGCTTATAACGAAATAAATGTTTATGGAACTCATTGTTATTGGTACAATATGTTTTAAAGGGACACTAAGATATAAATGTAAAGTAATTCATGGAAAACACAAAATGTATCCAATACATTACCATATTATAAACACTTAAACAGCAACTAAAGCCTAAGAACAACACTAAATCAGAAGGCACAGCACCTTGACATAAAAGCAGTAAATCTGTGTCTCAACTGCCTTTTCTTCCAGGGCATTTACTTACCTTTCTCTCGATCCCCCTGTATTCCTCACTCTGTGATGTATCTGATGGCACAATAAAGACATTGTTGCATGCTGGATGTGGAGTCAGTCCGTTCTTTGATGCAGTATTTTACTGTTGTTTGGAGGATTTGGTCATTATAGGACAGGACCCACTCGCGTGAGACCCAATGGTTAGCAGGGGAGGTATGGCATATTCCTAACTTTGTTCACCTACCTTTTTGAGGGTGCTGGGAAATTTGTCTTACTAAAATGGGCTGTGCTTTATTTACTACACAATTAGTCACTAGCTGTTGTTTGTTTGCACATGCCCAGTCCTGGGCTACTGCAGGAACCCACTACACCGACTAGTAGTCTCTAGCCAATCCTGTTACAACCTTAGTGGACAACTGTATTGTCTAAACTCTACCTTTCCTCAGTCTGGGTTATTGCAGATTGTGTCTTCCCATTGTATAAGCCTTGGGTAAAAAGGGGGTTGTAGCAACAACCATACAGTTTTCCTTTATTAATAATAATAATAATAATAACTATTATTATTATTATAAATAATAACAATTGATTTGAGTGGTACAGTATTTTACAGTTCATTGGTTGAATTTTAAAATTTAGGTTTAGTTGTTCTTTAAAGGAGAAATAAACCCACATTTTTACACTCCAGATTCTGAACATATCCCCTCTAAAAATAACAATAAACTGTAAAATAGCAATACAGTAAATAGTTTTAAAGTAAACTGGGTGAAATAACTGTGTGTATATACAGTGACTGACCACACCTCTGATTTCAGTCACATGCTCCCTTGCCTAATCTGTCCTGTAAAAGGATTGGCTAGAGGCTACCAGTGGGTGTAACCAACTGTAACAATTTCCTGAAGTATCTCAGGACTGAGCATGTGTAAAGAACATAATGGTCAGTGACCACACTGGGCGATACTGGAACACTGGTAAATAAGACATAAACCTCATGTTAGAAAGTTACATTTCTCAACA
Organism: Hymenochirus boettgeri; assembly: GCA_019447015.1. Taxonomy (NCBI): domain Eukaryota; kingdom Metazoa; phylum Chordata; class Amphibia; order Anura; family Pipidae; genus Hymenochirus; species Hymenochirus boettgeri. Next base: position 75,348,544 of record CM033469.1, read on the forward strand.
ACCATATTAAAATGAGAGGTGAGAAACGTATTACTGCTTTTGTAACAAGGACATATGTCTTCTAATTCAATGTTGTTCTTAGGCTTTAGTTGTCCTTTAACTACACTTTGTGCTACTAATTGTACATATTTTTTCAAGAAATGGAAAAGGCATTTATAAAACTGCATGCACATTTGGAAAATGTCTGATGATAGGCAGTGTCAATAGTGCTTCAAGTAGAAGAAGATATTGCATTGATGTATGATTGGTTCAGTAGAGCTTATGACAGAGAAAGTGATAACATGTCAATGAAGAATGAATAATGCTCAAGGTTAAAACTTATCTTGCTATACAAATTTAAAAAACAAACATGTAGGTTTATTGCATTTAATGCCAATGAAAGCCACTGATGCCACTGATGTAAATCTGACTAGGAAAAAGAAACTGAGTCTATGCATTAATGCTTCTTGCCTACTCATGGGGAAATACCCAGAATCCCCATGATATCACAGCATGGTAGCCTGCTAATTCAGTGCTGGCTTTAAATGGCAGAGTATAGGTAATAATCGATCAAGGCAAGTATACAATTGTAATTTTTTTTAAATTTCTCCTTTAAAAGGGGTTAAAAAAGATAAATATCCAAAGAAAATATCACAGCCACATATACAGAATTATATGCTATTTTATTTCCTTATTTTGACACATTATGAAAACATTGGGCAATATTTCTAAAGGAGCAGTAACAATAAATTACATAATCGCTCCTCTATAAGGTTTAAATAATACCAATATATTTTGTGCATTTGATTTTTCAAAAAACAAAAAGGTCATATATTACACGGTACTGTGCCATGTTTACAGGGCCTGTGCTGTTTCCCCTTAACAGCACAGGTGCTCGATGTAAAAAAATTTATTTTAATGGTGCCATTACCTCCTTACCTGCCTCGTTCCCGCGATGCAGTAACTCATACTTAGTAAGTACTGCATTGCTAGAACTCGTCAGGAAGAGGAGCACGGAGGTAAGTATTGCATCTCCCCATACAGTCTAATTAAACAAATACAATCATAATACTCTGAGCCATGCAGTTACTGCCCCTGCCCCTAGCTTAGCGACCTCAGACACGCTCAGTGTGAGCATGTCTGAGAAGAGAGTGAGGAACTCTTAATTCAGTTAAGCTCCCTGTGCTAAAAGGGTAAGTGCGTGTGTGTAAAATTGTAAGTATGGTTTTCTGTTGTAAAATATTGGATTCAAACAAGTATACCTTTAATTAAGAATTATATAGACAAATGATACATCATTAATCCTCAGTTTCTCAAATTCAAGTCAGGAATTTTTTTAGGGTGAACTTCCCTTTTTAAGCATCTGTTAATTATAATACAAATTTTGGATAGTTTGTTTTTTTAGATTGTTTTTAGATTGTTTTTCTCCAAATCTTAAAAAAGAATCACATTCCAACCCGGTTGCTGCTTATTTTTTACCAAGCTGTGGAGAGTGTGCTTACTTATGGATTGTGCGTGTGGTATGGCAGCTGCACTACTTTAGAAAGGATGGTGCTTTAAAGGGGGGTTAGGGTGTCAGAGAAAACCAGTGTTGTGCACTACCAATATTGACAGCTTCCACTAATAGTCAGGACACGCAACTCAGGGGGGAATAAAAGTCTTAATTTATTTCAAACACATAAAATCACAAGTCCAACAGGATACTAGGGCTAACAAAAGAACAGATCACAAGTCCAACAGGATACTAGGGCTAACAAAAGAACAGCCTAACGCGTTTCATGGGAACACCCACTTCATCAGAGGCTGATTAGTGTGAGCTGCTACTCTGATGAGGGAGGTACTGTATCCTCGCTCTGACAGTCTGTCCCATAACTCCATAGCACTATTTTGAAATGTTTGCCACGTTGAACATATTCTGCGAATACATATAAATTGGTCATACGGTATACTGCGTATGGTTTTAGAGGGATGGTTCGAATTGGCTCTCAAAAGTGTGTTACGTGAGATGGGCTTACGATACAATCCTGTACAGATATTATCGCCATCGTTACTAAAGGTTATGTCCAAAAAATCTATATAATCCCTATTCATGGCCATCGTAAATGTTAGATCAAATTCATTATTATTGCAGTATTCCAAAAAAGAAAGCATTATATTTTCATCCGTTGTACATATTAGAATCAAATCATCTATATACCTGTAATACTTGGTTATATACCTGCAGAAAACATTTTTATGGGTATAAATATAGCTGACCTCCCAATATCCCATGAGGAGGTTGGCATATGATGGCGAGAAAACTGCCCCCATCAATCGCAGCCACCCTCCTCTGGAGAAAGTGAGTACCTCAAATAGGAAGTAATTCGTGTGTGTAAAAGATGTTCATGGCTTTAATGATGAACTCATTTGTAAAGGTGGATATAGTTTGAATATTCAACTGGTTTTGACCCATATATTATTATGTTGCCACTTAACTTCTTTATTTTATTGATGATATCCGTGTACTCTGATATATGACGGGAGTTTGAAAACCAAGGGGAGTAACAGTTTATCTATATACTGAGCCAAATGTTCATTTACTGAACCTATTCCCAAAACTATGGGACGACATTTAACATCTGTGATCGATTTGTGGACCTTAGGGAACATGTGAAAAATGGGGACCACAGGATATTTCACCTTTAGAAATTTACTCTCTGAAGCATTTATCACTCCCCATTCCATACCCAGATCCACTAATTTATATAGAGCCTTTTTATTTCATATAGGTATCAATTTCATATAGGTATCACCCTCTGATAGTTGTCTATTTGCCTCCTTAATATAGTATATAGTATCCACTACAACAATAGATCCTCCTTTATCAGAGAGGTGGATTACGATATCCTTATTATTAGAGAGGCTTTGTAAAGCCTTTGTAACTTCCCTATTGGGTATCCATTTGTTCTCTAGATATTGGAGTTTTTTAACATCCCTATAAACCATTTTTTGAAATATATCAACATATAGGCCTTTGCTGTTTATGGGGCAGAATTCAGATTTGTCCTGTAATTCAACATGTTTTATTTCCGGGGATACTCTGCCAACAGACAAAAGGTCCATAAGGTTGGTAACACTAATTTGATCCATAAAGTCAAAACCATATGTCAGGTCATCATAAATTTCATCATTATTACTCGGATGTATATTTATACTATGCTATCTCTACCAACTTACAGTATCAGTCAGTTTTCATCGATATTTGTAAAGTGTCTCCTTAAGATGAGGTTTCTAATGAAGCGATTTATGTCCGAAGTACATCAAAAATCCGTATTCTGGATTCTGATATAAAATTCAGACCCAGTTCCAATACCTTAATTCCTCCTTGTTGAGGATATAATTAGATAAGTTAATCACAAGAAGTTTTTGCATTATTCTCACCCCTGGTTCCTCATCACCGCGATGTATGGGTACCCCATCCGTCTTAATATTCACTTATGGCCCCATCTTCTTCCTCGTCTGATCTTCTTCTATTGCGGGTGTTCTTGTATTGCTGATGTGTTGATGGTCGCCTTTCCCTGGGATGCGGGATACGTCTCTCCATGTGTGTTCTCGGTAGATCGTCTCCTGATAAAAAAGAAGAGGAAGAAGAGGAAGAGGGGATGATGTGGGGGATACGGCATTTCCTCGTTCCTCATTGGTATACTTCATGTTTTTGAAATGTACTTTTTTGGAGGTGACGTTCCTAGTGTTAGTGTCCATTCCATATTTATATTCTGGTGTGTATGATGATTCCCATGATGTTTGTCGGTTTCTTAAAGCTGACTTGGGAGTAGTGTAAGGTCGTCTTCTTGGTGTCTGAGGTGTAATATGTTGACTCAAATTGTATACATTATTAAGTTCATAATCTTTCTCTTTTGTAACAAATTTGTTGCTTTTAACTTTATTGCTAATATGTTAGATATTATGTTAGTGAGCTGTGCATGCCTTGTTTTATGTATCAATTTGACCACTGTCTGCAGTGATTCAGGCCCACCTGTAACTCCAATTAGCATATTAATCAGAGGGTGGGTATTTAAGGCTGCACATAGCTCACACTAATCAGCCTCTGATGAAGTGGGTGTTCCATGAAACGTGTTAGGCTTCTTTTGTTAGCCCTAGTATCCTGTTGGACTTGTGATTTTATGGGTGAAATAAATTAAGACTTTTATTCCCCCCTGAGTTGCGTTGTCCTGACTAGTGGAAGCTGTCAATATTGTTCGTGCCGGTGCGGGGAGGCACCATTTAGGAACACAGCACCAGGGGATCGGGACCGGAGTGCCGCCAGAGGGATCTGTGAGTAAAACTTTGTGCACTACCAACCCAGAATCAACTTGATACAGTATTTCCTGTGCAGGAATAAGGCAATACAAATTTTACAAGATCCCTTATCCCAGTCATTGCTTTTTCAGCTTTTGCCCTTTGGTAGGAGATACAGGCAAATAAAGGCTAATCTATGGCAATTATGGTCCTGAATACATAGGTTTAATAATTGGTTAAAACAGGTAAAATGGGTTTCATATCCTTTCTTATTGTTGAACCTTGAGAAAACCATAGTGGAATTTGGAAAAAATATTTTTAAATTTGGCATGTAAAACCTCTTCAAATCTGAAGTGATGAGAAGGTATTTCTTATTAGCATGATTTTTTTTATTACATTTTTGTAGCGAAGTCGGCTTCTAAAAATATCAAACATAGCACTCCTCAATAAATATGTCCTCAGCCTACCTGTATCAATGGTGGAATGGTGTGGTAGAAGGTAGAAATGGTAGTGGTGTGCTGCTGTGAAAACTAGTAGTAGGAGCATGAGCACACACAGAACTTGGATTTCTATTTCGGAGTCAGGAGATTTAAAATAAATTGAGAGTTCACAAACTAAAGGATTGATTTTTTAAAAACATTCTGCCATTTTTCACACAAAAATACACAGTACCTCTTGAAAAATCGACGTTGTAAATGTTATCCGTAATTCTGTCAGAGAAAATTGGTTCTTGAATCAGAACCATAAAATGGAAATTAAATGTCATTCCTTTTATAAAGGAACTGATGATTTGACTAAATTACTGTACATTCCACAAATGTGCTTGTTACTGGTAAATGCAACAATTTAGTCAATTTACACAAAGCAATCAAAAAGCTATGCAAAAAGGGTAAAAAAAAATCTTAAATAATGAAAGCCTTTACTTGAAGAGGAAGTTCACTAAAAATAGGATAAATAAAAGAGGAAATTTACCTCTTCATTGGATTAGTTTCACCTGGGGAAGTTCATTACAAATACATATACTTTCAGTTTTTTCTATTCAAATAATATTAGGCTACATTCCCACAAAACAACAAAAACATTTAAAAAAATGTGGGTGTTGCATTTTATGTGTTTTTCAAGCGTTTTTATGCAGTGCTTTTTAGAGTGTTTTTAGGTTAAATGGCAAAAAACATAAAAAAAAAACCAAGTTTTCATGTGTTTCATGCGTTTTCCCCCTCTTCCCTATAGACTATCATTGAGTGCGTAATGCACTAAAACGTTGCAAGCACTATTACAAAAACACAATGCACAAAAAACACTCCAAAAAGCACTAAAAAACATCTAGTATCTTAATCTGCCATCGAGCATTTATTAATAATATTCATATAAGTACTGACTTATAGCTTGCCATACCCCTAATATTACCAGTTAAGTATAGTTGGCCGTTAACTGTGAAATCTGAGGAATTATGACTCACAATAGTACTGTACCTGGTAGAAAGATTTCAAGGCAGATTTTGTAGGGCCAGAAAATGGCAGGTCACTACTGACCACAGCGGGAATAGCAAAGAACATTAAATGAGTGATTGTTTTTTTTTAAATGTAGTGAATATGTAGATTACTGAAGTAGGATATATATAACAGATCATTTTTAAGAAATTTTATTTTTATATAATATATATGTGTGTGTGTGTGTATACACACATTATATTTTTAATATAAAATTATTATATTATTGTAGATTTATTGTGGCGCTTTACCGTTGCATTAAACGTTTGGGGAACATACATGTAACATACAGGGGAGTGCTAGTAATACCAAGTACAAACAATTCAAGTGCAGGAACAGCAGCATTCAGTGTGTAAGTTAAGTTAATTTATTAAATAAAATGTATTACTGTAGATTATGCCTACAGCACACCAGCTACACAGGCGTTTTAGTAATTAACAGGGAGATGCAATAACCGTTGCTAATGGGAAAATAGCATTAAATTCCCATAACTATATTGACGTGTTAGCAAAGGTTTTGTGCTACCTGCACAATGTTGCAATTTTGTAAAATTTTGCATGTGCGAGTGATGCAATAAATTTGCGCCGGTTTTTGTGCAATTTTTTTGCACAAAAATGAACGCCTTTTCAATTGTCTTTAAAGCCACAAAAAAGCTTGCAACTAACTGCTAGCGTTTTCGCAAGTATAACGGTCGCAAAGTGGTTAATACATTGCAGGAACAAGTGCAGGTAGGTTGCAATTGCGAAATTTATTGCATCTCCCCCAAAGTGCTCCCAGGTCTCTATTGAAAGATACCAGCAATCCCCCAATTCTTAAAAGAATCGGTCAACCCTGCATCTCTCGCCTCCTCTACCCCCGCAGGCGCGTTTCTGTCGTAGCCCCCGCGGTCTCTATTGCTTATACCCATTTTACCATTTCAAGGTATGTAAACTGAGTCTGCTAGGAATTGTGAGGGGAATTTCTCTCTCTCTCCCACATTCTCTTTCCTCTCTTGGGTGCGCACGAGTGCCACGTCATCAACCACATCATCAGGAGGGTTGATGACACGGCGCTTGAGCTCTGGATCGTGGGCCATACATAGCCACACCTCTTTTAGTATAAAGGATATCCTCTATACACTGGAGCTACCTACCCCCCTTTTGAGTTTTCCCTGGTTCAGGCACACTTTAGAACTGCATAAGTTGAGGAGCATGCAAGCATTGAGGCGCTTGATCTGTAGAATGGAGACAGGAAGGCGCATCAAAATTGGAATAAAACCTCTTTGTAATTTAAAAACCTAGACATTTTTTTTTTAAACAACATTTCAGTATAAATTTCCTTAAGGCTGCAAGTATTTGAGACAATGTTGACTGTGACAATGTTTTCTAGACTATTTACTCCAAATTACAATAAAGAAACACATTATCTGTTTAGAAGCACCTGTCACGTTGTCATAGCAATGTCCCTTGTGTCTTAAAGACTTTACAGCAATTACAATACCTTTGCTGACATCACTGTGCTTGGATAATGTAATGAAACATTAGGCGATTCTGTAGCTTCTAAGTACTGATTAGCAGATGTGCTATATTTTCAAAGTAGTCCGTTATTACAAGGAATAGTAATTAGAGAAAAAATATACACAAATACATACACACACCAACATTCTTTTAAAGGATATACATTTTTAAAATTAAGAGTGTGGAGTACTTTTCCTCTCTTCTTCCATGCCCCAAATCTTTATTTAGAAAAATCTTCAGAGACTTTGCCAACCACAGTGGATTATGGGAATAAATGATTAGATTCAGGGGAGGACTGGGCAGTAGGCGGAGGGGCAAATGCCCCCGGGCTGGTCTCCAATGAAAAATTTGGGCTGCCTCGAGTGCTATTAGTAAGTTATGTGCTGAAAGTCACAATGCAATCTATAGCTTGACATGGGCAAGGAGCAGGAAACATTTCCTCTCCTTCAGATTGTTACCAGTCAGCCCCTCCAGTTTATTAGCAGTGTTGTCAGCCCTCCGGTTTATAAGCAGTTTAAGTCAGCCCCCCAGTGTTGCCAACCCTCCAGTTCATTATGTGTGGTTAGTCAGCCCTCCAGTTCATCATAGGAACAAAGGAAACTTTGGGGGTAAGTATATCTTGATTGAAAGTGTCCCAGGGGTGAGATCTTCAGGTCCTCACCCGCGGGTACTTGTAAGGGGGAGGGTAAAGATTTTAGGACTATAATGTCCTTTAAACCACCCAAAACACTTTTAAAATAACAATGTTACTTAAAGGAATCTACTTGTGCACAATTTATCTAAAAGCAAAGTTTCTAATACAATATGATGCAGATTTTTCAGAATTTATTTAATGGGGAAACGAAAAAAAAACATACATTGGCTATTATAAAATAACAGCGATTGTGAGCTTAGATAATATATATTATTGATTTATATAGCACCAACATCTTCCATGGCACCTTTCAATTACATAGTTAAATGAAATACAGTGTAAAACATGTTATACAAGTCATAGAATTACATACACAGGTAATACATAATATAAGTAAACAGGTGAGGAGTTTCTATAGCAATACCTTGATACAATAGTAAAGAGGACCCTGCCCAAAGAGCTTTCAGACTAGAGGATATGGGGTGTGAGACATAAGGTGACGGGAATCGTTAGGCTGTAGGTAGATTGGCAGTGGAGTGCGAAAGGCGGATTGGATTATATTGAGTAGTAAGAGGGGTAAGGTTTAGTCACAGGATAATGAAAGAGTCCTCGGCACTCGTACTAAGTGTGGGTGCTCACTCCTCCAAATAATCCAACCCTTGATGGATTTTAGATACGAGAATAATGAAATAGCAAGGGTGGCACTCCAAATAGTAATTTTATTCAATATAGACCAAACAACATCTCACAAGTTTTGGGGGGTACGTGCCTTGAGGAAGGGGGCACGTACCCCCCAAACGTTGTGAGATGTTGTTTGGTCTATATTGAATAAAAACTATTTGGAGTGCCACCCTTGCTTTTCATTATTCTCGTAATGTTTAGTCCAGGTTATATGCTAGCCTAAAGAGGTGGGGTTTAACGTTATCATTTGAAGGTGTTAAGGAGATGGTGAGTGATGGACAGATGGAGGAAGGGGGTTCCAGAGCATAGGGCAGCACAAGTAAAGTCCTGAATGCGGGCATGGATGGGTGTGTGGATAGTGCTGTATAGGATAAGGTAAGCAGTTTGAATTGGATATTGTGTGATGGGCAACCAGTGGGAGGGATGACAGAGAGGAGAGGTTAGGAGAAGCGAGAAGAAAGAGACGAATAGAGAAGGCCGAGTCAGCAAGCAGAAAGGAAGCGAACCAAGAGGAACGGCAGGACAACAGTTGAGATGATTGAGCGTTGTGAAAGTAAATGTGATTGACTAATGAGATTATGGTTAGTTTTGGTATATGTATGTTTTTCCTAGACCATATCCAGGACTGAGCCATTTATACTTAACTTACTATTGTTATTTATACCTTAAATTACCTAAAATTTAATCGAACTTTTGGATTTTTATCTGCCATTTTTTGGAGAAAACTCTGGCTATAGCTCGGAGAATCTACCACTGTATAACTATCTCACCGTTGCCTATGTTACTGTAACTGTAGTTGATCAGGACTTTCAAAACTATTGTCTCAATGACTTAATAGGTCCTTTTGAACATTCAAAAACAAACCAAACTTTAGGATTACATTTTAAAAATGGAACAGAAAAATTAAGTTCAATGTTGCACTTTTATTATTATTACCTTTTATACCTTGTATGATATAGATAGAACTATTAGACAAGACTTCAAAATAAGAAGATAAGATTGCTTGGTTGCTTTATGAAACAAGAGCAAATGCCCATTTAATATTCATTTCATCTTAAATAGATGTTCACAAAGTTGAGAAACCTTCAATCAAATTGAGGTACTTAATTTTCATGACACCGCTGTTCAGCGTTATTAAAATGAATGACATTTAGCATCACTGCAATCCCTACTGAATAAAATGATATAATGTAATTAATAGATTTAATCAAGCTGTCAAAATCATTACTGTTCATTAAAAGTCAAGGATCTTTCTGTGGTTCAAATAATAAAATGTGTTATTTCTTGTAAGATAAATGGCCAATTTTTGTTTTGATTAGGAAATTTAAAAAGCCAGTCGATACAAGTTACTTCTTAAAGGACAAGGACAATGCCCTTGTTTAATTAACTGATGAATTATAGTAAGCATGATACAGTTTAGACGCAACCCTACGGAATAATAATTATAAACTTTTTCAGTGGAACATATGAATTTTCAGCTCAAAAAACATATAAAGAACGATTAAAACCTATGATTAATACCGTTTACTGGCGACATTTTTTCTGTATAGTAAGCCACCTGCCAGTAGTACAATTACTTATTTATTGATTCTAATATATATGGGAGCAGGTAATTTTTACCCAAAAGGAAACGCTGTTGCATTGTTCTGCATATGTCTGCAACAGAGGTGCTTTCTAATGAGTGAGTATTTTTTTCTCAGACGGGCACTTCTATGGACTTCGAAGAGGTGGAAGAGTTGGCAACTACCCCCTTAAGTACCACATCCCCTTTAAGACCCACCCAGGCAAGTGGGTAGCCGGGGCACATTCTGACTGGTAGCCTTGCTTCTCCTATCTAGAAGAAGTAGAGGAAGTGTGTGGAAGAAGTGCGTGGGATATCTTGGGCTAGAGACAAACATTTAGGGTACATGCATGCAGACAATTTCCTGATGCCATTGTCCCAGTTATTAACCCATCTCAATTGCTTGCAATTGTGCGTCCCCTATAATGATTGCAGACAGGAACAAACTGTGCACACCCGTATGCAGACAAAAGTGTTATTTAGACATCAGTCCAACACCAAATTGTGAGTTTTGGTGCTAGCCGCACCCTTTCTGACACCGGCTAGCCCTGGAAACATCACAATTTAGTGTTGGACTGATGCTAAAATAAAAAACCTTTTGTCTGCAGACTGGTAGTGCACCGTTTGGTGCTGTCTACAATTTACAGTTTGGCTGCTGTACTGGAGCACCCAGACTATATTCCTCCATTTGGAGTACTGTTGAGTGTGCAGGATCCATTTGTTCACTTCCTTCTATAATGATTGCAGGTACCTACCAAAGTTTGGCTCAGGTGACAAACACGTGATTGGTAAATTGAGGTCTGACTACTGTGGCTGTGGACTGAAAGGGGTGACTTACACTGGCTGGTTGAAATATAGGGATGACAATTACAGTGACCAGCAAGTGTTTGACAGACTCCAGTTCACTAAGCCAATGTTAGATCAGTTTAGCCAGTTCCCCAGCCACGGTAGGTCCGCCCTCCAGTTAACAGCCACTGTTAGGTAGCTTCCAGTTCCCCAGCCACTGTTAGGTCACAGACTATAGAAAAAACGATCTAGTGTGATCCCACCATAATTATGAGAACAAGTATTAGTGTGATTCATACCATATTAGTAACTTAGTAACAATATATAGTGATTCCTACTATACTATAGTAGAACAATATTAGTGTTATTCTATACCATACTATAGTAGACAATATTAGTGTGATTCTACCATACTTAGCAGAACAATATTAGTGTGATTCCACCTACTATAGTAGAACAATAGTGGTGTGATTCCACAACCATACATAGTAGAACAATATGGTAGTTGATGATTCCTACCATACTATAGTAGAACAATATTAGTGTGATTCCTACCATAAGGTATAGAACAATAAGTGGATTCCTACCATAATGAATAGAAAACAATATTAGTGTTATTCCTCCCAACTATGAGCAGAACCATATTTAGTGTGATTCCTACCATACTATAGTAGAACAATATAGGTGTTATACCATAATAATATAACAGATTGTGTATTCTAACATACTATAGAGAACAATATTAGTGTGATTCCTACCAATATAATGACTATAACTGTAGAACAATATTAGTGTGTATAGTCCTTACCATACTATAGTAGAACAATGTTAAGTGTGAATTCCTACCATAATGTAATAGAACATATTAGGGTGTATTCCTACCATAATCGTAAGAAACAATATTAGTGTGCTTCCTACCATACTATAGTAGAACAAGTATTAGTGTTTGTGATTCCTGACCATACATACGAGAACAATATTAGTGTGATTCCTACCATACTATGTAGAACATATTAGTGTGATTCCTACCAACTATATAGAACAATATTAGTGTGAGTCCTACCATAACTATGTAGAACATTATTAGTGTGATTCCTACCAACTATAGTAGAACAATAGTAGTGGTTCTACCATAAGTATAGAACAATATTAGTGTGATTCCTACCATATGTAATAGAACAATTTAGTGTGATTCCTACCATACTATAGTAGTAGAGAACATATTAGTGTGATTCCTACCATAACTAATAGAACAATATTAGGTGATTCCTACCATACTCTAGTAGAACAATATTAGTGTTTTCCTACCTAAGTAAATAGCAAACAATTATAGATGTGATTCCTACCATAATGTGTAGAAAATATTAGTTGATTCCTACCATACTATAGTAGAACAATGTTAGTGTGGATTCCTACCATACTATAGTAGGAACAATATTATGTGGATTCCTACCATAATGTAATAGAACAATATTAGTGTGATTCCTACAATAATGTAATAATAGAACAATATTAGTGTTTTCCTACCATACTAGGAGAAGAACAATATTAGTGGGATTCCTACCCACTATAGTAGAACAACTATAGTGTGATCTACCATAATATAGTAGAACAATATGGTGTGGTCCTATCATTACTATCAGTAGAACAATATTTGTGTGATTTTACTACTATAGTTGAACAATTACTGTGATTCCTACCATACTATAGATAGAACAATATTGTGTGGATCCTACCATACTATAGTAGAACAATATTAGTGTGATTCCTACCCATACTATAGTAGAACCCCATATATGTGACATTAACCATACTATAGTAGAAATATTTGTGTGATTCCTACCATATATATAGTAGAACATATTAGTGTGATTCCTAACCATAATGTAATAGAAAATATATGTGTGATTCACCATACATGAAAAACAATAAGTGTATTCCTACATACGTAGAGACAATATTAGTGTGATTTCCTTACCATACAATAGTATTAGAAAATGTATCGTGTGTGATTCCTCCCATTATAGTAGAACAATGGTAGTGTGATGTGATTCCTACCCATACTAAGTAGAACAATATTAGTGTGATTCCTACCATACTATAGGTAGAACAATGTTAAGTGTGATTCCTACCATACTATAGTAGAACAATATTAGTGTGATTCCTACCATAATGTATAGAACAATATTATGTGAATTCCACCATAATGTATAGAACAATTAGTGTATTCCTACCATACTATAGGAACAATATAGTGATGATTCCTACCATACTATGAGTTAGAACAATATTAGTGTGATTCCTACCTACTATAGTAATCAACTTTAGGTGATTCCTACCATACTATAGAGAACAATATGAGTGTGATTCCTACCATACTTAGTAGAAACAATATTAGTGTGATCCTACCATACTATAGTAGAACAATTTAGGTGATTCCTACATACTATAGTAGAACAAATTAGGGTGATCCTACCATATTAATAGAACAATATTAGTGTGATTCTACCATATAATAGAACAAATTGGGATCATACCATGCTAGAAAGAACAATATTAGTGTGTATTCCTACCATACTATAGTAGAACAATATTGTGTGATCCTTACCATACATAGTAGAAACAAATTAGTGTGTGATTCCTACCATATCATAGTAGAACAATATTGGTGATTCCACCCATACTATAGAGAAACATATTAGTGTGATCCTACCATCTAAGTAGAAACAATAGTAGTGTGATTCCTACCATAAGGTAATAGAAACAATATTAGTGTGATTCCTACCATAATGTAATAGACCATATTAGTGTTATTCCTACCAAATGTGTAAAAAAAACTATAGCGAACATATTAGTGTGATTCCTACCATATATAGTAGAACAATATTTATGTGATTCCTACCATACATAGAAGAACAAATATTAGTGTGATTCCTACCATCTATGAGAACAATATTAGTGTGATTCCTACCATACTATAGTAGAACAGTGTTAGTGTGATTCCTACCATACTATAGTAGAAACAGATATTAGTGTGATCCTCCTACATAATGTAAGAACAATATTAGTGTGATTCCTACCATAATTAGATAGAACAATATTAGTTTATCCTACCATACTAGAGAGAACAATATTAGTGTGATTCCTACCAACTATAGAGAACAATATAGTGTGATTTCCTACCTTTACTATAGACAGAACTAATATTAGTGTGATTCCTACCATACTATAGTAGAACAATATTAGTGTGTTTCTACCATTGACTATAGTAGAACAATTTAGTGTGACTCCTACCATACTATAGTAGAACAATATTAGTGTGATTCCTACCATACTATAGATAGAACAATTTAGTGTGATCCTACCATACTATAGTAGAAACAATTTGTTGATTCCTCCATATGTAATAGAACAACTTAGTGTTATTCCTACCATACTAGAGAAGAACAACCTATAGTTGGTGATTCCTACCTTACTATAGCAGAACAATATTAGTTGTGATTTTCCTACCATACATAGTAGAACAAAGTAGTGTGATTCTACCATAATGTAATAGAACAATATTAGTGTGATTCCTACCATAATTAATAGAAAACAATATTAGTGTTATTTCCTACACATACTATAGCAGAACAATATTAGTGTGATCCTACCATACTATAGTCGAAAACAATATTAGTGTGATTCCGACCATACTATAGTAGAACAATGTTAGTGTGATCCTACCATACTATAGTAGACAATATAGTGGGATTCCTACATAATGTAATAGAATACATATTCGTGTGATTCCTACCCATAATGATAATTAGTAGAACAATATAGTGTGTATCCTACCATACTAGAGAAGAACTAATATTAGTGTGATTCCTACCTTACTATAGCAGCAAATATAGTGTGATTCCTACCATACTATAGTAGAACAATATTAGTGTGATCTACCATAATGTAATAGAACATATGATTAGTGTGATGCACCTACCATATGTAAGAACAATATTAGTGTGTATTCCTACCTACTATAGGAGAACAATATTATGTTGATCCTCCATACTATGTAGAACAATATACGTGTGATTTCATACCATACTATAGTAGACAAATGTTAGTGTGATCCTCCATACTACTAGTAGAACAATATTAGTGTGATTCCACCATAATAATAGAACAATATTATGTGATTCTACCAAAGTATTAGAACAATATTAGTGTGATTCCTACCATACTAAGAGAACAATTAGTGTGATTCCTACCATACTTAGTAGAACAATTTTGTGTGATTCCTACATACTATAGTAGAACAATATTTGGTGTGATTTTTACCATACTATAGATAGAACAATGTACTGTGATTCCTACCATTATATCGTAGAACAAATATTAGGGTGATTCCTACATACTATAGAGAACAAGATTAGTGTGATTCCTACCAACTATAGTAGAACAATTTGTGTGATTCCTACCATACTATGAGAAGCTAATATTAGTGTGATCCTACCATAATGGAAAAAATATAGGTGATTCCACCATAATTATAGAGAACAATATTAGTGTTATTCCTACCATACTAAGAGAGAACAATATTAGTGTGATTCCTACCATACTATAGAGAAACAAATATTTAGTGTGATTCCTTACATAGATATAGTAGGAACAATATTATGTGTTGTATTCCTACCATACTATAGTGAACAATATTAGTGGGATTCCTACCATAAGTAATAGAACAATATATGTGTGATTCCACCTTACATAGTAAGAACAATATAGTGTGTTCCTACAACTTAGTAGATCAATATTAGGTGATTCCTACCATACTATAGTAGACAATTATTGTGATTCCTACCATACTATAGTTTAGAACAATGTTTAGTGTGATTCCTACCAATACTATAGTAGATAGAAATATAGTGTGATTCCTACCATACTATAGAGAGAACATATAGTGTGTGATTCCTACCATACTGATAGTAGAACAATATAGTGTGATTCCTACCATAATGTAATAGAACAATATTAGTGTTTTCCTACCATACTATAGCAGAACAATATTAGTTGTGATTCCTAATACCATACTATAGTAGACAATATTAGTGTGAATCACATATATAGAATGTGATTCCTACCATACTTAATAGAGGAACAAGTTAGTGTGATTCCTACCATACTATAGTAGAACAATATTAGTGTGATTCCTACCATATTATGTAATAGAACAATATTAGTGTGATTCCTACCATAATGTAATAGAACAATATTAGTGTTTTTCCTACCATACTATAGCAGAACAATATTAGTGTGTTCCTACCATACTATAGTAGAACAATATTAGTGTGATTCTACCATACTTAGTAGAACAATATTGTCTGTGATTCCACCATACTATAGTAGAACAATATTAGTGTGAGTCCTACCATACTATAGTAGAACAATATTTGTGTGATTTTTAACATACTATAGTAGAAACAATATTTACGTGTGATTCCCTACCATACTATAGTAGAACAATATTTAGTGTGATTCCTACATAATATAGAAGAACAATATTAGTTGTGATTCCTACCTTACTATGAGAACAATATTAGTGTGATCCTACCATACTATAGAGAACAATATTAGTGTGATTCCTAACCATAATTATAGTAGAACAATTTAGTGTGATTCCTACCATTACTATCGTAGAACAATATCTGGTGTGATCCTACATACTATAGTAGAACATATTAGTGGGATTCCTACCATACATAGAAGAACAATATTAGTGTGTGTGATTCCTACCATACTATAGTAGACAATATTAGTGTGATCTACCAAAGGTAATAGAACAATATTGTGTGATTCCTACATAATGTATAGAACAATATTAGTGTGATTCCTACCATAATGTAATAGACAATTATTAGTGTTATTCTACCATACTAGAAGAACAATATTAGTGTGATTCCTACCCTACTATAGTAGAACAATATTAGATGTGATTCCTACCAACTATATAGAACAATATTGGTTGTGATCCTACATACTATAGTAGAAAATAGTTGTGGATTTTTACCATACATGAATAGAACCAATATTAGTGATTCCTACCATACTGAAAGAACAATATTAGTGTGATTCCACCATACTATAAGAGAACAATATTGTGTTGATTCCTACCCATAGTAATAGAACAATTGTGTGATTCCTACCAACTATAGAGAACAATATTAGTGTGATTTCCTACTCATACTGTAGTAGAACAATTTAGTGTGATTCTACCATATGTATATAGAACAAATTAGTGTTATTCCTACCATACTAGTAGAGAACATATAGTGGTGTTCCTACCATACATAGTAGAACCATATGTAGTGATTACTACCATACTATAGAGAACAATATTAGTGTGATTCCAACCATACTGTAGTAACAATGTCTAGTGTGATTCCTACCATACATAAGACAATTTATTGTGTGATCCTCCACATACTATAGTAGAACAATATTTGTGTGATTCCTACCATACTATAGTAGAACAATATTAGTGTGATTCCTACACTAATGTAATAGAACAATATATGTGTATTCACCATACTATGAAGAACAATAGTAGTGTGATTCCTACCATACTTAGCTAGACAATATAGTGTGATTCCTACCATACTATAGTAGAAACAATGTTAGTGTGATTCCATACATACTATAGTAGAACAATTTAGGTGATTCCTACCATACTATAGTAGAACAATATTAGTGTGTGGATTCCTACCATGCTATAGTAGAACAATAAGTGTGATTCCTACATACTGATTTAGTAGATCAATTTAGTGTGATCTACCATACGATAGTAGAACAATGATTAATGTGAATTCCACTCATACTATAGTAGAACAATGTTAGTGTGATTCCTACCATAATATAGTAGAACAATATTAGTGTGATTCCTACATACTATAGTAGAACAATGTTAGTGCTGATGTCCTACCATACTATTGAGAACAATATTAGTGGATTCCTACCATATGTAATAGACAATATAGTGTGATTCCTACCATATAAAATTGTTAGAACAATATTAGTGTTATTCCACTACATACTATAGCAGAACAATATTAGGGTGATTCCTACCATACTATAGTAGAACAATTTAGTGTACTATTAGACAAGATAGTGATCATACCACTATAGCTAGAACCAATGTTAGTGTGATCCTACCATACTATTAGCTATTAGGGTGATCTACGTATGAACAATTTAGTGTGATTCCTACCATAACTAAGTAGAACAAATATTAGGGTTCCTACATACTAGATGTAAGAACAATATTGTGTGATCCAACCATACTATAGTAGAACATATTTAGTGTGATCTCTACCTACTATAGTAGAAACATATTAGGTGTGAGTTCACCATACTATAGTAGAACAATATTAGTGTGACTACTCTATAAAAAATATTAGGGACACATATAGTACAATAGTGTGATTCCTACCATACATAGAGAACAATATTAGGTGATTCCTACCATACTATTAGAAGAACATATAGTTGTTGTATCTACCATACTATATAGTAGAACAATATTAGTGTGATTACTACCTAACGATAGGTAGAACAATATTAGGTGATTCTACCATAATGATAATAGAAACAATATTAGGTTGATTCCTACCATACAAGTAAGAACAATATTAGTGTGATTCCTACAATACTATAGCCAGAACCAATATTCTGTGATCCTACCATACTGATAGTTAGAACACTTTTTGTGATTCTACCATACTATAGTAGAAACGAATATTAGTGTGATTCTACCATACATATAAAAGATTATGTGATATATATAGCGAACAATATATGTGTGATTCAACCATACTATGAAGAACAATATAGGTTTCTCACTGTAGTAACAATATTAGGGTGATTCCTACCATAATATGTAGAACAATGATTGTTAGTGTGATCCTACCATACTTATAGAGACAAGATTAGTGTGATTCCTACCATATATGATAGATCAATATTAGTGGTTCCTACCCTATAATAGTTAGAAACAATATTAGTGTGATTCTACGCATACTATGATTAGAACAATATTATTGTGATCCTACCATAAGTAATAGAACTATTAGTGTATCCTAGATTTAGAAATTAGGTTCACTACCATACTATGAGCAGAACAGATATTAGTGTGATTCCTACCATACTATAGTAGAACAACTAGAGGGTGATCCTCACCTATGAGCATGTATGTGCTACTTTAGTAGAACAAATTAGTGTGATCTACCATAATGTTACTAGAACAATTATTAGTGTTATTCCTACCATACTAGAGAAGAACAATAGAATTATCTACAATATAGAGAACTATTATGTGATTCCTACCTTAAACATATGTGTGTTTAACCTAGTAGAACAAATTATGTTGTGATTCTACCTAAATAATTGTACCCACTATAGTAGTCGAACAATATTTGTGTGATTTGTTACAAGTAGACATATTAGTATGACAAATAGTTGACAATTGTTCCTACCATACTATAGAGAAACAATAGTAGTGATGATTCCTAACATACTATAGTAGACAATATTAGATGTGATTCTACCATACTTAGAAGAAAAATATTAGTGTGATTCCTACCATCTATAGTAGAACATATTTAGTGTGATTCCTACCATACTATAGTAGAAACAATATTAGGTGATTCCATACCATAATGTAGTAGAACCAAGTATTAGTGTGTTCTACCATAATGTAATAGAACAATATTAGTGTTATTCCTACCATACTAGAGAAGAACAAATATTATGTGATGATCCTTACCATAGCTATAGACAGAAACAATATTAGTGTGTTTAAATAGTGAACATATTGTGTTCCTACACTACAATTGTACTACCTTATAGATTAGTGTGATCAACCAATATAGACATATGTGTGATTTCTCGAGTACAATCTGTGATCCTACATATTAGACAATGTTATGTGTTCAACCACAATAGAATGTTAGTGTGATCCACCATAATGTAGAAGAACAATATTTAGTGTGATTCCTACATACATGATAGAAACATATTAGTGTTATTCTACCATACTAGAGTAGAACAATATAGTAAGGTTCCCTACCATATATAGAGAACAATATTAGTGTGATTCCTACATATATTAGAGAACAATATTAGTGTTATTCCTCCATACTATAGCAGAACAATATTAGTGTGATACGCCCATAATAGTCAGAACAATTATTAGTTGATTCCTACCAATAGAGTAAGAACCATATTAGTGTGATTCTAACATACATAGATGCAGAACATATTGTGTGATTTCCTACCATACAGTAGTAGAACAATATTAGTTGTGATTCCTACCTAATTAGACAAATATATGTCCTAAGGAACAATATTAGTTGTGATTTCCTACTATTTTTTTTTTTTGTTTTCTCCTATATAGGAACAATATATAGTGTGATTCACTACCACTACTATAGTAGGAACAAATTGTGTGGATTTGTCTACCCATACTATAGTAGGACAATATTATGTGATTCTACATACATAGTAGAGAAACAATATTAGGGTGATTCCTACCATACTATAGTAAAGAACAATAGTTAGTGTGTATTCCTACCATTATAGTTTAGAGACAATATACTGATGATTCCTACCATGACTATAGAGCAAACAATAATTGAGTGTTGTGATTCCGTACCATACTGGATAGTAGAACATATTAGTGTGATTATACCCTGTCGAAAAAAAAAAACAAACATGTGATACTATGTAGTAGAAAAATATTATGTGGATTCCTACCAAATAATTGACTTAGTTTATTATACATTGAAGAACAATATAGTGTGATTCCTACCATACTGTAGAGAACAATATTAGGTAGTGATTCCTACCATACTATAGTAGAACAATTTAGTGTGATTCCTACCTATATTAGTCGAACCATATATGTGTGTGATTCCTACCATAATGTAGTAAATAGGATTAACCATACATGACCATTAAGTGTGATATTCCTACCAGTACTGTAGAGAAGATCAAATATAGTGTGATTCCTACATACTATAGCAGAACAATCTTAAGTGTGATAACTACCATACAAGTAGAACAATGATTTGGTGATATTCTTCATCCATACTATAGTAGAACAATTAGATGTGATTCCTACACATATAGATGTATGTATCTATACTTGTAGAACAATATTAGTGGTATCCTACAATAATCAATGACAGATATGTGATTCGCTACCAATCAAGTGATCTAATCTTAGGAACAATATTAGTGTTATTTCCTACCATACTATAGCCAGAACATAGTTAGTGTGATTCTACCAAACTAGCAATATTAGTTAACAATAGTAATAGGAATATTAGTGTGATTCCACCATACTATAGTAGAACATATTACGGTGGATTTCCTACCATAAGTATAGAACAATATTAGTGTATTCCTAATTACTATAGAGAAGAACAATATTAGTGGTGATTCCTACCATACTATAGAGAAAACAATATTAAGTGTGATTCCTACCTAACTAAGTAGAACAATATGGTGTGATTCCTACACATATATAGTGAAACAATATTTTAGTGTGAGTCCTACCATACTATAGTAGAACTATAGTATCCTCCAGTAGGTGACCGATATATTCCATACCATACTATAGTAAACAAATTCGGTGATCCGACCATAACTATAGTAGAAACAAATAGTTAGTGTGGATTTACCATACTATGTAAGAACAATATTTATGTGATTGCCTATTACTATAGAGAACAATATTATGTGATTCCTACATACTATAGTAGAGACAATCATTAAGTGTGATTCACTACCATATATAGAGAAACAATGTTAGTTGTGATTCCTACCATACTATAGTAGAACAATATCTGTGTGATTTCCTTACCATAATGTAGTAGAACAAATTAGTGTGATTCTAACATAATTGTAATTAGAAACAATATTAGTGGTAATTCCTTACCATATAGACGAAGAACATATTGTGTGATTCCTACCCACTATAGCAGAACAATATTAGTGTGATTCCTCCATACTAAGTAGAACAATATTTGTGTGTTCCTACCATACTATAGTAGAACACAATATTAGTGTGATTCACTACCCATAATGTAATCGAAACATATATGGTTGATTCCAACCATACATAGAAGAAAAACAATATTAGGTGTGATTTCCTACCATACTATAGTAGATCAATATTAGTGTGATTCTACCATACTATAGTAGAACAATTGTAGTGTGATTCCTACATACTATTAGTAGAACAAATTAGTGATGATCTACCATACTATAGTAGAAACAATGTTAGTGTGAGATTCCTACATTACTATAGTAGAACAATGTTAGTGTATTCACTACACTACTACCAGTAGAACAATGTTAGTGTGATTCCTACAACTCAGTAGAACAATATTAGTGTGTTCCTATCATAACTATAGTAGAACAATATTAGGGTGAGTTCCCTACCTACTATGTAGAAACAAGTTAATGTGTCCTAACACAGTAGAAAAGGTAGTGTGATTCCTCCAATACTTTAGTAGCAACAATATTAGTGTTGATGTCCATCATACTATAGTAAGAAAATATTAGTGTGATTCCTACCAAATATATTGTAGAACAATGTTAGTGTGAGTCCTACTATACTATAGCTAGAACATGTTAGTGTGATTCCTACCATACTATAGTGAACATTTTGTAGTGTGATTCCTACCATACTTATAGGAAACAATATGAGTGGCGATTCTACCATGACTATAGTAGAACAATATAGTGTGATTCCCAACCCACACTATAGTAGAACAATCATTAGTGATTTCCTACCATATACTATAGTAGAATAATATTAGTGAGTTCCTACATACCATGTATTAGTACTACTATGAATCATTGAGAGGTTGTGTTAAATATATTGATCAATTTGCAAGCAATAGGTGCATTTGCCTATGATTTTGGGAACCTTCCAAAGTTTGTCTCAGTGTTCAAAGCTCTAGAAAATGCTCCTGGTCTGCAATGTGCTAGCTAGGGGGCAAGAACAAATTGCATGTAGGAACAACCAGCAGTGAGTATATATTGTTGCGACTCCCAAGAGTGGGAGTAGCACTTGTAGAAACACAAATGATCAAGGATCCACTGATACTCCACCATTCTTGTATTCTCATTTCCTTCAGTTTCATCATTGCTGTATCAGTGGTAGATAAGAGAAAAGAGTCAGCCTGGGGCCCTAGTGACGTTCTGAGAAGTGAGACTTTGACCACTGCTTTGGCTGACTCTTCAGGATGGCCAAATCAGCAACTTCTACTGTAACACAGGCACTGACGCTATGTCAAGTGTGAAATAGTGCCAAGAAGTTGTGGCAAATAACACATCACAGTGGCTGGACTTGGCTGTAAATATTTTGCCAATAAGGAAATACATGTCCAGCATTAATATACTCTACTTACCACAGTCCCCGTAAAGACTTTCTATGGTATAGAGAGAGAGTTGGGGGGGGTCATGGGCCAGCCACAAAACTTGCAGGGGGCCATAA
Source organism: Hymenochirus boettgeri (assembly GCA_019447015.1). Taxonomy (NCBI): domain Eukaryota; kingdom Metazoa; phylum Chordata; class Amphibia; order Anura; family Pipidae; genus Hymenochirus; species Hymenochirus boettgeri. Next base: position 75,371,993 of record CM033469.1, read on the forward strand.
TCAGCTATGTCATTTAACTAATGGCAAGTTCAGTAGGAAAGTGACTATCTGGTGTATGATTTTGTCAGTCTGCATATTCCCTACAATTTCTTTTTTCGTTTTTGGCTCTAATTTTAATACAGCACATGTAAGGTATTGTTATATCTGGCTGTAAAATCATGGAGAGAAAATCATGGACAGAAATATTGGTGTATTTTCACATTTATGAAATATGGCCATGTAGTGGTTCTTCGGCAAAACAACTCAAAAAAAACAATTGCATTACACTGTAATTACAACAAAGGTTTGGTTAAAGGGATTCTTTGCAAATAAGCTCTTCAATAAAATGTATACGTGTTGACTGTCTATACTAGATACTTCTCAAAAATACTTTTCTGCTATGTTGTTATAAACTACACACCCAGTATATTGTCAGTCAGGATCCTGTTAATATCTCTGCATGTGGGCTTTTTTTGTTGTTGTGTGTAGATCGTTGTCTCCACCAGAAACAGTAAAAAGTAAACATTTGAATCATTAGGCATGCATTTCTCATTACAAATATTGTAGGATCAGGCACATAAACTAAACTGTGCCCAAAGAAAAAAAAAGGTATTTATATATTCCTTTCCCAAAAGTGCAAAGGGTGTAATCTGAAAGATGGGTTTGTACTTAGATTACAATTGGGACTTTTTTATCCTGTACAGATAATGTCATTTATTTAACTCTGTGTAAATGGACATTTAGTATGTGGCCAGGAATACTTGCTCTTTAAAGAAATACATTAGAGAGTATTTAAACAGTGTCCTGTGTGACAGGTGAGATCTTTCTTGATTATATTCTGTACATCAGAATGTAAACTATAAATAACCACATAATTATTGCATAACTTCAGTAAAATAGATACTTAATGACAACTTAAAATAAACTACAAAGCATGTTAGGTATTAAATATTTTAGTACAGATGGCTGAAACTCACCAGTTTTCCTGGATCTCGGGAAAATCCAGAAGATCCGTAAATGGAAAGAATTTTCACATTATTATCGAATGGACGAGCTGTTTTTGAGATTATGGACGTTTTATAATATTCAAAAATACGATCTACTACTTTCGAGTTTCCGAGGTATTTTCGAGAAATATTGAACATTTAAGGTTATTTTTGATAATCTCGAATGTTCGATAATTAGAAAAATAGGCTCCAAAGTCCCAAATCCGGACGATCCGTCCAGATTCGGACGGGTCATTCGGATTTCGGGAACGAGGAGTTCTGTGTCATATCCAGGTCCAAGTCGGACCCGATCCCATTTCTTAATTCTAGTGCAGTGGAGTTAACCTAATATTACTGGGATTGGTGTATAATTTGTATGTTTTTATCGATAAACTTTACTTTCTGAACTTTTCATTGGTTAACAAACGTATATAGTTTTCATGTATATGGTCCAATATCTTTAAGAAGCATCAATACCTTTAAATGTTTTATTTAATGTGTCATCGTAAGCCCTTAACACTCATAACAACACTTCACATAGTAATGTAGAACATTTATAAACATTTACTTGTTTGAAAAGCATTCAAAACCTGCGAACAAAGCTTTTAAAAGTGATAAAAACTATCTTCTCTAATAAAGGAAGGAATATGGTGCTTTAACCAGAGTTACCAGATATTGTGTCAGAAATTAGTGTTTGTTTGTTTGTTTTTTACTGAGATTATGTCTGACCAGTTTGTGATTTGAGGCAAACACCTTATTGTTTGTGATAACACTATTCCTCTACAATGTTTGCAAACAAATCAGTTTGCATATATAGATGAACAAAACCAAAAAATGTCAGTTGCCAGCCGAAATAGTTGAAACTTCCCACAAAACCAGAATTTTATCTAAAACACCCTGCACTATAACCAGCAGAGAAACAACTGGGATGTGGCTCAGAATGTACTACATGCAGTACATAAGCAGACAAAGGGAATGTGGCCCACTACTGTGGGCAAGATATCCTGCCTCTGCAAAATTCAAGATATCTGTTGTTTTCATTCATTTAAAATAGGATGGACAGGGAAAATAACTCATATGCAGGAGGTTTCTCGTTGGATAAACTCATTTATTGCTCCTGAGTAGCAAATAGGTACAAATGATATATTGCTGAAAACTTAAAATAATTAAAGAACAGCTCTGCTCCACCATTGTATTCATTATTGAGTCTCCCTTTAATATTAATAGTTAGTACATTGGGAGATATTCAAAATGAAACTTAATCTCTAATACATGTAGTACATTCAGAATTAAAAAGTGAAATCAGAATGACCTGAAGTGTAGACATAGAGCTACAATGCCTGTAAAAAAAGTGACAGTTCTTAAAGTATTAAGAAAAGTTTAAAAAGACTTTATATTCATAGAATCATCTTTCATTACCAAAATGGCAGATATACAGCCTGCGTGCAGAGGCAAATAAATGAACTTATAAATCTAAAAAGAATCTATCATTCAGGTCATAGAAACAGAGCAGGACCTCAGCATTTTGTATAATCTAATGTATAATTTGATTTGTGACAGCTACAGTAAGTGCTAAAACAGTTTATAACATTTCTCAAAACTTCATGTAGTTTTTGATGAGAAACATTTAGAGCATAATAGGGATGTCAGAATTGCTATTGCTATAAAGGCTAATGATTAACATGTGAATTGTTTATACGTCTTCCTATTCTTGCAGGGTTTAAAATGTTTAAAGAAATAAAAAGAATGTTACAGTGATTTAGGTTTTCAAAGAATATTTGAATCAGGACAGCGGATATTTAGTATTAAAAAAATTGAAGGGAATTTATCATTTTTTTCTTTTGTTATTGAAAACAGTCTGGTAATTTGCCACTTCTATAAACCACAAAGCACAGTTTTATTATGTTGAAAGTAGGCCAATAGGCTATTTATATTTTGGCAGTCAGGGTTTTGAATATTTAATAAAACTGCCAGGAACTAAAATAAAACCATTGTGGCTGCAGCTTAAATTCCATTCCTACATTATATTATGAGCAAAATCCCCCAAATCAAACAGGCTTATAACGAAATAAATGTTATGGAAAATCATTGTTATTGGTACAATATGTTTTAAAGGGACACTAAGATATAATGTAAAGTATTCATGGAAAACACAAAATGTATCCAATACTACCATATTATAAACACTTAAACAGCAACTAAAGCCAAGAACAACACTAAATCAGAAGGCACAGCACCTGACATAAAAGCAGTAAATCTGTGTCTCAACTGCCTTTTCTTCCAGGGCATTACTTACCTTTCTCTCGATCCCCCTGTATCCTCACTCTCTGTGATGTATCTGATGGCACAATAAAGACATTGTTGCATGCGATGTGGAGTCAGTCCGTTCTTTGATGCAGTATTTTACTGTTGTTTGGAGGATTTGGTCATTATAGGACAGGACCCACTCGCGTGAGACCCAATGGTTAGCAGGGGAGGTATGGATATATCCTAACTTTGTTCACCTACCTTTTTGAGGGTGCTGGGAAATTTGTCTTACTAAAATGGGCTGTGCTTTATTTACTACACAATTAGTACTAGCTGTTGTTTGTTTGCAACCATGCCCAGTCCTGGGCACTGCAGGAAACCACTACACGACGACAGTAGTCTCTAGCCAATCCTGTTACAACCTTAGTGGACAATGTATTGTCTAAACTCTACCTTTCCTCAGTCTGGGTTATTGCAGATTGTGTCTCTCCCATTGTATAAGCCTTGGGTAAAAAGGGGGTTGTAGCAACAACCATACAGTTTTCCTTTATTAATAATAATAATAATAAACTATATTATTATTATAAATAATAACAATTGATTTGAGTGGTACAGTATTTTACAGTTCATTGGTTGAATTTTAAAATTAGGTTAGTTGTTCTTTAAAGGAGAAATAAACCCACATTTTTACACTCCAGATTCTGAACATATCCCCTTAAAAATAACAATAAACTGTAAAATAGCAATACAGTAAATAGTTTTAAAGTAAACTGGGTGAAATAACTGGGGTATATACAGTGACTGACCACACCTCTGATTTCAGTCACATGCTCCCTTGCCTAATCTGTCCTGTAAAAGGATGGCTAGAGGCTACCAGTGGGTGTAACCAACTGTAACAATTTCCTGAAGTATCTCAGGACTGAGCTAGTGTAAAGAACATAATGGTCAGTGACCACACTGGCGATACTGGAACTGGTAAATAAAACATAAACCTCATGTTAGAAAGTTACATTTCTCAACAACCATATTAAAATGAGAGGTGAGAAACGTATTACTGCTTTTGTAACAAGGACATATGTCTTAATTCAATGTTGTTCTTAGGCTTTAGTTGTCCTTTAACTACACTTTGTGCTACTAATTGTACATATTTTTTCAAGAAATGGAAAAGGCATTCATAAAAACTGCATGCACATTTGGAAAATGTCTGATGATAGGCAGTGTCAATAGTGCTTCAAGTAGAAGAAGATATGATTGATGTATGATTGGTTCAGTAGAGCTTATGACAGAGAAAGTGATAACATGTCAATGAAGATGAATATGCTCAAGGTTAAAACTTATCTGCTATACAAATTTAAAAAACAAACATGTAGGTTTATTGCATTTATGCCAATGAAGCCACTGATGCCACTGATGTAAATCTGACTAGGAAAAAGAAACTGAGTCTATGCATTAATGCTTTGCCTACTCATGGGGAAATACCCAGAATCCCCATGATATCACAGCATGGTAGCTGCTAATTCAGTGCTGGTTTAAATGGCAGAGTATAGGTAATAATCGATCAAGGCAAGTATACAATTGTAATTTTTTTTTTAATTTCTCCTTTAAAAGGGGTTAAAAAAGATAAATATCCAAAGAAAATATCACAGCCACATATAACAGATTATATGCTATTTATTTCTTATTTTGACACATTATGAAAAACATTGGGCAATATTTCTAAAGGAGCAGTAACAATAATTACATAATCGCTCTCTATAAGGTTTAAATATACCAATATATTTTGTGCATTTGATTTTTCAAAAAAACAAAAGGTCATATATTACACGGTACTGTGCCATGTTTACAGGGCCTGTGCTGTTTCCCCTTAACAGCACAGGTGCTCGATATAAAAAAATTATTTTAATGGTGCCATTACCTCCTTACCTGCCCTCGTTCCCGCGATGCATAAATCTACTTAGTAAGTACTGCATTGCTAGAACTCGTCAGGAAGAGGAGCACGGAGGTAAGTATTGCATCTCCCATACAGTCTAATTAAACAAATACAATCATATACTTGAGCCATGCAGTTACTGCCCTGCCCCTAGCTTAGCGACCTCAGCACGCTCAGTGTGAGCATGTCTGAGAAGAGAGGTGAGGAACTCTTAATTCAGTTAAGCTCCCTGTGCTAAAAGGGTAAGTGCGTGTGTGTAAAATTGTAAGTATGGTTTTCGTTGTAAATATTGGATTCAAACTAAACAAATGAGATATAATCATTAATCCTCAGTTTCTCAAATTCAAGTCAGGAGTTTTTTTTAGGGTGGAACTTCCCCTTTTTAAGCATCTGTTAATTATAATACAAAATTTTGCGATAGTTGTTTTTTTAGATTGTTTTTAGATTGTTTTTCTCCAAATCTTAAAAAGAATCACATTCCCAACCCGGGTTGCTGCTTATTTTTTACCAAGCTGTGGAGAGTGTGCTTACTTATGGATTGTGCGTGTGGTTGGCAGCTGCACTACTTTAGAAAGGATGGTGCTTTTAAAGGGGGGTTAGGGTGTCAGAGAAACCAGTGTTGTGCACTACCAATATTGAGCTTCCACTAATAGTTCAGGACAACGCAACTCAGGGGGAATAAAAGTCTTAATTTATTTCAAACACATAAAATCACAAGTCCAACAGGATACTAGGGCTAACAAAAGAACAGCCTAAGCTTTTCATGGGAACACCCACTTCAATCAGAGCTGATTAGTGTGAGTATGTGCAGCCTAAATACCCACCCTCTGATTAATATGTTAATTGGAGTTACAGGTGGGCCTGAATCACTGCAGACAGTGGTCAGAATTGATACATAAAACAAGGCATGCACAGCTCACTAACATAATATCTAACATATTAGCAATAAAGTTAAAAGCAACAAATTTGTTACAAAAAGTAACAAATAATATGTTACATGGAAAAAATATCTATTGATACTATAAATACATATATAATAGGGATTCAAACAACAAACTAGGTCATGGTTAGATACAGTGTAGAATGTAAAAACATATAAATATATATCTACTTAAATAATGTATTAATTTAAGTAATAAACATTAAATATATTAACTATGTTGAAACTCTCAATTACAAATAAAATTTTAGCGGAACAGTGATAGAATATGGTGATATTTGGCAGGGAGAAGATTATCTACCCTATTCAGGATATGTTGATTATTTCATTAACCCCTAGAGTTCCCACATGATATATTATATGTTTATAAGTCAAATAAGCAACTAAGCTCAAATTCCCGATTTAGGCCACCCGGATGTATGGTACCCGTTATGTATACAGTGCTTCTAAGACGTAGCAAGCAATTTATTTTTGTCCTTTTCTGGGTTCAGTGATACTCCATCTATTACAGCAAATGTGACATTTGTTACACCTCCATGTACTTCCAACCACATGTTTTGATATTGCTGAGGTTGAAATCACCCCTCTCGTGACATATATATGTTCAGATATCGATGTATTAGCAGGTTCAAAATCGTTTTACCCACATATTGGATTCCGCACACACATGTAGCCAAATATACAACATGTGTGGCTCTACAATTGCCATATATCCTAATATCATAGTGTAATCCAGTTTTGCTACTCTGAAATCTTTTTCATGATTTTACATGTGGCACACCTAACGGCACCCACAAGATGCGGACAGCGGTCTTTATCCAACTATCCCCTGCTCTAGATCCATTGTTAAACAAGCTGGGTGATACATATGATGCCACTGTTTTGCCTTTACGAAAGGAAAACCTGGGATTGTCAGATAGATAGGAACCCAGAATGGGTTTCCCAATAGATGATGCCAGTGTTTTTAATTATTTGGCATACTCTGGTAGTGTCATTAGTGTATGTCATAGTCATTATGGGTAGTGTGTAGGGAGTGCATTGCCAATTACTCCCTGTCTACCCTTGAACTTGTTTTTCATTGTTATAGGTTCACAGTTCTGTTTTAGAGATAGCTTTTCATAGGCTACTTGATGGAGGGGGTACTGTATCCTCGCTCTGACAGTCTGTCCCATAACTCCATAGCACTATTTTGAAATGTTTGCCACGTGAACATATTCTGCGAATACATATAAATTGGTCATACGGTATACTGCCGTATGGTTTTAGAGGGATGGTTCGAATTGGCTCTCAAAAGTGTGTTACGTGAGATGGGCTTACGATACAATCCTGTACAGATATTATATCGCCATCGTTACTAAAGGTATGTTCCAAAAAATCTATATAATCCCTATTCATGCCATCGTAAATGTTAGATCAAATTCATATTATTGCAGTATTCCAAAAAAGAAAGCAATTATATTTAATCATGTATACATATTAGAATCAAATCATCATATACCTGTAATACTTGGGTTTATATACCTGCAGAAAAACATTTTTATGGGTATAATATAGCATGACCAGGTTCCCAATTATCCATCCCATGAGGAGGTTGGCATATGATGGCGAGAAAACTGCCCCCATCACAGCCACCCTCCTCTGGAGAAAGTGAGTACCATCAAATAGGAAGTAATTAGTGTGTAAAAGATGTTCCATGGCTTTAATGATGAACTCATTTTGTAAAGGTGGATATAGTTTGTAATATTCCAACCAGTATTTGACTGCCTCAAGCCTTTATTATGTTCAATAGAGGTGTAAAGGGCATTGACGTCCATAGTGACCCATTATGTTCAATAGAGGTGTAAAGGGCATTGACGTCCATAGTGACCCACATATTATTATGTTGCCACTTAACTTCTTTTATTTTATTGATGATATCATATTATTATGTTGCCACTTAACTTCTTTTATTTTATTGATGATATCCATCGTATCTCTGATATATGACGGGAGTTTGAAAACCAAGGGGAGTAACAGTTTATCTATATACTGAGCCAAATGTTCATTTACTGAACGTATTCCCGAAACTATGGGACGACATTTAACATCTGTGATCGATTTGTGGACCTTAGGGAACATGTGAAAAATGGGGACCACGGGATATTTCACCTTTAGAAATTTACTCTCTGAAGCATTTATCACTCCCCATTCCATACCCAGATCCACTAATTCATATAGAGCCTTTTTATATTTATCCGTAGGATCAAAATTCAATTTCATATAGGTATCCCCCTCTGATAGTTGTCTATTTGCCAAGCTGGGTGATACATATGATGCCACTGTTTTGCCTTTACGAAAGGAAAACCTGGGATTGTCAGATAGATAGGAACCCAGAATTGGGTCTCCCAATAGATGATGCCAGTGTTTTCTAATTATTTGGCATACTCTGGTAGTGTCATTAGTGTATGTCATAGTCATATAGGGAGTGTTAGGGAGTGCATTGCCAATTACTCCCCCTGTCTTACCTTGAACAACTGTTTATTGTATAGGTTAAACAGTTCTATTCTGTTTTAGAGATAGTCTTTCATAGGCTACTCTGATGAGGGAGTTACTGTATCCTCGCTCTGACAGTCTGTCCATAACTCCATAGCACTATTTGAAATGTTTGCCACGTTGAACATATTCTGCGAATACATATAAATTGGTCATATCGTATACTGCGTATGGTGTTAGAGGGATGGTTCGAATTGGCTCTCAAAAGTGTTTTACGTGAGATGGGCTTACGATACAATCCTGTACAGATATTATCGCCATCGTTACTAAAGGTTATGTCCAAAAAATCTATATAATCCCTATTCATGGCCATCATAAATGTTAGATCAAATTCATTATTATTGCAGTATTCCAAAAAAGAAAGCATTATTTTCATCCGCTGTACATATAGAATCAAATCATCATATACCTGTAATACTTGGTTATATACCTGCAGAAAACATTTTTGGGTATTAAATATAGCTGACCTCCCAATATCCCATGAGGAGGTTGGCATATGATGGCGAGAAAACTGCCCCCATCGCAGCCCCCCTCCTCTGGAGAAAGTGAGTACCATCAAATAGGAAGTAATTCGTGTGTAAAAGATGTTCCATGGCTTTAATGATGAACTCATTTTGTAAAGGTGGATATAGTTTGTAATATTCCAACTGGTATTTGACCCATATATTATTATGTTGCCACTTAACTTCTTTTATTTTATTGAGATATCCTTGTTATCTCTGATATATGACGGGAGTTTGAAAACCAAGGGGAGAGAAGTAACAGTTATCTATATACTGAGCCAAATGTTCATTTACTGAACCTATTCCCAAAACTATGGGACGACATTTAACATTGTGATCGATTTGTGGACCTTAGGGAACAGTGAAAAATGGGGAACACAGGTAATTTCACCTTTGAAATTTACTCTTGAAGCATTATCACTCCCCATTCCATACCCGACCACTAATTTATATGAGCCTTTTTATTTATATAGGTATCAATCATATAGGTATCACCCTCTGATAGTTGTCTATTTGCCTCCTTAATATAGTATATAGTATCCACTACAACATAGATCCTCCTTTATCAGAGAGGTGGATTACGATATCCTATTATTAGAGAGGCTTTGTAAAGCCTTTGTAACTTCCCTATGGGTATCCATTGTTCTCTAGATATTGGAGTTTTTTAACATCCCTATAAACCATTTTTTGAAATATTCAAACATATGCTTGTGCGTTTATGGGGCAGAATTCAGATTTGTCCTGTAATTCAACATGTTTATTTCCGGGGATACTCTGCCAACAGACAAAAGGTCCATAAGGTTGGTAACACTAATTTGATCCATAAAGTCAAAACCATATGTCAGGTCATCATAAATTTCATCATTATTACTCGGATGTATATTTATACTATGCATATCTCTACCAACATTTACAGTATCAGTCAGTTTTCATCGATATTTGTAAAGTGTCTCCTTAAGATGAGGTTTTAATGAAGCGATTTATGTCAGAAGTACATCAAAAATCCGTTTCTGGATTTGATATAAAATTCAGACCCAGTTCCAATACCTTTAATTCCTCCTTGTTGAGGATATAATTAGATAAGTTAATCACATTAGAAGTTTTTGCATTATTCTCACCCCCTGGTTCCTCCATCACCGCCGATTGCGTATGGGTACCCCCATCCGTCTTTAATATTCACTTATGGCCCCATCTTCTTCCTCGTCTGATCTTCTTCTATTGCGGGTGTTCTGTATTGCTGATGTGTTGATGGTCGCCTTTCCCTGGGAGAATGGGGATACGTATCTCCATGTGTGTTCTCGGTAGATCGTCTCCTGATAAAAAAGAAGAGGAAGAAGAGGAAGAGGGGATGATGGGGGGATACGGCATTTCTCGTTCTCATGGTTACTTCATGTTTTTGAAATGTATTTTGGAGGGGGTGACGTTCCTAGTGTAGTGTCCATCATATTTATATTCTGGTGGTATGATGATTCCATGATGTTGTCGGTTTCTTAAAGCTGACTTGGGAGTAGTGTAAGGGTCTTTCTTGGTGTCTGAGGTGAATATGTTGACTCAAATTGTATACATTATTAAGTTCATAATCTTTCTCTTTTGTAACAAATTTGTTGCTTTTAACTTTATTGCTAATATGTTAGATATTATGTTAGTGAGCTGTGCATGCCTTGTTTTATGTATCAATTCTGACCACTGTCTGCAGTGATTCAGGCCCACCTGTAACTCCAATTAGCATATTAATCAGAGGGTGGGTATTTAAGGCTGCACATAGCTCACACTAATCAGCCTCTGATGAAGTGGGTGTTCCCATGAAACGTGTTAGGCTGTTCTTTTGTTAGCCCTAGTATCCTGTTGGACTTGTGATTTTATGGGTTTGAAATAAATTAAGACTTTTATTCCCCCCTGAGTTGCGCGTTGTCTGACTAGTGGAAGCTGTCAATATTGTTCGTGCCGGTGCGGGGAGGCACCATTAGGAACACAGCACCAGGGGATCGGGACCGGAGTGCCGCCAGAGGGATCTGTGAGTAAAACTTTGTGCACTACCAACCCAGAATCAAATGATACAGTATTTCTGTTGCAGGAATAAGGCAATACAAATTTTACAAGATCCCTTATCCCAGTCATTGCTTTTTCAGCTTTTGCCCTTTGGTAGGAGATACAGGCAAATAAAGGCTAATCCTAGGCAATTATGGTCTGAATACATAGGTTTAATATTGGTAAAACAGGTAAAATGGGTTTCATATCCTTTTCTTATTGTTGAACCTTGAGAAAACCATAGTGGAATTTGAAAAAAATATTTTAAATTTGGCATGTAAACCTCTTCAAATCTGAAGTGATGAGAAGGTATTTCCTTATTAGCATGATTTTTTTTATTACATTTTTGTAGCGAAGTCGGCTTCTAAAATATCAAAACATAGCACTCCTCAATAAATATGTCCCTCAGCCTACCTGTATCAATGGTGGAATGGTGGTAGAAGATGGTAGTGGTGCTGCTGTGTAAAACTTAGTAGTAGGAGCATGCAGAACACACAGAACTTGGATTTATTTCGGAGTCAGGAGATTTAAAATAATTGAGAGTTCACAAACTAAGGATTGATTTTAAAAACATTCTGCCATTTTTCACACAAAATACACAGTACTCTTGAAAAATCTGACTTTGTAAATGTTATCCGTAATTCTGTCAGAGAAAATTGTTCTTGAATCAGAACCATAAAATGGAAATTAAATGTCATTCCTTTTATAAAGGAACTGATGATTTTGACTAAATTACTGTACATTCCACAAATGTTGCTGTTACTGGTAAATGCAACAATTTAGTCAATTTACACAAGCAATCAAAAAGCTATGCAAAAAGGTAAAAAAAAATCTTAAATAATGAAAGCCAATTCACTTGAAGAGGAAGTTCACTAAAAATAGGATAAATAAAAGAGAAATTTACCTCTTCATTGGATTAGTTTCACTGGGGAAGTTCATTACAAATACATATACTTTCAGTTTTTTCTTATTCAAATAATATTAGGCTACATTCCACAAACAACAAAAAAAACATTTAAAAAATGTGGTGTGTTGCATTTTTTATGTGTTTTCAAGCGTTTTTATGCAGTGCTTTTTAGGTGTTTTTAGGTTAAATGGCAAAAAACATAAAAAAAAACCAAGTTTTCATGTGTTTCTATGCGTTTTTCCCTCTTCCCTATAGACTATCTTGAGTGCGTAATGCACTAAAACTGTTGCAAGCACTATTACAAAAACACAATGCACAAAAAACACTCCAAAAAGCACTAAAAAACATCTAGTATCTTAATCTGCCCATCGAGCATTTTATAAATAATTGCATATAAGTACTGACTTATAGCTTGCATACCCCTAATATTACCAGTTATAGTCTGGCCGTTAACTGTGAAATCTGAGATATTATGACTCACATACTGTACTGTACCTGGTAGAAAGATTTCAAGGCAGATTTTGTAGGGCCAGAAATGGCAGGTCACTACTGACCATAGCCGGGAATAGCAAAGAAAATTAAATGAGTGATTGTTTTTTTTTAAATGTAGTGAATATGTAGATTACTGAAGTTGAAGTATATATATAAACAGATCATTTTTAAGATAATTTTATTTTTATTATATATATGTGTGTGGTGTGATACACACATTATATTTTAATATAAAATTATTATTATATTGTAGATTTATTGTGGCGCTTTACCGTTGCATTAATCGTTTGAGGGAAACATACATGTAACATACAAGGGGGAGTGCTAGTAATACAAGTACAAACAATTAAGTGCAGGAACAGCAGCATTCAGTGTGTAAGTTAAGTTAATTTATTAAATAAAATGTATTACTGTAGATATTGCCTACAGCTACACCAGCTACACAGGCAGCTTTTAGTACTTAAACAGGGAGATGCAATAAACCGTGCTAATGGGAAAATAAGCATTAAATTCCCACTAACTTATATTGACGTGTTAGCAAAGGTTTTGTGCTACCTGCACAATGTTGCAATTTTGTAAAATTTTGCATGTGCGAGAGTATGCAATAATTTGCGCCGGTTTTTGTGCAATTTTTGCACAAAAATGAACGCCTTTTCAATTTTGTCTTTAAAGCCACAAAAAAGCTTGCAACTAACTGCTAGCGTTTTCGCAATGGATTAACGGTCGCAAAGTGGTTAATACATTGCAGGAACAAGTGCAGGTAGGTTGCAATTGCGAAATTTATTGCATCTCCCCCAAAGTGCTCCCAGTGTCTCTATTGTAAAGATACCAGCACATCCCCCAATTTTAAAAGAATCGGTCAACCCTGCACTCTCGCTCCCTCTACCCCCCGCAGGCGCGTTTCTGTCGTAGTCCCCCGCGGTCTCTATTGCTTACCCATTTACCATTTCAAGGCTATGTAACTGAGTCGCTAGGAATTGTGAGGGGAATTTCTCTCTCTCCTCCCACATTCTCTTCCTCTCTTGGGTGCGCACGAGTGCCACGTCATCAACCACATCATCAGGGGTTGATGACACGGCGCTTGAGCTTCTGGATCCGTGGGCCATACATAGCCACACCTCTCTTTTAGTATAAAGGATATCCTTCTATACACTGAGCTACCTACCCTCCTTTTGAGTTTTCCTGGTTCAGGCACACTTTAGAACTGCATAAAGTTGAGGAGGCATGCAAGCATGGAGGCGCTGATCTGTAGAATGGAGACACAGGAAGGCATCAAAATTTGGATAAAACCTTCTTTGTAATTTAAAAACCTAGACTTTTTTTTTAAACAACATTTCAGTATAAATTTCCTTAAGGCTGCAAGTATTTGAGACAATGTTGACTGTGACAATGTTTTCTAGACTTTTACTCCAAATTACAATAAAGAAACACTTCTTGTTTAGAAGCACCTGTCACGTTGTCATAGCAATGTCCCTTGTGTTCTATTAAGACTTACAGCAATACAATACCTTTGCTGACATCACTGTGCTTGGATAATGTAATGAAACATTAGGCGATTCTGTACTTCTAAGTACTGATTAGCAGATGTGCTATATTTTCAAGTAGTCCGTTATTACAAGGAATAGTAATTAGAGAAAAAATATACACAAATACATACACACACCAACATTCTTTTAAAGGATATACATTTTTAAAATTAAGAGTGTAGTACTTTTCCTTCTCTTCATTCCCATGCCCCAAATCTTATTTAGAAAAATCTTCAGGAATTTGCCAACCACAGTGGATTATGGGAATAAATGATTAGATTCAGGGGAGGACTGGCCCAGTAGCGGAGGGGCAAATGCCCCCAGGGCTGGTCTCCAATGAAAAATTTGGGCTGCCTCAGATGCTATTAGTAAGTTATGTGCTTGAAAGTCACAATGCACATCTATAGCTCTGACATGGGCAAGGAGCAGGAAACATTTCCTCCTCCTTCAGATTGCTTACCAGTCAGCCCTCCAGTTTATTAGCAGTGTTGTCAGCCCTCCAGGTTATAAGCAGTTTAAGTCAGCCCCCCAGTGTTTGCCAACCCTCCAGTTCATTAGCTGGTGTTAGTCAGCCCTCCAGTTCATTAGGAACAAAGGAAACTTTGGGGTAAGTATATCTTGAATTGGAAAGTGTACCAGGGGTGAGATCTTCAGGTCCTCACCCCGGGTACTTGTAAGGGGGAGGGTAAAGATTTTAGGACTATAATGTCCTTTAAACCCACCAAAACACTTTTTAAATAACATGTTACTTAAAGGAATCTACTTGTGCACAATTTATCTAAAAGCAAAGTTTCTAATACAATATGATGCAGATTTTTCTTCAGATTTATTTAATGGGGAAAGCAAAAAAAATACATTGGCTATGATAAAATTATACAGCGATTGTGAGCTTAGATAATTATTATTTGATTTATATAGCACCAACATCTTCCATGGCACCTTTCAATTACATAGTTAAATGAAATAAGGTATAAATGTTTACAACGTCATAGATATTACATACACAGGTAATAACATAATATAAGTAAACAGAGTGAGGAGTTTCTTATGCAATACCTTGATACAATAGTAAAGAGGACCCTGCCCAAAGAGCTTACAGACTAGAGGATATGGGGTGAGACATAAGGGACGGGAATCGTTAGGCTGTAGGTAGATTGGCAGTGGAGTGCGAAAGGCGGATTGGATTATATTGAGTAGTAAGAGGGGTAATGTTTAGTCACAGGATAATGAAAGAGGCCTCGGCACTCGTACTAAGTGTGGGTGCACTCCCCAAATAATCCAACCCTGATGGATTTTGTACGAGAATAATGAAATAGCAAGGGTGGCACTCAAATAGTAATTTTATTCAATATAGACCAAACAAACATCTCACAATGTTTGTGGGGGTACGTGCCTCTGAGGAAGGGGCACGTACCCCCAAACGTTGTGAGATGTTGTTTGGTCTATATTGAATAAAATTACTATTTGGAGTGCCACCCTTGCTATTTCATTATTCTCGTATGTTTGTCCAGGTTATATGTAGCCTAAAGAGGTGGGGTTTAACGTTACATTTGAAGGTGTTAAGGGATGGTGAGTGATGGACAGATGGAGAAGGGGGTTCCAGAGCATAGGCAGCACAAGTAAAGTCTGAATGCGGGCATGGATGGGCTGTGTTGGATAGTGCTTATAGGAAAGGTAAGCAGTTTGAATGGATACTTGTGTGATGGGCAACCAGTGGAGGGACTGACAGAGAGGAGAGGCATTAGAGAGCGGAGAGAAGAGAAATGAATGAGCGGGCAGCACAGTTGAGAATGGATTGAAGCGGTGATGAAAGTAAAATGTGTATTTATCCCTCATGATATATTGGTTAGTTTTGGTTATTGTAGTTTTTCCTAGACCATATCCCAGGACCCTGAGCCATTTATACTAACTTACTATGTTATTTATACCTTAAATTACCTTAAATTTAATCAGAACTTTTGGATTTTTATCTGCCATTTTTTGGAAACCTGAAATTCGGAACTCCCTTAACCTCACCCCCTGTTCCGTTGCAATTTCTCTGGCTCCTCTTGCATTGCTCCGGCTTTCGCTCGCATACGCAAGCAGCTTTCTGTGATCTGAACGTTGTTAGCCCAGTCCTTCTATTGGTTCTGTGGTTCTGGTGCCAAATTGAATACTTGTTATTCAATCTAGTCCTGGTCTGCCTGATTCTGGTCTTCTCATTGGTCTGGTCTCCTATATTACTCTTGTCTTCCTTAGTCATTTCCCATATAGCTGTGGTTATCCCTTGCTCGTGGTGATCTGGTGTGTATCTTGGTTTTTCGATTCCTGTCTGTTTCCCGTTTACGATGTTTGCTGCTGTCCTGATCTGACTTCACTTTGCTCTACCCTCTGTACCATGCCTTGTGTTTTGACTTGTTGCTCTGTCCCTGACTCTGATCTGCTTACTGATTTGGTACCATGCATTGTCAGCTCTTAGCTGGTTGTGCCCTGTTGCCTCTTACACTCCCATTTCCTCATGTATTCCCAGCCTCAGTTTAGGTACCTCGACATCAAGGCAAGGACAACCAATCCCGGGGAGGACTACAAGCTTCCTGGCAAGCTGGGGCTTGTCTTTGTGAAGCGAGTGGTGTTAGATCAGGTTATCTGGGCTGAAAGAATACAAAGAGATACAGAGAGTCACACTTTATCTTTGATCCTTCTGGCACTGTACTTTAGTTATCAAAATCCTGTCTTCAGTAGTGCTGATCCCGTTCCATTTATATCTGGCTAGTCCAAATATTTGACAGGGGCTTGAACGTTGGCACTAGTTCTTGATGAATGTCACACACCCTTTACCGTTTCCTGGCATGGTTTGTTTCTTTGGTTTGAGCCTCTATGATAGGCTCAAACAAAAAAATAAACTAAAAATAATTAATTATAAAAAAACACCTAATGGCCTCTTTCCTATCGTGTTCAGTATTCTTAAGGTTGGCAACTATGTAAGAGCCTATCAATGCAGGCTGAGGCTGCTCCATGACTACAAGCTGGTCACCAGTCTGAAATAGGAAGTGTTCATTGCTGACCTTTCTGGCAATAGCTTTCTAAAATTTTATTTAGAGATGGATTTAGGTTTTATTTTGAAGGTGTGATGGAAGGATTTTTATTATATATTTATTTGAGATCTAGACCACAGTTACCCTAAACAAACTAAAAAGTATAAATCTCTAAAAAGTAGAATTAGAATAAATGTTAATAAAATTTATAACAATTAAAAATAATAGAATCTCTTATAACGAAAAAATAGAGAGGCTATAAAATACGAAAATTACCGCATCACAGTACATTTTGTAACACTCAAAATAGCGTAGTTCAGTTGTCCCATCTTCTCGACACATTATACAAATTCATACGGAAGCCGAGATCTGAAAGTTCCTATCAGATCCCATCCGCTAATGCAGATGTCATGGGGGATTTTTCAGTAAAATATCATTATTTTTAAATTCTCTTATATTTCATATGCCTACTCAGTACATATTCTCTTCCATTTTGAAAAACAGATTAGTTCCCTTTGTATGCCTGATGTGGTCAGTAGTGAGCAGCCATTTCAGGTTCAGATCTCTACTGAGCAACTTAACCAACCAAGGGGCTAAGTCAAGGGCAAAACCATAGCAACACATGTTAGGGGTCCTGTAAACCGGAAGTCAGTATTTAGCATTATTTATGCAGAGAACAAAATCCTGATGGGAGATTAAGGTCATAGGGATGGGAAAATACTGCTTTTTCCCTAAAAGCATATTATTTGCACTAGTGAAGTTTCCCCTTTGATTACCCTGACATTGATTGGATAGGGGAACTGGCAACACCTCAAAACGTATCAAGTTCCTAAACTTGCTACATGAGCATTTTCTGTCACAGACAGTACATTTCTACTAGAAAAAATGCTTTGTTGATCTAGTATTTAGTGCCACTGAGCTTAGTTAATTAGAGAACGTCCGGCGTAAATGTATGAACGCAGACATGCTTTTACGGCCGTTGTCGTACATTGGGATAACGCACGGTATCGCTAATTTGCAATATGCACTGTTTTACAAATAGAGTCTATAATGTTATAATGAACTGCTACATAGCCTTATAATGTATAGATTTCATATGTGTTTAGATTCAATCTGTCCCAAGACCACAAAATTACGTTTTAAAGGAAACTGTGGTCCAAACAAGCTAGGGTGGTTAAATGAAAGCTTGAAGGATTTCTTTTATAAGGAGTGACAATACATCACTTCTAGTAGCTGAGCCTGTGAGAAATTACCTGGGGTGAATGTTCAAACTTCCTGCTTCCAGTAGGTTGAGTGACATCACCTTACTCTGCTGCCCCTTGCCGGGGGAGAGCATGCTCAGAAAAGACTTAATGCGGGGGAAAACAGGAAGGTTTTATTTTGAAGGTGTGATGGAAGGCTTTTTATATAACCCTTACTAGTTTGGAAGAATTGGAGATCACAGTTACCCTTTAATGTCCATTCCTTTCATCTGCCCAAATCTAGTAAACATTGCTTTAATCTGCTCACAGATGCATCCATCTGGATACTGTTTAAATTACTACTTTAATAGGTACATAGAACAGAGCTGCAGAAGCAGGATAATGAGTGATCTGGTTTTAAACACAGCTTTGTGCAATGAATTCTCAATATGTCCCTTTCGAAGGTGAATGAACCTTCAGAGCAGACCCAGACAGTGACCCAGTCTATGAAGAGAGTCGGATAATCCAGTGCTGTGGACTCCTTCCTATATGATGAAGTAGACTGTAAAAAGATAGTGATTAAAACCTACTATTACAAACGACAATTAAGTATATGCAAAATTCTCCTTTTACTAGAGATGGCTAGAACTCGAACTCAAACCCGAAGTTCGGCCCCAACTATTCGATGAATCTAACGAATTGTAATTTTTGATATTTTCAGACATTCTGATAAATATTGAATGTTCGACTGTTCGAATGTGCGAGTAAAATGCCTATTAACCTATACGCTAGCATCGAATCCGGAGGTAAAGGTCCATAAAACCTACTCATCGCACCATACGACAAGTAAAGTGTCCATGGTATCTAGGAGCGAACGCAAGCATCGATCCGTGAGTCAAATGTCCAATTAAACCATATACGCGAGCATCGAATCCGCGAGTAAAATGTCCATGGTTCAGGCGCGAAAGAGCTCGAAAATAGCGCGAGTGAGATTAAATTGATTTTTCGAATGTCTGAATATTGGAACATGTCGCCAGACCATTCCAGGTCCACACAGCCTTACATTAAGTTCTTAACATTGATATTTTAATGTTTGTATTTCATTGACACTTTTCAAACTATTGACCTCCCGTGACTTTAATGGGTCCGTTTCGACTCTTTCAAACTTTCGAAAGTTCGTCCATCTCTACTTTAACATAAACTCCAACCCAATCGGGGACCCAGGAGAAGTTAACTCATCACTTACTCATCTTCTCTTAGATTTGCTGGAAAGGATTGGCATTGTATCTTCATTTAGCCTGAGATGCAAGATGCTTCTGTTATAAGAGATTCTGCTCATTTTTATTGCACAGTGGAGGCTTTTTGCTTCTTTTGGCCCACCTCTCCAAAGTTCTAGTGCCTTGTCATATGTGTGCGCCCAAGTCCACCCTTAGAGACATTAATCCGTATCTTACGAGGGATCTAACAAGATTGAAACATGTCATGTCTGCAGGTCAGATAATTGGCTCTATACAATAGGCTATATTGCATGTTATTAAGAGCGGTTCTGGACACATGCAAAAGCCAAGGGACATAAAGGAGAATTTTGCATATCACCGCCCCTTACTCTGGGGAACTAGTAAAAATGACTCCTGTTTCTTGATTTTTGTGTTGGCAATGTATTCATAAGCATGAGACTGAAATATGCTTCTGTATTTTAAGAAGGGTTTTAATAATATAACTGCAGTTCTGGTTGATCTAGGTTTACTTTCCGATTGCACTTTGGAGTCAGGAAGGAATCCCCCCCCTTTAGCTGTTTTTTTTCCTTCCTGGGTATGGTAGGGTTAAAAAGGAGGGTGAAAACTAAACTTGATGGTGGTTATCTTTTCTTGTATTCAACCTCAATATACTATATTACATTTACTAGTGTTAGTCAGCCCTCCAGTCAGTAGCCTGTATTTAGGCAGCCCTCCAGTTTACCAGCATTGTTAGTCACACCCACCACACACACCCACCAATCACAAGCTAACAATGCCAACCTCCACCACTAACAGCTACACCCATTTGGAACTATAACTCCCAGAAGAATAGTAATCAGCACAGATTCATGAGAAATAGATCTTGTCAAACAACTTAATTGTTTTCATAAAGATGTAAGTAGAAATAGGTTCTGGCATAGAAGTGGATGTGTTAAATGATTTATGTGTACACTAAGATGTTGGCCTTGGAAAGAAAACATTTAGACATGGAAAGAGAATTGGTAGATATATCACACACAAAAGTGTGGACTAGGTGGAGTGATGTCCTAATCAACCTCCAATACTTTGTATATACTATATATGTAACAGAAAACTTCCAAACATAATTTCTAAATTTCAAGATTCCAAATGAAATTTTAAGAGGAATCAGTTCCTAAGCGCGGTGACAGAAGGAAGGAATGATCACTATGCAAGTCAGTCAAGACGCAGCTGCGAGGATGGTTTTAGTGCTAGAAGCAAAGAATTCTAAATCAAGTAAAACCAAGAAGAATAAAAAGCAACTGCAGAAGGAAACCGTCTCCCTCCCGGATCAAAAACTCCTCAAAGAAGTTGGGCCAAATGGGAAAGGAAGTATCTCAGTTGTAGAAAGAGTTACTGGATGAGGGAGCTGACCCCAATTCAGCAACAAATGAAGATCGTCTCTTCTGACAGTTGCGGGTTTCAATGGTCATGAAAAGTAATACAAGTAATTGTCCAGAAAGGAGGCGATATTGACCAGCAGTCTGGACCGCACAATAACACCGACGACTTCATGAGGCAGTATATCTTGGTTTGGATGGGAGAAAAAAATGTGCTGAAGTACTTCTTGGCGTAATGCAAGCACTAAAAAGAAGAAGAGAAAAGGAATGACTGCATTGATATAGCTCTGAAAAATGGCAATGACCAAATGATCTCACTGTTTGATCAAAGCTCAAGACAGGGCCTGCTGGATAAAATCACGAAGCCTAAAAACTTAGTTTAGAAGTTTTTTAGATAATAAAGTTTCCTTTAATGTTAAGGGGGAATATATATAGTTTTTGTGTCAGTTGTTCGGAATTTACATTTTGTTAATTGTAAATCAGCCTCAAGTTGGAAACATATTGAATCAAGGAACAAATTAAAATGTGGAGCACAATTATAAAGTTTATATTATACGTGATTAATGAGTTTTTTGAAAATAAAGACACCAACTACCAAAAAAAAAAAAAAAAAAAAAAACTATTGTTCGACCAGCCAAAGGAGATTTCTTTATGATACAAAATACATATTCAAATGTGTAAAAACTGACTCAATTACACTCAATGGTAAATCTGATTGAGAAAAAAAGTGTTTTTTTGTATTGATAAAAGTACAAGTGGAATATGTGGTATTTCCGTATGCATGGGTAATTGATTTGTAATTATCTTTTTTTGTCATTAATTTGTAATGTTTTTTTTAGGCCTGCTAAGATAAATAGATTTATTCTAAGACTGTGTCATACATAAAAAGTTTCAAATTATCTCCAGTGACAATGCAGAGAAGAGTGTATACGAGCGATCTAACACAGATAATGCCATTAGCGGAGCAGCATTTGCTTAATTGTAAATGTTTGCTGTTTGCTTGGTTTAAAAAGTGAGTTATTGCTTGGCTTAGAACTATTCTCTGATTTTGAAGGCTTCTTTTTAAATGCCAACGTTTAAAAGCTATTTTAAAATGCTTTATTCTAATTCGATGAATTCATATAAATCCCCAGCAAGTTAAAGGGTATGTCCCTCCCCTAAAGAAATTTAGTATGTGTCAAGAAAAGGCTGTAAACCACAACACCGCGCCGTAGCCAATCACAGGAGCCGATGTGGTCGAGCTTGACTTCTGTGAATGAAAAGCACAGAGTTAACAGAAGGCATCGGGGGAACAAGGCTGTAATTCATTTGGGGAAATCTTTGGAGCTGTAAACTTGCGGAAAAATAGATTCTAAATACAATAATGTTTCTAAGTCGGTTGCCAGTACAACTCACACCCATGTAGTCTTCAAAGAGCCTTGTGAGCATAGCACGGATGCTTTCCCACTGACCCCAATATTTACTGCTCTATGCAATCCAAAATTAGACTTTGAAAGATCCAAATTGACTTTGAAGCTTACCTGTAGTCTATTTTCGATTTATCCTGCATTGCTGACAGCTTTCTAGCCTTCAAACAATACAAAAAAGTCGCTGATTTACTGCCATTTTTTGTAGGATTTGTTCCTAGAAAACGGCCAGGAAAATTTCCGTGTTGTGGAATTTGCTATACCATTACAAGGGCATGTCCACCCCCAAAACATATGATTTAACACATACTGGCCCACTGTGTAGTGTAAAAATCCTTACTTACATCCCTGTCACAAGTTGTTGTCTCTGTAATGTCCCTCCAAAGTCCAAAAAGTGACCACAGGAGCCTGGCAAAGTCAAAATAGGACTCTGCCTCCTGTCTCCCCTCGGGAGTAAAATGTCCTGTGCAATGCAGCCTTCCATGCCTCCTCTCCTCCCACTTTCATTTGGCATACTCTGGTAGTGTCATTAGTGTATGTCATAGTCATATAGGGAGTGTTAGGGAGTGCATTGCCAATTACTCCCCCTGTCTTACCCTTGAACTTGTTTTTATTGTTATAGGTTAACAGTTCTATTCTGTTTTTAGAGATAGCTCTTTCATAGGCTACTCTGATGAGGGAGGTACTGTATCCTCGCTCTGACAGTCTGTCAACTAGAACATGTTATGTACTCCTACCATACTATAGTAGAAACAAATGTATTCCCAATGTAGCCATCTAGTATTCCTACCATACTAGAGTAGAACAACTATAGTGGTGATTCCTCCTTACTTATAGCTAGAAACAAGTTTAGTTGGTGATTTTCCTAACCATACTATGTAGAACAATATTAGTGTGAATTCTACCATAATGTAATAGAACAATAGTTATCTACTAGTGAACAATAAGAGTTTTCCTACCATAATGTAATAGAAAAAACAATTTATGTTATTTCCTACACAAATAGAGTGAATAGGAATATTAGGTGTTATTCCTACCATCATACTAGAGAAACAATATATAGTGTGATTCCGTACCATACCTATAGTAGAACATAATTAGTGTGACTCTACCATACATAGTGATTAGTAGGATTCCTACATATAATGAATACGTGATTCCTACCATAATGTAATAAACAATATTAAGTGTTATTCCTACCATACTAGAGACAGAACTAATATTAGTGTATTCCTACCTCTAGTAGCATTGTATCCTACATATGAGACAATGTAGTGGTCTCCTACCAACGAAGTAAACAATATTAGTGTGATTCCTATCCCATAATGTATAGAACTATTAGTGTGTGCATCTACCATAATGTAATAGAACAATATATGTTATTCCTACCATATAGCAGAATGATTAGTTGATCCCATACTATCGTAGACATAGTAGTGGTTTCCTACCATACTAAAGTGACACATATGTTAGTGTGACTCATCCATACTATAGTAGAACCAATATTGTGTGATTCGCCTAGTATAGACAATATGGTACTACAATTAATGTAGAACATATGATGTGATTCCTACCATACTAAGCAAGAACAAATAGTGTATTTATATTATCTGGTTTAACCCATACTTGTAGAACAATGGTTGAGTTCCTATTATTGAGAACAATATTTGGTGTGATTTCTACCATACTATAATAAACACAACTGTCGGTGATTCCTACCATTACTATCATAGAACAAATATTAGGGTGGATCCTACAAATACTATAGAGAACATTATTAGTGTGATTCCTACCATCTATAGTAGAACAATTTAGTGTGATTCTACCATCTATTAGTAGCTAATATTAGTGTGATTCCTACCATATGTTATAGACAAATTAGTGTTTACCTACCATAATGCTAAGAGAAGACCAATTATTAGGTAGTTCCTTACATACTAGAGTAGCGAGAAGCAAATTAGTGTGATTCCTACCATACTATAGAAACTATTAGGTGATTCCTAATAATTAGTGGAATTTTGTGTTGTTCCTACCATACTATAGTGAACAATATTGTGGGATTCTACCAAGTAATATAAACAATAATGTGTGATTCCAACCATACATAGAAGAACAATATAAGGTGATTCCTACAAGCTGTAGTACATCAATAGATTACTACCACTATAGGACATGTAAGGGATTCCTACCATACTAATAGTAGACAAGTTAGTGTGATTCTACCATACTATAGTAGAACATTTAGTGTGATTCCTACAATACTATAGTAATAAAAATTATAGTGTGATTCCCTACCATACTGTAATAGGAAACAGTTAGTGTTGATTCCTACCATACTATAGAGAAAGAGTTGATCATACTATGTATGCATTAGTGTCTTCCTACCATACTATAGCAGAACACTATTAGTTGTGATTAACTACCATACTATAGTAGAACAATATTTATGTGATTCCTACGCATACTTATGAGGAACATAGTTATGTTGTGATTCCTACCAACTATAGTTAAGAACAATATTAGTGTGATTCCTAACATAGATGTAATGAAACAATATTTGTGTGATTTTCCTACTTCATAATTAATAGAACAATATTAGTGTTTTCATTCCTACCATACTAGTAGATAGAAACAATATTACGTGTGTTCCTACCATACTATAGTAAGAACAATATTAGTGTGATTCTACCAATTAAAACATATTGTCTATCCAATACTATAGTAGAACAATATTGTTGATTACCTCATACTATATGTAGAACAATATTTAGTTGTGATTTCCTAACAATACTATAGTAGAAAACATTTACTGTTGATCCTACCATACTATAGTAGAACCATATTAGTGTGATTCCTACAATTACAATATAGTGTACCACAGCAGAACAATAGGATCCACCATATATAACTATTTGTGATTCCTACCATAATAGTATAGA
Organism: Hymenochirus boettgeri; assembly: GCA_019447015.1. Taxonomy (NCBI): domain Eukaryota; kingdom Metazoa; phylum Chordata; class Amphibia; order Anura; family Pipidae; genus Hymenochirus; species Hymenochirus boettgeri. The sequence continues at coordinate 75,397,199 of CM033469.1, forward strand.
ACAATGATTAGTGTTATTCCTACCATTACAGAGAAAACAATATCTGAGGTGATTCCTACAATAAATGTAGAGAAACATTTAGTGGATTCCTACCATCCTAGTAGAGAACAATATTGTGTGGGATTCCTACCATACTATAGTAGCACAATATAGTGTGATTCCTACCATAAGGTAATAGAACATATTAGTGTGATTCCACACATAAGTACTAGAGACATATTAGTGTGATTCTACCATAACTGTATGACTTATGTTTATTCTACATACTAGACATATAGTGTGATTCCTACCACTATAGTAGAACAATAGTTAATGTTCCTACCATACTATATAAACAATATTGAGTTGTGGCCTATCACTAAGTAGAAATTGGATTTACCATACTATAGTAGAACCAATATTACGTTGATCCTACCATACTATATTAGAACAATATTAGTGTGATTCCGACCATACTAAGTAGAAAACAATATTCTGTGTGATTCCTACCATAATGAATCGAACAAGTATGTGTGATTCTACCAGACTAGTAGATGAACAATATAGTGTGATTCCTACCATAGTAGTAGCAAACAATATTAGTGTGATTCACTACCATAGCTATAGTAACAAATTAGTGTTATTCCTACCATCTAGAGAAGATATAGGGTCCTCGATAGTGACATGTAGTCCCTACACAGAACTATTAGTTTCACTTTGTAACAATTCTGATTCATATACAGACAATTATTGTGTTCCTACCAATACTATAGTAGAACAATATTTGTGTGATTCCTACCATACATCGTAGAACAATATTAGCTGTGATTCCCATTATCTATATTGGTCCACTACTAATTAAGTAGAACAATATTGTGTGTATTCAATTACCATACTATGAAGAAACAATATAATTGTGTGATTCCTACCATACTTAGTAGATACAATATAAGTGTTGATTCCTACCATACTATAGAGAGAACACATGAGTGTGATTTCATACCATACTATAGTAGAAACATAGTTATTTCCTACCTCGTAATGTGTGATTCCTACCATACTATAGTAGAAAAATTAGTGTGTGTGGGATTCCTACCAGCGCTATAGTAGAACAATTTAGTGTGATTCCTACCATAATTTTAGTAGAACATTTAGTTGTGATTCATACCATACTATAGTAATGAACAATATTAGTATGTTATTCACTCATACATGAGTAGAACATTTATGTGATTCCTACCATACTATACCGAACAATATTAGTGTGAGTTCCTACCATACTATAGTAGAACAAGTAGTTTGTGATGTTCCTAACCATAATACGTATTAGAAAACATATTACAGATGTGATTCCTACCATAATGTAATAGAACAATATTATGTGTGATTCCAACATATAGAAGAACAATATAGTGTTATTACGTCTACCATAGCTTGCAGATCATATAGTGGTGATCCTACCATACTAATAGTAGAACAATTTAGATGTGATTACCTACCATACATAGTAGAACAATGTTAGTGTGTTCCTACCATACTAATGGTAGAACATATTAGGTGTGAATTCCTACCATATTAGTAGCAACAATATAGTGTGATTCCTACCATAAGTAAGTAGAACAAATATTAGGTTGTTCCTACCATAAGAGGAAGAAAAATATATAGTTGTGATCCTCCCATACTATAGTTAATGAACAACTATTAGTGTGATCTCTCCATACTATAAGAACAATATGGTGTGAGTTCGCACTCATACTATAGTAGAACAATATTTAGTGTGATCCTACCATAATAGAGTGAACAATATAGTGTGATTCCTACCATACTGAATAGACACAAATATTAGGTGTATTCCTACCATACTATAGAGAGAACAATATTAGATGTATCCAACCATACATAGTAGCTAGAACAAGCTATAGTTGTGATTCCTACATACGTATAGTAGAAACAAATTGTGTGATTCCCTAACCATAAGCTAATAGAACAATAATTAGTTGATTCCTACCATAAAATGTAATAGAACAATATTAGTGTTATTCCACACATCTATAGCAGAAACAATATTTGTGTGTTTTACCTCTATAGTGAACATTTTACTGTGATTCCTACCATACTATAGTAGAAGCAATATTAGTGTGATTCCTCCTACATAAGAAAGGAGATCTACTATTGGCAGAGAACAATATACGTGTGATTCCTACCCATACTATAAGATCGACACACTATTGGTGTGATTCCTCCCATACTATCGTAGAACATGATTGTGTGATTCCTACCATACTTAGAGTAGCACAATTAGTGTGATTCCTACCATACATGTAATGACAAATATAGTGTGATTCCTACACTATTAATTTAGAGAACAATATTAGTGTTGATTGCTACCGATAAATGTAATTAGACATATATGTGTATTCCTCCAATAGTAGAAGAACAATATTAGTGTGATCTACCATACTCTAGCAGAACAATATTAGTGTGTTTCCTACCATACTATAGTAGAACAATATGGTGTTATCTTATGTGACATTTGTGGACTCATCCATACTATAGTAGAACAAATTAGTGTGATTCACATAATACAACATTATTATGTACCACATAAGAAACAATATAGTGGTGATTCCCCACTTGGCAATATGGATCTACCACTATGAAGAACCATATTAGTGTGATTGTCCTACCATACTGTAGTGACAATATTACTGTATTCCTACATACTATAGTAGAACAATAGTATGTGATTCCTACCATACTATAGATAGACAAATATTAGTGTGGATTCTACCATACTATAGAAGAAACATATAGTGTGTTCCTAACATCTATAGGTAGAACAATGTTAGTGTGATCACATACTATGTTCACAATTGGCTATCCATACTAATTAGTAGAACAATATTAGTGTGATTCCTACAAAGAGAAATAAGTTTCCACATAAGAAGACTAAGTGTGAGATCCACACATAGCAGAATTTTAGTGTGATTCCTACCCATACATAGTAAACAATTTGTGTGATCATATGAGACAATATTAGTGTGATCCTACCATACTATGTCAGTAAGAACAATATTAGTAGTGATTCCTACCATAATGTAGAACATATTAGTGTTATTCCTACCATACTAGAGAGAACTGTAACAGATTCACATACATAGAGAAACATATTAGTGTATTCCTACCATAACTATAGAGCACAATATTTAGTGTGTATTCCTACCATACTATAGAAAACAATATTATGTGTGATTCCGCTCCAACTATGAGTAGAACAATATTAGTGTGTTCCTACCATAATGTACGAGAACCATATAGTGTGATTCTCACCATTACATATATGAACATATTGTGTGTGATTTTATCACATACAGTAGTAGAACAATATAGTGGATTTCCTACCATAATATATAAACAATATATAGGTTGGTTCCTACCATACTAATGAGAACATATTAGTTGTGATTCCTTTTTTTTTTTCCATACTATAGTAGAACAATATTAGTGTGATTACTACCACTACTATAGTAGGAACAATATTTGTGATGCCTACCATACTATGTAGGACATATTAGTGTGCTCCTACCATAATATAGAGAACAATATTAGGTGGATTCCTACCATAATGTATAGAACAATATTAGTGTGATTCCTACCGATATAGTAGATAGACAATATATCGGATTTCCTACCACTCAGAGCCAAGACAATATATGTTGTGATTCCTACCATACTAGATAGAGAACAATATTTAGTGTGATTCCCTACCATACTATGAGTAGAACAATTGTGATTTCTAAATAGGTCAGCATAGTGTATTCCTACCATAATGCTAATAGAACAATATAGTGTGATTCACCATAATTCAGATAGAACAGATATTAGTGTGATTCCTACCATACTAGTAGTAGACAATATAATTGTGATTCTCCTAATATAGTAGAACCATGTTATGTGATTCCTACCATAAGCTAATAAGAACATATTAGTGTGATTCCTACATACTAACATAGTAAAAATATTAGTGTGATTCCTACCAATACTATAGTCGAACAATTTTAGTGTGATTCCTACCATACAAGTAGAACAATATTTGGTGTGATATGTCTCTACCATACGTAGCTAGAACAATTAGTGTGATTCCTACCATAATGTAATAGAACAATATTAGTGGTATATCTCCATACCGAACATTAGTGTCTACTAGCATGTAGACAATATTAGTGTTGATTTCCTACCATACTATAGTAGAACAATTAGTGTGATTCTCACCATAACTATAGTTAGACCAAATATAGTGATTCTACCTACTAATAGAGAACAAATATTAGGTGATTCCTACCTAATACTATCAGTAGACAATATTGTGTGGATTCCTACCATACTATGAGAACAATTTAGTGTCTATTCCTACCATACATAAGACAGAACAATATTAGTGTGATTCTACCTACTCATAGACATATTATGTTCTACCAGTAGAACATATTAGTGTGATTCCTACCATATATAGTAGAAACAATTTATTGTTTAGTGTGTCCTACCATACTATAAGTAGAACAATATTATGGATTCTACCATACGATAAGTAGAACAATATTGGTGTGTCCGAACCATACTTAGATAGAAAACCTATTAGTGTGATTCCTACCATACTATAGTATACAATATTATGTGTATGTTTTAACTATACTAAGCTAGAACAATATTATGTGATTCCTATTCCTACCTAACTATAGTAGATCAATAGTAGTGTGATTACCTACCATATATAAGTAGAACACATTTAGTGTGATTACTACCATCAGCTATAGTAGAACAATATTTGTTTGTGATTCCTACCGTAATGTAGTAGAACAAATTAGTTGTGATTCCGTACATAATGTAATAGAAACATATATTAGTGTTATTCCTACATACTAGATAGCAAGAACAATATTAGTGTGACTTCCTACCATACTATGCAGAACAATATTATGTGATCCTCCATACTAAGTAAGAACAATATTTGTGTGATTCCTACCATTACTATAGTAGAACCAATATTAGTGTGATTCTACCATACATGTAATAGAACATAATCTATGTGTGATTCCAACCATACTGAAAAACACTATTAGTGTGATTCCATACCATACTATAGTAGATCAATATTAGTGTGTATTTCTACCCATACTATAGAGAACAATTTAGTGTGATTCCTACCAACATATAGTAGAACAATATTAGTGTGATTCCTACCATACTATAGTAGAAAATTTTATACAGTGGTGATCCTACCTATATATAGTAGAACAATGTTATGTGTGATTCTCCACTACAGTAGAACAATGTTGAGTGTGATTCCTACCATACTACTAGTAGAACACATATTAGTTGTGTTGCCTATCATACTTAGTAGAAACATATTAGGGTGATTCCCTACCATATCTATGTAGAACCATGTTAATGTGATCCTACTACTAAGTAGAAACCAATGTTAGTGTGATTCCTACACATACTAGTGAACAATATTAAGTGTGATTCCATCATACTCATAGTAGAAACCATATTCGTGTGATTCCTACCCATACTATCAGTAGAACAATGTTTAGTGTGGAGTCCTACTATACTATATGTAGAACAATGTTAGTGTGATTCCTACCATACTATAGTAGAAAAAAACAATGTAGGGTGATTCCTACAACTACTAGAGCAACAATATTCGTAGGGATTCTCTACCATACTATAGTAGAACAATCTAGTGTGATTCCAACCACACCTATAGTAGAACAATATTAGGGTGATTCCTACCCATATCTATAGTAGAATATATTAGTGAGATTCTACATAACCATAGTATAGTACTACTGATAGAATATTGAGAGTGTGTTTAAAATATATTATCTAATTTTGCAGCAATAATGTGATTGCCTAATGATTCTGGGAACCTTCCAAAGTTTGTCTCAGTGTTCAAAGCTCTAGAAAAAGCTCTGGTACTGCAATGTGCTAGCTAGGGGCAAGACAAATTGCATGTCGGACACACCAGCAGTGAGTAAATTGTTGCTGACTCCCACAGAGTGGGAGTAGCACTTGTAGAACCACAATGATCAAGGATCCACTGATACTCCACCATTCTTATTCATCATTTCCTCTGCACCTTTCATCATCTCTGCTGTATCAGTGGTTAGATAAGAAAGAAAAGAGTCGCCTGGGTGCCCTAGTGCGTTCTGAGCAGGGACTTTGACACTGCTATCTGGCTGACTTCTCAGGATGGCCAAATCACAGCCACTTCTACTGTAAACACAGGCACTGCGCAGTCAGTGGATAATAGTGGCAAGAAGTTTGTGGCAAATACACACTCACAGTGGTGGACTTGGCTGTAAATTACTTTTGCAATAAGGAAATACATGTCCAGCAGTTAATATATTACTTACCACATTCCCACGTAAACTCTCTATGGATATAGAGAGAGAGTTGGGGGTGTCATGGGCCAGCCACAAAACTTTGCGCGGGGCCCATAATCAGCTTGTCTTTACTTAAATGCCAAGTTCAGTAGGAAAGTGACTAATCTGGTGTATGAGTTTGTCAGTCTGCATATCCTACAATTTTTCTGTTTTTCGCTTTTTTGGTCTAATTCTTAATACAGCAATGTAGGTATTTTATATCTGTGCTGTAAATCATGGAGGAAATTCATGGAGAGAAATATGTGGTATTTTCATTCATTGAAATATGGCCCTGTAGTGGTTTCGGCAAAACAGACTCAAAAAAACAATGCATTACCCTGTAATTAACAAAAGTGTTTGGAGTAAAGGGATTTCTTTTGCAAATAATGCTCTTTCCAATAAATGATACTGTTGTTGACTGTCTATACTAGATACACTTCTCAAAATACTTTTCTGCTATGTTGTTATAAACTAACACCACAGTATATTGTCATTTCAGGATCTCCTCTGTTATATCTCGGCATTGGCTTTTTTGTTGTTGTTGGTATATCTTGTCTCCACCAGAAACAGGTAAAAGTAACACTTTTTGAATCATTAAGCATGCACATTCCGATTACAAATATTGTAGCGATCAGGCACATAACTAAACTGTGCCCAAAGAAAAAAAGGTTTTTTTTTATAATATCCTTTCCCCCAAAAGTGCAAAGGGATGTAATCTGAAAAGATGGGTTTTACTTAGATTACAATTGGACTTTTTTACTCCTGTACCAGATAATGTCATTTATTTAACTCTGTGTAAATGTGACATTTAGTATGTGGCCAGGAATCTTGCTCTTTAACGAAATACATTAGAGAGTATTTAAACAGTGTCCGGTGTGACAGATGAGATCTTTCTTGATTTATATTCTGTACATCAGAATGTAAACTATATAAATAACCACATCTATTATTGCATAACTTCAGTAAAATAGCTACTTAATGAAACTTAAAATAAACTACAAAGCATGTTAGGTATTAAATAATATTTTAGTACAGATGGCGAAACTCACCAGTTTTCCTGGATCTCGGGAAATCCAGAAGATCGTAAATGGAAAGAATTTTCAATTATTATCGAATGGACGAGGCTATTTTTGAGGATTATGGAACGTTTTATAATATTCAAAAATACGATCTACTACTTTCGAGTTTCCAGGTGTATTTTCGAGAAATATTGAACATTTAAGGTTATTTTTGATAATCCTCGAATGTTCGATAATTATAGAAAATAGGCTCAAAGTCCCAAAATCCGGACGATCCGTCCAGATTCGGACGGGTCATTCGGATTCGGAACCGAGGAGTTCTGTGCATAATCCAGGTCCAAGTCGGACCCGGATCCCATTTCTAATTCTTAGTTGCAGTGGAGTTAACCTAATATTACTGGGATTGGTGTATAATTTGTATGTTTTATCGATAAACTTTACTTTCTGAACTTTTCATTGGTTAACAAACAGTATATTTTCATGTATATGGTCCAATATCTTTAAGAAGTCATCATACCTTTAAATGTTTTTATTTTAATGTGTCATCGTAAGCCCTTAACACTCATAACAACACTTCACATAGTTAATGTAGCAACATTTATAAACATTACTTGTTTGAAAGCATTCAAAACCTGCGAACAAGGCTTTTAAAAGTGATAAAACTAGCTTCTCTAACTAAAGAAAGTAATATGGTGCTTAACCAGTAGTTTACCAGATATTGTGTCAGGAAATTTAGTGTTTGGTTTGTTTGTTTTTTACTGAAGATTAATGTCTACCAGTTTGTGATTTGAAGGCAAACACCCTATTATTGTTTGGTGATAACACTATATTCCTCTACAATGTTTGCAAACAAATCGTTTGCATATATAGATGAACAAAAACCAAAAAAACTGTCATTGGTGCCAGCCAGAAATAGTTGAAATCCCACAAAACCAGAATTTTATCAAAACACCTGCCCTATAAACCAGCAGAAAACAACTGTGGATGTGGCTCAGAATGTACTACTATGCAGTACATAGCAGACAACTGGGAATGTGGCCCCTACTGTGGGCAAGATATCCTGCCTCTGCAAAATTCAAGATATCTGTTGTTTTCTCATTTAAAATAGGATGGACAGGGAAAATAACTCATTATGCAGGAGGTTTCTCGTTGGAATAACTCATTTATTGCTCCTGAGTAGCAAATAGTACAAATGATATTGCTGAAACACTTAAAATAATTAAAGAACAGCTTCTGCTCCACATTGTGTATTCATTATTGAGTCTCCTTTAATATTATAGTTATGTTACATTGGGATATATTCAAAATGAAACTTAATCTCTAATACATGAGTACATTCAGAATTAAAGTGAAATCAGAATGACCTTAAGCTGTAGACATAGAGCTCACAATGCCTGTAAAAAAAAGTGACAGTTCTTAAGTATTAAGAAAAAGTTTAAAAAGACTTTCTACTTCATAGAATCATCTTTCATTACCAAAATGGCAGATATACAGCCTGCGTGCAGAGGCAAAATAAATGACTCTTATAAATCTAAAAGAATCTATCATTCAGGTTCTATAGAAACAGAGCAGGACCTTCAGCATTTTGTATAATCTAATGTATAATTTGATTGTGACAGCTACAGTAAGTGCTAAAACAGTTTATAACAATTTTCCTCAAAACTTCATTGTAGTTTTTGATAGAGAAACATTTAGAGCATAATAGGGATGTCAGAATTGCTATTGCATAAAGGCTTGAATTAAACATGTGAATTGTTTAATACGTCTTCCTATTCTTGCAGGGTTATAAAGTTTAAAGAAATAAAAAGAATGTTACAGTGATTTAGGTTTTCAAAGAGATATTTGAATACAGACAGCGATATTTATAGTAAAAAAATTGAAGGGAATCTTATCATTTTTTTTTCTTTTGTTATTGAAAACAGTCTTGGTAATTCTGCCACTTCTTAAAACCAAAAGCACGTTTTATTATGTTTGAAGTAGCCAATAGGCTATCTTATATTTTGCAGTCCAGGGTTTTGAATATTTAATAAACTGCCAGGAACTAAAATTAAACCATTTGGCGCAGCTTAATTCCATTCCTACAATTATATTATGAGCAAAATCCCCCCAAATCAAACAGGCTTATAACGAAATAAATGTTTAGGAAACTCATTGTTATTGGTACAATATGTTTTAAAGGGACACTAAGATATAAATGTAAAGTAATTCATGGAAAACACAAAATGTATCCAATACATTACCATATTATAAACACTTAAACAGCAACTAAAGCCTAAGAACAACACTAAATCAGAAGCACAGCACCTTGACATAAAGCAGTAATCTGTGTCTCAACTGCCTTTTCTTCCAGGGCATTACTTACCTTTCTCTCGATCCCCCTGTATCCTCACTCTGTATGTATCTGATGGCACAATAAAGCATTGTGCATGCTGGATGTGGAGTCAGTCCGTTCTTTGATGCAGTATTTTACTGTTGTTTGGAGGATTTGGTCATTATGAGGACAGACCCACTCGCGTGAGACCCAATGGTTAGCAGGGGAGGTATGGCATATTCCTAACTTTGTTCACCTACCTTTTTGAGGGTGCTGGGAAATTTGTTCTTACTAAAATGGGCTGTGCTTTATTTACTACCAATAGTCACTAGCTGTTGTTTGTTTGCACATGCCCAGTCCTGGGCTACTGCAGGAACCACTACACACAACAAGTAGTCTCTAGCCAATCCTGTTACAACCTTAGTGACAACTGTATTGTCTAAACTCTACCTTTCCTCAGTCGGTTATTGCAGATTGTGTCTTCCCATTGTATAAGCCTTGGGTAAAAAGGGGGTTGTAGCAACAACCATACAGTTTTCCTTTTTAATAATAATAATACATAATACTATTTTATTATAAATAATACAATTGATTTGAGTGGTACAGTATTTTACAGTTCATTGGTGAATTTTAAATTTAGGTTAGTTGTTCTTTAAGAGAGAAATAAACCCCACATTTTACACTCCAGATTCTGAACATATCCCCTCTAAAAATAACAATAAACTGTAAAATAGCAATACAGTAATGTTTTAAGTAAACTGGGTGAAATAACTGTGTGTATATCAGTGACTGACCACACCTCTGATTTCAGTCACATGCTCCCTTGCCTAATCTGTCCTGTAAAAAGATTGGCTAGAGGCACCCAGTGGTGTAACCAACTGTAACAATTTCCTGAAGTATCTCGACTGAGCATGTGTAAAGAACATAATGGTCAGTGACACACTGGGCGATACTGGAACCTGGTAAAATAAAATCATAAACCTCATTTAGAAAGTTACATTTCTCAACAACCATATTAAAATGAGAGGTGAGAAAACGTATTACTGCTTTTGTGAACAAGGACATATCTTCTAATTCAATGTGTTCTTAGGCTTAGTTGTCCTTTAACTACACTTTGTGCTACTAATTGTACATATTTTTTCAAGAAATGGAAAAGGCATTCTATAAAACTGCATGCACATGTTGGAAAATGTCTGATGATAGGCAGGTCAATAGTGCTTCAAGTAGAAAGATATTGCATTGATGTATGATTGGTTCGTGAGAGCTTAGACAGAGAAAGTGATTACAGTCAATAAGATGAATATGCTCAAGGTTAAAACTTATCTGCTATACAATTTAAAAAACAAACATGTAGGTTTATTGCATTAATGCCATGGAAAGCCACTGATGCCACTGATGTAAATCGACTAGGAAAAAGAAACTGAGTCTATGCATTATGCTTCTTGCCTACTCATGGGGAAATACCCAGAATCCCCATGATATCACAGCATGGTAGCCTGCTAATTCAGTGCTGGCTTTAAATGGCAGAGTATAGTAATAATCGATCAAGGCAAGTATACATGTAATTTTTTTTTAATTTCTCCTTTAAAAGGGGTTAAAAAAGATAAATTCCAAGAAAATATCACAGCCACATATACAGAATTATATGCTATTTTATTTCCTTATTTTGAGACACATTATGAAAAACATTGGGCAATATTTCTAAAGGAGCAGTAACAATAAATTACATAATCGCTCCTCTATAAGGTTTAAATAATACCATATATTTTGTGCATTTGATTTTTCAAAAAACAAAAAGGTCATATATTACACGGTACTGGTGCCATGTTTACAGGGCCTGTGCTGTTTCCCCTAACAGCACAGGTGCTCGATATAAAAAAATTTATTTTAATGGTGCCATTACCCTCCTTACCTGCCTCGTTCCCGCGATGCAGTAACTCATACTTAGTAAGTACTGCATGCTAGAACTCGTCAGGAAGAGGAGCACGGAGGTAAGTATGCATCTCCCATACAGTCTAATTAAAACAAACTACAATCATAATACTCTGAGCCATGCAGTTACTGCCCCTGCCCTTAGCTTAGCGACCTCAGACACGCTCAGTGTGAGCATGTCTGAGAAGAGAGTGAGGAACTCTTAATTCAGTTAAGCTCCCTGTGCTAAAAGGGTAAGTGCGTGTGTGTAAAATTGTAAGTATGGTTTTCTGTTGTAAAATATTGGATTCAAACAAACAATAATAAGACAATACATTAATCCTCAGTTTCTCAAATTCAAGTCAGGAATTTTTTATGGGGAACTTCCCTTTTTAAGCATCTGTTAATTATAATAACAAATTTGGATAGTTTGTTTTTTAGATGTTTTTAGATTGTTTTTTCTCCAATCTTAAAAAAGAATCACATTCCAACCCGGTTGCGCTTATTTTTTACCAAGCTGTGGAGAGTGTGCTTACTTATGGATTGTGCGTGTGGTTATGGCAGCTGCACTACTTTAGAAAGGATGGTGCTTTAAAGGGGGGTTAGGGTTTCAGAAAACCAGTGTTGTGCATCTACCAATATTGAGCTTCCACTAATAGTCAGACAGCCAACTCAGGGGGATAAAGTCTTAATTTTTTCAAACACATAAAATCACAAGTCCAACAGGATACTAGGCTAAAAAGAAGACTAACGCTTTCATGGGAACACCCCTTCATCAGAGGCTGATTAGTGTGAGTCTATGTGCAGCCTTAAATACCACCCTCTGATAATATTGTTAATTGGAGTTACAGGTGGGCCTGATCACTGCAGACAGTGGTCAGAATTGATACATAAAACAAGGCATGCACAGCTCACTAACATAATTCTAACATATCAATAAAGTTAAAAGCAACAAATTTGTTACAAAAGTAACAAATAATAGTATCTGAAAAAATATCTATTGATACTATTATATATCATCATATAAACAGGTAAATAGTTTCAAACAACAAACTAGGTCATGGTAGATACAGTGTATAGAATGGAAAAACATATAAATATATCTATCTTATTAAATACATGTATTAATTTAAGTAATAACATATTAATATTTTAACTATGTTGAAACTCTCACTGACAAATAAATATCTAGCGGAACGTGATAGAATCTGGTGGTATTTGGCCAGGGAGAAGATTACTGCTACTCCACCCGATTCAGATTTTGATTATTTCATTAACCCCTAGAGTTCCCACAATGATATATTTATGTTATATAGTCAAATAGGCACTAGCTGCTAAATTCCCGATTTAGATCTTCCCCGATGTATGGTTACCCAGTCTATGTATCCACAGTGCTTCTAGACGTAGCAAGGCATTATTTTTTGTCCCTTTTCTGGGTCCAGCTGATACTCCATGCTATTACAGCAATGTGACATTTGTTACACCTCCATGTACTTCCAACACATCATGTTTTGATATTGCTGAGGTAATATCACCCCTCTCGTGACAAATATATGTTCAGTATATTCGTATATTAGCAGTTCAAATCGTTTACCTCTGCCACCCATATTGGATTCCGCACACAATGTTAGCCATATATACAACATGTTGTGGCTCTACATTGCCATATATCCTAATATCATAGTGTATCCAGTTTGCTACTCTTAAATCTTTTTCATGATTTTACATGTGGCACACCTACTACGGCCACAAGGATAGCTGCACCGGGTCTTATCCAACTATCGCCCGCTCTAGATCCATTGTTTAACAGCATGGGTGATACATATGATGCCACTGTTTTGCCTTTACGAAAGGAAAACCTGGATTGTCAGATAGATAAAACCCAGAATTGGGTCGCCAATAGATGATGCCAGTGTTTTCTAATTATTTGGCATACTCTTGTATGTGTCATTAGTGTATGTCATAGTCATATAGGGATGTTAGTGGAGTGCATTGCCAATTACTCCCCTGTCTTACCCTTGAACTTGTTTTTATTGTTATAGGTTCCAGTTTCTGTTTTAGAGATAGCTCTTCATAGGCTACTCTGATGAGGGAGTACTGTATCCTCGCTCTGACAGTCCTGTCCCATAACTCCATAGCACTATTTTGAAATGTTGCCACGTTGAACATATCTGCGAATACATATAAATTGGTCATACGCGTATACTGCGTATGGTTTGAGGGATGGTTCGAATTGGCTCTCAAAAGTGTGTTTACGTGAGATGGGCTTACGATACAATCCTGTACAGATATTATCGCACATCGTTACTAAAGGTTATGTCCAAAAATCTATATAATCCCTATTCATGCCATCAGTAAATGTTAGATCAAATCTCATTATATTGCAGTATTCAAAAAAGAAGCATTATATTTTCATCCGTTGTACATATTAGAATCAAATCATCTATATACCTTTAATACTTGGTTATATACCTGCAGAAAAATTTTTTAGGGGGATAAATATAGCTGACCTCCCAATATCCCATGAGGAGGTTGGCATATGATGGCGAGAAAACTGCCCCCATCACAGCCACCCTCCTCTGGAGAAAGTGAGTACCATCAAATAGGAAGTAATTAGTGTGTAAAAGATGTTCCATGGCTTTAATGATGAACTCATTTTGTAAAGGTGGATATAGTTTGTAATATTCCAACCAGTATTTGACTGCCTCAAGCCTTTATTATGTTCAATAGAGGTGTAAAGGGCATTGACGTCCATAGTGACCCACATATTATTATGTTGCCACTTAACTTCTTTTATTTTATTGATGATATCCATCGTATCTCTGTATATTGACGGGAGTTTGAAAACCAAGGGAGTAACAGTATCTAATACTGAGCCAAATGTTCATTTACTGAACGTATTCCGAAACTATGGGACGACATTTAACATCTGGATCGATTGTGGGACTTAGGGAACATGTGAAAAATGGGGACCACGGGAATTTCACCTTTAGAAATTTACTCTTGAAGCATTTATCACTCCCCATCATACCCAGATCCACTAATTCATATAGAGCCTTTTTATATTATCCGTAGGATCAAAATTCAATTTCATATAGGTATCCCCCTCTGAGTTGTCTATTTGCCAAGCTGGGTGATACATATGATGCCACTGTTTTGCCTTTACGAAAGGAAACCTGGGATTGTCAATAGATAGGAACCCAGAATTGGGTCTCCCAATAGATGATGCCAGTGTTTTCTAATTATTGGCATACTCTGGTAGTGTCATTAGTGATGTCATAGTCATATAGGGAGTGTTAGGGAGTGCATTGCCAATTACTCCCCTGTCTTACCTTGAACTGTTTTATGTGATAGGTTAACAGTTTCATTTGTTTTTAGAGATAGCTCTTTCATAGGCTACTCTGATGAGGGAGGTACTGTATCCTCGCTCTGACAGTCTGTCCCATAACTCCATAGCACTATTTGAAATGTTTGCCACGTTGAACATATTCTGCGAATACATATAAATTGGTCTATCGTATACTGCGTTATGGTGTTAGAGGGATGGTTCGAATTGGCTCTCAAAAGTTTTTACGTGAGATGGGCTTACGTACAATCCTGTACAGATATTATCGCCATCGTACTAAAGGTTAGTCCAAAAAATCTATATAATCCCTATATGGCCATCATAAATGTTAGATCAAATTCATTATATGCAGTATTCCAAAAAAGAAAGCATATTTATTCATCCGCTGTACATATAGAATCAAAATCTATATACCTGTAAACTTGGTTATATACCTGCAGAAAACTTTTTTATGGGTTAAATATAGCTGACCTCCCAATATCCCATGAGGAGTTGGCATATGATGGCGGAAAACTGCCCCATCGCAGCCCCCCCTCCTTGAGAGAAGTGAGTACCATCAAATAGGAAGTAATTCGTGTGTAAAAGATGTTCCATGGCTTTAATGATGAACTCATTTTGTAAAGGTGGATATAGTTTGTAATATTCCAACTGGTATTTGACCCATATATTATTATGTTGCCACTTAACTTCTTTTATTTTATTGATGATATCCGTTGTATCTCTGATATATGACGGGAGTTTGAAAACCAAGGGGAGTAACAGTTTATCTATATACTGAGCCAAATGTTCATTTACTGAACCTATTCCCAAAACTATGGGACGACATTTAACATCTGTGATCGATTGTGGACCTTAGGGAACATGTGAAAAATGGGGACCACAGGATATTTCACCTTAGAAATTTACCTCTGAAGCATTATCACTCCCATTCCATACCCAGATCCACTAATTTATATAGAGCCTTTTTATTTAATAGGTATCAATTTCATATAGGTATCACCCTTGATAGTGTCTATTGCCTCCTAATATAGTATAGTATCCACTACAACAATAGATCCTCCTTTATCAGAGAGGTGGATTACGAATCCTTATTATTAGAGAGGCTGTAAAGCCTTTGTAACTTCCTATGGGTATCCATTTGTCTCTAGATATTGGAGTTTTTAACACCCTATAAACCATTTTTTGAAATATATAACATAAGGCCTTTGCTGTTTATGGGGCAGAATTCAGATTTGTCCTGTAATTCAACATGTTTATTTCCGGGGATACTCTGCCAACAGACAAAAGGTCCATAAGGTTGGTAACACTAATTTGATCCATAAAGTCAAAACCATATGTCAGGTCATCATAAATTTCATCATTATTACTCGGATGTATATTTATACTATGCATATCTCTACCAACATTTACAGTATCAGTCCAGTTTTCATCGATATTTGTAAAGTGTCTCCTTAAGATGAGTTTTCTAATGAAGCGATTTATGTCCAGAAGTACATCAAAAATCCGTATTCTGGATTCTGATATAAAATTCAGACCCAGTTCCAATACCTTTAATTCCTCCTTGTTGAGGATATAATTAGATAAGTTAATCACATTAGAAGTTTTTGCATTATTCTCACCCCCTGGTTCCTCCATCACCGCCGATTGCGTATGGGTACCCCCATCCGTCTTTAATATTCACTTATGGCCCCATCTTCTTCCTCGTCTGATCTTCTTCTATTGCGGGTGTTCTTGTATTGCTGATGTGTTGATGGTCGCCTTTCCCTGGGATGCGGGATACGTCTCTCCATGTGTGTTCTCGGTAGATCGTCTCCTGATAAAAAAGAAGAGGAAGAAGAGGAAGAGGGGATGATGTGGGGGATACGGCATTTCCTCGTTCCTCATTGGTATACTTCATGTTTTTGAAATGTACTTTTTTGGAGGTGACGTTCCTAGTGTTAGTGTCCATTCCATATTTATATCTGGTGTGTATGATGATTCCATGATGTTGTCGGTTTTCTAAAGCGACTTGGGAGTAGTGTAAGGTGTCTTTTGGTGTCTGAGGTGTAATATGTTGACTCAAATTGGATACATTATTAAGTTCATAATCTTTCTCTTTTGTAACAAATTTGTGCTTTTAACTTTATGTATTATGTTAGATATTGTTAGTGCGGGCATGCTTGTTTTATGTATCAATTCTGACCACTGTCTGCAGTGATTCAGGCCCACCTGTAACTCCAATTAGCATATTAATCAGAGGGTGGGTATTTAAGGCTGCACATAGCTCACACTAATCAGCCTCTGATGAAGTGGGTGTTCCCATGAAATGCATTAGGCTGTTCTTTTGTTAGCCCTAGTATCCTGTTGGACTTGTGATTTTATGGGTTTGAAATAAATTAAGACTTTTATTCCCCCCTGAGTTGCGTGTCCTGACTAGTGGAAGCTGTCAATATTGTTCGTGCCGGTGCGGGGAGGCACCATTTAGGAACACAGCACCAGGGGATCGGGACCGGAGTGCCGCCAGAGGGATCTGTGAGTAAAACTTTGTGCACTACCAACCCAGAATCAACTTGATACAGTATTTCCTGTTGCAGGAATAAGGCAATACAAATTTTACAAGATTCCCTTTATCCCAGTCATTGCTTTTTTCAGCTTTTGCCCTTTGGTAGGAGATACAGGCAAATAAAGGCTAATCCTATGGCAATTATGGTCCTGAATACATAGGTTTAATATATTGGTAAAACAGGTAAAATGGGTTTCATATCCTTTTCTTATTGTTGAACCTTGAGAACACCATAGTGGAATTTGAAAAAATATTTTTAAATTTGGCATGTAAACCTCTTCAAATCTGAAGTGATGAGAAGGTATTTCCTTATTAGCATGATTTTTTTTTATTACATTTTTGTAGCGAAGTCGGCTTCTAAAAATATCAAACATAGCACTCCTCAATAAATATGTCCCTCAGCCTACCTGTATCAATGGTGGAATGGTGGTAGAAGATGGTAGTGGTGCTGCTGTGAAAACTTAGTAGTAGGAGCATGCAGAACACACAGAACTTGGATTCTATTTTCGGAGTCAGGAGATTTAAAATAATTGAGAGTTCACAAACTAAAGGATTGATTTTAAAAACATTCTGCCATTTTTCACACAAAAATACACAGTACTCTTGAAAAATCTGACTTTGTAAATGTTATCCGTAATTCTGTCAGAGAAAATTGTTTCTTGAATCAGAACCATAAAATGGAAATTAAATGTCATTCCTTTTATAAAGGAACTGATGATTTTGACTAAATTACTGTACATTCCACAAATGTTGCTGTTACTGGTAAATGCAACAATTTAGTCAATTTACACAAAGCAATCAAAAAGCTATGCAAAAAGGTAAAAAAAAATCTTAAATAATGAAAGCCTAACTTTCACTTGAAGAGGAAGTTCACTAAAAATAGGATAAATAAAAGAGAAATTTACCTCTTCATTGGATTAGTTTCACCTGGGGGAAGTTCATTACAAATACATATACTTTCAGTTTTTTCTTATTCAAATAATATTAGGCTACATTCCCACTAAACAACAAAAAACATTTAAAAAAATGTGTGTGTTGCATTTTTATGTGTTTTTCAAAGCGTTTTTATGCAGTGCTTTTTAGAGTGTTTTTAGGTTAAATGGCAAAAAACATAAAAAAAACCAAGTTTTCATGTGTTTCTATGCGTTTTTTCCCTCTTCCCTATAGACTATCATTGAGTGCGTTAATGCACTAAACTGTTGCAAGCACTATTACAAAAACACAATGCACAAAAACACTCCAAAAAGCACTAAAAAACATCTAGTATCTTAATCTGCCCATCGAGCATTTTATAAATAATTGCATTATAAGTACTGACTTATAGCTTGCCATACCCCTAATATTACCAGTTATAGTCTGGCCGTTAACTGTGAAATCTGAGCATTATTGACTCACATACTGTACTGTACCTGGTAGAAAGATTTCAAGGCAGATTTTGTAGGGCCAGAAATGGCAGGTCACTACTGACCATAGCCGGGAATAGCAAAGAACATTAAATGAGTTGATTGTTTTTTTTTAAATGTAGTGAATATGTAGAATTACTGAAGTAGATATTATATAACAGATCATTTTTAAGATAATTTTATTTTTATATATATATATGTGTGTGTGTGTGTATACACACATTATATTTTTAATATAAAATTATTATTATTATTGTAGATTTATTGTGGCGCTTTACCGTTGCATTAATACGTTTGAGGGAAACATACATGTAACATACAAGGGGAGTGCTAGTAATACAAAGTACAAACAATTCAAGTGCAGGAACAGCAGCATTCAGTGTGTAAGTTAAGTTAATTTATTAAATAAAATGTATATACTGTAGATATTGCCTACAGCTACACCAGCTACACAGGCAGCTTTTTAGTACTTAAACAGGGAGATGCAATAACCCGTGCTAATGGGAAAATAAGCATTAAATTCCCACTAACTTATATTGACGTGTTAGCAAAGGTTTTGTGCTACCTGCACAATGTTGCAATTTTGTAAAATTTTGCACTGTGCGAGTGATGCAATAAATTTTGCGCCGGTTTTTGTGCAATTTTTTTGCACAAAAATGAACGCCTTTTCAATTTTGTCTTTAAAGCCACAAAAAAGCTTGCAACTAACTGCTAGCGTTTTCGCAATGTATTAACGGTCGCAAAGTGGTTAATACATTGCAGGAACAAGTGCAGGTAGGTTGCAATTGCGAAATTTATTGCATCTCCCCCAAAGTGCTCCCAGTGTCTCTATTGTAAAGATACCAGCAATCCCCCAATTCTTAAAAGAATCGGTCAACCCTGCATCTCTCGCTCCTCCTACCCCCGCAGGCGCGTTTCTGTCGTAGTCCCCCGCGTGTCTCTATTGCTCTACCCATTTACCATTTCAAGGCTATGTAACTGAGTCTGCTAGGAATTGTGAGGGGAATTTCTCTCTCTCCTCCCACATTCTCTTCCTCTCTTGGGTGCGCACGAGTGCCACGTCATCAACCACATCATCAGGAGGGTTGATGACACGGCGCTTGAGCTTCTGGATCCGTGGGCCATACATAGCCACACCTCTCTTTTAGTATAAAGGATATCCTTCTATACACTGGAGCTACCTACCCCTCCTTTTGAGTTTTCCCTGGTTCAGGCACACTTTAGAACTGCATAAGTTGAGGAGCATGCAAGCATGGAGGCGCTGATCTGTAGAATGGAGACACAGGAAGGCATCAAAATTTGGATAAAACCTTTCTTTGTAATTTAAAAACCTAGACTTTTTTTTTAAACAACATTTCAGTATAAATTTCCTTAAGGCTGCAAGTATTTTGAGACAATGTTGACTGTGACAATGTTTTCTAGACTATTTACTCCAAATTACAATAAAGAAACACATTATCTGTTTAGAAGCACCTGTCACGTTGTCATAGCAATGTCCCTTGTGTTCTCTTAAAGACTTACAGCAATTACAATACCTTTGCTGACATCACTGTGCTTGGATAATGTAATGAAACATTAGGCAGATTCTGTACTTCTAAGTACTGATTAGCAGATGTGCTATATTTTCAAAGTAGTCCGTTATTACAAGGAATAGTAATTAGAGAAAAAATATACACAAATACATACACACACCAACATTCTTTTAAAGGATATACATTTTTAAAATTAAGAGTGTGAGTACTTTTCCTTCTCTTCATTCCATGCCCCAAATCTTTATTTAGAAAAATCTTCAGAGACTTTGCCAACCACAGTGGATTATGGGAATAAATGATTAGATTCAGGGGAGGACTGGCCCAGTAGGCGGAGGGGCAAATGCCCCCAGGGCTGGTCTCCAATGAAAAATTTGGGCTGCCTCAGATGCTATTAGTAAGTTATGTGCTTGAAAGTCACAATGCACATCTATAGCTCTGACATGGGCAAGGAGCAGGAAACATTTCCTCCTCCTTCAGATTGCTTACCAGTCAGCCCTCCAGTTTATTAGCAGTGTTGTCAGCCCTCCAGTTTATAAGCCAGTTTAAGTCAGCCCCCCAGTGTTTGCCAACCCTCCAGTTCATTAGCTGGTGTTAGTCAGCCCTCCAGTTCATTAGGAACAAAGGAAACTTTGGGTAAGTATATCTTGACTTGGAAAGTGTACCCAGGGGTGAGATCTTCAGGTCCTCACCCCGGGTACTTGTAAGGGGGAGGGTAAAGATTTTAGGACTATAATTGTCCTTTAAACCCACCAAAACACTTTTTAAAATAACAATTGTTACTTAAAGGAATCTACTTTGTGCACAATTTATCTAAAAGCAAAGTTTCTAATACAATATGATGCAGATTTTTCAGAATTTATTTAATGGGGAAAGAAAAAAACATACATTGGCTATGATAAAATTATACAGCGATTGTGAGCTTTAGATAATTATTATTATTGATTTATATAGCACCAACATCTTCCATGGCACCTTTCAATTACATAGTTAAAATGAAATACAGTGTAATACATGTTATACAAAGTCATAGATATTACATACACAGGTAATACATAATATAAGTAAACAGAGTGAGGAGTTTCTTATAGCAATACCTTGATACAATAGTAAAGAGGACCCTGCCCAAAGAGCTTACAGACTAGAGGATATGGGGTGAGACATAAGGTGACGGGAATCGTTAGGCTGTAGGTAGATTGGCAGTGGAGTGCGAAAGGCGGATTGGATTATATTGAGTAGTAAGAGGGGTAATGTTTAGTCCACAGGATAATGAAAGAGTCCTCGGCACTCGTACTAAGTGTGGGTGCTCACTCCTCCAAATAATCCAACCCTTGATGGATTTTAGATACGAGAATAATGAAATAGCAAGGGTGGCACTCCAAATAGTAATTTTATTCAATATAGACCAAACAACATCTCACAATGTTTTGGGGGGGTACGTGCCTCTGAGGAAGGGGGCCGTACCCCCCAAAACGTTGTGAGATGTTGTTTGGTCTATATTGAATAAAATTACTATTTGGAGTGCCACCCTTGCTATTTCATTATTCTCGTAATGTTTAGTCCAGGTTATATGCTAGCCTAAAGAGGTGGGGTTTAACGTTACGTTTGAAGGTGTTAAGGGATGGTGAGTGATGGACAGATGGAGGAAGGGGGTTCCAGAGCATAGGGCAGCACGAGTAAAGTCCTGAATGCGGGCATGGATGGGCTGTGTTGGATAGTGCTTTATAGGATAAGGTAAGCAGTTTGAATTGGATACTTTGTGTGATGGGCAACCAGTGGAGGGACTGACAGAGAGGAGAGGCATTAGAGAAGCGAGAAGAGAAATGAATGAGCCGGGCAGCACAGTTGAGAATGGATTGAAGCGGTGAAAGTAAAATGTGTATTTATCCCTCATGATATTATTGGTTAAGTTTTGGTTATCTGTATGTTTTTCCTAGACCATATCCCAGGACCCTGAGCCATTTATACTAACTTACTATTGTTATTTATACCTTAAATTTACCTTAAATTTAATCAGAACTTTTGGATTTTTATCTGCCATTTTTTGGAAAACCTGAAATCTCGGAACTCCTTAACCTCACCCCTGTTCCGTTGCAATTCTCTCTGGCTCCTCTTGCATTGCTTCCGGCTCTTCGCTCGCATACGCAAGCAGCTTTCTGTGATTCTGAACGTTTGTTTAGCCCAGTCCATTCTATTGGTTCCTGTGGTTCTGGTGCCAAATTTGAATACTTGTTATTCAATCTAGTCCTGGTCTGCCTGATTCTGGTCTTCTCATTGGTCTGGTCTTCCTATATTACTCCTTGTCTTTCCATTAGTCATTTCCCATTATAGCCTGTGGTTTATCCCTTGCTCGTGGTGTGATCTGGTTGTTATCTTGGTTTTTCGATTCCTGTCTGTTTCCCGTTTACGATTGTTTGCTGCCTGTCCTGATCTTGACTTCACTTTTGCTCTACCCTTCTGTACCATGCCTTGTGTTTTGACTTGTTGCTCTGTCCCTGACTCTGATTCTGCTTACTGATTTGGTACCATGCTATTGTCCAGCTCTTAGCTGGTTGTGCCCTGTTTGCCTCTTACACTCCCCATTTCCTCATGTATTCCCAGCCTCAGTTTAGATACCTCGCACTCTAAGTCCAAGGGACAACCAATCCCGGGGAGGCACTACAAGCTTCCTGGCAAGCTGGGGCTTGTCTTTTGGTGAAGCGAGTGGTGTTAGATCAGGGTTATCTGGGCTGAAAGAATACAAAGAGATACAGAGAGTCACACTTTATCTTTGATCCTTTCTGCATCCTGTACTTTAGTTATCAAACTCCTGTCTTCAGTAGTGCTGATCCCGTTCCATTTATATCTGGCTAGCTTCCAAATATTTGACAGTGGCTTGAACGTTGACACTAGTTCTTGATGAATGTCACAACCCTTTACCTGTTCCTGGCATGGTTTGTTTCTTTGGTTTGAGCCTCTATGATAGGCTCAAACTAAAAAAATAAACTTAAAATAATTAATTATAAAAAAAAACACCTAATGGCCTCTTTCCTATCGTGTTCAGTAATTCTTAAGGTTGGCAACTATGTAAGAGCCTATCAATGCAGGCTGAGGCTGCTCAAATGACTACAAGCTGGTCACATGTCTGAAATCAGGAAGTGTTCATTGCTGAACCTTTCTGGCAATAGCTTCTCACAAATTTTATTTAGAGATGTGATTTAGGTTTTATTTTGAAGGTGTGATGGAAGGATTTTTATATAATTCTTACTAGTTTAGAAGAATCTAAGACCACAGTTACCCTTTAACACCAAACTAAAAAGTATAAACTCTCTAAAAGTAGAATAATTAATGTCTAAAATATCCCAACATGTTAAAAATTTTAAAGAATTATTTTTACGAAAAAAGATAGGAGGCCTATGAAAATAACAGAAAATTACAGCACACAGTACTTTTGTAACACTCAAAAGTAGTTCCGTATCTGCGAAAATTATCAATGATACGGAAGTTCCGAGATCTGAAAGTTCCTATCAGATCCCATCCGTAATGCAGATGTCATGGGGGATTTTTCAGTAAAATATCATTATTTTTAAATTCTTAGTTTATATTTCATATGCCTACTCATTGTACATATTCTCTTCCATTTTGAAAAACAGATTTCGTTCCCTTTGCTATGCCTGATGTGGTCAGTAGTGAGCAGCCATTTCAGGTTCAGATCTCTACTGAGCAACTTAACCAACCAAGGGGCTAAGTCAAGGGCAAAACCATAGCAAACACTGTTAGGGGTCCTGTAAACAGGAAGTCAGTATTTCAGCATTTATTTATGCAGAGACAAAATCCTGAATGGGCAGATTAAGGTCATAGGGATGGGAAAATACTGCTTTTTTCCCTAAAAGCATATATATTTGCACTGAAGTTTCCCCTTTGATTACCCTGACATTGATTGGAATAGGGGAACTGGCAACACCTCAAAACGTATCAAGTTCCTAAACTTGCTACATGAGCATTTTCTGTCACAGACAGTTACATTTCCTACTAGAAAAAATGCTTTGTTGATCTAGTATTTATTGCCACTGAGCTTAGTTAATTAGATAACGTCCGGCGTAAATGTATGAACGCAGACATGCTTTTACGGCCGTTGTCGTACATTTGGGATAACGCACGGTATCGCTAATTTGCAATATTGCATGTTTACAAATAGAGTCTATAATGTTATAATGAACTGCTACATAGCCTTATAATGTATAGATTTCATATGTGTTTAGATTCAATCTGTCCCAAGATCCACAAAATTACTTTTAAAGGGAAACTGTGGTCTCCAAACAAGCTAGGGTTAAATGAAAGCTTGAAGGATTTCTTTTATAAGGAGCTGACAATCACATCTCTAGCTGCAGCCTGTGAGAAATTACATTGGGGTGAATGTTCAAACTTCCTGCTTCCAGTAGGTTGAGTGACATCACCTTACCTCTGCCTGCCCCTCTCCCCCGGGGGAGAAGCATGCTCAGAAAAGACTTAATGCTGGGGAAAACAGGAAGGTTTTATTTTGAAGGTGTGATGGAAGGCTTTTTATATAACCCTTACTAGTTTGGAAGAATTGGAGATCACAGTTACCCTTTAATGTACCATCTCCTTTCAATCTGCCCAAATCTAGTAAACATTGCTTTAAATCTGCTCACAGATTGCATTCCATCTGGATACTGTTTAACATTACTACTTTAATAGTTACATAGAACAGAGCTGCAGAAGCAGGATAATGAAGTGAATCTGGTTTTAACACAGCTTTGTGCAATGAATTTCTCAATAGTGTCCCTATCTGAAGGTGAATGAAACCTTCAGAGCAGACCCTCAGACAGTGACCCAGCTAGAATGAGAGCTGGATAAAATCCAGTGTGTGAGACTCCTTCCTATATGAGGAAGTAAGACTGTAAAAAGTGATAAAACCTACTATTTACATAATATGCAAAATTCTCCTTTGTACTAGAGATGGACTAGAACTCGAACTCAAACCCGAGTTCGAGCCAAACTATTCGAATTCTAACGAATTTTTGATATTTTCGGACATTTGATAAATATTGAATGTTCGACTGTTCGAATGTGCGAGTAAAATGCCTATTATACCTATACGCTAGCATCGAATCCGCGAGTAAAGGGTCCATTAAAACCTATACGCGAGCATCGAATCCGCAAGTAAAGTGTCCATGGTATCTAGGCGCGAACGCAAGCATCGAATCCGTGAGTAAAATGTCCATTAAAACCTATACGCGAGCATCGAATCCGCGAGTAAAATGTCCATGGTATCCAGGCGCGAATGAGCTCGAAAATAGCGCGAGTGAGATTAAAATTGATTTTTCGAATGTCCTGAATATTGGAACATGTTCGCCAGACCATTTCCCAGGTCCCACAGCCATTTACATTAAGTTACCATTGATATTTTAATTGTATTTCATTAGAACTTTTCAAACTATTTGACTCCCGTTGACTTTAATGGGTCCGTTTTCGACCTTTCAAACTTTCGAAAGTTCGTCCATCTCTACTTTATACATCTCCACCCCTCACTCTGGGGAACCCAGGAGTAAGAAATTACTTCTCGTTTCTTAGATTTTGTGGGCAATGCTATTCATATAGCATGAGACTGCAAGATGCTTTCTGTTATAAGAAGATTCTGCTCCATTTTTATGCACAGTGGAGGGCTTTTTGCTTCTTTTGGCCCACCTCTCCCAAAGCTTTCTAGCTGCCTTGTCTATTGTGTGCGCCCAAGTCCTACCCCTTAGAGCCATTAATCCGTATCTTACGAGATCTAACAAGATTGAAACATGTCATGTCTGCAGGTCAGATAATTGGCTCTATACAATAGGCTATATTGCATGTTATTAAGCCAGCGGTTCTGGACACATGCAAAAGCCAAGGGACATAAAGGAGAATTTTGCATATCACCGCCCCTTACTCTGGGGAACCTTGTTTCTTAGATTTTGTGGGCAATGCTATTCATATAGCATGAGACTGAAATATGCCTTCTGTTATAAGAAGGGTTTTAATACATATACTGCAGTTCTGGTTGATCTAGGTTTACTTTCCGATTGCCATTTGGAGTCAGGAAGGAATCCCCCCCCCTTTTAGCTGTTTTTTTCCTTCCTCTGGATTAACTGTTAGGTAGGGTTAAAAAGGAGGGTGAAAACTTAAACTTGATGGTTGTATATGTCTTTATTCAACCTCAATTACTATATTACTAGTGTTTAGTCAGCCCTCCAGTCCAGTAGCCTGTATTAGGGCAGCCCTCCAGTTTACCAGCCATTGTTAGTCACCCCACCACACCCACAATCACAAGCTAACAATGCCAACCTCAACAAGCCACACCCACTTTTGGAACTATAACTCCCAGAAGAATAGTAATCAGCACAGATTCATGAGAAATAGATCTTGTCAAACAAACTTAATTTGTTTTCATAAAGATGTAAGTAAGAATATAGGTTCTGGCATAGAAGTGGATGTGTATACATGATTTATGTGTACACTAAGATCTGTTGGCCTTGGAAAGAAAACATTTAGACATGGAAAGAGAATTGGTAGATATATCACACACAAAAAGGTTGGACTAGGTGGAGTGATGTCCTAATTCAACCTCCAATACTTTGTATATAACTATATATGTAACAGAAAACTTCCAAACATAATTTCTAAATTTCAAGATTCCAAATGAAATTTTAAGGGAATCAGTTCCTAAGCAGGGTGACAGAAGGAAGGAATGATCACTATGCAAGTCAGTCAAGCACAGCTAGCGAGGATGGTCTTAGTGCTAGAAGCAAGAATTCTAAATCAAGTAAAACCAAGAAGAATAAAAAGCAACTGCAGAAGGAAACCGTCTACCTCCCGAAGATCAAAAACTCCTCAAAGAAGTTGGGCCAAATGGGAAAGGAAGTATCTCAGTTGTAGAAGAGTTACTGGATGAGGGAGCTGACCCCAATTGCAGCAACAATGAAGATCGTCCTGTTCTGACAGTTGCGGGTTTCAATGGTCATGAAATAGTAATACCAGTACTTGTCCAGAAAGGAGCCGATATTGACCAGCAGTCTGGACCGCACAATAACACCGCACTTCATGAGGCAGTAATACTTGGTTTGGATGGGAAAAAATGTGCTGAAGTACTTCTTGGCTGTAATGCAAGCACTAAAAAGAAGAATGAGAAAGGAATGACTGCATATGATATAGCTCTGAAAAATGGCAATGACCAAATGATCTCACTGTTTGTATCACAGCTCAGACAGGGCCTGCTGGATAAAATCACGAAGCCTAAAAACTTAAGTTTAGAAGTTTTTTAGATAATAAAGTTTCCCTTTAATGTTAAGGGGGAATATATATATGTTTTTGTGTTCAGTTGTTTCGGAATTTTACATTTTGTTAATTGTAAAATCAGCCTCAAGTTGGAAACATATTTGAAATCAAGGAACAAATTAAAATTGTGGAGCACAATTATAAAGTTTATATTTTATACTGTATTAATGAGTTTTTTTGAAAATAAAGCATCACCAACTACCAAAAAAAAAAAAAAAAAAACCTATTGTTCAGACCAGCCAAAGGAGATTATTCTTTATGATACAAAATACAATATTCAAATGTGTAAAAACTGACTCAATTACACTCAATGGTAAATCTAGATTGGAAAAAAAAGTTGTTTTTTATGTATTGATAAAAGTACAAGTTGAATATGTGGTATTTCCGTATGCCATGGGTAATTGATTTGTAATTATCTTTTTTTTGTCATTAATTTGTAATGTTTTTTTTAGGCCTGCTCAAGATAAATAGATTTTATTCTAAGACCTGTGTCATACATAAAAAGTTTCAAATTATCTCCAGTGACAATGCAGAGAAGAGTGTATACGGATCTAACACAGATAAATGCCATTAGCGGAGCAGCATTTGCCTTAATTGTAAATGTTTTGCTGTTGCTTGGTTTAAAAAGTGAGTTATTGCTTGGCTTAGAACTATTCTTCTGATTTTGAAGGCTTTCTTTTTAAATGCCAACGTTTAAAAGCTATTTTAAAATCTTTTTATTCTAATTCGATGAATTCATATAAATCCACAGCAAGTTAAAGGGTATGTCCATCCCCCTAAAGAAATTTTAGTATGTGTCAAGAAAAGGCTGTAAACCACAACACCGCGCCGTAGCCAATCACAGGAGCAGATGCTGGTCGAGCTTGACTTCTGTGAATGGAAAAGGCACAGGAGTTAACAGAAGGCATCGGGGGAACAAAGGCTGGTAATTTCATTTGGGGAAAATCTTTGGCAGCTGTAAACTTTGCGGAAAAATAGATTCTACAACTACAATAATGTTTCTAAGTCGTTGCCAGTACAACTCACACCCTATGTAGTCTTCAAAGAGCCTTGTGAGCATAGGCACGGATTGCTATTTCCCCTGACCCCAATATTTACTGCCTCTATGCAATCCAAAATTAGACTTTGAAAGCTTACCCTGTAGTCTATTTTAGAGTTATCCTGCATTGCTGACAGCTTTCTAGCCTTCAAACAATACAAAAAAGTCAGCTGATTTTACTGCCATTTTTTGTAGGATTTTGTTCCTAGAAAACGGCCAGGAAAATTTCCGTTGGTTGGTATCTGCTCCCTTTACATTAAAGGGCATGTCCACCCCCAAAACTATAATTTAACCCACTACTGGCCCCACTGTGTAGTGTATAAAAATCCTTACCTTACATCCCTGCTCCAAGTTGTTGTCCTGTAATGTCCCTCCAAAGTCCCAAAAACTGACCACCAGGAGCCTGGCAAAGTCAATATAGGACTCTGCCTCCTGTCTCCCCTCCGGGAGAAAAATGTCATGTGCACTGCAGCCCTCCATGCCTCCCTCTCCCTCCCATTTTCTTCTACCTCCCCCTAGCACAAACTGTAGTGTAGGGCTCCCTCCCCCAGCCCCAACTGCCATAGTAATTTTTGCAGAAACTCCCCCGAACTCTACTTACATTACCTCTCTCCTCCAACATTCTGGACAGCCAGAATCCACTTCCATGATTGACTGCCTCTCAGCCAATCATTGACTGCCAGTCCGGCCCCTTGCTTGCAGTTTCATGCAAGCAGAGGGCCGGGACTGAACGTCGGAGGAGAGAGGTAATGTAAGTATAGATCGGGGGAGTTTCTGCAAAAATTACTATGGCGGTTGGGGCTGGGGGAGAGAGCCCTACACTACAGCAAAAGCAGTAAAAACGGGTGAACATGCCCTTTAAGCGACATTTTTCGCCACCGATTTTCCTCAAATAAAACCGACATGGCCAGATCCAGTGATAAATGGTAAGTAAAATCTTCCATTTTGACAGCATTTTTGTATAACTGATATTTGCCACAATTACTGGGTTAGTTAAACTAATAATCCATGTAAACCTCAGCATTAGGCAGTATCATATGGCAAAAGAACAAATTATTTCACAGCCTTATATTGGACAACTCATGCTTATCACAATATTAAAAACAGAGTGTATTTTATTAAATTAGCTTTTAATTAAACTTTCAATGTACTCCAAACATTTTAGAAATTAGCTAACAGGTTCAAATTCATATAGACAGTCTGCAACCATTTTGTTCAAATCAGTGAACTTGAAAATTAGTTTGTAGCCATAGAGTAAAATAAATTACTCTTATAAGTGCTTTGCTCTGTAAGGAATCAATTTTTTGCAGTGTTTAGTAAAGTTAGGGCAGCAAAACCTCATGTTTCAAAGCAGTAAAAATTTGCTGATGTAAGAAACATGTTACTTTGACAGTTTCATGTCTGTTAACACTGTTAATTTTATTGAAGGGAAAGGTGAATAAAAAAAATAAAGAAAAGTGCAAAAATAAAGCAAGCAATATTAGGTAAAGCAAGAGAATATAAATAAAAATATAGGTATTATATAATTGCCACTACTTATTTTGATATTGACAACAATATCCATAAAAAGATTCAGTTCAACCTAAACAGCACCATTTTTATTTATTATTTTTATTGAAAGCTTGGTGTCATGCTTTCAGTGATACCAACTCAGTGCACAAATATGCAAGTGATTTGGGATCTGTCTTCCTCTCCCTTATGGCCATAGCAGACAAACCCAGGCAGTTCAAACTAAACAGCACCATTGGACAACCTGAGACCTTATACAGGGTCCAGATTAACATGCTAGGTTCATACTTATTAGTATTTACCACAGGATAGTGATTAGCTATAAATATTAGGGAGAGATTTTTTTAATGGAGCTAAAAGCTCCCCACAGAGTATAAAATAGAGCCTTCTTATAACAGAAGGTACCTCACAGACTCAAGTTATTATAATAGCATTGCCCAAATAATGTAACATATAAACATATATTTATCACTTTCAAAGAAATGGGTGGGGACATGCAAAGTATCTCATTTATTATTATAAGATTAGGCAGCAGAACACTAGAATGCTCCAGTGGGCTTGATCATGTGGGGAGGGTAGACCCATCCTCCAAATTGTAACATCAAAAGAAAAAAGTATCACACAGGAACCCAAGCAAAGTGCTTCAATATTCTTTAATCAGAGATGTAGCACTACATGTTTCAGACCCTCTAGGTGTTTCATCGAGTGC
The DNA here is from genome assembly GCA_019447015.1 of Hymenochirus boettgeri. Taxonomy (NCBI): domain Eukaryota; kingdom Metazoa; phylum Chordata; class Amphibia; order Anura; family Pipidae; genus Hymenochirus; species Hymenochirus boettgeri. The sequence goes on from CM033469.1 coordinate 75,428,226, forward strand.
AATCATACGGATGCATATGATGAGTATGAGTATGATTGCACCTACGTGTGTATCTCATTCATTGCCCGTAGCTAAGGGCATGTGTCTGGATGTAATTCATCCTAATGGTATTGAAATTGTGACCATTCACATGTGTGAAAACTACAAATTCCAGCATTCTGTGTTTGTAGTAAGTTTTTTCTTAATGTCCTTTAAGTCAGGCATGTGTCCAGATGTAATACAGCCTAATGGTATAGAGCAGAGGTGTTGAACTTGGGACCTTTCACATTTTGAAAACTACAACCCCCAGCATTCTCTGTTTGCAGTAAGTTTTTTTTAATGTCCTTTAATTTAGGCATGTATCCAGATGTAATACAGCCTAATGATATAGAGCAGGGGTGTTGAACTTGGGACCTTTCACATGTTGGAAAACTACAACCCCCAGCATTCTCTGGTTGCAGTAAGTTTTTTCTTAATGTCCTTTAAGTAATACAGCCTAATGGTATAGAGCAGGGGTGTTGAACTTGGTACCTTTCACAACTCCCAGCATTCACTGTTAGCAGTATGTTTCTTCTTTATGTCCATTGGCTAATGAATGTATTAAGATGCAATACGGTGTAATGATATAGAGCATAGGTAATGAACTTTTCACATGTTTAAAAACTACAACTCCCAGCATTGCCTGGCTGCACAGAATGCTGGAAAATGTAGTTTTCATACATCCTGGAATAAAGCCATTTTTGTGACTTACAGACATTAAAAGCCCATTGTCATGCTTTAGGGATTCCGACCCAAGTGTTTGAACATGCAAGGGATCCATCTGCCCTTCTTTACATCCATAGCTATTACACTATTAGGGAAGGATTATTTAAGTCACTTAAGAAAGTAGGAGTCACACATCCAACCCCCTACCTGACAGCTCTAATCCATGGAATGTAAATGAACCTGCAGGTCTGAGAATAGACCCAGGCAATTCTGTCACAATGTGCAGTTCAAACCAATCAGCACCATTAGATAACCTAAAGGCCCATGCAGGATCCATAAAAACATGCTATTTATAATGAAAGCTCGGGGTACATGCTTTCTGTGATCTCACACCAAGTGCAAAAATGTGCAAGTGGTTCGGGATTCAACTGCCTCTCTGTTATGCTCATAGCTGTTAAGCCATAGGGCTAGAGAGAGGATACTTAGGTACCTTCGGCCAGTAGGCATCAGGAACCTTTCCAAACTTGCCTTCCCTTTCGGATCCCAGCTGCCACCAGGAAGCATCCAGGGGGGGCTCGAATGGGATAAGCCTAAAGGTCCTAAAAAGGATCCAGGCAATCCAGCCACAATACGTGAACAAACCAAACAAAAAACAAAAAGTAAATGCTATGTGCATTAAGTGCTAGTGTCAATAAATAAGTAGGTGAATAAAGGTGAGCCGAATTAGTCCCCAGCCTTTTGGCCCAGGTATAAAAATTGTTCCACCATAGCCGAAGCTATGGCAGGAAGTGTAGGGAGTGCTATAAACACGTGCTAGTCCAGTGCACAGTAGTGCTGGAGGGAAGTCGGAGCTTTATGTTATAATAATAATCAGTATTTACCACAGCAAGTTCCACATTAACAATCACTATGGGATTATGACAGCACAGGATAGTAATTGGCTATATGGTTTAGGGAGAGATGTTGTTAATGGAGCTAAAAGCTCCCCATAGAGGATAAAATTAAATACAGCCTTCATATAACAGATGGTGCTTCACAGCCTCATGTTGTTAATATATTAATATTAGAAAAAAAGGGAAAAACTGTCAATTTCTCTAAGAATGCTGGGTAGTTTCAGAGACATGCAAAATCATTTTATCACATACAGACATCGCTTCCTGTCTAGCAAACAGAAACTGGATTTTCTCATTACTTTCTATGGAGAGGGGAGGGGGGAGTAAATGTGAGAGTCTAAAGAATTTTCTAATTGGCTAAGACTGTCACATGTTTTACAAACAGCACATCATTGGGAGTAATACAGGAACGCCCTTACACTTCTTGTCTTGTCATGTACAATTTTTTTATTTGCTAACAGTGTAAGATCAGAACCTCATTGGATGTTAGTGAAATTTTGCTTCCTTTTAGTGTCTACATGGAGAACCATGTAGAAATCCTAGAGGTGTGGCTAAACCTACCATTTTGAGTTTTCCATTCAAACTTAGGGGTGTCAAGTAAAGTTAGTATACTTTATTAATTGTGCATCATTTGTTTTGTAATTCAGTAATAGGTATTAGTACTATACTTTGTATAGTGTTTTCTGTTATGGTTATTTTAATTAAATAGTTATAATTACACACATACATATAGACCTTTCCTATGTGTAATAGTATATACCCACCTAATTAGTTGCTCCTAAAAACTCAATGCACTCTCAGTAAAAATATAATATTATTTATATAATATAAGGGATATACATACATAAGCAGTACAGAACATTACAACATTACAATGATATTTTTTATTGATTGTATTCACCCAGAGGTTAAGAACTTAGACCTAGCGGTTTAGGTCCCAGACCTAGCCTGGGTACTATCAATCGGAGAGGGATGGGGGAAAGAAGAGGAGGGGGGTTATTTGCCTTTTAAGAGCAACTAAAGCCTCAGAACCACATTTAATCAGGTTAATGTAAAGTTTAAACCTTCCCCCATCTTTAAAGGACAATAGTTCATAGTTCAACAGTTCATAGTACCATATGCCAGGACTGACCAAGGGGAAGAGCAAATATGAGGTTTACTAGCATGGGACTAATGTGTTTTTTTTCCCCACATTTTAGCATCACACAGTTTGGTTACATGACCAGACCTACCAAGCTACTTCAGGATCCTGTTACAGTGGGTAACAACGACTTTTTTCCTTATCAATCCTGTTACAGTCCAGACTATATAAGGGAGCATGTGACTGAGGTCAAGAGGCATGGCCGACAGTACATATGTAGCCAGTACTCTTTAGCAGAGTACACACAGTACAAATCAATAGACACTTACAGAAGATTTCATGGGCAGTGGAGGATGGACCTCTGACATTTCACCTAACCCAATAATAATAAACACACAGACACAATATTAGGTGGTGAAATCAGGCTGCAGATATGTTTGATGATGTGGGGTGGCCGGCCATGACTGAGCCTGATTGCCTGTTCGTCCGAATTGGATGAATGGGCGATCGGGTCCGTTGGTAAATCACTATTGCCATGACCGACAATCAAAAATAATAGCTTTGTGTGTACCCAGATTTACTCAAGCCCAACAGTGCAGCCTGTGTAGCTGCTCCTTGTGTTGAGGAACACAAACTAATTTGCGACTGGAACAACTAATTAACTAGCACGCTATTGGTGAAATCCTTTTACTCCCTGTAATTACAGATGAAATTAAATAGCTGACATATTCTGCCAAATATATGGAACTGAATAACCGGCTTCTATCTGCAGTAACAGAAAATAAATACATTGATATGAAGTAAAACAGCTCTGGGTGTGAAATGACTCCTTTCCATATAGTTATGTATGATGACTAGAGATGTAATGTGGGTTCCAATAGAACCCAGTTTCGAATCGAATCTGAGGGTTTTGAAGTCCTGACGAAACTTTCGGAACTCCCGAATTTCACGGAACCCGAATTTTTCAAATTTTCCATTTTTAACGTAAATCAAAAGTAGATAATTATCGAAAATTGAAAGTAGATAATTATCGAAAATCGAAAGTAGACGATTTTCGAAAATGGAAAGTAGATAATTATCGAAAATCTAAAGTAGATAATTATCGAAAATCAAAAGTAGACGATTTTCAAAAATCGTAAGTAGACGATTTTCGAAAATCAAAAATCGAAAGTAGACAATGTTTGAAAATCGAAAGTAGATAATTATCAAAAATCGAAAGTAGATGATTTTCGAAAATCAAAGGTAGACGGTTTTCGAAAATCGAAAACCGAAAGTAGACGAAATAATCTTCTACTTTCGAAAATCATCTACTTTCGAAAATCGAAAGTAGACGATTTTCGAAAGTAGACGATTTTCGAAAATCGAAACTCGAATTTGAAATTTCTGAAAATTTAAAAAATTCGGAAACGAAACTCAACAGTTTTGAACATCTCTAATGATGACCTGGTGGAAACATTTAACAGTAAATATTCCAGTCTGTACATACTAAATCCAAGATGTAGGCTGGGCATGTTTCCGTCTTTAACTCCAGTTTCAGCTAAAAACAGGATAAAGAACCAGCCATTGTATTGTCAGCCCCAGGAATATACATCAATTTACACCATGAGTTGTAAAGTTGTAAAGAGCGCAACACAAAATGTCTGATGTTACCTTATAACCGGCTGTGCTTTAGATGTTATTATTCACATATCCCACTACCATGTTACCCTGTCTCCCATTGGAAAGAGTTCCAAACTTGTCAAACCTGCCTTTCCCCACTCACCTCACCCCAGGCCAGAAAGCCCCATAGCCTTTAGATGATGATGCATCCACAAATAGCTGCATATCCTGGTTGGTGATAAAATTCAGTTGCCAACATGGCTTTGCCACACTGAGATCTTTACCTAACCAAATGTGAAAATTAGAGATTGAACTCCCATTATTAGATCACCCAGCCTTCTGTTAAAATTCTTCCTACTAGCATAATACGGGTTTCATAGTAAAATGTCCCAGGAGGGACCGTATGTCACTAACTGATTATGATTATGTTCAAAAATTGTCCAATTCCCTAAACTGAATATTGGTTCACAGCAGAATAGTATTTCCTGTGATAATGGGAAATCAGCTGTCTACCCCTTTAAATAAATGTAATAGGAACTCAATAGTGTTAGTGTCCTATGGACCAATAAACAGGCACTAATGTAAATGGTGTATAACACATTTACAACCCAACCCAATACAAACTACACATTCCAAGAACTGGGTGAAACTGTAAAAATCTAAACAGTATATTGAGCAGCCCATAGGCAGCTGGTAATTATAATAAAAGATCCCAATGACACCCCAGCAGCCAATGACAGGATAGGTGTATTGGTCCATCAATATCTGATTTTACCAGTAAAGCTCCATGTCCCAATTAGAGATGGCCAAACTTTCAAAAGTTCGGTCCTATTTCGAACTTTCGAACTATATGGAAAGTTCGAAAACGGACCCATTAAAGTCAATGGGAGTCAAATAGTTTGAAAATTTTGAATGAAATTCAATTAAAATAGCAATGGTAACTTCATGTAAATGGATCTGGGACCTGGGAAATGGTCTGGGGAACATGTTCGAATATCCAGTACTTTTGAAAAATCGATTTTACTCTCACACTCACGTTCGAACATTTGATAATTATCCCGTGAACGACTCACGGATTCGATAATTCATTATTTACTCGCGTATTGGTATAACAGACATTTTACTCGCGGATTTGATCATTCGATATTTACTCACGTATCTCGAATAGTTCGGCTTGAACTCGGGTTCGAGTTCTAGTCCATCTCTAGTCCCAATCAATCCCATCACCAGCAGAGAATGACAAGGGATGGATCATCCTATATGAACCTTTATCATTCTTGTTACCTAACCCAAAGGTGTCACCTTAAATGTAGGTAAAGTATTTTTTTTTATTATTTTTTAATAATTATTATATCTGGTACATTATTATTTATTTAATTTTAACACTGTAGTGTCCAATCCTCCTACTAATTTCCTTACTGGACTTAACTGACTGTGAAACCCCTTGATATAATAAAAGGCTGGATGGACCCCCACAACTAAACCTCATGTCTGAAATGGCGACTGCTTTCCCATTTACAATATGACCCACTATAACCCAGCATATGATGGTTTTTATTCAGTGGCTTAAGTAAATTGGGGAACTTTGGTCTGGGCACCAATCTACCAACCAGGGGTTAATATCTTTTTACCACATTTTATTTTATCTACAACTTTCTTCTAAATTTGATCCACACAGATGGTTTAAAATCAGTTAGAAAACATTTTTACATTTTAAAAAATCCTTTCTGTAAGGTAACAGTGATCAGATAACTATGTGTTTCCTTTTAACTATCTTTTCTCTGGTATCCCAAGAGGGGCAGTGGTATGGCAACATCTCCCTCATACACACCTTAGACACATTAGTTTTAGTAGTAACAGTAATAGTTCTAAAATAAGAAACATTAACAGTAGAACAGAAATACTAATATTCAATGCAGCTGAGCCGACAGTTGTACAAGCTGGAGTAGTAGTTGAACTGCAACTTAACCTTCCATGTTTGCCATTGACATCAGGCCTTGCGGCTGCCAAGGTAACCAATGTATTAACAGGAACAGCTGCAGGCTCAGTAACATTAACTACATTTACTATAATAACTTTACATGAGTTTCATGTTATCTACATTACAAGAGAGCAAATTAATCGCCTCTCTAAATGAAACCATTGGATTGGATATACTTACCTATCACCATGGCAACTGCCAGTCAGTGCTGGGGCCTGCTGGATAAAAGTAGGCCGTATAAAGACAGTTTGACGTGCCTGAGCAGTATAATCAGTATGGCAGCCCCTACACTGACAGTCTCACTATAACAGCAGACATGACAGGGGAAGCAGGGATAAGAGTTACAGCTCCATCCATCCCACATCTAATAGGCACTGCCCTCACAGCCTGTCAGAAGGAGACATGACCAGATAGGTCCCCAGCACTCCTTCCTTCTTATAACCTGACAGACAGACACTAGTCCTTACAGAGCCATGTTACAGTTCTCTCTGCTCCTTATCCAGTTCATCCTTCTGGTCCTTTTCCTCTTCATCACCAAGCAGCTTCAGGGCATCCCAGGTAAACAATGACAGATCTCTATCCCTGAACTAATATTCATATCTGGGGTTTTCCCACTGAGTGACTTCGTTACCCAGGTAACCCCAATCACAGACAACTTTCTAAAAAATGCTTAGCCACTCTAATTGTTACCAAGGGTTGCTGACCAATCAAAACTATTTACTACACTGACCAATCAAAACTTGCTGAATTCAATTCACTGTCAGGCAATCCCCCCGTCCATGTCTGTCAGCTCTTATAGAGCTTTACATTTCATTGGAATCTGTCTGTCATTGGCAATATATCTGGCTACACACTATACCAACATCCACTCTTATACTTTGTATGGGAAGATGGCTGAAGTGGCCATTGCGAACTATCAGCTCCCTATACTAAAGGACGTGAAGGCAGAGATAGCACTACAGCAGTTGGGGACCTGGGATGTCAGTGTAGGCAGATCTGGGGCAGAGATGTATATTTGGGTATTATCCACATACAGGTGATACTGAAATCCAAATGAACTAATGAGTTGTCCAAGGCCATATGTGTAAACAAAAAAAAGAAGAGGACCAAGTACTGAACCTTGCGGTACCCCCACAGGGAGGGGGTGAGGGGTGGAGCTAATTCCAGGCATTAAAGGTCCTAACAGAGAGATAGGAAAATAGCCAAGAAAGTGCAGTGTCCTGGATACCTAAGAGGCCAGGGTCTAAAGAAGTAGAGGGTGATCAACAGTTTCAAAAGCAGAGGACAGGTCAAGAAGAATGAGCAAAGAGTAGTGACCTTTAGATTTAGCACTAAGTAGATCATTGGTCACTTTAGTAAGGACAGTTTCTGTGGAGTGGTTAAAAAGAGCAGAAGCCAGACTGGAGGTGGTCAAAAAGAGAATTAGTAAAGACTTGGTAAACCAGGTGAACATAGACATGTCTTTCCAGCAGTTTGGAAGCAAAAGGGAGAAGGGAGACAGCTGAAAAGAGCGGATAGCTCCAGGGAGGGTTTTTAAAGTTTAGGGTATACCACTGCATGTTTAAATGAGAAGGGAAAAGTACCGGTACCAAGTTAAAGAGAGAGGTTAGGGCTGGTATACCCACTGAATAATGCCAGCCTTGATACAGCTGTCCTGCTATATCCTATACCCTGTTGTGTCCTCGTCCACTTACAATCATGGGTCCCCTTTAATGCTATACTATATTCCTCAGATACCGACAAGGCAGTCTACTACCTTTCCTACATTACCTTCAACAGCATCTTTGCATTTCAGCAGAAGACCCAAACAGCCTAAACATTCCACTGAGAAAGCATCCAGCTATTGGCGTACCTCACACCCAAGGATTACGCCAACCTGACTGCACCACAAGACACCACTCAAATCCAAGTACTGCCAATCACTTCTCCCTCAGGAACACTTACTGGGATAATTATGCTAATTCATACACCACAGTCCTCCTTCAGCAAACTGAATAATACAGATAAAGATATCTGCTTTATATAGACATTAAGCTTTCAAGTCCCTAAAACCCCCTTTTTTGTATTTCTAGGAATTAGTGCACATGCCCAAAATGGACATGCAACTGTAAATACACTTACTGGCAGCCAATAGTGATGCAGTACCATTCAGCTTTGTTTTAGGTATCAATTAACATTTCTTAGAAAAACTATTTTCTATGTGCAGAAGGCCATATTCCTTCTCTAGATGTAAATCAATTACAGTGGACTGCACTCATAAACTTCTAACAACACAGAATCCAAAAGAGACATTGTTCCGGACAGATGTCCAATTCCAGCTACTTGAGGTATCATAGCCATTCTCCACCCAATTAACCCCCTTACCATGGGTTCAACCAGTGCCTACACTCATATCACTTAGTATTCTGCTTCAATATTTGAATGTTAAAAATGCAAAAATCTGAGATTATGGCTTTGACTGCAAAATTTTCTCATCTTTTGGCAACATGAGTAGAGGGAAGAAAACTGTCAGGTTTGGGCATCTTGAATTAATAGTCGTTTTGTGTGCTCCAAATTAAGATCTAGCAGGGAGAAGGTTCCATATACATTTAGATTTTTATAGAAAAGGCTCCAAACTACATAAAAGGGTTTCTAAGTCAGTGTAAAAAAAAGCAATATAAGAAAAAATATGTAAAGTGGACCATATTGACCTGTGGTTGAGCCAGACTCCTTTGAGGTTTCTTAATCTTGTTCACTTTAACTGATAAGGAGGGAATCGGGAAATGTAATATTGGCCGCAAACAGCTGAAAATAAGTTAAACCCAGGCTTCCCGATGCAATATAGGGTTAGCGTGGATTTAACTCATACTTTGCAGGGCCATTAGCAGCACTGGCACCTGTAAATTGGCAAACAGTCATTTTTGTGCTAATTAGTAGGAACCTGAAAGGAAGAGGAGAGAGGAGGGTAAGTATTACATCGCCCAATATATATTTATATGATAAAAAGACACCAAAATCTTATTTTAGGTAATCAAACTTGTGTTTACTTTCCTCTCATTTGATAACATTAGATTTTAGTCTAATTGAATTTAAATGTTATACTTAGAATCACCATATTTAATGCAGCAAATTCCCAATATTGCGAGACTTTTGATGGTGATTACCAAGCAAAGACTGCAGAGGGGCAGTGCTGCACAGAGAATAAGTGGATTACTTAGCAGAGTGTCCTGAAGATCGGTGCAATTCAACTGATAAATCAGAAAAAAAACTTATTTCACAGTACCCCAAAGAATCAGCTTATAAATTAAGATTCATTACCATATCTCATAATAGCACAAATAAATATAAACAATAAAGTCATTACCCTAAAGTCAATGTGAAATAGCTTTAGCTGATTGGAGTGAAAACAGTCAATATGTATCATGCATGGTCCTTCTCCTTAAGGCAGTGGAGGGAATTGTGCTATTTCGGAGCTCAGAAATAAAGTGCAACATTCCTAGAACTCAATAAACCTTGTTTGTACTAGGGAAAACAAAATAAATAAAGGATAAACACAGAATATATTTGCATGATATATTTGTTGCTTAAGAATTACAAAACCAAACCAAAAACATTTGCTTTTGTTTGTATGATTAAAGTGGTATAAAAATTATTTCTTTAGAAAAAAAAAAAAAAAGCCATACCAAAGATCTCACACATCTCACACCCCTGTTCCAATCCAGGCTTCTAACCATGCTCGCAGAGTCAGGACTTATCTGTTTGGATTGATCAGCTGTTGCCTTATCCGCTTGTCTGGCTATGCTCTACAACTCTTGCCACATCGGGGTACATATCTACAAAGGAGCAGTATCGTAAAATACTGCCAGTAACAAATAATTACACTGTTATAAAATAAGGACCACTATCAGTATTTTCCAACAGCAACATGACATTTTAGCAATGGGGTCATAGTGTGCAGTCATGTACAATGAAAAAAGCGGAAATACCTCACACACAATGGCAGCTGTATTCCACACTCCTCAGTTAGCATCCATCCAAAAATGCAGGTAAGTAAATCAAAATAAAGTATCACAGTAGAGGAAGGAACTACGGCAGATGCAGTATATGCTTCAAAAAGGCTGGTTTTATTTATCCCACAACATGTTTCGGGCTCACCGTCCCTTTATCAAGTGTGACTCTTACTCTCAGAGTCCAGAATAAAACACAAAAAAAAAAACAGAATTCTAGTGCACAGCCAATATGCAATTAGAATTGTTTGTGCACTAGAATTCTGTTTTTTGTATTTATTATATTTTTTGTCTCTAGTTGCACTTTTATATGGATGTACAACAGCCCAATTTTCTATATATTGGGGGGTCCAGAATAAAACACATTTCAGCAGGAAATGACATCAGTAAACAACACCTCCAATTAGCAAAAAACACCCATAATAAAGTCCATATTGAAATAAAAACATAATTAGGATAACCTAAAAACCAATAGATATAACTAACACCACTGAATAATTCACATGATAATTGATCGGTAGAAGCACCACCGAACACAAAGTAAGTATATAGCGGCTAAACGGAACAGCACTCACCTTTAAAACATTTCAGCAAAGGAGTGGATATATATGTGTATGGCACAAATATGTGTGTCACATAAATCTTTACATAACACAGAAAAATACATACTGGGATAAGTAGTAGGGAAAAAATGCATATACATATTCTTACCCCATCAAGATTCACAAGAATAGATTTAAAGGAAAAATCAGAACAGATTATAAGAAACATTTAATGCTCCAATGATCATTTAAGCCTGTAGGAGTAAGGGTATTAACAGGGCGATGCACCAACGGGCACATCGCTCCTGATTTGGAGTTAAAGTTGCGCTAACCGATGTTATATCCTTCCTTGTGGCGGCTGCGTGGCTAACGCAAAAGTTAACAGCGCAGCCGCTGCAAGTGATGTTATATGCCGAAATCGGCATTTTATTGCGGCACTTTCAGCGCCAGCTAATAGCTGGCGTTGAAAGTGCTGGAATAGAACAGCGCCAAGTAGCGATGTTCCGAGCACCGCTATCGGCATATAACATCGGCTGTTTGCACCGGGTTGTCGATAGTGGCGCTCGGTGCATCGCCCTGTAAGTTTCTTAATCCATTTAACTTCAGCTTGAAGCAAACTTTTAGTAATATCACCTCATCTTGAGTTATAGGATAACTGTTGTATTACTGTCCATCTTAGTTGATTAGCTGAATGTCTCTGTGCTTCAAAATGGTGAGAGACTGAGGTGTCTGTATGTGTTTCTGGTTTAAAATTATGTATGTTGCCTCTATGTTCTTTTATTCTGGTCCTAATGATACGGCTTGTTTTCCCAACATATGCCAGTCCACAGGGGCACCTCAACGTGTAGATGACATTCTTAGTCTCACACCTTGCAAAACACCTGTGTTTGATTGTCGTACCCTTAGTGGGATGCCATAAGGTATCTCCCTTCATTATAGAGTTGCAACATATACAATTCAGCAGGTGGTAGGTACCAAACTTCTTTTACCGTGTAGCTAAAGATAGGCTTGTCAGTGAATAGTTTCCCGATCACACTGAACAGTCGGCCAATATCTACAGATAATGGCCTCAATATCCCCACTGTGTGAGTTGTTTTCGGATACCAACGGGATTCTATTTTGGGCCTTACCTCTCTCTTTATATTCCAAAGGGACTCCCTTGGAATATGTGATACATCCCTCATTATTTTGTTATTAGGCCTTTTCATTGTACCTTATTGCTTTGAACTTATTTTTTTGAGATGTGTGAAACCATACCAAAGGTCTCACACATCTCACACCCCTGTTCAAATCCAGGCTTCTGAACATGCTTGCAATGACATGCTCTGACTTATCTGTTTAGATTGATGGCTGTTGCCTTATCCTCCTGTCTAACTATGCTCTACAACCTCTTGCCACATCGGGATACATATCTACAGAGGAGCAGTATCGTAAAAACTGCCAGTAACAAATAATTACACTGTTATCAAATAAGGACCACTATCAGATTTTCCAACAGCAACATGAATATAATTACATTTAGCAATGGGGTCATAGTGTGCAGTCCAAAATACTTTGCAGTATCTGTATTGTGGTACCAGTGAGACATATACAAAAGTGAGAAAGTGTACTGTTTTCCCGACATATGCCAGTCCACAGGGGCACCTCAACGTGGAGATGACATTCTTAGTCTCACACCTTGCAAAACACCTGTGTTGTTGATTGTCGTACCCTTAGTGGGATGCCAAAGGTATCTCCCTTCATTATAGAGTTGCAACATATACAATTCAGCAGGGGTAGGTACCAAACTTCTTTTTACCGTGTAGCTAAAGATAGGCTTGTCAGTGAATAGTTTCCCGATCACACTGAACAGTCGGCCAATATCTACAGTAATGGCCTCAATATCCCCACTGTGTGAGTTGTTTTGGATACCAACGGGATTCTATTTGGGCCTTACTCTCTCTTTATATTCCAAAAGGGACTCCCTTGGAATATGTGATACATCCCTCATTATTTTGTTAAGGGCCTTTTCATTGTACATTGCTTTGAACTTATTTTTTTGAGATGTGTGAAACCATACCAAAGGTCTCACACATCTCACACCCCTGTTCAAATCCAGGCTTCTGAACATGCTTGCATGACATCTCTGACTCTTCAGTGCTTAGTCATGTTTAGATTGATTGCTGTTGCCTTATCCTCCTGTCTAACTATGCTCTACAACTCTTGCCACATCGGGATACATATCTACAGAGGAGCAGTATCGTAAAATACTGCCAGTAACAATAATTACACTGTTATCAAATAAGGACCACTATCAGTATTTTCCAACAGCAACATGAAATATAATTACATTTAGCAATGGGGTCATAGTGTGCAGTCACAAAATACTTTGCAGTATCTGTATTTGTGGTACCAGTGAGACATATACAAAAGTGAGAAAGTGTACTGTACCATTTTGTTGATCTGTCCTCTATTTAGATATCTAATCTGAAGCAACTTGCATTTCAGATCCATCAACTTTTCTGCTGTAAACGGTTTTGCGTAGCTGAAATGGTGACTGTCAAGTTTTGACAGTTGGTATGCTGTTGACAGGTTGGTGTGCTGTGTGCAGTTTTCTCAGTTAGTATGCTTAATTTCACAGAAAGTCAGATAAAAGGGGGTGGTTAAGAGATGGATGGGGGATACTTACCCTGAGCAAAAAAAGTACTGGATTGAAGGCATGCAGCAACACACACCTCAGAATAATGCTACTTACATGTATTCAATTATAGACTAGATAAGGAACAAACATTTTTTCAGTATAGGTGCCCTTTAACTTTACTTTGGGGCCTGCACTGTCCATTTATGGAGAAAGGCACCTGATTTAAACCCATAGTGCTAGTATTTGCACTACTTTACAGTGTGAAAATGAACACCTATTCAATAGAGTAAGTGATTACTGCATAGCAGGAACAAGGAGATAAGAGGAGCTCAGAGGTAATCATTGCATTCCTTGTTTCATCTGTGGGATATCCATTGCATAAATTAATGTTTTGTTTTTGTTCTAAATACATTTAATTATGTGCCAAGCATTATATTGCAATTTGGTTCTTTGGAATGTGCATTTTTTAAATTTTATGTTATCCATAGAGGTGAAATTTGGTCTTTTTTAAATATGCCAAAAAGAAAAATGAAAATTGGAATAACTGTGCAGAAGTGTGGCAGGGAAAAAATTGTGATATTTAAAATATGCTCCATTATAAATATGTCCCATAGTCTTCAGCAGACAATCAATGTATTGTGAATCTGTTGTAAGTCTCTTCCCAACAGAGCCAGTAGAGCTGAAACACATCCATTAAACAGATTACTACTTAATGCCAATGAAATGAATCCAGAAAAAAAAAAAATTAACTTAGTTTATTGAGATGGCTTGAACAGGACCAAAACTTTCAATCTCAAAAACTTATAGAAAAGACCTTAGAAAACAAACATGACCATAATGTGGAATTGGATTGGACTCTAAAACAACCAGTTCTTTAACATGGGGACTGGAACTTGTATTCTGCATTCAAAGTTTTATTGCCCACTTGTGTGTTGTCCCTGCTATCAAAATAGTTTCCTCAGATAAAAATCTAACCACCTCTATATAGGATCCCTAAATATTGCAACATCTTCAATGGGTGCCAGGCTAGCCTCACTATTGCTGAATCGCCATTCTGACCTGTGCTGTTTCTCAAAAGGTTCTAAACCTAAAACCCATTTTATAATTAAAACCCCATTTGTTTTATTAGGGAATGTAGGAATTACAGAAAAGATACTCTAAATACTTAATGAGATCCCCTTGAGTGACCTATTCTGACCCTATCGATTCCATACTAAGGAAAATAAAATAAGTAAAAAATCTAAACCTAAGAAAAAAAATAAAGAGGCAGACAAGCATAAAGCCTTAATAATACTACAGAGGAGTGCAATAATATACCAGAGAGCCAGAGACAATGATAGGCACAGAGAAGAAAACAGAAATGGGACAACAATGCAAATGGCTTGATGGCATAGCTCAAACTCCCAACCTAAAAAAATTGGCTCTGGTTGAAACACTACTCTGGAATCACAGTGTGGCATGCTGCACCCTAAATCACACATGTATACATTCTGAACCTCTTTATGTTAAAAATAGAAAATGACCTCTTAACCTGGGAAGTGTGTGCATCTACAACGAAAGCAGACCCTGCAAACTATAGGAGGCCCAAGAGGGGCACCATGGTACTGCTCCCCCCCAACCCTGGAAAATGACTGTAGATGAAGCAGGGATGGGGGCCATCATAGTTTTGCTGAGGGCCCAGTGATTCCTAGTTATGCCAAAGTTTTCCCACAGTACAGTGTACAACTTTAATTAAGTACTAAAAGGTGGATGTGAGTGACAGGGAAAACAACTGCTTGCTGAAAAATTTACTTTATCGACTAGTACACAGAAATTCTAAGAAACTAACTACTGATATGAATACCCAAACCTCAGCGAGCGCTGCTTCAAATGAATGTCCACACAGAGGCACCATTACCCTTGGCACTTTCAAGTGGTAAGATATATGTCTTACCTCCCGTTCTTCAATTACTATTACAGGAGCCAGGAACAAGCTCTTCAACTTATCCATACTACCCATCTAGTGGCTTGGAATCCAAGAAAATAACCCCTTTATCCAAATGTTAATAATTTACATTTCCCAACCGCCACAGCAAAATGGTAATTGAAAAACAGACTTTTGCTTTATAACCAAATTTTTTTTACGGCACTGTAATATATTAAGTAAACCTGAGCAAATAGTTGTTTGTGGTTGTTTATACTGTGTTCACTATTGCTCCACTGTACCACTAGATTAGGTACAAATTGTATATTAGTAGATGGGTTACTTCCGCGCTATGGTGTGGTAGGGAATGTCTCCTTAAGTAGGGTGGCTGCACTGCAAGTTGTCCACTGAATTGTTTATAAAATCTTTAAAAGTATCTTGCTTGCGCTTGGGGTATGGGTAGGGGAAGGGTTAAAACAAGAAGTAAAAATATAAAAAATAAAGGTTAAGATCAAGATCTCTGAAACAAACCAGTTTAAAATGACACTTCCATATTAAAAATTAAACTTCAACCACTCACCATTCCGTGTGCGTGCAGGTTTTGGCAACCTTATTCTGTTGCGAGCTTTTTGGGAACTATACAGACCAAGCAAGCATCAGAACAGCACAAGTAAAGCTGCCATTCTATTGGTGGATAGACACAAGTGAGTGGTTGAAGTTTAATTTTTAATATATGGAAGTGTCATTTTAAACTGGTTTGTTTACAGAGATCTTGATCTTAACCTATTTATTTTTTATATTTTTTACTTCTTGTTTTAACCCTTCCCCTACACAAATTGTTGTCTGTCTTCTACTCACTCATTTGAACTAGTGAAGATTACAAAGGTGATGGGTGCCTGACTGTGAGATAATTCTATTTCATTTGACTTTGCAATGCATTTTGAATTTAAAACAATGACTTTTTCTTTTTGCTTTTATGTTGATTGTTAAATCAGGGGCTTGATAAGCATTATAACTATCTTTTCACTAAACACTCCATCTCCTATTCCTGGTAGTATATTTTTTATTGTGGTTTTATGTTTAGTGATTGTATTTTTATCTGCAACATTTTTCATTTGACAAACTTTTGAGCAGGGTCAGGCCCACCACATGGATAAACATATCGCATCATGTTGATATCCAGGCATTAAATAACCTAAACTGCACTTTCAGCAGATCTGAACATTTCACATTCCATTAGGCTTTATGTTTAAAAGAGAAGTGCTCCCATCTGCATAACTATTGTAGCCTCAGCAGGCAAAACCAAAATAAGATATTGTGTTGCTGTGATCATTACAAAGGGTTTCATCTAATTATGATTTGCCATACATGGGTTTTTTGAAATTTGTTGCAGGATTTTTTTTTTTTTTCTTCAAGATTTGACTTGTTTAAAAAAAACAAAGTGTATTTTACCCAATGCCTAGCAAGGTCATGTAAAACATTTAAAAAGGAACTAACTTTATTAGCCATGCATTGAATACTCTCATTATGGGATTTAGTTACACTGAACAAAACAAACACAGATCGTTATTTACATTTATATTTTTCAAACTAATGTTTAGTGACTCAGTAAGGTCAAAGAATTTCAAACCCCTTGCGCTATCAGAAAGAAATCTGCTCAATATTATGTAGCCTAGGTTTATAGGTTTATTGGAAAATGTTCCTACTGGTCCAGCTTCTGTTTTCGATAAACTGCCTATTATCGCTGGGCACTCTATTAAACAGAAGGTGCATAAAGGTTGATTTCTTGGGGGGCTAATTCCATTAAATGGTTAAATAGATAAAAGGCCAGTTACACTTTCTTGATCTGGTAGGACAGATCCCCCACACGATTATCAGATGAAAAAGCCATTCATATGTCTTTGATGGTCACTTGCAGCCATGCAATCTACCTGTGCACTTTTGGTAGCTTGTCTGCTTCAGATTATGCTAAAATGGATAATAAGTAAAATTTAATTTTTGTTCGGTCTCCTATAGATCAGTTGCAGAAAACGCAGCTGTTTTGCAATTTATCCAAAGGTTTTATTCATTGAAAAGATTACTGACTAATGATAATTAGAGATGGCGATTTAAAATAATCCGAAGATTCGAAAATCCGCGAGTTTTGCCATTAAGTCAATGGGGGAAAAATTTCTGTCAAAATAATGGTTTAAATAGCAGTGGTAATTTACTGAAATGGCTCTGGGACCTGGTAAATGGTCTGGGGAACACATCCTGGTGGAAGGACTGCCAAAAACCTGAAGTAGCACACATGTGAATGCTACTTCCGGGTTTCCGCAAGCCATTTCTGTAGTCCGCGAAAAGCCCATTTGGCAACATTGGCGACATTTGATGTTACCAGCATCTGTGGTGTCTCTTTCTTCTGCCATCAATGTGATGACCTTCTGAGCTCTGCAGGGTTTGCACCTCTTTATATAGGTTTTTCTGAAGGACCAAATCCATTGGTGATTGGTTAATATTTCAATTGCTTGGAATCATTTGATGACACATTAACCAATCATATTTGAATAATAAAAAGGGGGTAATGTTGAGGTTATGCAATGGAATACAATCTGTAAGAAACTGTGGCAGGTTAAAAGTAATTTTAGATGATTTTTGTGCAGATTGAAAGCAATATCTAGGAGACGTGGAAGATTAAAAGTGTTTAATCTTAAAAGCAAACTAATGAAGCAAATGAAAACTTTAAAGATGGTTCCCCTAACAAAAGGGTACACATGTCCTTTAATATATTAAATGTCCTACCATCCTATATTTATATAGGATTTATATAAGGCAAGGATAAAGTAATGGTGCACAAAGGACTTTAACTCATTACTTTTATTATAAAGTAACAGCTACAAGTTTAAACCAACAAGTTGCCGCTGTGTTGGTTGAAACGTGTAGATCTTACTTTTAAATGTAATTGAGTTAAGTCCATTGGAGTGCACCATTACTTATACTTTCTTATTGTTATCGGAGGATGCGCCCGGGCATATAAAATAGCTGTGACAATTTGGAGTGCAGCTATCTGCACAAATTATATATATATATATATATATATATATATATATATATATATATATAAACCAGTATGGGTGGCACTCAAACCTTATAGGATAAATCACCTGGGTGCTTCCTGTTGATTAGAAATAGACATATAAAGAGAGATATAGGAGCACTATAAATAAATTCATTGAAATTCCTAGGAGTGCTCCTATATCTCTCTTTTATATATATATATATATATCTATATATTATATATATTATATAGATATATTATATAATATAATATATATATATATTATAAGCGTGCGGATCCTCTGCACAACCCTTAACAATCCCCCAGTGAAATACAAATCATTCGAAGAATTCAGAGCACACGTGGATTTGAAACAATTTATGGAAACACTATCAACGCGTTTTACCCATCTTGTGGGCGGCCGTCGTCGCAGATATATAATTTGCAATATAATAATATGTTAGATTTGTGAATATGATAAGATGATGAATTAGAGATAATTGTGATAGATGTCGGGAACCATGTCATAAACCCAAAAATTTCCAAAAAATCCAAACTAATGCTAATGTATGAGGGTTTTAGAGTTATGAATGGATGAATTCATTAATATATTCATTCAAGTATTCATTAATATAACCTCAATCTCATTAGTAATGTTTTTCAAAAGATCACCAACATCAGATAGATCACTTCAACATCAGATAGCTGACCTATAATCTCAGTTTCATAGTATTCGGTATCCAATATAATAATTATCCTCCCCTTTATCGGACGGTTTGATTGTTATATTGGACTCCTACATACTTAATGGGTTAAAATGGCCTTTGTGATTAATGATTGATGCACATCCTGTCTGTAATCTATAAAATCGAGGGGGGCATGTTTAGCCAATTGTATGACCTGTTCTCAAAGCCTGATGAAGGGTGGTATCAGTGAGTAAGGATCAGTGAGAATAAAAGACAAGGTATCCCTGCTCTCTGCTATCCCTGCTAGGAGGAGAGAAAGTGAAAGTAAATTGTGATGTGTGCTTTGGAGAGATATTGACTGCAACACAATATACTGTGTATAAGATCCTGTTACCACCTGTTGGGAGGACAGATTATGGATCAAACTCTGAGTCAACAGATAGTGTACACCAACTTACAAGGACACACAATATACAGGCCTGGTCAATATTTAAAGTGGTGCACCATAGACAGGGACACCCCTGATTACTGCACATGTTACGTGGGAACCTGTTTATGTGCACTGTCTGCTTTGAACCAGACCACCAGTGTAACACCTTCTGTTATAATATATAAGGTACCATCACCACTTGCCGTGATAAATAAATAAAGTATTATTAACCTAGCAGTATGGCGGAGATTGCCTGGGTCTTATCTCAGACCTGCAGGATTATCCTATCTGGTTCCTCTGAAAGCTGGTGACTGTCTGAGTAACAGTTTAAAGTATACCTCCATGAAAGATTCTATATCCACTATATCCAACATAGCAAAACACACACACACACATTACCATTGTGCACCAATGGCCAGACTTTTGTAGTATATATTATATATATACAGGCTACCCTCATCACATGTGAGTAGCACTGTGCCCTCAAGTGAACCCTGTACCCCCTTATGGACATCGAGAAGTTGTCTGCTGTCTCTGAGGTATGACCACATTTTGGCTGGAGAAAATGATCAAGATATACAGAGGTTTAAGAATTGACCCCTGGGAGCTGCAATGGGTCTCCCGGTGGATGACTGAGAGACTGTGGATCTTAGGGACAGAATATATAATAGGCACCTTCGGACAATCCTGACAAGAAATTTGGCCTCATGTTCAGAGATCCATCCTACCACCTTAGCCGCTCTATCCTCAAATCCACAAGTCTCTGAGACTCTCCGTCGGATCACACACACAGTTTAGTGTTTACCACAGGGTCACCCAATTGTCTCATGAGTTCCTATCTATAAAATTGAGCATCCAAAAGCACCGTGGCTCCCCCCTTATCGCGGGACGAATAATAAGCTCATGATGCCGTTGGAGCATACCAATAGTTTTCGTTCCTCTGCTGATAAGTTGGGGATTGGGCCAGGGACTTGTTACGGGCAACCTTCTCTTCTATACCCATTTAACCAAATTGGAGAACACTTTAATGCAGGGGCCGTGATAGATGGTTCATATTTACTAGTTGTCCTAAACGGACCCTTAGTGTCCCACTACCCCTAAACTGATCTTTCATTTAAGGCGGATTGGAACTTGTACAAGTCCACTCCTCCATAAATGGATCGTGTTTTGGAGTCGGGACAAAGATAACCCTTTGTTGGCAAACGGTAGGATGGATCTCTGAACTGAGGCCAAATTCTTGTCACGGATTGCCCAAAGGTGCCTATTATATATTCTGTCCCTAAGATCCACAAGTCTCTCAGTCATCCACGGGGGGGGGGCATTGTAGATCCCAGGGGTCAGTTCTTAAACCTCTGGCTGTATATCTTGATCATTTCCTCCAGCCAATAGTTAAAAAAATGTGGTCATACCTCAGAGACAGCAGACAACTTCTCGATGTCCTTAAGGGGGTACAGGGTTCTCTTGAGGGCACAGTGCTACTCACATGTGATGTGGGTAGTCTGTATAGATTATCCCCCAACAACAGGGCATAGAGGTGTGCAGGAGGGCCCTCCTAGCCATGGCCATACCCATCCACCGTGCAATTTCTTAGGAGTTGCTTGAGTTCACATTGGGCCAGAATTATTTTAGGTTCGAGAATAGTTTCTATCAGCAAATTATGGGTACGGCCATGGGCTAGGAGGGAACAGTTGCGTATCTTTAAGAGGTACATAGATGATCTCTTCATTTTGGGGAAGGCGATGAGGCCAGCGCTTTGCAGATCGTTAAGCAATCCACCAGCTCCCTACTCCGGTCAAGCTCACGGCCATGGTTAGTCCGAGCACAGTGGAATTTAGGACCTTAGAATCACGGGAATTGGGGACAGGTTACATACCAGCTTATTTTCTAAGAGCACAGATAAGAACACCATTCTCCATGTGGGAAGCTTTCATTCCACGGCCCCAAAAAAATGGGATCCTGTTCTCACAGTTTCTAAGGGTGTTGTATAAAAAATAATATTAGTGAACAGTTGAACTCTATGGAAAGAAGTTTATTCAAAGAGGCTATAAAAGGGGTGTGGTAAAAGCCCAGAGGTAGCGAGTCATTTGCACATTTGAACAGACAGGTAGGAACAAGGAAAGGGAACCCCCCGGGGAAGATCTCATACCGTATAGATACAATAATCTGAAACAGTAGAACCATCAGACAATGTGTCAAAAATAATTGGGACATTTAAGTAAGGACAATAGCCTCCCATTCCACAACTCCAGACCCATCTTTGCCCATAGGAAAGGGAAGAATCTACGTAATCTTTTGGTTAGAACAGATCTTAGAACCCAGTCCAGTATGAAGGAACCAGTTGGATGGGGAGTAAAAAACTGGGTGTTTCAAGTGTAGTGGGTGTCTTACCTGTAGATCGTTGCTTGTGGATAGTGATTTCCCTCACCCGCACATAGGCCCGAGGTTTAAGATTGGCCACAGGTTAAGTTGTCTATCCACCTATGTCATTTACTTTTTGGTATGCCCGTGCGGGCTCTATTATGTGGGTAAAACCACGCTACCATCAGAGAGAGGATGGCGAACCATCGATCAGGGTCCGTGCCTTGGAGAAGGGCGAGGACGGTCCACCTCTGTCCTTTTGGGAACCTCCTGTTCCCCAAGGAGGTTTGGGGAAAGGAAGTGCCAGACATTGTCGGGAGGCCAGGCATGGAGTTGCCACCCTTAAAGGATGGCGATTGACCATGTAGGGATAGTGATAGAGGGGGTGACCGAAACAAGAGTTACTAAGAGAGAAGCAAGATGGATTAGGACTTTGGGCACACTGCCCTAAAGACCTTAACGAGCAGATCGTCCTATCATGTTTTTTATTGACATTGTTTATCAAATAGGAGGAATCACCCTTAGGGTCTGTATCATGTAGGGATGTAATTGTAATGGGTCCGTGTGCTATGTTGGGATAGGTGAATAGGTTCCTGTTGTGCTATCTGTGAAAGGGTGAAGTGACGGGGGGGGAGTGGTGATGTGAGGGGTGGGGGAGGGCACCGGAGATTGGAAGATGTTTAAGGAAGTGATGTAATGTGTAATGACATGCCTGATGACGGTCACAAGATGGCCGAAACGCATAGCAGCGTGTTTTAATATGGATTAATAAAAGCTATTTGAGTTTTATGAAGTCCTCAGGAGTGCGCTTTCTCTTCGCCATGTTTGATTCTAGTAAGCAGCACTGGGGCATTTGAAACAGCAAGCTTGAGTGCGCCCATCTATTTCTTTGTGTGTATATATATATATATATATAATTATTATATATATATTATATATATATATATGTTAGATTTTGTGAATATGAATAAGATGAACATTCTTGAAACGGAATTGCATCTATGTAATAAGTTTCTGCTTGGTAGACTAGCAGACCAAATAGGAAGGTAACTCATCCAATTGTAGAGTGGACACTCTTTGTCATGTAAACATGAACAGATGTGAGAGGACCTATAAGTGGCAGTGAATCGCACACACAAGGGGCATGGTTTAAATGCGTGTGGCTTACAATGTAGCTTTTAAGGAACCTAAAACCGGGAAACAACTGAAACATTTGAATTTATATAAATGCATAGCGCTGAAAGTGGGGATGGGGGAGCCCGGTGTGATAATGGGGATTATAATGGGGGTGGAAAACAAAACACTTATAAAATGCTTGCAAATTGGCAATGATAAAATGGTGGCCCTTTGGGTATCCATCTAAGAATAGCTTCAGCAGAGTGCCAAAGCAGCAATATCCACCAATAATACAAAACATAAGGCAATGCCAGTTCTTGCTGAAAGAGCCCAAACATCTAGAAAGCTTTCAAGTAACTTTTGTTGTTTGTTTGTTTATGGAGGGAGAGAATTTTAAAAGTTAAACATTTCAATATACATAATCAAAACAAAACCCAGAAATCTGATAAAAAGAAATGTAAAACTTATGGGTAGAAACATTCTTGCTCAAAAAAAGCATGTTTTTCTTCTTGGCCAAAGCAATGCAAGTAAAAATACATATATTGCCAAGATTTTTTTACTGTTCATTCATTCTGCAATACAACTGAAATGTTCTCATTTTATTTGGATATTTTAAAAGGACCAGAATTCTCCCATTATGTTTGTCACTAATGTACAAGTGGCCTGGCAGTTTTAAAATTTGTAACAAAAATTTCCAGCCAAGCAATGCAAATATATAGTGGCATATATGCAGAAAAAAAAACACAATGGATAACTTTTAAAATGATCATACTTATCCAGTATATTTAGATACCTCATGATTATATTGCAAAACTTTCTATTTAAATACAATTGAAATATTAATCAATTCAAACCTCAGATTTTAAAGAAAGCATGTGGGGTTTTTTTATGTTTTACCTTAAGTCATTTTGTATTTGTTTCACAATCATGTCACGGAGGTTAACAGGAAGTTAACCATGCAGCCGCCACAATGTGGTGTTATATACTGAAAGCAGCTAACTATTGCTGTGCATCAACCCCTTAATTTAGTATGAGTTTTACTACAAGACCTGCGTATGTGAAGGCACATTTCCTGCAGGTGGCATTGTATTCTTAGCTGGAGATCTCGGCTTTCCGCAGTGGTTTGATTAGACTTTTCCCCCACTGTTTTCTGGGTGTAGAACAGTCTGATCTAAGAATCTGAACCTTTTTTTTGCATTTACATAAGCAGTGGGTGGTGGGAAATGTCATCTGGTAGGCCTAAAATAATCCACCATTCAATTTAATAAAAAAGCAAAGCCTATTAAATTATTGTTATGTTTAAGCAAATGAATGTTAACAGTGAATACGCGCATATTCAGTGACTCAAAATAGAGTCAATGTCACAGTGAATAACACTTTATACTTTAAAATGAATGTAGCTTAAATAAAAAAAACAAAATAATAAACCTTCTATCATTCCCTATTTTCCCTTCTGTCTGACTCTTCAACTCCCTATAAACCATTAGAGCCATGCAGAGCCTTTACTCCCCTTTAGCAAAGAATGTCAATGTCACAAATTGTGTAATATGTGGTTTAATCTCTGCCACTTTCACTACTATAGCTCTTACCACTATTTTTTAAATTCCAATCCGTTGTAATTTTGAGATTTACCTTGGTAATTGGCATTTGCTGAAAGAAAATATGTGGTTCATCTAAATACATTACTGTTAGAAGGTCTCTACTCCAATCTCTACTGCTGTTCAAATAAGTACCCTTTACTTTAAAGTTGCTGAAAAACAGCTTTGAATTTCATCTTGTCAATGCAGGACACAAAGCTCCAGTATAGTATGTAATTTAGACTATTTTTGTCTTCATTTGCAAGAAATTGCATAAAGCATTTAGAAACTAGCTAAAACAAAGTGGCTTCAGAAGCTCTATACTAAAAGCACACTCGCAAGTCTAATGAGTTCTACAGTAGCATCTAAACACACACTTTTTTCGAGAACAAAATTCTCAAACAAAAGTATAAATCATATCAAATATTTTTTATCTCCAATCAGCCTGTAGTAGGAATTGTTCATTTTTCTTGTGCCCGAAAATTTCAAGGAGAAGCCAAATTCAATTAGCACTGTATATGCATGTGCCTGAACATCGAACAGTCTGTCAATTAGTGGTGTAATTTAGATGCTGTTTTGAGTTAAAGGCAGTAAAATGATAGCCTTAGCCTAGAATTGTTTTTAGGATGTTGCTTCATGTAATGGGGGTTTATGCCTAAAGTTCCACTTTAGCTAAATTAAAAATCTAGGTCAAAATTTGTTGAAGTAAATCAGTTGATTGTATTTTAGAAATGAAACTACTATTTTCCACTCCTCCTCTAGATGAAATTGTGCTAAATACATAAAAAGAAGCTAAATGAAATTAGAATGTGCCAAAAGAATTTCAGTGCTGCCAAAAACAGATGGATTAAGGCAAATTAATTATTTAAGTCCTGATAAAATAAAAGTTCAAGGAATTAAC
Source organism: Hymenochirus boettgeri (assembly GCA_019447015.1). Taxonomy (NCBI): domain Eukaryota; kingdom Metazoa; phylum Chordata; class Amphibia; order Anura; family Pipidae; genus Hymenochirus; species Hymenochirus boettgeri. The sequence goes on from CM033469.1 coordinate 75,453,620, forward strand.
AGATTCAGAGTATATAAAATACATAATCCTTGAAATAATGCCTAAGATTATAACAACAAAATGGCTCGAAGATGTTTTATACAAAATAATAATTATATGGCAAGAACCCAAATGCCTTGTTCAGCTATTAACTGTATAACCTTTTCAAGGAGCAAAATGCATTTATTACATGTGTATCTGCTATTGTTTTTTTCTATTTTATTCCAGTAAAATAATTAGATTGTTGTTTAAGGAAACTATTAGAAGTAATGTGTTACTTTCCCCCCCCCAACTATTTGAGGGCAAAAGCCCCATTGTAATTATGGTTTGGACCAAACAAACCCTGAGACTATGAAACCTACCCAGGTTTGGTCATGTGTCAGTAAAGTATTTAAAGATAAAAAGTTAGACTGGGTACACATGTGTACGAGAAAGGGAAAGTTAGATCCAATGGTAATTTACCTTACCGTGGGACTGTGGATTTAGCTCTCCAACAGTACAGATCACTTAACAACTACATTGACCATGAGCTGGCATTAAAACTCAGCACTAAAAGTAGCGCAAATAGCAATATTAGTTGTGAGCATGGTTGCATGGGTGTCTTTTCTGATTCCTGGCAGCCGGCCCCAAGGAAGTAGTTAAAGTCAGGCCAACTGATAGTGAAGTGTTAGCAAGTCTTTAGAGAAATGGGCATATAGTATGTGTTAGGCACAGGACAATAATGTTACACTAAAATGAGCTACGGTGTAGGTACTCAAAATAAATAGTCCTCAAACCAAAAAGAAGAAAGGAGGCTACTGCCACTCAAATATAATACATATATATACACCCTTTATTGAGGCCCAGACTGGGGTATAATGTAAACAATTCATTTAAAATCACTTAAAAAAGACATTACACTGGATTATCAAAGTCCCATATCCAAAAGTACATAGCGTCTAATTAAGGTGCAGCCCTCCCTCACTAGACTCACAAATACACAGTAGTAATAATGGTAAAAATAGCATACAATATCTGTCATGGGTAAGAGTTGAGGTGCAGTCACCCAAGTCAATGGGGGGTCCGTGGTAAGGGAGAGCAGGACAGGGACCAAGGCAAGGCCTAGAACAAACGACATTGTTATCAAATCCAATGGCCAAGAGGCATCCTAACTGTATGATGACCCATTGCTATTCAAATCCAATGGCCAAATGCATCCTAAGTAAGTATAAAGCCAGGCCAGAGGCATCATCTCAGCCTCAAAGCACAATAGAGTACAGGGATGTAAACACTATAAATGATTAATTCGATGAATGAGCTATCCTAAAATATTCAACCTGAGTGGGGCCCAACTAAGATGCCTTTATCCATACTTTATTGTCCTGTCTGTATTGCAGAGAGCCAAGATCCTGCATCTATAGGATAGATAAAAGTTCCAAAGTGAGTAGGCTGGAATCCTGAGTCCTGCGTCTATAGGATAAATAAGGTCCCACGGGTAAGTCAACAATACACAAATAGTGTCCCAATGCCAAGCGTCGTCTCTCTTAAATAAGGCTGATTACATTTGGTTCAACCAAGCATTTCCATAGATGGCCTTTCAGGCATGCATGGAACTATTTTTACACCGTTATTTCATTATTATATGAGGCAATGACAGACAACAGCACACTGAGCTGGCTTTGACGGAAATTAGTGCACCATATAGTAGGAAATATTTATTATATTTGTTTCCATGTTATGTATTATTGTACTTCTATTAACCTAGGCTCTAGGCTGGTAGGAAAGCTTGATAAACTTAAAAAAAGATCTCTACTGAAGTCACTTACACGGTGGGCACATTTATAAACGATCAATATTCATAGCCCTTCCCAGTCCTAGTCTGTTCTCCCCCTCAAAATGTTGTATTAGTTGTTAATAAATGGTGTGAGCTGAAAGATATCTTGTATTATTATAGTGGTTCCCTAATTGCCAGTTTTAACACAAACGGGTACATAAAGCTTCTCCAATCATCCTTCCAAGACTTAAATTTCCTTTAGGCAGCAACAAACGAGTGAGACCCAAATGTATAACTCCAGGTGTCCCTTTCTGAATCTCGGTCTGGTCCCAATTCGTGAGCGGAAAATCAGTTAAACATCTGAACGTTGCAAGTGGGAGTGACCAGCTGTGTTTTAATTACACCTTGCTTCTGGGGACCAAATCATAAAAGAGGACAATAAACCTTGTAGTTTTGGCAATCATGTCATGTAGGTAGGATACCAATGGACAGAATTTCTTGTGGATCTACCTAAATTTGACAGTTGTCAAAAATGTGTTTTACAATACAATACAATACAATAACATTGTAAGAGCTTATCACCTAAAGGACTCAAACGCGCATGTTGAAATTTTCTAGTTCCGTTATGACGACCGGAACTAACTGATCTGTGGCCTCCCTCTGACAGAATGAGTCCCGTTGTGTTATTCATCCTTACATTCACATTAGGTAATTAGAAAAATTACCTTATTTTTGAATATTACACAGGATGGACCAAAACTTTATGAGTTTGGACGACTCAAACTAATCGAATTGTTGGGTTCAAACTAGTTCGGTTTTCCAACTTACCGCTGTATTTTAGATAATTATCGCTAACCCTAGAATGTATCGTTCGTACCCTCGAAGTAATGTTGTTTCTCGCTAACCCTCGAATGTATTGTCGCAAACTTGAATGTACGTTCGTTTTGGGTAACCCTCGAATGTATCATTTGAATTCGATAACCCTGAAAGTATCATTCGGTAACCTTAAATGTATCGTTTGATTTTGATAAACCTCGGATGTATAGTTCTATTTTCGATACCCTTGAATGCAGCATTCAGTAACCCTGGATGGGCAAACCATTGAATGTAGCTTGTGCAAACCCGACAATTGCCTGATCAGGGAAGAAAAGTGTTTAAACGGTTTGGTGATGGTGACATGTTCCCCAGACCATTTCCCAGGTGCCTCAGCATTTACAGTAAGTTACATTGCTAGTTTATCTGTTATTAATCAAAATATTAGCTCCCCGTTGACTTTAATGGTTAGCTTCAGAACTTTTACGAGAAATTCGTCCATCTCTAAGTAAACACAGTGGTAAGCAGGGAATCAAGTGAACCCTCCTCTTATTAATTCCTATCAAAATGAATTATACATTTTGAGGAAAAAGGTTATTTATCTAGATAAAGCTAATTATTCAGAAAGGGAAATCTGGAAGGGACCCTGCTATTATTATTCCATCACTGACCAAGTCTTATTTCGGTGCAGCAGTATTGCCCTTGGAGAAAATATGACAAAAAAAGTCAGGGATTTTCTCTTTTGCTTTTTATTTCCCGTTTGTGTATGTTCAAGAAACTTGTCTAATATGGCAGCAAATTGTATGAAGCTCTTTTACGCCTTCAGAGGAGAATCGACAGAAGTCACGCTATAAAACAAACAGCAAATGTTGTTTACATGGACTGCTACACTAGAGTATTGCTTTGTTTTCTCCCGTGCCCTTTATAGTAGGATTAAAAGTTTGTGAGAGGAAAAAAAAAAACCCAGAATAAACATGTCTATTTTACTGTTCTCTTCCTTTCATAATTTTATAGAAAACCATTTAGCAAATATGAGGTCAACCTTCTTGTCCCTATGATGAATGATTCATATGGCGAGTAAATCGAGCATTTTCGTGGAATGGGACACAGGACTTTGATACTTAAACTTCAGCAATAAAATAATATTCTAGTCAATCTGACAGGTAAACTCTAGCCCCTCTATGTTCTTTTATTCTGGTCCTAATGATACGGCTTGTTTTGATTGTCGTACCCTTAGTGGGATGCCATAAGGTATCTCCCTTCATTATAGAGTTGCAACATATACAATTCAGGCAGGGGTAGGTACCAAACTTCTTTTTACCGTGTAGCTAAAGATAGGCTTGTCAGTGAATAGTTTCCCGATCACGCTGAACAGTCGGCCAATATCTACGGATAATGGCCTCAATATCCCCACTGTGTGAGTTGTTTTCGGATACCAACGGGATTCTATTTTGGGCCTTACCTCTCTCTTTATATTCCAAAAGGGACTCCCTTGGAATATGTGATACATCCCTCATTATTTTGTTAAGGGCCTTTTCATTGTACCTTATTGCTTTGAACTTATTTTTTTGAGATGTGTGAAACCATACCAAAGGTCTCACACATCTCACACCCCTGTTCAAATCCAGGCTTCTGAACATGCTTGCAATGACATGCTCTGACTTATCTGTTTAGATTGATTGGCTGTTGCCTTATCCTCCTGTCTAACTATGCTCTACAACTCTTGCCACATCGGGATACATATCTACAGAGGAGCAGTATCGTAAAATACTGCCAGTAACAAATAATTACACTGTTATCAAATAAGGACCACTATCAGTATTTTCCAACAGCAACATGAAATATAATTACATTTAGCAATGGGGTCATAGTGTGCAGTCACAAAATACTTTGCAGTATCTGTATTTGTGGTACCAGTGAGACATATACAAAAGTGAGAAAGTGTACTGTTTTCCCGACATATGCCAGTCCACAGGGGCACCTCAACGTGTAGATGACATTCTTAGTCTCACACCTTGCAAAACACCTGTGTTTGATTGTCGTACCCTTAGTGGGATGCCATAAGGTATCTCCCTTCATTATAGAGTTGCAACATATACAATTCAGGCAGGGGTAGGTACCAAACTTCTTTTTACCGTGTAGCTAAAGATAGGCTTGTCAGTGAATAGTTTCCCGATCACACTGAACAGTCGGCCAATATCCTCAATATCCCCACTGTGTGAGTTGTTTTCGGATACCAACGGGATTCTATTTTGGGCCTTACCTCTCTCTTTATATTCCAAAAGGGACTCCCTTGGAATATGTGATACATCCCTCATTATTTTGTTAAGGGCCTTTTCATTGTACCTTATTGCTTTGAACTTATTTTTTTGAGATGTGTGAAACCATACCAAAGGTCTCACACATCTCACACCCCTGTTCAAATCCAGGCTTCTGAACATGCTTGCAATGACATGCTCTGACTTATCTGTTTAGATTGATTGGCTGTTGCCTTATCCTCCTGTCTAACTATGCTCTACAACTCTTGCCACATCGGGATACATATCTACAGAGGAGCAGTATCGTAAAATACTGCCAGTAACAAATAATTACACTGTTATCAAATAAGGACCACTATCAGTATTTTCCAACAGCAACATGAAATATAATTACATTTAGCAATGGGGTCATAGTGTGCAGTCACAAAATACTTTGCAGTATCTGTATTTGTGGTACCAGTGAGACATATACAAAAGTGAGAAAGTGTACTGTACCATTTTTGTTGATCTGTCCTCTATTTAGATATCTAATCTGAAGCAACTTGCATTTCAGATATCCATCAACTTTTCTGCTGTAAACGGTTTTGCTGTAGCTGAAATGGTGACTGTCAAGTTTTGACAGTTGGTATGCTGTTGACAGGTTGGTGTGCTGTGTGCAGTTTTCTCAGTTAGTATGCTTAATTTCACAGAAAGTCAGATAAAAGGGGGTGGTTAAGAGATGGATGGGGGATACTTACCCTGAGCAAAACAAGTACTGGATTGAAGGCATGCAGCAACACACACCTCAGAATAAATGCTACTTACATGTATTCAATTATAGACTAAGATAAGGAACAAACATTTTTTCAGTATAGGTGCCCTTTAACTCTTACTTTGCAGGGCCTGCACTGTTCCATTTATGGAGAAAGGCACCTGATTTAAAACCCATAGTGCTAGTATTTGCACTACTTTACAGTGTGAAAATGAACACCTATTCAATAGAGTAAGTGATTACTGCATAGCAGGAACAAGGAAGATAAGAGGAGCTCAGAGGTAATCATTGCATCTCCTTGTTTCATCTGTGGGATATCCATTGCATAAATTAATGTTTTGTTTTTGTTCTAAATACATTTAATTATGTGCCAAGCATTATATTGCAATTTGGTTCTTTGGAATGTGCATTTTTTAAATTTTATGTTATCCATAGAGGTGAAATTTGGTCTTTTTATAAATATGCCAAAAAGAAAAATGAAAAGTTGGAATAACTGTGCAGAAGTGTGGCAGGGAAAAAATTGTGATATTTAAAATATTGCTCCATTATAAATATGTCCCATAGTCTTCAGCAGACAATCAATGTATTGTGAATCTGTTGTAAGTCTCTTCCCCAACAGAGCCAGTAGAGCTGAAACACATCCATTAAACAGATTACTACTTAATGCCAAATGAAATCCAGAAAAAAAAGAAAATTAACTTATGTTTATTGAGATGGCTTGAACAGGACCAAAACTTTCAATCTCAATAAACTTATAGAAAAGACCTTAGAAAACAAACATGACCATAATCGTGGAATTGGATTGGACTCTAAAACAACCAGTTCTTTAACATGGGGACTGGAACTTAGTATTCTGCATTCAAAGTTTTATTGCCCACTTGTGTGTTGTCCCTGCTATCAAAAATAGTTTCCTCAGATAAAAATCTAACCACCTCTATATAGGATCCCTAAATATTGCAACATCTTCAATGGGTGCCAGGCTAGCCTCACTATTGCTGAATCGCCATTCTGACCTGTGCTGTTTCTCAAAAGGTATCTAAACCTAAAACCCATTTTATAATTAAAACCCCATTTGTTTTATTAGGGAATGTAGGAATTACAGTAAAAGATACTCTAAATACTTAATGAGATCCCCTTGAGTGACCTATTCTGACCCTATCAGATTCCATACTAAGGAAAATAAAATAAGTAAAAAATCTAAACCTAAGAAAATAAATAAAGAGGCAGACAAGCATAAAGCCTTAATAATACTAACAGAGGAGTGCAATAATATACCAGAGAGCCAGAGACAATGATAGGCACAGAGAAGCAAACAGAAATGGGACAACAATGCAAATGGCTTGATGGCATTAGCTCAAACTCCCAACCTAAAAAAATTGGCTCTGGTTGAAACACTACTCTGGAATCACCAGTGTGGCATGCTGCACCCTAAATCACACATGTATACATTCTGAACCTCTTATGTTAAAAATAGAAAATGACCTCTTAACCTGGGAAGTGGTGCATCTACAACGAAAGCAGACCCTGCAACTATAGGAGGCCCAAGAGGGGCACCATGGTACTGCTCCCCCCCAACCCTGGAAAATGACTGTAGATGAAGCAGGGATGGGGGCCATCATAGTTTTGCTGAGGGCCCAGTGATTCCTAGTTATGCCAAAGTTTTCCCAGTACAGTGTACAACTTTAATTACTAAGTACTAAAAAGGTGGATGTGAGTGACAGGGAAAACAACTGCTTGCTGAAAAATTTACTTTATCGACTAGTACACAGAAATTCTAAGAAACTAACTACTGATATGAATACCCAAACCTCAGCGAGCTGCTTCAAATGAATGTCCACACAGAGGCACCATTACCCTTGGCACTTTCAAGTGGTAAGATCTATGTCTTACCTCCCGTTCTTCAATTACTATTACAGGAGCCAGGAACAAAGCTCTTCAACTTATCCATACTACCCATCTAGTGGCTTGGAATCCAAGAAAATAACCCCTTTATCCCAAATGTTAATAATTTACATTTCCCAACCGCCACAGCAAAATGGTAATTGAAAAACAGACTTTTGCTTTATAACCAAATTTTTTTTTACGGCACTGTAATATATTAAGTAAACCTGAGCAAATAGTTGTTTGTGGTGTTTATACTGTGTTCACTATTGCTCCACTGTACCACTAGATTAGGTACAAATTGTATATTAGTAGATTGGGTTACTTCCGCGCTATGGTGTGGTAGGGAATGTCTCCTTAAGTAGGGTGGCTGCACTGCAAGTTGTCCACTGAATTGTTTATAAAATCTTTAAAAGTATCTTGCTTGCGCTTGGGGGTATGGGTAGGGGAAGGGTTAAAACAAGAAGTAAAAAATATAAAAAATAAATAGGTTAAGATCAAGATCTCTGTAAACAAACCAGTTTAAAATGACACTTCCATATATTAAAAATTAAACTTCAACCACTCACCATTCCTGTGTGCAGAGGTTTTTGGGCAACCTTATTCCTGTGTGCAGAGCTTTTTGGGAACTATACAGACCAAGCAAGCATCAGAACAGCACAAAGTAAAGCCTGCATTACTCCTAGTGGTGGATAGACACAAGTGAGTGGTTGAAGTTTAATTTTTAATATATGGAAGTGTCATTTTAAACTGGTTTGTTTACAGAGATCTTGATCTTAACCTATTTATTTTTTATATTTTTTACTTCTTGTTTTAACCCTTCCCCTACACAAATTGTTGTCTGTCTTCTACTCACTCATTTGAACTAGTGAAGATTACAAAGGTGATGGGTGCCTGACTGTGAGATAATTCTATTTCATTTGACTTTGCAATGCATTTTGAATTTAAAACAATGACTTTTTCTTTTTGCTTTTATGTTGATTGTTAAATCAGGGGCTTGATAAGCATTATAACTATCTTTTCACTAAACACTCCATCTACTCTTCCTGGTAGTATATTTTTTATTGTGGTTTTATGTTTAGTGATTGTATTTTTATCTGCAACATTTTTCATTTGACAAACTTTTGAGCAGGGTCAGGCCCACCACATGGATAAACATATGCATCATGTTGATATCCAGGCATTAAATAACCTAAACTGCACTTTCAGCAGATCTGAACATTTCACATTCCATTAGGCTTTATGTTTAAAAAGAGAAAGTGCTCCATCTGCATAACTATTGCTAGCCTCAGCAGGCAAAACCAAAATAAGATATTGTGTTGCTGTGATCATTACAAAGGGTTTCATCTAATTATGATTTGCCATACACTGGGTTTTTTGAAAATTTGTTGCAGGATTATTTTTTTTTTTTTCTTCAAGATTTGACTTGTTTAAAAAAAAACAAAGTGTATTTTACCCAATGCCTAGCAAGGTCATGTAAAACATTTAAAAAGGAACTAACTTTATTAGCCATGCATTGAATACTCTCATTATGGGATTTAGTTACACTGAACAAAACAAACACAGATCGTTATTTACATTTATATTTTTCAAACTAATGTTTAGTGACTCAGTAAGGTCAAAGAATTTCACAAACACCTTGCGCTATCAGAAAGAAATCTGCTCAATATTATGTAGCCTAGGTTTATAGGTTTATTGGAAAATGTTCCTACTGGTCCAGCTTCTGTTTTCGATAAACTGCCTATTATCGCTGGGCACTCTATTAAACAGAAGGTGCATAAAGGTTGATTTCTTGGGGGGCTAATTCCATTAAATGGTTAAATAGATAAAGGCCAGTATACACTTTTCTTGATCTGGTAGGACAGATCCCCCCCACACGATTATCAGATGAAAAAGCCATTCATATGTCTTTTGATGGTCACTTGCAGCCATGCAATCTTACCTGTGCACTTTTGGTAGCTTGTCTGCTTCAGATTATTGCTAAAATGGATAATAAGTAAAAATTTAATTTTTGTTCGGTCTCCTATAGATCAGTTGCAGAAAACGCAGCTGCTTTTGCAATTTATCCAAAGGTTTTATTCATTGAAAAGATTACTGACTAATGATAATTAGAGATGGCCGATTTTTAAAATAATCCGAAGATTCGAAAATCCGCGAGTTTTGCCATTAAGTCAATGGGGGAAAATTTCTGTCTAAAATAATGGTTTAAATAGCAGTGGTAATTTACTGTAAATGGCTCTGGGACCTGGTAAATGGTCTGGGGAACACATCCTGGTGGAAGGACTGCCAAAAACCTGAAGTAGCACACATGTGAATGCTACTTCCGGGTTTCCGCAAGCCATTTCTGTAGTCCGCGAAAAGCCCATTTGGCAACATTGGCGACATTGATGTTACCAGCATCTGTGGTGTCTTCTTTCTTCTGCCATCACTGTGATGACCTCTGAGCTCTGCAGGGTTTGCACCTCTTTATATAGGTTTTCTGAAGGACCAAATCCATTTGTGATTGGTTAATATTTCAATGCTTGGAATCATTTGATGACACATTAACCAATCATATTTGAATAATTAAAAAGGGGGTAATGTTGAGGTTATGCAGATGGAATACAATCTGTAAGAAACTGTGGCAGGTTAAAAGTAATTTTAGATGATTTTTGTGCAGATTGAAAGCAATATCTAGGAGACTGTGGAAGATTAAAAGTGTTTAATCTTAAAAGCAAACTAATGAAGCAAATGAAAACTTTAAACATGGTTCCCCTAACAAAAGGGTACACATGTCCTTTATATATATTAAATGTCCTACCATCCTATATTTATATAGGATTTATATAAGGCAAGGATAAAGTAATGGTGCACAAAGGACTTTAACTCAAATACTTTTTATTATAAAGTAACAGCTACAAGTTTAAACCAACAAGTTGCCGCTGTGTTGGTTGAAACGTGTAGATCTTACTTTATGATAAATGTAATTGAGTTAAAGTCCATTGGAGTGCACCATTACTTTATCCTTTCCTTATTGTTATCGGAGGATGCGCCCGGGCATATAAAATAGCTGTGACAATTTGGAGTGCAGCTATCTGCACAAATTATATATATATATATATATATATATATATATATATATATATATATATAAATAAACCAGTATGGGTGGCACTCAAACCTTATAGGATAAATCACCTGGGTGCTTCCTGTTGATTAGAAATAGACATATAAAGAGAGATATAGGAGCACTATAAATAAATTTAATTGAAATTCCTAGGAGTGCTCCTATCTCTCTCTCTCTCTCTCTCTCTCTCTCTCTCTCTCTCTCTCTCTCTATATATATATATATATATATATATATATATATATATATATATATATAAGCAGTGCGGATCCTCTGCACGACCCTTAACAATCACCCCAGTGCCTCTGAATGAAATACAAATCATTCGAAGAATTCGGAGCACACGTGGGATTTGAAACAATTTATGGAAACACTATCAACGCGTTTTACCCATCTTGTGGGCGGCCGTCGTCAGGATATATATATTTGCAATAATAATAATATGTTAGATTTTGTGAATATGAATTAGATGATGAATTAGAGATAATTGTGATAGATGTCGGGAACCATGTCAATAAACCCAAAAATTTCCAAAAAATCCAAACTAATGCTAATGTATGAGGGTTTTTATGAGTTATGAATGGATGTATTCATTTTAATATATTCATTCAAGTATTCATTTAATATAACCTCAATCTCATTAGTAATGTTTTTCAAAAGATCACCAACATCAGATAGATCACTTCAACATCAGATAGCTGACCTATAATCTCAGTTTCATAGTATTCGGTATCCAATATAATAATTATCCTCCCCTTTATCGGACGGTTTGATTGTTATATTGGACTCCTACATACTTAATGGGTTAAAATGGCCTTTGTGATTAATGATTGATGGCACATCCTGTCTGTAATCTATAAAATCGAGGGGGGCATGTTTAGCCAATTGTATGACCTGTTCTCAAAAGCCTGATGAAGGGTGGTATCAGTGAGTAAGGTATCAGTGAGTAATAAAAGACAAGGTATCCCTGCTCTCTGCTATCCCTGCTAGGAGGAGAGAAAGTTTAAAGTAAATTGTGATGTGTGCTTTGGAGAGATATTGACTGCAACACAATATACTGTGTATAAGATCCTGTTACCACCTGTTGGGAGGACAGATTATTGGATACAAACTCTGAGTCAACAGATAAGTGTACACCAACTTACAAGGACACACAATATACAGGCCTGGTCAATATTTAAAGTGGTGCACCATAGACAGGGACACCCGTGATTACTGCACATGTTACGTGGGAACCTGTTTATGTGCACTGTCTGCTTTGTGCCAGACCACCAGTGTAACACCTTCTGTTATAATATATAAGGTACCATCACCACTTGCCGTGATAAATACTAATAAGTATTATTAACCTAGCAGTATGGCAGGATTGCCTGGGTCTTATCTCAGACCTGCAGGATTATCCTATCTGGTTCCTCTGAAAGCTGGTGACTGTCTGAGTAACAGTTTAAAGTATACCCATGTAAAGATTCTATATCCACTATATCCACACATAGCAAAACACACACACACACATTACCATTGTGCACCAATGGCCAGACTTTTGCTAGTATATATATATATATACAGGCTACCCTCATCACATGTGAGTAGCACTGTGCCCTCAAGTGAACCCTGTACCCCCTTATGGACATCGAGAAGTTGTCTGCTGTCTCTGAGGTATGACCACATTTTGGCTGGAGAAAATGATCAAGATATACAGAGGTTTAAGAATTGACCCCTGGGATGCTGCAATGGGTCTCCCCGGTGGATGACTGAGAGACTTGTGGATCTTAGGGACAGAATATATAATAGGCACCTTCGGACAATCCGTGACAAGAAATTTGGCCTCATGTTCAGAGATCCATCCTACCACCTTAGCCTGCTCTATCCTCAAATCCACAAGTCTCTTGAGACTCTCCGTCGGATCACACAACAGTTTAGTGTTTACCACAGGGTCACCCAATTGTCTCATGAGTTCCTATCTATAAAATTGAGCATCCAAAAGCACCGTGGCTCCCCCCTTATCGGCGGGACGAATAATAAGCTCATGATGCCGTTGGAGCATACCAATAGCTTTTCGTTCCTCTGCTGATAAGTTGGGGTATTGGGCCAGGGACTTGTTACGGGCAACCTTCTCTTCTATACCCAATTTAACCAAATTGGAGAACACTTTAATGGCAGGTGCCGTGATAGATGGTTCATATTTACTAGTTGTCCTAAACGGACCCTTAGTGCTCCCACTACCCCTAAACTGATCTTTCAATTTAAGGCGGCATTGGAACTTGTACAAGTCCACCTCCTCCATAAATGGATCGTGTTTTGGAGTCGGGACAAAAGATAACCCTTTGTTGGCTAAACGGTAGGATGGATCTCTGAACTGAGGCCAAATTTCTTGTCACGGATTGCCCAAAGGTGCCTATTATATATTCTGTCCCTAAGATCCACAAGTCTCTCAGTCATCCACGGGGGGGGGGCATTGTAGCATCCCAGGGGTCAGTTCTTAAACCTCTGGCTGTATATCTTGATCATTTCCTCCAGCCAATAGTTAAAAAAATGTGGTCATACCTCAGAGACAGCAGACAACTTCTCGATGTCCTTAAGGGGGTACAGGGTTCTCTTGAGGGCACAGTGCTACTCACATGTGATGTGGGTAGTCTGTATATGATTATCCCCCAACAACAGGGCATAGAGGTGTGCAGGAGGGCCCTCCTAGCCCATGGCCATACCCATCCACCTGTGCAATTTCTTATGGAGTTGCTTGAGTTCACATTGGGCCAGAATTATTTTAGGTTCGAGAATAGTTTCTATCAGCAAATTATGGGTACGGCCATGGGCTAGGAGGGAACAGTTGCGTATCTTTAAGAGGTACATAGATGATCTCTTCATTTTGTGGGAAGGCGATGAGGCCAGCGCTTTGCAGATCGTTAAGCAATCCAACCAGCTCCCTACTCCGGTCAAGCTCACGGCCATGGTTAGTCCGAGCACAGTGGATTATTTGGACCTTAGAATCACGGGAATTGGGGACAGGTTACATACCAGCTTATTTTCTAAGAGCACAGATAAGAACACCATTCTCCATGTGGGAAGCTTTCATTCCACGGCCCAAAAAAATGGGATCCTGTTCTCACAGTTTCTAAGGGTGTTGTATAAAAAATAATATTAGTGAACAGTTGAACTCTATGGAAAAGAAGTTTATTCAAAGAGGCTATAAAAGGGGTGTGGTAAAAGCCCAGAGGTAGCGAGTCATTTGCACATTTGAACAGACAGGTAGGAACAAGGAAAGGGAACCCCCCGGGGAAGATCTCATACCGTATAGTCTACAATAATCTGAAAACAGTAGAACCATCAGACAATGTGTCAAAAATAATTGGGACATTTTAAGTAAGGACAATAGCCTCCCATTCCACAACTCCAGACCCATCTTTGCCCATAGGAAAGGGAAGAATCTACGTAATCTTTTGGTTAGAACAGATCTTAGAACCCAGTCCAGTATGAAGGAACCCAGTTGGATGGGGAGTAAAAAACTGGGGTGTTTCAAGTGTAGTGGGTGTCTTACCTGTAGATCGTTGCTTGTGGATAGTGATTTCCCTCACCCGCACATAGGCCCGAGGTTTAAGATTGGCCACAGGTTAAGTTGTCTATCCACCTATGTCATTTACTTTTTGGTATGCCCGTGCGGGCTCTATTATGTGGGTAAAACCACGACTACCATCAGAGAGAGGATGGCGAACCATCGATCAGCGGTCCGTGCCTTGGAGAAGGGCGAGGACTGGTCCACCTCTGTCCTTTTGGGAACCTCCTGTTCCCCAAAGGACAGGTTTGGGGAACAGGAAGTTGCCAGACATTGTCGGGAGGCCAGGCATGGAGTTGCCACCCTTAAATGGATGGCGATTGACCATGTAGGGGATAGTGATAGAGGGGGTGACCGCAAACAAGAGTTACTAAGGAGAGAAGCAAGATGGATTAGGACTTTGGGCACACTGGCCCCTAAAGACCTTAACGAGCAGATCGTCCTATCATGTTTTTTATTGACATTGTTTATCAAATAGGAGGAATCACCCTTAGGGTCTGTATCATGTATGGGATGTAATTGTAATTGGGTCCGTGTGCTATGTTGGGATAGGTGAATAGGTATCCTGTTGTGCTATCTGTGAAAGGGTGAAGTGACGGGGGGGGAGTGGTGATGTGAGGGGTGGGGGAGGGCACCGGAGATTGGAAGATGTTTTAAGGAAGTGATGTAATGTGTAATGACATGCCTGATGACGGTCACAAGATGGCCGAAACGCATAGCAGCGTGTTTTAATATGGATTAATAAAAGCTATTTGAGTTTTATGAAGTCCTCAGGAGTGCGCTTTCTCTTCGCCATGTTTGATTCTAGTAAGCAGCACTGGGGCATTTGAAACAGCAAGCTTGAGTGCGCCCATCTATTTCTTTGTGTGTATATATATATATATATATATATATATATATATATATATATATATATATATAATATGTTAGATTTTGTGAATATGAATAAGATGAACATTCTTGAAACGGAATTGCATCTATGTAATAAGTTTCTGCTTGGTAGACTAGCAGACCAAACTAGGAAGGTAACTCATCCAATTGTAGAGTGGACACCTTTTTGTCATTGTAAACATGAACAGATGTGAGAGGACCTATAAGTGGCATGTGAATCGCAACACAAGGGGCATGGTTTAAATGCGTGTGGCTTACAATGTAGCTTTTAAGGAACCTAAAACCGGGAAACAACTGAAACATTTGAATTTATATAAATGCATAGCGCTGAAAGTGGGGATGGGGGAGCCCGGTGCTGATAATGGGGATTATAATGGGGGTGGAAAAAAAACACTTATAAAATGCTTGGCAAATTGGCAATGATAAAATGGTGGCCCTTTGGGTATCCATCTAAGAATAGCTTCAGCAGAGTGCAAAGCAGCAATATCCAGCCAATAATACAAAACATACTGGCAATGCCAGTTCTTGCTGAAAGAGCCCAAACATCTAGAAAGCTTTCAAGTAACTTTTTGTTTGTTTGTTTGTTTATGGGGAGAGAATTTTAAAAAGTTAACATTTCAATATACATAATCAAACAAAACCCAGAAATCTGATAAAAAGAAATGTAAAACATTATGGTAGAAACATTCTTGCTCAAAAAAGCATGTTTTTCTTCCTTGGCCAAAGCAATGCAGTAAAAATACATATATTGCCAAGATTTTTTTACTGTTTCATTCATTCTGCAATACAAACTGAAATGTTCTCATTTTATTTGGATATTTTAAAAGGACCAGAATTCTCCCATTATGTTTGTCACTAATGTACAAGGTGGCCTGGCAGTTTTAAAATTTGTAACAAAAATTTCCAGCACAAGCAATGCAAATAATATAGTGGCATTATATGCAGAAAAAAACACAATGGATAACTTTTAAAAATGATCATACTTATCCAGTATATTTAGATACCTCATGATTATATTGCAAAACTTTCTATTTAAATACAATTGAAATATTTAATCAATTCAATAACCTCAGATTTTAAAGAAAGCATGTTGGGTTTTTTTATGTTTTACCTTAAGTCATTTTTTTGTATTTGTTTCATCAATCATGTCACGGAGGTTAACAGGAAGTTAACCATGCAGCCGCCACAAGTGGTGTTATATACTGAAAGCAGCTAACTATTGCTGTGCATCAACCCCTTAATTTAGTATGAGTTTTACTACAAGACCTGCGTAATGTGAAGGCACATTTCCTGCAGGCTGGCATTGTATTCTTAGCTGGAGATCTCGGCTTTCCGCAGTGGTTTGATTTAGACTTTTTCCCCCACTGTTTTTTCTGGTGTAGAACAGTCTGACTCTAAGAATCTGAACCTTTTTTTGCATTTACATAAAGCAGTGGGTGTGTGAAATGTCCTTATCTGGTTTAGGCCTAAAATAATCCACCATTCAATTTTAATAAAAAAGCAAAGCCTATTAAATTATTGTTTATGTTTAAGCAAATGAATGTTACAGTGAATACGCGCATATTCAGTGACTCAAAAATAGAGTCAATGTCACAGTGAATTAACACTTTATACTTTAAAATGAATGTCTAGCTTAAATAAAATAAAACAAATATAATAAACCTTCTATCATTCCCTATTTTCCCTTCTGTCTGACTCTTCAACCCTATAAACCATTTAGAGCCATGCAGAGCCTTTACTCCCCCCCTTTAGCAAAGAATGTCAAATGTCACAAATTGTAGTAATATGTGGTTAATCTCTGCCACTTTCCACTACTATAGCTCTTACCACTATTTTTTAAATTCCAATCCGTTGTACTTTTGAGAATTACCTTGGTAATTGGCATTTGCTGAAAGAAAAGTATGTGGTTCATCTAAATACATTACTGTTAGAAGGTCTCTACTCCAATTACTCTACTGCTGTTCCAAATAAGTACCCTTTACTTTAAAGTTGCTGAAAAACAGCTTTGAATTTCATCTTGTCAATGCAGGACACAAAGCTCCAGTATAGTATGTAATTTAGACTATTTTTGTCTTCATTTGCAAGATAATTGCATAAAGCATTTAGAAACTAAGCTAAAACAAAGTGGCTTCAGAAGCTCTATACTAAAAGCACACTCGCAAGTCTAATGAGTTCTACAGTATGCATCTAAACACACACTTTTTTTCGAGAACAAAATTCTCAAACAAAAGTATAAATCATATCAAATATTTTTTATCTCCAATCAGCTGTAGAATGTTCATTTTTCTTTGTGCCCGAAAAATTTCAAGTAGAAAGCCAAATTCAATTAGCACTGTATATGCATGTGCTTGAACATCGAACAGTCTGTCAATTAGTGGTGTAATTTAGATGCTGTTTTAGAGTTAAAGGCAGTATAAATGATAGCCTTAGCCTAGAATTGTTTTTAGGATGTTGCTTCATGTAATGGGGGTTTATGCCTTAAAGTTCCACTTTAGCTAAATAAAAAATCTATGTCAAAATTTTGGAAGTAAATCAGTTGTATTGTATTTTAGAAATGAAACTACTATTTTCCACTCCTCCTCTAGATAGAATTGTGACCTAAAATACATAAAAAGAAGCTAAATGAAAATTAGAATGTGCCAAAAGAATTTCAGTGCTGCCAAAAACAGATGGATTAAGGCAAATTAATTATTTAAGTCCTGTCATAAAATAAAGTTCAAGGAATTAACAGATTCAGAGTATATAAAGATAACATAATCCTTGAAATAAATGCCTAAGATTATAAACAACAAAATGGCTCGAAGATGTTTTATACAAAATAATAATTATATGGCAAGAACCCAAATGCCTTGTTCAGCTATTAACTGTATACCTTTTCAAGGAGCAAAATGCATTTATTACATGTTGTATACTGCCTATTGTTTTTTTCTTATTTTATTCCAGTAAAATAATTAGATTGTTGTTTAAGGGAAACTATTAGAAGTAATGTTACTTTCCCCCCCCCCCCAACTATTTGAAGGGCAAAAGCCCCATTTGTAATTATGGTTTGGACCACACAAACCCTGAGACTATGAAACCTACCCAAGGTTTGGTCATGTGGTCAGTAAAGTATTTAAAGATAAAAAGTTAGACTGGGTACACATGTGTACGAGAAAGGGAAAGTTAGATCCAATGGTAATTTACCTTACCCGTGGGACTGTGTGATTTAGCTCTCCAACAGTACAGATCACTTAACAACTACATTGACCATGAGCTGGCATTAAAACTCAGCACTAAAAGTAGCGCAATAGCAATATTTAGTTGTGAGCACTGGTTGCATGGGTGTCTTTTCTGATTCCTGCGCAGCCGGCCCAAGGAAGTAGTTAAAGTCAGGCCAACTGATAGTGAAGCTGTTAGCAAGTCTTTAAGAGAAATGGGCATATAGATGTGTTGAGGCACAGGACAAATATGTTACACTAAAATGAGCTACGGTGTAGGTACCTAAAATAATATAGTCCTCAAACCAAAAAGAAGAAAGGAGGTACTGCACTCAAATATAATACATATATATACAACCCTTTATTGAGGCCCAGACTGGGGTATAATGTAAACAATTCATTTAAAATCACTTAAAAAAGACATTTACACTGGATTATCAAAGTCCCATATCCAACAAGTACATAGCGTCTAATAAAGGTGCAGCCCTCCATCACTAGACTCACAAATACACAGTAGTAATAATGGTAACAATAGCCATACATTTATCTGTCATGGGTAAGAGTTGAGGTGCAGTCACCCAAGTCAATGGGGGGTCCGTGGTAAGGGAGAGCCAGGACAGGGACCAAGGCAAGGCCTAGAACAAACGACATTGTTATTCAAATCCAATGGCCAAGAGCATCCTAACTGTATGATGACCCATTGCTATTCAAATCCAATGGCCAAATGCATCCTAAGTAAGTATAAAAGCCAGGCAGAGGCATCATCTCAGCCTCAAAGCACAATAGAGTACAGGGATGTAAACACTATAAATGATAATTCGATGAATGATGATCCTAAAATATTCCAATGAGTGGGGCCCAACTAATGATGCCTTTATCCAATATTTATTGTCCTGTCTGTATTGCAGAGAGCCAAGATCCTGCATCTATAGGATAGATCAAGTTCCAAAGGTGAGTAGGCTGGATCCTGAGTCCTGCGTCTATAGGATAAATAAGGTCCCACAGGTAAGTCAACAATACACAAATAGTGTCCAAATGCCAGCGTCTCTCTGTAAATAAGGCTGATTACATTTGGTTCAACCAAGCATTTCATAGCATTGGCCTTTACAGGCATGCATGGACTATTTTTTACACCGTTATTTCATTATTATATGAGGCAATGACAGACACAGCACACTGCAGCTGGCTTTTGACGGAAATTAGTGCACCATATAGTAGGAAATTATTTATTATATTTGTTTCCATGATTTCATGTATTTATTGTACTTCTATTAACCTAGGCTCTAGGCTGGTAGGAAAGCTTGATAAACTTAAAAAAGATCTCTACTGTAAGTCAACTTTACACTGGTGGGCACATTTATAAACGATCAATATTCATAGCCCTTTCCCAGTCCTAGTCTGTTATCCCCCTTACAAATGTTGTATTAGTTGTATAAAATGTTAGTGAGCTGAAAAGATATCTTGTATTATATATTGGTTCCCTTAATGGCCAGTTTTAACACACGGGTACATAAAGCCTTCTCCAATCATCCTTCCAAGACTTAAATTTCCTTTAGGACAGCAACATAACGAGTGAGACCCAAATGTATAACTCCCATGTGTCCCTTTCTGAATCTCGGCTCTGGTCCCAATTCGTGAGCGGAAAATCAGTTAAACATCTGAACGTTGCAAGTGTGAGTGACCAGCTGTTTTTAATTACACCCTTGCTTCTGGGGACAAAATAATAAAAGAGACAATAAACCTTGTAGTTTTGGCAATCATGTCATGTAGGTAAGGATAACACTGACAGAATTTCCTTGTGGATCTACCTAAATTTGACAGTTGTCAAATCCTGTTTTTACAATACAATACAATACAATAACATTTGTAAAGAGCTTATCACCTAAAGGACTCAAAGCGCATGTTGAAATTTTCTAGTTCCGTTATGACGACCGGAACTAACTCTGATCTGTGGCCTCCTCTGACAGAATGAGTCCCGTGTGTTTATTCATCCTTACATTGCACATTTAGGTAATTTAGAAAATTACCTTATTTTTGAATTAAACACAGTGATGGACCCAAACTTTATGAGTTTGGACGAACTCAAACTAATCGAAATTGTTCGGGTTCAAACTAGTTCGGTTTTCCCAACTTACCGCTGTATTTTAGATAATTATCGCTAACCCTAGAATGTATCGTTCGGTAACCCTCGAATGTAATGTTTGTTCTCGCTAACCCTCGAATGTATTGTTCGCTAACCCTTGAATGTATCGTTCGTTTTGGGTAACCCTCGAATGTATCATTTGAATTCGATAACCCTTGAAAGTATCATTCGGTAACCCTTAAATGTATCGTTTGATTTTGATAAACCTCGGATGTATAGTTCTATTTTCGTAACCCTTGAATGCAGCATTCAGTAACCCTTGGATGGGCAATAACCATTGAATGTAGCTTGTGCAAACCCGACAATTGCCTGATCACAGGGAAAGAAGTGTTTAAACAGGTTTTGGTGATGGTGACATGTTCCCCAGACCATTTCCCAGGTGCCTCAGCCATTTACAGTAAGTTACCATTGCTAGTTTATCTGTTATTAATCAAACTATTAGCTCCCCGTTGACTTTAATGGGTTAGCTTCAGAACTTTTACTGAAATTCGTCCATCTCTAATTAACCACAGTGTAAGCAGGGAATCAAGTGAACCCTCCTCTTATTAATTCCTATCAAACTGCATTATACATTTTGGAGGAAAAAAGGTTATTTATCTAGATAAAAGCTAATTATTCAGAAGGAAATCTGGAGGGACCCTGCTATTTATTTTCCATCACTGACCAAGTCTTATTTCGGTGCAGCAGTATTGCCCTCTGGAGAAAATATGACAAAAAAAGTCAGGGATTTTCTCTTTTTGCTTTTATTTCCCGTTTGTGTATGTTCAAGAAACTTTCTAAATATGGCAGAAATTGATATGAAGCTCTTTTACGCTCTTCAGAGGAGATCTACAGCAATGTCACGCTATAAAACAAAACAGCAAATGTTGTTTACATGGACTGCTACACTAGAGTAATTGCTTTTGGTTTTCTCCCTGTGCCTTTATTAGGGATTAAAAGTTTGTGAGAGGAAAAAAAAAACCCAGAATAAAAACCTGTCTATTTTTACTGTTCTCTTCCTTTTCATAAATTTTATAGAAACCATTTTAGCAAATAGAGTTTCAACCTTCTTGTCCCTATGATGAATTATTCATTAGCGAATGTAAATCGAGCATTTTCGGTAATGGTAAACATGGACCTTTGATACTTAAAATTCAGCAATAAAATAAATATTCTAGTTGCATATCTGACAGTAAACTGCTAGCCACTCTCTGTTTTAATTTACACGGCGTGTTGAAAGCAATTTTCTCAGCATTTCAATGTGCACTACTTGTCAGCAGTGTAAGTAATTAAAAGGTTCAGTGGTTAAATATTACTGCCTTGGACTGAAATTTTAAGTAAAGTCCTAAAAGGCAAACTCAGATGATAAACGCATTCTTTTTGCACACAGATCAAGAAACAATGCTATTGTTATTTCAGTAAATTTTTTATTCCATTTTGAATAGCAGTGTAATATGTATTGATATTGGAACTGCATCATTTTAATAGAATGAA
This sequence comes from Hymenochirus boettgeri, assembly GCA_019447015.1. Lineage (NCBI taxonomy): Eukaryota > Metazoa > Chordata > Amphibia > Anura > Pipidae > Hymenochirus > Hymenochirus boettgeri. The sequence goes on from CM033469.1 coordinate 75,475,415, forward strand.
AGATCTACTAGCTTATTGGACACAGAGCACATTTTATAGAAAGAAACTGTAAAAATATGGGGGCAATCGCCAAGGGTTCTAGCACCAGTTTAGCAGTGGCATTGCAATACTTTTTTTTTTTAAATTGCCATTGAAACTTGGCCATTTTTTGTGCAAACTATTTTTGCCCAAACACCTGTCTGACTGCTTACATGAAGCCCTGATCAATATTGAACGCAAAGCCTTTGGTAAATAAAGTTTTCACTTTTCAGGGCTAAGCGATCTCTTTGTGATTCTTTGTGAATAACCCTCTAAAGGGCATATATATTAAAGCGGTGAGCTGGGTTTTTCTGCAACATGCCCCTTTTTCTAAAGGGGCATGCTTAGGCTATGCTTTTTTAGTGCAATGTTCTGCTGTTAGCACACAGCAATGCTGTGCATTAATGCACCAAACTGCTGCATGCAGTGCATTTTTAAAATGCAGTGCAACATGAACGGCACCATTCATTAACATTGCTTATGCATTTTAGTGTGATGACATTGCACCAAAACGCAGCACAGTGTGAACGAAGCATTATTTTTGCATGATTGTTTAACTTAATGATATTTGGCCATGTTAAAGTGGATTTTGCGAAAATTATTTTTATAAATATGGTGGAAGAATTGTAAAATTTATGTAGCAAAGTTTGGCATTAAAAAAACAGTGAAAATAGATCTCCTTATAAATATAGCCAACACTACAGTGAAACAAAATAACCTGGAAATTTGACGCTGCCTGCTTTGTGTTTTTTGCATTGCATTGTAACTGAGAGGTGCAAAATGCTGCCTCTGTTCTTAAGGTTTGTACACACGTGCAATTGTGGTGACGCACGGCGCACAATGTGTATGAACGGATGTTCAGCTGATAATAGTGCCGTGTATGGCCACTTTCGAATGGCCATTTCGGACGAGAAAGTGCCCACACACGTCACGATTATCGGCCGAAACAGCCGTTCATACACACGTGCGATCATGGTTGCCGACCCGCGATGCACGATGTGTATGAACCTTAAATCTGCAACAACCAAACAGATATTTAAAAAAAAAAAAACATTTAAAAGTACTGTATAAGGGAAATTTTATGGCAGCTTCCACGCATATGTATAAATACCGATGTATAGAAAGAATCAATATTGGCTAGTGGACTGGTTGGCATGCTGACTGGTGGACTGGCTATTGGAATTCACATGCTGTACTGCCTGTCCAATATACAGCACTGTCTGCCTCTCCCTTCTCTGACTCTCAGCTGTTTATAACACACTACAAAACAGTAACAAATACGTGCTGAAAAGCAATTGGGGCTGACAAAAAATAAAATTGCTCTGGTTGGTTGGTTGTTGACCATTCTGAAATCATCATTCAGGGAATCATGGCATTGTGATACTTGCAGCAATTCCTGAATTGTGGTAAAACTGTATCTGTTGTATTCAATTAGATCAACTGGACTTGAAATGTAGTTCTTGAAGACGTTTCGCTAGTCATCCAACTGGCTTTCTCAATTCAGAATGAGAAAGCCAGTCGGATGACTAGCGAAACGTCTTCAAGAACTACATTTCAAGTCTAGTTGATCTAATTGAATACAACAGATATACCATGACCTGGATGAATGAGAACCTTCACAAGCATGTGGTAAAACTGCAAACTTTGTGGCTAAACTCAACCCATCTCTAGTGAAGACTATTTCTAACTAAATGTGCTTTATGTTTGTCGCATTTAAATGAGAAATATAGTCTAAAATGAAATATTGTTAATAAGAAACCCCAGTTACATATTTTGATAGGGCCATTAAAGTTTACTTGTACCAGAAACGTTATTCTGCCTTTGTGCCAAACTGTTGACTTGTACTTCTGAATAGCGCTGCATGAAGCTCTATAAATTCTTCTTGTTGCTTTATCTTCCATTTTCAGCCATTTGGTACAGGCATACTCCCTGTTTCCCCCAAGGTACCATTATAGATTGATGTGATCATGATCATGAATTGTTAACACTAAATTAACAGGGCTAGGAGAGGAAACATTGCAGGATCATACAGTCTCTTTAACTCAGCTGCATTTATATCACAATTCATTTATTTACAATTCAATTATCATTTCAAACACTCTTTAAACTTCACATCAGTTTTTAAACTTATTTAGGACAAAATGGAATTTAAGGTAAACATTATATTTTTGTGTCATTAAACATTTCTGGTCAGTCCAGCCCTATGGGTCCCAGTACGTACACACACAAATTACACCATACTTTGTATTAAGCTGCAAAGCATACTCATCATAACAGGTTTGGACAGTGAAACAGAAAAGAATTTAGCCCATTTGCAGTTGTCTTAAATTATTTTGGAATGGCTGCATAGTGTGGTGGCTGTTGGTTGTATTGCATTAAATATAAAATACTATGGTCCTCATTTACCCAGAGCTGTGGGCAAATGTGGCTTCCAGTATTTAATACCGGATTTGTGCCTGGAGAAAATTCCAAAAGGGATTAAATCTGTCATAAACAACTATGGACGTTGTTTATGACAGTTTTAACTTGAGGTCTTCTAGGCAACTGAAGTGTCAATGGGCCAGTCTGACCTTGTACTTTTAATACTGACATCCATTTACAAAATCCAAGTATAAACAATGAGTCTTCTATAGCAACAATAGTTTTTCAGCTTTGGGGGTTTACTTCAATCTTCTTTTCAACTTCTTTTTAGAAATAGAACAAGATGAATATGAGTTACAGTTTCAAACTAAATTCCTAACACATGTCATATAACTAATTTGAATATAATGAGTCGATTCTGAGGCATATTGATACTTATTTGCATACATATTGAATTTTACAATAGAAAACTGCCCTGTGTATGGAACAAGAGAATATGAAGTGTGCCCTTCTGCTCTAAAGTATAATTTTAAAGATATATGCAGGTTTTATCTAGCTTTCACATACTTATTATTTTACCACGCATTTCAAATAGACATAAAAATGGATCTTATGTTTTGTTAAATGTAGTTCGTTTTGAGAATACAAAAATCTGGAGATGCAGCATGATGGCATTAAAAGGCAAGTTCACCCTCTAAATATCTTTACATATCCTGAAGTATCACCCCCCAACACCCCACTTGCGGTGTAACCTTCCTTACCTTGTTCCAATGCTCCACGTTACAAGAATTTACAAGAACCATGATACCTCGCTGGAAGTCCCCACTCCTCTTTTCCTGTTGTGAGCTTGTTCCGAGGACGCTTATAATCGCTCGTTTGGTAATGACCATTTACTGTGATGACCATGGCCAACGGTCATTAGCCAGAAGAGAAGGAGGACATGTCGAGGGATTGGCTTCTTGTAAGTTTTTGTAAGTTCTTGTAACTCAGCGTGGAGGGTAACTCAAGTGGAGTTTTGGGGGGTGATACTTTAGAATATGTAAAGCTATTTGGGGTCAGAAGTTACCCTTTTAAAAACATTCCAGTGTCAAACTTTTCTTTCACCAGACATAGCTAATAACAAGTTATACCTATCAGATCATGTTTGGTGGAAAATAATTTATGCTACTGTATGTACTTGTGAGTTTTTGTGACTCAGATGTCAGAAGTAATTCTTTCTGTATTTTAGAATGATAAATATATGAAAAGCACAAAACATCCATAGAACATTTTAATTGTTTGTCATTGTTAATGAATGGTTTGCAATGGAAAATTAGGTTGGGTATGGTAAATAAATGATATAGAGTAACGGGAACTTCTAGGAAGATCCTGTCTTTGGCATATCTCTTTACAACTTCTTCTAGAGATCCAATGGCCAGTACCAATACTTCTAATGGCCTATAGCAAAGTTATGAACATAGTATTTGAGGTTGAATCAAGACATACATCAATCTAGTCTAAACTTTTTAGTCTACCCATAAACCCTACCTAACAGGAAATCCAGAGGAAGGTTTACAAAAATCATAGCATGGACTGGGAAAAGACCCTTTCCTAACTCCAAATGGCAATTGGAAAGGTTCTCTGGATCAAAAAAGACTAAGGGTTTTGAACAAGCCTTTATGTGTATTCATAACAGTAATTGTCAATGTTTTTTGATTGAAAAAATCTATCAAGTCCTCTTTTAAAGCTATATAATAAACTTATGAACAATAAACACTTTTTTCATCTGCTGGAAGACATTTGTGAACCTGAAGGTAAAATTTCTTTTCTTCTTATCTTTAGTGTATGTCTCTGTTTGCTACAGTTATATCTGCTATCTAGTAGAATCCCCCAAATCTTTTTCCAACAGAGATCAATTTAGCACAGATCTATTTCTATAACAGACTGCACAATGATTTTTAAACCACAAATGCGCCATCACCTTACATTTACTAACATTGTATCTCATCTGTCACATTTCTGCCAATTATGGCAACCTATCTAGGTCCGCTTGCTGCAATTACACATATGAACTTTCCAATGTCCTACATCAGTAGTTTTGTGTCCTCAGCAAACACAGAGATCTTTCTATCAATCTATTGACAATTACTCTTTGTATGTGATCTATGAACGTCACTAATAAATTATATAGAAGAGTATAAGACATTAGAGCTCACCTTTAATGTATGTTAATAAGGAATGGAGATGTCATCTATGAACTAATCCTCTATCCTTGTACAAATATGTTTGTCAAGGCCAGCAGACCTGCACAGTAGTATCTTAGGTCATAGCAAAATCTATGTATACCACATCCACTGCTATGCCAGAATCTAAATTCTTACTCACCTCATAAAAACCAAGTTTGTTTAACAAGATCTCTTTTTCATGAATCTGTGCTGATTACTGCCAAAGGGACAGTAAGAAATGCATTTTATTAAGAAAAAAGGAATCAGTAGGAGTAAGACAGATATGTAAATAAGTGATAATAGAGATATGAAATGTTAGGTGGGCTTCTAAACTCATCCTGGTAGGTCCTTGGTCTCAGATTTCCTGGTGGGCCCCAACAGTCCAGTCTGACACTGTTTGCATTGGTATTGCATCTGCTTTTTGTAAAATCCCCTATAATTTAATAGATACACCTTTTGTTATATAATTCACAAGTAAATTAAAAGTCTGAAAATGTGTAGGCATTATATGAAATCTGTAGGCATTATATGAAATCTGTAGGAATTAAATATGTAATTTAAAAACAAGGACCATGGCAGTTAACGCATTTCGGACATCAGGGATAAATATATATCTATATATAAATATACCCTGTCACAAGTTAGAATTCATGATTTATATTCCAACTCAGTGCATACTTTTTTCCCTATATTTTAAATTTTTAGAATACTTTTTAACAAAATTTAGGTCTTTTTGGAATTGGAAAAAAAAATGATATTTTGCCATGATTGTAGTAGAGCTTGACTATAGGGGATATAAAGTGATATAAAGATGAAAATCTGTTATCTAAATCATTATACGCAAGTATATTAATAGTATGAGATGAGGACTTAAATGTATGCTGTTCTATACTTGGTGAATGGTCAATTGCAAGCCAAATCCAAGGTTCTTGAATTGCAGTACAATATTAAAGGGCAAAATCACCCACCAAAACTGCAAAAGTTAGAAAGCTGAAAGTTATCAGACTAACCTGAAATGCTGCACAGTGTCCAGTTGCCCATGTTTCTGCATCCTGGTTTTTCTAGTTAGCAACTTGTGAGTGGTGGATGTGACAGTTGACATCATATCCAATGACCGAATGCTTATCCTCTAGGTGCCTTCTCTGATCATGCTCAAGCTCATAGCCAGCTGAAGGGGTGTTAACAAATATTGGCGTTAACACAGATTACCTCTTGTTTCCGTAAGCAAACGACAGAGGCAATCCTGCACACAACTACGTAGATATAGGTAGGAACTCATGCTGAGTGCAATGGCAGACCCTGGTTGCAGGTCATATATCAGTAAAAGAATAAACACCATGCACATCAGTCTTAAATGTCTGTGTATTATTTATTGCTACATACACAGAGTACACAAAAGTGTAACATTTCGGTACATGAGCTGTACCTTCTTCAGACAATCAAAGATTGATTGTCTGAAGAAGGTACAGCTCATGTACCGAAACGTTACACTTTTGTGTACTCTGTGTATGTAGCAATAAATAATACACAGACATTTAAGACTGATGTGCATGGTGTTTATTCTTTTCTTGTTTCCGTAAGGTATCCAGGAGCATAGCAGGCAAAAGCTAATGGTTCGAGAGGACAAGGTAGCATACCGCATCATATTGTAAAGGGGCCACTCTTTTTAAAAGATTATGAAGATGGAGTTGTCCTTTAAATCTCAAACAGAAAAAAATTAAAACAACACCTTCCACCTTAGCAATCTTAGTAACAATATTAAAATTGTGATATCCTTGGGGTTTTTTTTGTTTTTTGTTATCACTTGCTCAATTTCTTTGAATGGCTTTAGAAAACGTATGTTTGGGTATGCTCACATTCCTTAAAGAACAATTATACTTGCTCCTCTTCCTCCACTGCTGCATAGTACCCAGGGTGAGGACCTAAAAGTCCTCACCTCTGGGTACTTTACAGAATTCCTGCGATATTACTATAAATCTCCTTTAGCACTCTATTCCGATCTTCCTCTCTGCTGCTGTGTGTTAGTTCACGAGGCAGCCAATGGGAACAAATTCAAAAGACCGTGCCCACCAGTCTTGATGATATATGGTTTTTATTGACACATCAAACAACACCATATGGTGTCAATAAACACCACATATCAAAACTGGTGTGCACGGTCTTTTGAATTTATTCTTGGATTGGGTGCTACCCTACCGGAGCACCCAGCATTACTGTCTCTGACATGGAAGAGTATGAGTGTGCAGGATCTCTTTTCTTATGTGATTTGCAGCCAATGGGAAGACACACTCATTGACTGCCTCCTGTCGAGGAAAGTGCCAGTGGGGAGGATCCCCCCGAAGCACTGGGATCCTGGGAAAGGGGGGAGCGTGTCCCACTAGTGGTGGGAGCAGCAGGGGGCTTACCTCACCTCTATAGGCAGGGATGTGACACCCCACCAGGGACCCTTAAAAGAGCCTTTTGGGTCTTAGGGAGCTCTGCAGCTGTTCTGTGCACTGACAAGTACCCTTTGAGGCTTAGGGGGCTCTACAGCTTGAAACCGGGACCCCCTTGTGGCACTTAGAAGTGCCCTTGCAGCACTAACAAGTGTCTTTGTTGAGGGTCCTGCAGCTCAAAACCAGGGCCCCTATTGGCACTTAAAAGAGCCCTTGTGGCTCTAATAAAAGCCTTTCTGATAAGGGGGTCCCACAGTTTGAAACCGTGACTACCCCTGGTCCTTCTTCTTTTGGATACCATCGCCACCAGTGTCGCTGGTGACACCAACGCCACAGTTGCGCCAACATCAACGACGTGATAAATAAATGAATGTGAGATGATTACCCCTTGTTAAAGGGGAAGTGGATATGATACACTTTAAAGTTAAAGGGGAAGTTGATTTGATACGGTTTAAAGTTAAAGGTGAAGTTGATATAATACACTTTAAAGTTAAAAGGGAAGTTGATATTGTACACTGTAAAGTTAAAGAGAAAGTTGATATGATATGATTTAAAGTTAAAGGGGACGTTGATATGATATGCTCTAAAGTTAAAGGGTACACTTTAACGCTTATCATGTCAACTTCTTCTTTAATGCATATCACATCAACTTTCCCTGTAAAGAATATGACATCAACTTCCCTATTAGCACATATCACATCAACCTTCCCTATAAAGCATATCACATCAACTTCCCCTTTAACAATGGGGTACAACATCTCACATTCATTTATTTTTTTACGGTAAACAAAAATTTTGAGATTTTACAATATCCCCTTAACAGTGACTATATTGCACAACAATATCCCCTACAATTAAAAGTACTGCAACCGATCATATAAAATTATTGACACAACTTCTCCCAGAAAACACAATTAAGATGCCACATGGGGAAAAAAATGACACACGGAAAAGAAAAAATTATATCAAAAGTGTGCAAGAAGTGCACAGGATCATTTCAAAAGATTAACCACAAATATAGTCACTCATTGATAGATGACTGCTGCTTTATACCCCAAACATTCATTTGCTATTGGAGTATTGGAATTAATGAGATTTCAGTGGAGCAGAAAGAGCCAGCTAGTAAAGTGGGAAAGTAAGCTTTGCCAATGGTTTAGAAAAATAAGAGTAACAGTGTGTGGTTTACAGGTACTGCTTTGCTATGGACTGAATTTGATTTACACTGTACATTTCCTTTACGCAAACATATGGTCAGATATTGACCAATCATATATTTTTTTTAAGAAAAAATATGATTGGTCAATGTTTGACCATATGATTGCAAGGATTGAAATATTAAGCAATCACAATTGGATTTGGTCTTTCAGCAATTCTATATAATGAGGTGCAAACCTAAGCAGAACTCAGAAGTCATCAGAGTGATGGCAGAAGACTTCAGGATTATGATGACTATGGTGTGGTGGCGGAGACATTGTCCAGCATCAGCGACAGAAAAGAAAACTTTTTATAAATGCGAACAAGTGGTTTACAGTCCTATATGCTTCAATAAGTGAGATGCTAGAAAGAATTTTTGGCAACGATTAACACCACTTTATAATCAAGTCCAATCTATCTATCTATCTACCTATCTATCCATATATAATGGAGTTAATGTGTGTGCTCTACCTTCAGAAATTCAGTTGCCTGGGTGCTGCTGTATATGATCCATGTATATCCAATTGTAAAATTCCAGAGCACTGACAATAGATTTTTTATTTCATGTGCAAAAAACAGATAGCAACGTTTCAGTCACTTTGTCAGACCTTTCTCAAGCCACAATTCTGAATGCAACAAACATACTAACATAACATAACCCCCACCTCTTACTAGTAACATCACAATTTAACCAATGCTTGCCTTCAATTAAAGTGCTAAGTGCTACATATCCCATTAATAATACATATTAACCAGTGCCCATTCTCAAAGTGTATCAAAATAAAGTGCATATATTAAAAATGTGATTAAAAGTACTTTTTGAACATCAAATACATTGACATTATTATTAAATAGTTCTAACTTTAATATAATATTTTCTTTACAATATGCTTGTGGAGGTTCTCATTCATCCAGGTCATGGTATATCTGTTGTATTCAATTAGATCAACTGGACTTGAAGTTTAGTTCTTGAAGACATTTCACTAGTCATCCGACTGGCTTCCTCAATTCAGAATGACTTGTACAAGAATCTGTGCAATTATACGTACCCTGGAAAATCCCAATTAGCATATCAACAGCCAAGTGTTAAGGGCGTGATTGGATAGTGGCTAAGAGAGTGTTTTGGAACGCCCAGAGAAGGTGTCAAACCAAGCCTGAATAGAGGTGGGGGGGTCGACACCAACTGTCTGCCATGTACAATGCTGTTTTGACACCTTACTCTGGGCTTCCTATAACACCTCTAGCCACTATCCCATCACGCCCTTAACACCTGGCGTGTGTATGCTACTGGGATTTTCCAGGGTACATAATTGCCAACAGATTCTTGTACAAGTCTTTCTGAATTGAAAAAAGCCAGTTGGATGACTAGCGAAACATCTTCAAGAACTAAACTTCAAGTCCAGTTGATCTAATTGAATACAACAGATGCTTGTGAAGGTTCTCATTCATCCAGGTCATGGTATATCTGTTGTATTCAATTAGATCAACTGGACTTGAAATGTAGTTCTTGAAGACGTTTCGCTAGTCATCCGACTGGCTTCCTCAATTCAGAATGACTTGTACAAGAATCTGTGGCAATTACGTCCCTGAAATCCCAATTAGCATATCACAGCCAAGTGTTAAGGGCGTGATTGGATAGTGGCTAAGAGGTTTTTTAGGAACGCCCAGAGTAAGGTGTCAAACCAAGCCTGAATGAGGTGGGGGTTCGACACCAACTGTCTGCCATGTAACATGCTGTTTTGACACCTTACTCTGGGCTTCCTATAACACCTCTTAGCCACTATCCCATCACGCCCTTAACATCTGGCTGTGATATGCTAACTGGGATTTTCCAGGGTACATAATTGCCAACAGATTCTTGTACAAGTCTTTCGAATGAAAAAGCCAGTTGGATGACTAGCGAAACATCTTCAAGAACTAAACTCAAGTCCAGTTGATCTATTGAATACAACGATGCTTGTGAAGTTCTCATTCATCCGTCATGGTATTTCTGTTGTATTCAATTAGATCAACTGGACTTGAAATGTAGTTCTTGAAGACGTTTCGCTAGTCATCCGACTGGCTTCCTCAATTCAGAATGACTTGTACAAGAATCTGTGGCAATTACGTACCCTGGAAATCCCAATTAGCATATCACAGCCAAGTTGTTAAGGGCGTGATTGGATAGTGGCTAAGAGGTGTTTTAGGAACGCCCGAGTAAGTGTCAAACCAACCTGAATAGAGGTGGAGGGGTTCGACACCAACTGTCTGCCATGTACATGCTGTTTTGACACCTTACTCTGGGCTTCCTATAACACCTCTTAGCCACTATCCCATCACGCCCTTCATCTGGCTGTGATATGCTACTGGGATTTTCCAGGGTACATATTGCCAACAGATTCTTGTACAGTCTTTCTGATTGAAAAAAGCCAGTTGGATGACTAGCGAAACATCTTCAAGAACTAAACTTCAAGTCCAGTTGATCTAATTGAATACACAGATGCTTGTGAAGGTTCTCATTCATCCAGGTCATGGTATATCTGTTGTTTCAATTAGATCAACTGGACTTGAAATGTAGTTCTTGAAGACGTTTCGCTAGTCATCCGACTGGCTTTCTCAATTCAGAATGACTTGTACAAGAATCTGTGGCAATTATGTACCCTGGAAAATCCCATTAGCATATCACAGCCAGTGTGTAAGGTGTGATTAGATAGTGGCTAAGAGGTGTTATAGGAACGCCCAGTAAGGTTTAAAACAGCATTGTATATGGCAGACTTGGTAAAACAGCATTGTATATGGCAGACAGAGGTGGGGGGTTCGACACCAACTGTCTGCCATATACAATGCTGTTTTAACACCTTACTCTGGGCGTTCCTATACCACCTCTAGCCACTATCTAATCACCACCCTTAACACCTGACTGTGATATGCTAATTGGGATTTTCCAGGGTACATAATTTTATACTGCCCACCTCGTGTTTCCTGGCTTTATGGCGGACACAAGAACGTCACAATTCTGAATGGGAATTGGACAGGGTGTCGCGGTCCAAGATGGTGACACATACGAAACGTCAGACACACCACTAGTGTCAGTACATTTAACAATCCTGATGTTTGAACAATTAACATAACAACAATACTACAACAGATATTTCTTTACAATACCATCATTAATCCTCATAATCCTATATACTAAAAGAAGGTTAGCGATATGCGGGAAGCCTGCTGTGTGTGTGTGGGGGGGTGCGTGGCACAGGGTTGTGTGCATGTGTTGTGGGAGGGACGCCGCTGGTTGTGTGTGCATGCAGGGGGAGGGGGTGTTCCCTGTGGAGATGATTCTGTATAAAATCAGGGGTTTGCTAGTCGGGACTAGACCCCTAAAAAAAAACTATTAAACAGTTCTATTAATACAATTCTATTAGTGCAACTCAAAGACATTTTCACAAACCGAATATAACAAGCTGAGTATATGAGATAGGCTCTTTTTAATTTTATCTATTATCCAGGAAGCATTTAAATAAGCACTGATCATTGGCCATATGGTTTGACTGTATTCAGAAAACTTGTCTTTGCAAGAGGAGTTTTGATCTATCTCCATTAAATTTTAAATCCACAACAGTATTGCCTTTCTCAAAAAAAAAAAAACTTCCAAGAGAATTGTAGATCCATAACGTGCTGACTATCAGACGCAATAATCCGGAGTTTTGCCGCTAGTGGATAGGGTTGTTAAATTTGTGCTCGATTGATTTAATGATTCCACTGTACTAATAGAGGAAGTCACCACAGAAATAACCAAAATCCGCAAATCACCAAATATGAAACTGAGCTGAACTGCACAAACATTGACTGTACAAAACAATCAAGAGCTTATAAAATGACAGACACAATTGAACAATATAGAAATGATTTCTTAAGATATAAGAATCAAAAATGCAAAGAGTGGAGTGAGATTGTGAAAACTTTACCCTGTATAGGAAGCGATGGCAATGGTGGGGGTAGCTTCCGAGCAAGTTGAAGACACGTGAGACCTGGGAGTGCAGCCAAAGACAGTGGCATATCTATCTTAAAATATTCGGGGCACGTGCCCCTGATCTTTGGCAAAGTGCCCCAAATGTTTTAACATAACTTACCTGAAGAGGTGCCCAGAATCTTCTGTTCCCAGTAGTACTTTGCGGCTGCGCGATGATGTCACTGCACACGCCGGCACAATTACAGCATCACGCCGACCGCGTTGTGTTACTGAGAACTGCTGCCCCTGCGCTCCTCTGCAATGCCTCTTCATGGATTCTACTGGCAATGACTGTTCCGTCCTCCAGCTGCTCTGCTCCACACTGCATACAGGTAGGTGATAGCCCTATTAGGCTATTACATTCCCTATGTGCAGGGCAATACACTCATTAAGTGGATTGCCCTGCACATGGGGTAGGTAATAGCCTGACCGTTTGCTGTGATTTTGTGATGAAGTGCCCATGGCTAAAAGTATGTAATGAAATGGTTACCAGTATGTGACTCCCATGGCTAACATATGTAATGAAAGGGCTACCAGTATGTGACTAAATTCCCATGGCTATCAGTATGTAATGAAATGGCTACCAGTATGTGACTCCCATGGATAACATATGTAATGAAATGGCTACCAGTATGTGACTAAATTCCCATGGCTACCAGTATGTGACGAAATTCCCATGGGTACCAGTATGTAATGAAATGGCTAACAGTATGTGACTAAATTCCCATGGCTACCAGTATGTAATGAAATGGCTATCAGTATGTTAAGAAAATCCCATAGCTACCAGTATGTAATGAAATTACCATGGCTACCAGTATGAGATCAAATTGCCATGGCTACCAGTATGAAATGGTTACCAGTATGTAAAAAAACTCCCATGGCTACCAGAATATAATGAAATGGCTTCCAGTATGCAATGAAATGGCTACCACTACCAGTATGTAATGAAATGCCCATGGCTACCTGTATGTAACTAAATTCCCATGGCTATCAGCATTTAATGAAATGGCTGCCAGTATGTAAAGAAATTACCATGGCTACTAGTATGTAATGCAATGGCTACCAGTATGTGATGAAATTCCCATGGCTACCAGTATGTGATGAAATTCCCATGGCTACCAGTATGTGGTGAAATTCCCATGGCTACCAGTATGTAATTAAATTCCCATGGCTACCAGTATGTGATGAAATTTCCATGGCTACCAGTATATGATGAAATTGCCAGATTGCTGCCAGTATGTAATGAAAATCCCATGGCTATTAGTATGTAATGAAATTCCCATGGCTTCCAGTATACACTGAAATTTCCAGTTTGCTACCAGTATATACTGAAATGTCCAGTTTGCTGCCAGATTGTTGCCAGTATGTAATAAAAATCCCTTGGCTGCCAGTATATAATGAAACTGGTTTGTGAACTGGAGGGCTGACTGTAAATCTGGTTTGTGAATTGAAGGGCTGATCGACACTGGTTTTTGAACTGGGGGGCTGACAGACACCGGTATGTGAGCTGGAGGGCTGACTGACACTGGTATGTTAACTGGAGGGCTGACTGATATTGGTTTGTGAACTGCAGGGCTCACTAACACTGGTTCTTGAGCTGGGAGGCTGACATACACTGGTTTGTGAACTGGAGGGCTGACTGTAAAGCTGGTTTGTGAAGTGAAGGGCTGATATACACTGTTTTTTTAACTGGGGGGGCTGACAGACACTGGTATGTGAGCTGGAGGGCTGACTAACACTGGTATGGTAACTGGAGGGCTGACTGACACTGATTTGTGAACTGAAAGGCTGACTGTAAAGCTGGTTTGTGAACTGGAGGGCTGACTGTAAAACTGGTTTGTGAACTGACACACACTGACAGACACTGGTTTTAAAACTACAGGGCTAATACTGGTTTTTGAACTGCAAGGGCTGACAGATACTTTTTTTAACTGGAGGGCTGATAGACACTAGTTTGTGGACTGAAGGGCTGAATAATTGGTTTGTGAATTGAAACTGTTTTTTAAAATGGAGGGCTGACAGAAACTGGTTTTTGAACTGGAGGGCTGACAGAGACTGGTTTTTGAATTGGACGGCTAACAGAGACTGGATTTTGAACTGGTGGACTGACAGAGACTGTTTTTTGAACTGGAGGACTGACAGACACTGTTTTTTGAACTGGAGGGCTACCTGACACTGATTCACTGAGTGAACTAGAGGCATGACTGGTTTGTGAACTGGATAGATAACTGTAACACTCGAACTGGAATCACTCAATCCAAAATTCTTACAATGGGCTCTGGTACAACCAGTATTTGCTGGTTTGAAAGAATAATGTAGGAATGTTAAATAATAACCAAGAGGGAAACTGTATAGCGGTAGAACAATAAGGGGGTGGGGGTTCCTAGCCTGCGGTAACAAACTAAATAAAAGTGGGATAATATGGTTGAGTTAAGATGACAAATAAACAAGGGGTAGATTGTTAAAAGGGGGGAAAGCTTATAAACACTGATACTACAAACACAATGGTAATAAAACCGCAGGGGGGGCTAAAAGGAAGATGTAGAGAGCAGAAAGGGGAATAGAATAGATTATGACATTAGGGTTTGCCCTGTTATGGTATTGGAGTTAACTATAGCACCCAGAATCTTTTGCTAGTCTAGAAATAATGAGAGTTGTAGTTTAAGGAAATCTGACAACTAATCGATAACGAGGGAATAGAGGTGAAGCAAACAACAGTTAGGAAGAGAAGGGGAAAGCAGGGCACAGCAGAGACAGGGAAGAATAGGGAAAAGGAAGAAAAAAGAGACACCAGGGGACAGAGACAGAAAGAAGTAAGGGGTGTAGAGAAACAGGGAAGTAGCGATCATGGGGAGGAGGAACAATATCAAAACTCAGTTACAATAACCTGTGGGAATCTCAATTTCCAAGAAAAAGCACAGGGTGGCCCATGAGAAGCCCCAGTGATTCAGTTTCAGAGGGGGGATTCCTGCCCCCATCTCTCCCACTTTGTTTCGGCTCTGTGCCTCTGTCCTGGCCCCATGAGAGTCACATTCTCTCCCCACACTCCCTTTATCCCAACCCAGGTGCTGCAGCTCCCTCAGCTTGTGTGCATTTAAATAGTTAATTAACATTCACAGTCACAGTGTTGATACCAGATTGCTAGTGGGAAGGAAGATTGGATTTGGAGTTCGGACCTTGCGCTCACTCACCCAGTGTCATCAGGAGAGGGGGGGGGGCATGCACAAGTGCATGGCTGGAGGCAAAACCTGGCAGAAACAGAGACCAGTCTGCGAGCCTGAGATGGACAAAAGCTGCCAAGTGGCAAGGTGGTCACTGCTGGAGGAGGAGTTGACACTCGCCACGCCAGTGATGCAAGAGACGTGTTGACGTCATTACGCTGTGAAGCATAATGATGTAATGCACAGTGTGCACCAGGATGGCTAATTTTGAAGTTTTTTATCTGACAAAATTTTTTTTTTACGGACTTCAAGGACAGACCCTATTTTCCTGCATTTTTCATGGACTGCCTGTGAAATAAAAGACGGTTGGCAACCCTGCTGGTAGCCATGGGCATTTCATTACATACTGGTAGTGGTAGCAATTTCATTGCATTATGGGAGCCATTTTATTACATTCTGGGAGTTTTTTACATACTGGTAGCTATTTCATAATGGTAGCTATGGGAATTTTATCACATACTGGTAGCCATGGGAATTTCATTACATACTGGTAGCCATTTCATTACATACTGGTAGCTATGGGATTTTCTTTACATACTGGTAGCCATTTAATTACATACTGGTAGCCATGGGAATTTAGTCACATACTGGTAGCCATGGGAATTTAGTCACATACTGGTAGCCATTTCATTACATATGTTAGCCTTGGGAGTTACATACTGGCAGCCATTTCATTACATACTGTTAGCCATGGGAGTCACATACTGGTAGCCATTTCATTACATACTGTTAGCCATGGGCTAACATAAAACTGTCAGGCTATTACCTACCTGTATGCAGTGTGGAGCAGAGCAGCTGGAGGACAAAACAGTCATTGCCAGAAGAATCCATGAAGAGACATTGCAGAGGAGTGCAGGGGCGGCAGTTCTCAGTAGCACAACGTGGTCGGCGTGATGACGTCATCATGCCGGCGTGCACGGTGACATCATCGAGCAGCCGCAAAGTACTTCTGGGAACAGAAGAGTCTGGGCACCTCTTCAGGTAAGTTATGTTAAAACATTCGGGGCACTTTGCCAAAGATCCGGGGCACGTGCCCAGAATGTTTTAACATAGATATGCCACTGCAGGGACCACATAAAGGAAGAGACACCTGGCAGAGTACACCAAGCCAGGAGGGCCACAAGGAACAGGCCGGGATAGCACACACAAAGGTGTTTTTTAGAGGTATGTCCGGATATCCGGATGTGGAAGATAGTCCAGCGCGGGGCAGAAATAGAAGAAACAGCCCATCAAAAAAAGGGGGCTATAGGATTAAAGTCAATAATACCAATGTTTAACTGTCCGAAAGACCATCACCGAGGTGGAGACAAGTGTTTTACAAAAAGTCCTTGTATCGACAAATAAATTCAATGTTTTCAGATGAGAAGTTGATCTTTAAAAGATGAAGATATTGTTGTCCATTGACTGTGATGGTGACTCTATACCTTCTAATACTTGCAGATTAAAGAGTACATTTGACCCAGTGACCCAGTATATGGCTAGTAGAGGATTTTATTGTAAAGTCCAAGCAGATAAATGAGAAAAGACTACCAAGGTAAGCCTTTTAAAAGTAATGCTTCTACAATGGAATAGAGGATCTTTAAGAGAGGATAAAACATTAGTAGATCAGCAGGAAAGGATGGGTGCATAGAGGTGATGGACTGTAAGCATCTCAGTATCACACTGTGTGGTCACTGAGCAAATGTTACAAGATACTGCAAGAACTTGTTACATTTGGTAAAACCCACTAGTAGCCTTTAGCCAATTCTTTTAATGGACAAATTAGGCAAGTAAGCATGTGACTGAGATTACGGGTGTGACTAGTCACTGTACATAAACACAGTCATTTTATTCAGTTTTTCAAGGGGGTTCCATTTAATTACTGGAGAGTAAAAATGTGGGTTCAGAGAGGTGCAGTCTGTTGCACTCCACTGGACTAATTTAGAGAATTGATTCAATGCATTGCTATGCCAGTATTTAACATGAAAATGAACACAAAATCTTTTCAGACCTAAGGAATACACATACTGTACAGCAGGAACATTAAACAAAAGCATATCAAGAAATGTTAAGTCCCATTTGATGTCACTACAAGGTACTGTGGGAAAAGTGTAGCTAACCTGCTCTGCCTCCATGGGTTATAGCTAAAACCTTCCCTCTTTCTGGGAAAAAGCTTCAGCGTATTAGAGGGTAAACAGTTAGATCAGGTTTCAAAACACCTGCTCAACTTACCTGTGAGAGATCTAAAAGAGGCTTAACTAGTTCACCTGCAGGGGAAAATAATCCAATTAGGCCGAGGCCACACTGCAACGCACAGGAATCTCACACAAAATCGCGAGCATTATCGCACGCGATTGTGTGCGCTTTTCTTGTGTGTTCGCGTTCACATTTTGCGCATGCGTTTTCGCCTTTTCGCGTTATGGAAACGCTGCATTAACGCACCAAAAATGGTGAACTAATGCGTTACCAAAACGTGAACGGACGCGCAATCGCATGCGCATCGGAAATCGCGTGAATTTTTGTGTTCCCGCGATTTCCATCTTAGTGAAAATCGCGGGCACAATCGCGAGCGCGAAACGTGTGTGCAAACGCGAGAAAAACGCGCTAGTGTGGCCTAGCCCTTATTCCTGAAAAAAAATCCAAAAGTTTTGAAATTTCGGAAAGTTCCGACTTGGAACTGGGTTTGTTTCAAATTCGAAACCCATCACTGACTAACTGACCACACAGCCAACAAGAAAAATCCCTGTGCCTTTATTTATCTGAGTTATCATTGATTAGCTGGGAAGTAGGTCGGGTGTATTATCCTTTCACAGCCTTTATTTTGATATTACATTTTTTTGCACAAGTGTGTCTGTTCTGTCATATCAAGTAAAAGGTTCATAAACATTGTGGCAAAACATTTATTTTGTATATTCCCATGTTTAATTCCATGTCTCTGCAAATTATTTTTGCAGTTTATGATACAGCGCAAGTTTTAAATGCTTTGTTTTATATTAATGAAAAAATAAATTGCCAGCTACCTTCACCTTGTTTATTTTGTTTACTGTTTGTGTGCCTTTCATTTATATTATAAAATGAAGGACTTTTGGAAACAAGGGCAAATTTACTGAAATAATATTCTGCATGAACTGGATTGCAAACTGTCAATTTAACGCCTTATATCTTGGTTTGTTACGGACAAAGATAATTTTCTAAGAACAAAATGAAATGTAAATTTTAGGGAACTGACATTTTAATATCTACTATATAAAGCAGAATGTATGTATGTATGTATATATGTATCTGCTCACCTCACAGCCATGCCCCTGAATACATCCGCATAATGGCGACGCCCATGAAGTCCAGTTTGACCAATAAATCCCTGCATGTCACTTGCAGAGTGTGATTCCCCAATTCAGATGAAGGGCCTGGGCTCTGTGTGCTGCCCGACTTCAACAACACAGACACAGAGTCCACTTCAGTGACACAACAACAGTGTAATGTATGGATACACAACTCAGAGAGCTGCACACACAGAACAACAGCTTCTACAACGAGACATTTCCCTTAAGGTCTGTAACACATTACAATTTGCTCCTGGAAGGTTTGAAATATAAACCCCAAAAAGACTATCAGGGAGATTCAATAAAAGTTCTTATTGTTTAAAATGGTGCTAATTTTGCCCCAACCAATTAGATCTAATTTAACATTTGAAAGCTAACATCAGATTGGTTGGGGCAAAATTAGAACCATTTTAAAATGATAAGAACTTTTATTGAATAACCCTGTATGTTGTTATTGGTGATATGAATGACATTTATACACAAATATAAACCCTGGAAAGACTATGTTACTATTGGTGATATGAATCACATTTATATACAAATATAAACCCTGGAAAGACTATGTTACTATTGGTGATATGAATCACATTTGTGGTTATTGTCATGCTAAGAAATTTAAAGCTGATCCTCCTGGAATGAGTCCATGCCCCTAGATATTGCTGGCACAGCCACACCCCCAAACATCACGGTCATGCTCATATCCCAACCATCAAGGCCACACCCCCTAAGATAACTGCCATGCCCCCAAATATCGCAACTGTGACCTCAAATGTTGTGAGCATGCTACCAGATATTGTGGTCACCCCCCCCCCCAAAAAAACAAACATTATGGTCCGCCCCCATACATCATGGCCACACCCCCAAACACCACACCCATGACCCTAAATGGCACAGCCACTCTTTGAAACAACGTGGCCATGCCCCCAAATATCGCAACCACCAAATGTCACGTCCAAGCCTCCTGGACACCACAACATCACAGACACGACCCAGACTGTCCACAACCTAGAATGCCGTGCCCCCACCCACTGCAACATCACAGACATGCCCCATCCATGGACTACACAGGAATTACCTGCATTACCTGGACCTAAGAAACAGACACACACTATCCACATGTCACACACTTCACAGATAGTTACAACTAAAAGAACAAAGTCATCATGGCACTTTCAATTTGGACCAGAAGGTAACTTTATTGATTAGGATCTAATAGTCAATAGTACAGATAAGTGTTTAAGTGCAAACAAGGTGAATACTGCTAAAAATGTGCAAAAAATGGAGCACGTAATAAAAACACACAACGCTCAAAAAGCGCAACAGAATTAAGGCCAGCTTTATCAACACAGACAAAGAGCAGCACGTCACATGCTTCAGAAAATTGCAATCAATATGTTTTCCCAACAGCAAATTCCATGTAGCATGTTCACGAGTAGGTTCACCACAACATTTGTATATTTAAAATATAATGTTGTTGTTGTAAGGTTTTGCAATAAACTAGAGATGGTGAACTTCTGAAAGTTCCGTCCGTTTCAGATTTCAGAACTTTCCAGAAATCTGATTGGTTAATGTAAAGCATGTAAACCAAGCATTAAAACATTGACCAATCAGAAATGGATTAGGGTTTTCTGCAAACCTATATAAAGACGTGCAATCCGCTGCGGAACTCAGATGCCATCGCAGTAGATGGCTGAAGATAGAAGAAAGAAGCGTCTGGCAACATCGGCTCCGCTGAGGCCGGCATTGCCAGTGGGCTCACTGGTGGCCGCAGTGAGTCTGCCTGGCATCAGCGATCTGAGTGGGGTTGGTGTCGCCAGCCCGAAGACGTAGTGTCGGATCAAGACGCCGGCAACATCGGCCTCGTTGAGGTCGCCGGCGCCCGCCGGGGTTACCCATGGTGGCCGCAGGCCGCATATCCTCGGGGTCGGCAGTCTAAGCGGAGTTGGTGTCGCCCGGACTGGAAGAAAGAAGATGCCACCCAAGGGCTATTTTAAGAGCCGCACACTGGGGGTGACCCCCGCCAAAGGCACTTGTCAGTGCCGCAAGGGCCCTTACAAAGGCCGGGGAGGGGGGTCCTGGTTCGAGCTGCGGGACCCCTTAAGCCCCAAAAGGCCCCTCTCAGGGCCCCGCTGGAGGGTGCCTCCACCCCTCCTATTAGATAATAGTATATGCTTTTTTTTACTATGGGTAGTATATGCTTTCCCCTGGAGAAGGCAATGGTAGGCAGATGGATATTGCCGTATGCCTAGGTTTATTTGCCAGAATCTAGATAACTACATTAGGAAGAAACGCCTTTTAAAATGCAGTATTTTAGTAGCGCTGATCTTTAGCAGACAGAAAAGCTTTCCAAAGCATTAATGAGATTTGAAGTCTGTTGAGAGGATTAATCAGAGACACTGAACCAGTTACCTAAGAACGTGACTTATCTACACCGATTAAAAAGAAAAAATTCTATGACCTTGCATGCATATTTTAAGCAAGTTAATGCTTTGCATTTCATATGGAATATCACAGAAACGAAACATGATCATACATCACATAAATCATATATACTAATATTTTTCCATAAAAACAGCATTATACCTGACCTCAAATACAAGAAGATATTCTTACACCCTTGAGCTTGGGCTAATTCAAACCGACATAAAATGAAGGAATTTTTTTTTTTTAACATCACGGAAACATTAATTTCCTACATAAAACAAATAAGGATAGGAAAGCATGAAAGTAGCTTGCCTGCAAAACCTGCCACACACGTCTGTCTATAACAAAAGTACAGTCTAGGGAGAAACAATAGGAGTGCACTTTAAAGCCTGTGCCACAACAGGTAAGTTTCATATATAACAATAATGGAAAGAAGCACATTCATATATACATCCACATGCATTAATGCTAGTGTGAAACCACACAATGTTTCTGGG
Organism: Hymenochirus boettgeri; assembly: GCA_019447015.1. NCBI lineage: Eukaryota > Metazoa > Chordata > Amphibia > Anura > Pipidae > Hymenochirus > Hymenochirus boettgeri. The sequence goes on from CM033469.1 coordinate 75,497,059, forward strand.
AGTCTAAGCCAAAAGGGGCTTAGACCCCAGAAGCCTTGTGTGTATGATATAGAAAACTACAGTTCCCAGAAATCATGTAATTTCCTGTGTGTATGTTGTAAGTGATTGCTTATTGATTCTGGTACTAGTAGTTGTTCATTTTCCTGTTTAGGAGTAATGAATGTTCTCACTCATGCTGTATGTTGCTGCATGAAATGAATAACAATTTATGTTCTAATAAAAGTTATAAGCAACAAAGGATTGTGAGGAACTACATCCCTCTGTTCCAGAATCTGATTCCAAGAAAATCTGGTAGCTATCTAACTCAGAATATAAGAGTTGTACTGTATAGTTGCAACACAGGTGTAACCAACTACATTGGTGCAAACATATAAAATGTTAATCAAGCATACCCTCCTTCTTTGGGAGGAGCCATGTCATTTGTAATTGTAATTGATGACACTATTAGTTGTCCAATGCACTAAAGGGGGCTTAGTCTCCCCAAAACATAGAGTGGATTTAGCACTAACATTAAAAATGTTGGTTGAAATTGTTATATAAGTGTGTCTCTTTCCATTACATAAGGAATAATGTTCCCCTTTGTGTAATAGAAGGATATTGTGCCACCAAGGAGTTCCCTGACAGGAATCAGCCCCAGCAGGTTCCATTAGTGAAGTTAAAGGGCAACTCCACCCTCATAAGAATATCTTTCAGAAAGAATGGCCTCTTTAAAATATTTGATATCATACTTTGTCCTAGAATTCATTACTGTATCCTGCTATGCTTCTGGGGGCCTCATGGAAACTGACCAATTTAGAACCTGTACTGAGCCTGAGCATGCTCGGAAGAGGCAGACAGTGGATTAACATTCAGTCATTGGCTGTGATGTCAAATGTCAAATCCATAACTGACAGTTGCTAACTGGAAGAAACAGGAAGTAGAACCAGGGTAATAGGGCATTGTGCGAGACTCAGGGTAGACTTATATATTTCAGATTTCAAAAATATACCGTTTAGGGTTTTGGGGGGGATTAACCTGTATGTAAGTTTTCATTTTGGGCTGGACTTGCTTTAAAGTCATTGTTCAGGCATGAACATGGAATGGGAGGAGCAGTGGGATATAAGAAATATAAGAAATGAGTCACTTAGTGACATAGCTGGGTGATTTTATAAGGATATATAAAACTGCAGCTCCCATACTAAAATATCACACATGTATTATATAAGGGATAATGTGCCCCTTACAGTGTAATATAAGGATATTATGCCACAAGGAGTTCCCTGACCATATATTATAATGTGAAGGGGCGCATTATTTCTACTAGATTAAGCCTGTGTACAATAACAGGCGCTAGAAGCCCAGAGTGCCTCCATCCTCCATGACCCAAGGCCACAGTTTCCCTCTTAGGGTCCCAAACCCAGGGTCCCCCCTCTGCCCAGACCCAGGGCCCCCCCTCTGCCCCAGAACCAGCGCCCCCCTCTGCCCCAGACCAGTGCCCCCCCTCTCTGTCCCAGACCGAGGGTCCCCCATCTGTCCCAGACCCAGGGCCCCTCTCTGCCCCAGACCCAGGGCTTCCTCTGCCCCAGACCCCCCTCTGTCAAGACCCAGGGCCCCTGTCCCAGGGCCCCCCTCTGTCCAAGACCCAGGGCCCCCCTCTGTCCCAGACCCAGGGTCCCCCCTCTGTCCCAGCCCCCTCTCGTCCCAGACCCGGGCCCCTCCTCTGTCCCAGACCCAGGACCCCCTCTGTCCCAGACCCAGGGTCCTCCACACGTCCCAGACCCAGGGCCCCCCACTGTCCCAGACCCAGGTCACACCACTCTGTCCCAGACCAGGCCCCCCCTCTGTCACAGATCCAGAGTCCCCCATCTGTCCCAGACCCAGGGCCCCTCCTCTGCCCCAGACCAAGGCCGCCTCTGTCCCAGACCCAGGGTTCCCCACTCTGTCCCAGACCAGGGCCCCTCCTCTGTCCCAGACCCAGGCCCCCCCTGTCCCAGACCCAGAGTCCCCCGTCTGTCCAGACCCAGGGCCCTCCTCTGCCCCAGACCCAGGGCCCCCCCTGTCCCAGACCCAGGGCCCCCACTCTGTCCCAGACCCAGAGTCCACCGTCTGTCCCAGAACCAGGGCCCCTCCGCTGCCCAGACCCAGGGCCCCCTGTCCCAGACCCAGGGCCCCCACTCTGTCCCAGACCCAGGTCACACCACCTCTGTCCCAGCCTCAGGCCCCCCCTCTGTCACAGATCAGAGTCCCCCGTCTGTCGCAGACCCAGGGCCCTCCTCTGCCCCAGACCCAAGGCCCCCTGTCCCAGACCCAGGGTTCCCCACTCTGTCCCGGACCCCGGGCCCCTCCCTCTGTCCAGACCCAGGCCCCCCCTCTCCAGACCAGGGCCCCCATCTTTCCCAGACCCAGAGTCCCCCATCTGTCCCAGACCCAGGGCCCCTCCTCTGCCCCAGACCCAGGGCCCCCCCTGTCCCAGACCCAGGGCCTCCCACTCTGTCCCGACCCAGAGTCCCCCGTCTGTCCCAGAACCAGGGCCCCTCCACTGCCCCAGACCCAGGGCCCCCCACTCTGTCCCAGACCCAGGTCCCACCACCTCTGTCCCAGCCCCCCCCCTCTGTCACAGATCCAGAGTCCCCTGTCTGTCCCAGACCCATGGCCCCTCCTCTGCCCTAGACCCAGGGCCCCCTGTCCCAGACCCAGGGTCTCCCACTCTGTCCCAGACCAGGGCTGACCTGTTCCCAGACCAGGGTCTCTCTGTCCAGCCCCCCCCTCTGTCCCAGACCCAGGGTCCCCCACTTTGTCCCAGACCCAGGGTCCCCCTCTGTCCCAGACCCAGCCCTCGTCCCAGACCTAGTGCCCCCCTCTGTCCAGTGCTGGCTCCCCCTCTGTCCCAGACCCAGCCCCCCCCCCTCTGTCCCGACCCAGTCCCCCCTCTGTCCCAGAACCCAGCCCCCCTCTGTCCCAAACCAGGGCCCCCCTCTGTGCCAGACCCAGGGCCCACCGTCTGTCCCGACCCAGGGCCCCTCTCTGCCCCAGGGCCCCCCACACTGTCCCAGACCAAGGTCCCACCCCCTTTGTCCCAGACCCAGCCCCCACCCTCTGTCACAGACCCAGGGCCGCCCTCTGTCCCAGACCCAGGGCTCCTCCTCTGCCCCAGATCCAGCCCCCACTGTTCCAGACCCAGGGTCCCCCACTCTGTCCAGACCCAGGGCTCCTCCTCTGCCCCAGATCCAGCCCCCGTCCCAGACCCAGGGTCCACCACTTTGTCCCAGACCCAGGGTCCCCCTCTGTCCCAGCCCCAGCCCCCCTCGTTCCAGACCCAGGCCCCCCCCTCTGTCCCAGACCCAGGGCCCCCCTCTGTCCCAGACCCAGGGCCCCCCTCTGTCCCAGACCCATCCCCCCTCTGCCCAGACTCAGCCCCCTGTGCCAGACCCAGGGTCCCCCTCTGCCCTGACCCAGGGCCCCTCCTCTGCCCCAGACCCAGGGGCCCCCACACTGTCCCAGACCCGGTCCCACCCCTCTGTCCCAGACCAGACCCCCCCCCTCTGTCATCTAGTCAGCCCTGACACTTTTGTTAATAGGAGGTAATTTAGCATGGTGTCATGTCAGTGAGCAGTTCTGACTCCCCCCACCCTCACCCAGACATTGATTTCTAGTGCAACCCTCTCCCTCAGTCTGTGGTCTGTGGTCCTGCCCCTTAATGCAAACTTGTGATCCGATTGGCTGTTCTGCTCTGAAGGGAAAAGAAGCAGCCAATCAGGTAGATTGGCTGCTTCTTTTACTCCAGAGCAGCCACACACACACACTGACACATGGACGCACACTTGCATTTTATTATATAGGATAATATAGGATAATATTTTTTATATAGGATAATACATAAGTATCAGATTCCTTCACCCCGTTCGCATTTTAAATTCCAGCCTTGTCCCTATTTCCACCTTAAATCCCCAAGCTACCTTCTGTAATTTAAACTCAGTAAGAAAGGAACATCCCAGCCCAGCATCTATGCAGTTAAACACAATCTTTTTGGAGGAGGAGAGAGACAATTGGTTATGAAGTGACAGGAAGCAGCTTCAGCAGGTTCTGTTAGTGAAGTTAAACACTGAAAAAATGCTGAGATTGCCCAGGCATGAACACTGGAATGGGCGGAGTAGTGGGATATAAGAAATATAAGAAATGAGTCACTTAGCGACATAGCTGAGTGATTTTTATAAGGATATATACCACTGCAGCTCCCATTATAAATATCAACACTTATGTATTATATAGTGGATAATGTACCCCTACTGTAAATTATAAGGATATATAACTCACCGAGGAGTTCCGTGACCATATAAAAGCACGAGGCCGCAGGCCGAGTGACTTTTATATAGGACACGGAACTCCGAGACTCCGAGGTGTCTTCTAATACCCTTATAATTTACAGTAAGGGGTACATTATCCATTATAATTCACCCCTTTCAATTTTTTTTTATCAGATATTCCCTGCCTGTAACACCACAACCCTCTATGTTAAACACACAATACTGTGCCCCCCCTTCTTAGATTCACACACACCTCCCTTTTCTACAGATAAACACTAACACATTCCCTAAGCCTCCCCCCCAGCATACCATGCCTTAAAACTGCTTTATTAAAACAAACTGAACTTGGTTCCCCCTCCTCACCCCCATTTACCTTCATGCATAGAAGTCAGACCAGGAAGCAGCAACGCGATGTTCCAGTTCCCTCCCCCGCTGTCAGGAAGAGTTACAGCCCTGCACTAATTAAATATTCACTTCGCTCCCGCCCCTCTGCTTCCGCACAGAATATCCTGGGGAGGATGAGGAGACTCGGCATTGGCTGAGAGAGGGCATCGGGCTGGAGAGACGGACTACACAGTGAGTGAACCTGCATAACTACAAGGGGGAACCACTTCCTGTTATAATCGGCGCGCTACTACGCAGTAGGCGCCGATTATAGCAATATTATTACAGTTGGGTCATAGGGATTAATGGGAGGGGGGGGTTATAATAATATATTCCCGCAAAGCTTGAAAAAGCCAAATTCGTTCTTTCTATTTCTTCTTCTTTTACCTTTTTCCGTTTCATTCTTCCACTTTTTTGGACTGTATCTCCTCCCACAGTTTTTGAGTAGAGACATGAAATTCGGTACAGACGTGCGGGGCATATAGGAGAAGTATGCTATCTTCTAGCTAAGAAATCCGCGGAAGCGTTACGGCGTTATCTGCGAATTTCAGGACATTTTTTTTCCATAGACTATAATGGTAACAATCCTCAAATGTGAATATTTCAAAACTGTTTGTTTCATGGTCATAAGTACAAACAGTGATACCCCCAACCCCCCACTCAGAACCTGGTACACCCACCTACTGACCTACCTTGCATTCCCATGGAAGCCATACTTAAGGGTAACTAAAGTCGAAAAAACTAATTTCGATCAATCATCAATAAAAGTTAGTTTTATGGTCATACATGCAAAAAACATATACCCCCCCACCTCACATGGGTAACACACCTTCTGACCTACCCTTATTCCTTTGGAAGCCATACTTAAAGGGTAAATAAAGTCCAAAAAACTAATTTAGATTTTTCTTAATAAAAAATATTTTTTGGGTTGTAAACACCAAAAAAGACATACCTCTCAACCAGACCCAGGTACACACACTATGATCTTACTTATCCATTACTGTGGCAGCCATACTTAAAGGGTAACTAAAGTAAAAAAAAATAATTTAGATTTATCCTCAATAAAAGATTAGTTTTATGGTTTTAAACAACAAAAAAGACATACCCACTCAACCAGACCCACACACCTACTAATTTACTTATCCATTACTGTGGCAGCCATATTTTAAAGGGAACTAAAGTAAAAAAAGCAAATTTTGATTAATAATCAAAAGAGTTGTTTTTTGTAACGCCCAATGTGATACAGGTAAACACACCTTCTGACCTACCCCTCCATTACTGTTGCAGCCATACTTAAAGGGTAAAAAAAAAAAAAGTTAAAAAAATAATTTTGACCAATCATCAAAAGTTTTTTTCAACTCCAACCGATCCAGGTACACACACCTACTGACCCACCATTCCATTTCCATGGCAGCCATATTTAAAGGGTAACTATAGTCAAAAACACACATTTTAACCAATCATCAAAAAAGTTAGTATGTTCTCCCCAACCTTATATGAGTAAACCAACACCAACTGACCTACCTTTAATGCATGTGACATATTTAAGGGTAAATAAGAAACAACAATCATTGGCATTATTGAGTTTTAAAATCTGCAGCACAAACACATAAAATCCCTTCCAAATGCGTTCTTTCAAGCAAAATTCAAAGTTTATACTTTTCAATAAATATTTCATTATAGTTGAAATTGTGGAGCATTGTTTCCCTATGGAAACAGCAGCAATACATGAGTAGATTTTCAGCCGGTGACACTTGATTAATATTGTATTGAAGAGGGAGAGTCCAACACACTGGATAGTGTCCTTTTAAGAGTTATATTTTCATCCCAGCTTTTTGTTTCAAAGGTGATAGGAACCCAAAGGGATTAACATGGTAATAGACCAAGGTTTTCCTTTACAATGAGAGGTGAACATTGTAGACTAATAAACTAAAAACCTTTTATTCAACAAATTAATCTGCGAAAACGGCAAAATGTAAAAGTCATTATTTACCTATGAAAATTTGATGCAAAATTTGCCTAAAACTCCTTTTCCCAGCCCTTCACATTAAAAATGTTTTATCCATTACATATACTGTACGTACAGTCAGTTTACTTACATCGTTCACGCCCAGAGGCAATTCCTTTACTTCAAAGTTCTCTGTATATGAAGTTTCCTGCAGCTCTCCCAGGCCCAAAGGCAAAATTCAATCATCTTTTTCCCAATTAGTTTAGTATTTTAGCTCCACTATGTGACAGCAGTGTTAACAAACATAATTTCTATAAATAAACATGATGCTGGGAGTTTGCTCTGAGACTGTTGTCATTATCTACTATAATAAGTCTTCTGATCTATGTATAACACGGTATTGCTAGTAAGTCTCACATCTACAAATATTGTTGGTGATCTAAATTGACAAACAATAGACACTCAAATTTCTATCTATACACAGTACAGTTTTAGTGACACCAGAAAGACAATCTGTTTGAGTTGGGATTTTCTAGTACTATTAAGGGGCTTATTCAATAAAGGGTGCAAAATGTTGCCCATGTTCTTAGTATAGATTCAAATGAACGTCTTTGCGCCGTTTGTGCAGCGTGTCACAGCGGTTACTGAGCGTTGCCGGTAGGAAAATGCTGCATGCAACCTTCTCCTAGCGGCAAACATCTGGAACCGCTAGTGAAAATGCTGAAAAACGGTGTACAGACGTTCGTCTGATTCTAGCCTTAATCTGCAGCAACCAATTAGATTTCATAAATGTTTTCTAACTATGTTGACAGTAAAAATGTAATCTGATTGGTTGAGGCAAATGAACAGCTTAGGCAAAATTTGAATTCTTATCGAATCCCTTTTTAGCGATACTGCTCCTCGGAAACCAACATTCATTTACGATCGCTTCGTTAAGCTACAATAATGATCGTAAATATCACGACCGCAATCAATATTACGATCCCCATAGAATACCATTGCGGTATTCTACTACCACATGGAACATTAACAAATGTCGCTGTAAATGTACGATTGCAGCCATACATTTATGGTCGCTGTCGTACATTACTGATAACGTGCGGTATTGCTAATGGCGATACTGTGTTTTACAAATATGGCCCATTGTTCTGCAACACACCACCTATCACATATAGAGATGGCCGAAACTGTGAGTTTGTCCCCGTTTTCGGATTTTCGGGAAAATTCGAAAATCCGGAAAATCCGAAAACGGACCCATAGAGTCTATGGGGGAAAAAAATTAGAAAGTTTCTATCAATTTTAAGGATTAAATAGTAATAGCAGGGTACTGTTAATAGCAAAGGGACCTGGGGAATGGTCGGGGAACCCGTAAATATAAATAAAACTCATTTAAAATCTATCTTTCCTCACGGTCGGGCTTTTTTTGAGTTTCACGACTATTCGAGGGTTACCGAAATCGAACACTACTTTCGAGGGTTACCGATATCACAAATACGAGGGTTACCGAAATCAGCATGTACATTCGAGGGTTGGCGAAATCAGCACAAACATTCGAGGGTTACCGAAATCGATCGCACTTTTCGAGGGTTGATGGACTTACGATTTCGGGGTTACCTGGATTCGTACAATTATCGAGGGTTACCGAAATTGATCCCACTTACATTACATTTTTTTTACACTTCGATTCGATAATCATCTACTTTCGATTAGATAATTATCGAATTTACGATAAAAATCGAAAACTCTGAAAATTCGAGTTTCGAAAAATCTGGGAAAGTTTCGGGGACTTCGAAACCGCCGGATTCGAATTGAAAAATGGGTTCTATTAGAACCCAAAGTACATCTCTAATCACATACTGCAATGCCCCAATCATTCAATTCTTCTCAACCATTCTTCACCCTCCTTATGTTTTCCTAACCCCTGCTCATGTATTCACATGGGTAGCTTTTTTTGGATTATTATTATTATTATCTAATAATACCCTACAATAAGGTTTACTTAGAAGGTAAATAACCTTATAAGGTTTACCTTGCTGTGATCTGTCACACTTCCAGTCTGGTTCCTGATTTAATTTAACAATTGGGAATCTGGTTTGTCTTATTTTAGATTTTGTATTTTGCATACAGAAAGGAACAATCTGGAAATGGTTCAATTTATTTTCTAAATAAAACCTTTTCTCTCGAGTTTATTCAGAAGCAACTAATATTTAGATACCCTGATGACATAACATATAAATATGGTAAAACAGATTCAAGTGTAAGTGTATCTACTGTAATAACTGGAATGATCTAAATTTAACCTCTGTGTATCTTTTCTAATCTTTAAAGGAATGATTCCAAAAAAGCAAGTTAACTCGTTTCTGACACTTATACAATCAGCATTCCCCATTCAACGATTAAATTAAAATAATTAGAAACAGAACAATCTTTCATTATATAACGAACCAAAGTCATTATTGAAAAACCTAAAATGTACATTCAAAATTGAATTCTGAGATTAAAGGAATTAATAAAATAAAAGCTTTTTTTATTATTTAATTATTTTTATGTTGTTGGCTTAAAAGATTACGTTTTGGGCAGGGCAGAGGCTGATCATTCATGGAGAAAGACATGCAGTAGTGGAGCTCTGTGGTTTAAAAAGCCCAATACCTCTCCTTAGACCAAAAAGCTGTGGGATCTCATAGAAAAACTGTTGAAGCTGCTAGATAGGTCAAGGAATGCCACGAGGAACAGAAACAGAAACGAAAGGGGATAACAGGATACAGGGTCCGGTTCAAGCTGCGGGACCCCTAAGCCTAAGGCTCTATCGAACGCAAGGCTTGATAGGGCCAGGGAGGGGGGGCCGTTTTGAGCTGCGGGATTCCTAGCCAAAAGGAGATGACCCCTCACAGGGGGGTGCAGCCTCCATATTAACTGACAGCTACAGTTAATGAATGACTCAATTCATTTCAAAAAAAAAGTGACACGCAGGGATGCTCCTTGTCACCACTTCTCTTCGCCCTTGTATATTCGTACCACCCCGCGGGGGGGGTGAGGGCAGGTGGGGTAACACCCCCGCACGCCCCTTGAGGAATGCAACCACACACGGCGATCCTTTTGGCATTCTTCCAGCCCCTTGCAATCTCGGCACCTTCAAGGCACATCAGGTATAAATAGAAACAAGCGGTAACTGATGTGAAGTTAACAAGGCGTAAGTTTTCGCAGCTGGGTTTTGCGCATTGTGTAAATCACGTTATTAAATGCGGGAAATGGCGGGAAACTCGGCCGCAAAAAGTTGCACGCTCGTTTATAAATATGCCCCTAATAGCAATCTATGGGGCATATTTATAAAGGGACGAAATAGCGCCTAAAGATTACTGCCGCACATGCGCCCGCGAAAATAGCACTATCCCGTTATAACGGCGAGCGCCATTGCCGCAATATGCCGGCCGCAGGGGTACCTCTCGGGGTTAGAGCAAAAAGTGATCAAGTTTCTGACAGCGCTAAAAATATAGAAAAGAATAAAGGCAAGTCATTCTTTTCAGTTTAGTGTCCCTTTAAGCTGGCCATACATTAGGAAACTTCTTAAACTTCTTGTAATATTCAGAAAACTGCCCAGACTGATCATTTTGCAATTATCTAATATATGGCCAGCATTACATTAGATATAACAGATCAAGCATTTGTCTACCCCCCACTTTGCTTTAAAGTGACATTAAACTGTAATTTTTAACCTCTCATCTGCACATGCAAGCCTAGTGTAAAGATGGAAGGAATATTGGTCCTGCTGGGAAAATCATCAGATTGAGTGGGGATGTGCTATCACTCCTATTCCACTGCACACAGGGAGGTACAGTAGTAATACACTCTCCTTCCTGTGAATTGTAGTTTTCCCCAAAACATTGGTAAAAAAAATATTTTGTTCCTTTAAAGCACTAACAGTTAACATATTCCTAAAGACCATAAAAGAGAGTTTTAATTCAGAAGCTAAGAATTCTATTTTCTTACACACAAATGTATCACTGATAAAGTTAATTTTAATGTAATGTGTTTTCAATAATATTTTTATACTTTCAACTGTATCTTAAAGTTAATTACATTTAGCAACTTATAATGTGAGATTACACCAATCTTTGGAAATTTTATTCTGTATTGTCTGGTGACAATTACGTAACCAACCACCAAGTTAAATTATTGAAAACACTGGCTAATCTCACACTTTTATTTTGTGGTGTTCAAAAACTCATCAAGTAATAATTAAATATGTACATAAATTTGAATATATTTATTTTTTTTTTCTTTCTACAATATTAAAAATGCCATGTTCGATCATTCTTTTAAATAGTGATATTATATGTTGGGATTTAACTTTTCTTTCTGGTGACTAATAGTAATAGTCAAAGGTACCCTGTGGGTAGAAACATGAATGAAAATGAATCATGAAGTTTAGGAAAGTAGTTTGTTAGCATGGTACAGGTAGAGTAATAAAACCATTCATTGATATAAGGCCTCTTCAAACTTATAAGTACAGTATGACTCATGAACTTCAGCAGTAGTGTGTTACCACAGTAATAGTGAAATATATTTTTCATATAAACGACCACTCCAATTCTTGTAGAAACACAGCAAAATAATTATAGTTGTGTTTTTGTGTCTTGGCAAATTTCACTTTTCTCTGTTACGAATAGTTTATTTACCAATTCGCCAACCAATATTTCAGCCCAATTATTCTGCTTATTTAAATACATTCAATTAGCTTTGATTAACCAATAGAGATGAACCCCAACCAGCATCCTAAGCAGATTTGATGGATCCACCGGAACTCAGACTTTTTCTCAAACAGTTTTCAAATTTTTTTAAATTCAAAAATCAAAGATTTTCGATATTTCTAGAAATTTCTAATTCAAAAATCAACGTTTTAGAAATTTCAAACATTTCTAAAATCTCGAAAATACTATGCGCAATGCCAAAAGAGGAAGCGCATAATCTTTTTTGTATGGTGTTCTTTAAAATGTTCCCAAGACCATTTCTTAAGTCTCTGAGCCATTTGCACTAACATACAGTACTATTGCTATTTATACCTTAATTTTAGGCTGGGTACACACCAGCCAATATTATCGGTTGGCAGACAGATTGACGGCACTTTCGGACGATCGGCTGAAAATATCGGCTGGTGTGGGACGGGCAGTCACGACCGACATTAATCGTTCGTTTGTCCAGATCGGACGAATGAACGATCAGGCTCGTACCGAGCACTCGGTCGGAACAAAATGTCCCTCTGTGTGTACCCAGCCTTAGGCAGAACTTTCAGATTTTTTTAACTCCCAATAATGTCAATGGGTCCGGCAGATGGAGCAGATTTCAGTGAGTTTGGCTATGTCTATTAACCAACAGTTTAGATCATCCCCTCAAAAAATGATTTTGTAAACGAAACAACATTTTGTGGAAATTATTAGAAACGAGCAAAACTGTCTATTTTCATTTTCCCTGCAGTTCCACAGAACTTATTAAAATTCAGAAAATCTGATTCAAACCCAATTGAAGAGGAATATTGAAGAGGAATATTTCTACTGTGATTTTCCAATATTTGACCTTGGTATTTACATTTTCGACCATGGTTGAACTTGATAACAGCAAAACAGAAGTGGCAGTGGAAAGATAATTACTTTTTGGGGGGGGGGTTATATTTGCTTTGATTAGATTTCAATAGTCATACTAAATATACAACTTCAATAATTATTTTTAACTTAATGCAAATGTAAGGTTTTTAGTTTAATGTCAGTCTAAACATTGCAAATGAGCAATCAGAGCAAAGGTTAAATCAATTTCCCTTATAAAAGTTAACAGGTTTCAGAACATCACATATATAAACAGGTGATGTAGCATTTCACTTGAACTTTCAGAACATCTCAGGTAAGCTGTATATATCATCCAACAACAACTCACAGTCCTCACATTTGGATTATTATATATAGTATATGCTTTTTTTTACTATGGGTAGTATATGCTTTCCCCTGGAGAAGGCAATGGTAGGCAGATGGATATTGCCGTATGCCTAGGTTTATTTGCCAGAATCTAGATAACTACATTAGGAAGAAACGCCTTTTTCAAAATGCAGTATTTTAGTAGCGCTGATCTTTTAGCAGACAGAAAAGCTTTCCAAAGCATTAATGAGATTTGAAGTCTGTTGAGAGGATTAATCAGAGACACTGAACCATGTTACCTAAGAACGTGACTTATCTACACCGAATTAAAAAGAAAAAAATTCTATGACCTTGCATGCATATTTTAAGCAAAGTTAATGCTTTGCATTTCATATGGAATATCACAGAAATCGAAACATGATCATACATCACAATAAATCATATATACTAATATTTTTCCATAAAAACAGCATTATACCTGACCTCAAATACAAGAAGATATTCTTCCACCCTTCTGAGCTTGGGCTAATTCAAACCGGACATAAAATGAAGGAATTTTTTTTTTTAACATCACGGAAACATTAATTTCCTACATTAAACAAATAAGGATAGGAAAGCATGAAAGTAGCTTGCCTGCAAAACCTGCAAAACAACGTCTGTCTATAACAAAGTACAGTCTAGGGAGAAACAATAGGAGCTGCACTCTTAAAGCCTGTGCCACAACAGGTAAGTTTCATATATAACAATAATGGAAAGAAGCACATTCATATATACATTTCCACATGCATTAATGCTAGTGCTGAAACCACACAATGTTTCTGGGAGTCTAAGCCAAAAGGGGCTTAGACCCCCAGAAGCCTTGTGTGTATGATATAGAAAACTACAGTTCCCAGAAATCATGTAATTTCCTGTGTGTATGTTGTAAGTGATTGCTTATTGATTCTGGTACTAGTAGTTGTTCATTTTCCTGTTTAGGAGTAATGAATGTTTCTCACTCATGTACTGTATGTTGCTGCATTGAAATGAATAACAATTTCTGTTCTAATAAAAGTTATAAGCAACAAAGGATTGTGAGGAACTACATCCCTCTGTTCCAGAATCTGATTCCAAGAAAATCTGGTAGCTCATCTAACTCAGAATATAAGAGTTGTACTGTATAGTTGCAACACAGGTGTAACCAAACTACATTGGTGCAAACATATAAAATGTTAATTAAGCATACCCCTCCTTCTTTGGGAGGAGCCATGTCATTTGTAATTGTAATTGATGACACTATTAGTTGTCCAATGCACTAAAGGGGGCTTAGTCTCCCCAAAACATAGAGTGGATTTAGCACTAACATTAAAAATGTTGGTTGAAATTGTTATATAAGTGTGTCTCTTTCCATTACATAAGGAATAATGTTCCCCTTTTAGTGTAATAGAAGGATATTGTGCCACCAAGGAGTTCCCTGACAGGAATCAGCCCCAGCAGGTTCCATTAGTGAAGTTAAAGGGCAACTCCACCCTCATAAGAATATCTTTCAGAAAGAATGGCCTCTTTAAAATATTTGATATCATACTTTGTCCTATGAATTCATTCTAACTACTGCCTTATGGGCTGCCCAGATCACTGTGGTATTTAATTCCTCTGAAGTGTTCTCTTTGAAGTAGTTTTCAATAGTTTGGGAGATTTCTGTGAGAGTTCATTAATCTGTTAAAATTGCACCATTTAGTTTCCATCTGTAATTCATCGTTGTTTGGAGAAAATTTGTGAAGTCTGCTGTTGCATGAGCGTGGTCTGACCAAGAGATGCATGAGATATCTGAGTTGGAAAGTGTTGGTAGAAGGGCTTATAGAATGTAGTCTATACGTGTATATAGGTCATGGGGATGTGAGTAGATTGTGTAGTTCTTGTTGGAGGGGTGTTGTATACGCCAGACGTCCCATAAATTGAAGAGTTTCATTAAAGATATAAGAGGTTTGGGAGATAGTGTCTGGAGTTTGTTTGTCGAATGTCTGGATCTATCTATTTTAGGGTCTAGTGAAATGTTGAAATCTCCTGCCATGATTAGTTTTCCTAGGTCGAGTGTTAATTGTTTAGCTTGTAATCCTGGCTGTTCTGACTGTGCCTGTTAGTATAAGGTAGTGCCCCTCCAGGTCTCTGATACAGTATTCTTCCACAAAATTCACATTTTTATGAAACAATATGGCACACCACCCTTCTTGACTGACACCGATGAATAATAATGGGTTGTGTAATGTTTGGGTTCTTTGGATTTGATAAAATGGGTTTCTTGCAGAAAGAGGATATCGCCCCTTTCTTTTTCATAGTATTTTAGAGCTAAATCCCTTTTGGTGGGGCTATTCAGTCCCTTAACAAGTAGGCGGAACTCGGAATTTGTTTTGAAGTTCATTGTTATAGTTTGTTATGTTTATTCAGGTGTCGAGTCAGTCTGGGCGGGTCTGGTAACATCTTATTCCTACGAGTAGGCTGGTTTACATGGTATGTTAATCTATAGTGGTTTGGTGAGATATGGTGATTGATAGGTATTGTTAGTAATATGGGTACCATCTAAGTAGCTTTTGTTAATAGACTGTGGCCATAGAGTAACTTTTGATACAAGGGGCAACATTGGCATTAGAAGATATATTAGCAACCATATAATCATTAACATTTGTTTAGGTCTTATCATCAATAAAAACATTGTCGACAGTTTTGTATAGAAAAGAGGGGAGAAAAGATACAAGTATAAAAAGAGAGAAAGGAAAAGGGTTAAAAGGGAGTTCCTGGTGAACCTGATTCGTAGTGTTGTCAATAAGATAGCTTTTGGTGTAGAGTGCAGGATTGGTATCCATGGGAGTATTAACTTCCATATAATCATTGACTTTTAAAGGGGGTTTAACATGCCTGGAGGCATTGTCAATGGCCTTGTATAGGAAAGAGGAGAGAAAAAGTATAAGAGTATTTAGAGAGGAAAGGAAAAAATTGGGAGGGGGACCCCTGGCAGGACCATCTCGTGTTAATGTCGGTAGGGTGTCCCCAAGGGCAGGGAGGGTTCCCAGCGACCAAAAACATATTAATATCTGTGTAAACATTAACATTTGTGCAAAGTTTGACATCCATAATAAAATTTTCAACAACTTTATATAGAAAAGGAGGTAGAAAAGGTATAAGAGTCGGTAGAGTGGAAATGAAACTGTTTGGAGAGGGCCACAATGGGGCCTATCTCGTATTGTTGTCCTTCAATGTATAGAAGATCCTGGGCAACAAAAAACAACTTGGCATCCATATAAACATTAACATTATTGCTAAACTTGACATCCTCAGGTATGGTTGAAAGGATAGTGACCTCTTCTCGAACTCCACGGATCCTAATATTGTTGAGGCGGGACCAGCTGTCACTATCCTCCTGGCTGTTTTGGAGGGCTTTAAGTTGCTGCCATAGCTCTGTGATATCTGAGTCTGTTTGTTCGCAGAAGCAAGACATGTGGCCAAAGGAAGATTCCAGTTTCTCCATCCTGTCGCCTAGGGCAGTGACCTCCGCCTTTTGTTAAAACCTTTGTTATAACCCTTTCTAGGTTGCTGTAGATGTTAGTATATAAATTGTCCAAGTATTTGCGGGATATCGAATCCGTGGTCCGTTTTATTAAAGAATCCGGAGACATCACCCTTGAATTCAGGCTGCTTTTTCGGATCCCATGGTGGAATGAGTTTATTGAGAATTGTTGGTGGTTATTTACCTTGGTAGGTTATTAAAGCTTTTAATGGATCTTGTGTCCTAGGGAGCTCTCCTAGTGCACGTCCATCTCCTTCCCTGGTCAGGCTCCACCCCTTGATTTGTAGTTTAGAAAGAGACAGAGAGGGTGCTGTTCTGGCTTCTGCTCTTGAAGGCATTCTTGAAGAGAGGAATCTGTTTATCGTGGGAAACACTCAGAATTTGTATCCCTGATCTAGAGTTTAAAACCCAGGTATTCGATGTTGTTCAAGCCCATTTCTCCTTTAAGAGGGAAAGCCTTCTCCCCACTGGCAGACAATGGGTTTGCAGACTTTCATAATTGTCTTGCTCTGCCTCATCTACCTTAAAAGGACTGATGGGATGATATCCCTGTCACAGATTCTTGTTGCAGTAGAGGCTTGCCTGGTCTGTATTATCTCCTGGGTCCCTGGAAAAGATAAGAGACAGGAGGTGGGTCTTGAAGATGATGATGGGAGGTTGTTCTAAGCAGAATTGCGTTCAATCAACTCTTCCAGTTTGGAACCAAAGAGGAGTTTACCTTCGAATGGAATTGGGATTTGACATCAGTTTTGATAGCCAGAACTTGTTTGCTCTGGCCAAATTTGTAATTGCCATAGGAGGGCATAAAGCTGCTCCTGATAATCAAAAAAATATTTTCAAGATGGAATCTTGCCTTTTATCCACGGGTTCTCGCAAGGCCACAGTGTCTTCGGTGGCAAGGATGGTCTTTCTGGCAGCTTTAGTAATGGCTGTATCCACCTCTGGGGATCATCGGATCATCCCAAGTATTGGTAATAGCTTGATGAAATGGATATGTTTTTCTGTTCTGAGAAGCTGAGAATTTTCTGTTGAGAGTTCTCTTTGAATGGTTTCTAGAAATTGATCATGAAAACATGAGGTCTGATGGTCTTGGCTGTTCAGGTTCTGAGATTTGTAATGTGTCTCTAATCATTTTGATCAGGTGGGATAGGACATCCTGTGTTTGGATATTTTTGGATTGAGATTTGAGTATCTCTTTCAAAATCTTTTTTCCTGGTTCTAATGAAGAAAGGGCTTTTGGATGTATCATTGCTGATACTTGACACATAATGTTTTCCGTGAATTTGAAAAGAGCCAAATCCATCATGTCTTTGACTAAATTTAACAGCTGATCCTAAAACCCACACTACCCAATGTACTATGGGGTTAGCATGGGTTTAACACTTATTTTACGGACATTTTCTGTATTGCACCTGATGCAATAAGTGAAGTTACATTTTCCGAAATTGTTTAGTGTGAAACTCAAAACTTTAATGCAACCCTACTTTAAACCCCCAGCAACCTGGTGCTTTACTTCGATCCCATGATGCCCTAATAATTTTCCACTCATGGCTCCTTTTCAGCTGTCAGATGTGCTGTCCCGACCAAGTGCCTATCTTCGACACATGCGCGCCAATACAAAAAAGGCGTGCAATTGGGACAGCACACCTGACAGCTGAAAAGGACCTGCCAGTAAGGTAAGTGTTGCAGTGTTATATATATTATTCATAGGGTGTGTGAATAATATAAGGGATAATGCGCCCCTTACAGTGTAATATAAGGATATTATGCCACCGAGGAGTTCCCTGACCATATAGAAGCACAAGGCCATAGGCCGAGTACTTTTATACAGGACAGGGAACTCCGAGGTGGCGTAATGTCCTTATATTATAATGTGAAGGGGCGCATTATTTCTTATAATACATAAGTATCGGATTGCTTCACCCCATTCACATTTTAAATTCTAGCCTTGTCCCTATTTCCACCTTAAATCCCCCAACCTACCTTCTGTAACTTAAACTCAGTAGAAAGGAACATCCCAGGCCAGCATCTATGCGGTTAAACAAATCTTTGTGGAGGAGGAGAGAGACATTGGTTATGAAGTGACAGGAGGCAGATCCAGCAGGTTCTGTTAGTGAAGTTAAACATGGCAAAAAATGCTGAGTCATTGTCCAGGCATGAACACTGGAATGGGCGGAGTAGTGGGATATAAGAAATATAAGAAATGAGTCACTTAGCGACATAGCTGAGTGATTTTTATAAGGATATATACCACTGCAGCTCCCATTATAAAATATCCCACGAGTGGGTTGGAGGTGCACAAGATAAGTAAATATAATAAGATAATATAAAGAAAAAGTATCTGGCACACTCCAGGGTAGTGTCAAACAGTAAAAAAAATCCCTTTATTATAGTCACATTGGAATGGGGAAAATTACAAAGACAAAGTGCAGTGCAGAGTTAACTCTTAACACAATAATGTAAGCATATTACACTTATCCCTTATATTAATATAATATAATGATCTAAAATGTAGATTGAAATATCTGAACACTAGTGGGCAGTCTCTGATCATAGGATAGACTCTGATTGAGACCAACATTTTTTTATGTATCCGCAAAAAAAATATCCTGTTTTTTGTCCAAATTTTATTAAACTTACTGAATGTAAAAAGTACATTTTATTGTATAATTTTATTGTTTTGTTTTTTTTCCACACAGATAAAGTAAATCTGCTAATTAGATGGGTTTTAGGATTGAGGAAATTAGATCTGAAAGAACACTTACCTTAAGTCCTGCTTTCCGATCCACTCCAGCCTGTCAATATAGGTCGGTACACACAATCACGTTCCCATACATTAAAAGATAGTCGGGCAAAACAGCTGTTCGGTACACCATTGTGCATCACAGGTTGCACGTGTGCATGATGCTTTACAATAGGCAGGAGAGGAGACAGAATGGGGTCTGTACTTTGAGTAGGGGTTCTACCTGATCAAATGTACTAGCATTTTAGGTACTCACACTATGAACACAAAAGGCATGTGGATTGGTTTGGGTAACTAAAAACTGTATATTAAGTAATTCCCTGTTTCCTTGCTTGGTAGAATCCAGCCCAGTGAGTGTATATGGATGTATGTTCCTGTGTGCAGTAGTAGGCACTCTTGGGGGTTTGCAATGTAGGAAGTCATAAGGTAATGAAGGCCAATGATACCTCTGACAATACGCATGACCCCATTTATTTTAGGTACATGTATTTATGGTTATGTTTAATTCAATTGATTAAAAAAGGATACCTTACAATGTGCACAGTGTTTACTTGTAGGCAACAGGACAAATATTTCTGTGATAAAAACATTCTCACAGGATTGATCGTCCTGTGTCCATTTTCATGTGGATGTCGTGGCCACAATATTTAATACATTATTGTACCACTGAAGTGTTAATGAAATCTACAGGCTAAAGCACATTTTTCTACTTCATGATGATTGATGAATTGATGATTAAAACCATATATGAAAGGCACACCAGCACAAAATTATTGCCAAAAATACAACATTGTAAACCCATCAAATTCTTCCTCACTCTTCTCCCTTTAAACAGAGTAGCTTATTATCATCTTTCCGTTTAAAGCATACTCAGTATGCCTCCAAAAATTCCAAAGGGAAATACCTCTCACACTAGAACCCCTTGTTCCACCTATAGTATAAAGCACAATTTTTATTTTGCGTTATACTATAGGTGGCACAAGGGGTTCTAGCGTGAGAGGTATTTCCCTTTGGTATGTTCTTTAAAAATACAATATATACAGGGACGTTTTTAGGCATAGGCCACCTAGGCAAAGAACTAGAGCACCTATATTGTGCTAGATGCCTATGTTGTGCTAGGGCGCCTATTCTTCTCCCTAGCATCTCCCTGTCAGCTTTTACTTGCTGTGTTAGATCTGCTCTCCTTGTTCAACTGTAATTTGCACATTAAATACAGAGCCTGAACTCAGCAACCTCTACTTGGAAACTATGTTGCAAATGAAAAAAAGTATGCCGTAAACCCAAGTTAAGTTTAATTGGAAGCAGCTTTAAAAAATCTTTTTCCCTTTTTTCTTTTTCTTGGTCCCTCCTGAGCCTACCTTTACTGATGTAAAGTTGCTGACATCTTGCTTCAGCATTGTAGACTGCTTAGATCCGCCCCTCCAAGACTTCCTGCATCTCCTTCTTCTGTAGCCTAAAAAAGCACTGTCCACTTTGCCCGGGAGCGTGCGCACGCCCTCGCTGCGTGTGTAATGTCGTAGCACACATGACATGATGTCAGTGCGAAGTCTGGGAGGTGCGCATTTAGCATTTAAGCAAATTAAACTTAACTTGGGTTTACAGCATACTTATCCTTTAAGTGTAGGTGAGGAGTGAACAATTCAATGGATGAGACATGGAAAGCAGGTACATACTGTATATCATGTCAATGCTGGCAGCTGAAAGGGTTTAAAGGTAATAATCTGCTGGTTAATTGCAATACTCTGGGAAAGTGCTGGCACTGAAGAGTAATGGCAATGCAAATGGTTTGGGAACACTTTGACTTTTTAAACTTGTAACTTATTCAAAAAAAATATCCATTTTACAAGTGCCTAAAGCTGGCCATACACCACAAACGTAGCTGCTGTCGTTTTGAGAACTGTCTGGCCCATCCATTATGTGATTGATATAACAATCATAATACTAATCATAACAACAATAGTAAGAATGATCTGTCCAGGAAACAATGTGATCTGTTGAAATGAATGTCTAATTGCTAAAAAGTCAGGGTAGTGTATGGCTAGCTTAATTCCAATGATTTGGGGGATAAGAAGGACATTATTTTGCTTAATGGACCAATATACTGTTATCTTTAAACTGTAGACAGATTATTGGGGGGGGGGGGCGGGTGTGCCCCGGCGGTCTTGGTTCACATTAGTGCCAATGACAAAGGTAGAGGAGGAGGTGAGGTCCGAGAGCTAGGGGCCAAGTTAAAAGCAAGGACCTCCAGGGTAGTATTTTCAGAAATACTACCGCAGCCACGTGCTAAGCCAGGGAGACAGCGGGAGCTTAGGAGCATTAATGCGTGGCTAAGAGAGTGGTGTAAAGAAGAAGGGTTTGGGTTTATTGAGAACTGGGCAGACTTTGCTGTCGGCTACAGGCTCTTTAGTAGGGATGGGTTGAACCTCACTGATGGCGGTGCAGCTGTTTTAGGGGAGACCGCTAGAGGGTTGGAGGAGATTTTAAACTAAGTTTGGGGGGGAGGGTATTAGCAGTCTCACTCGGATAGATATCCCAGGAGGAAAGCAGGGTGTAGATAGGCCAGTGGTGGGCGGAAAGGGGGGTGGGGCTAGCATAGGGGATAGGGAGGCATGTGTATTAAAGATTACGAATAAATTACAGGATCATAATCTAAAATGTATGTTTGCAAATGCGAGAAGCATGGCTGACAAAATGGGTGAATTGGAAATTATGGCATTGAATGAAAAGTATGATGTAATAGGTATAGCAGAAATGTGGTTGAACAGTTCTCACAACTGGGCTGTAAATTTAGAAGGATATGCCTTGTTTAGGCAGGACAGAGAAAAAAGGAAAGGGGGAGTATGTGTTTATGTTAAAAAAATAATTGAAGCCAAATTTAAAAGAAGAGATAACTGGCGATATGGATGTTAATGTGGAGGCAATATGGGTGGAATTAGGCAACAGGAAAGGGGGTAATGTCATTGTTGGTGTCTGCTATAAGCTGCCAAATGCTAGCAGAGAGGAGGTGAGTCAACTTCATATGCAGTTGGCAAGGGCTGCAAGTTTGGGGAGTGTGCTCATTATGGGGCACTTTACCCTGACATTGATTGGTGTAGTGGAACTGCCATCACAGAAAAAGGCAATGAGTTCCTGAATTTGCTGCAGGATAATTTTCTCTCACAGGTGGTTGAGGTTCCTACTAGAAAAGGAGCTTTGTTGGATCTGGTAATATCTAACATCGTGGTGCGCATTATAGATATAAAGGTAACTGGAGGCTTAAGCTAGGTACACACCTAGCGATTTTTCCTCCTGACCGACCGTTCGGTACTTTCGAACGGTCGGCCAGGATGAAGGACTGTCGGTCGCGGTCCCGATTCGGACGAACGGTCGATCGGACATGGGCACATTCGGATTCGATAATTTCGGTCCGATCGACCGATACACT
Organism: Hymenochirus boettgeri; assembly: GCA_019447015.1. Lineage (NCBI taxonomy): Eukaryota > Metazoa > Chordata > Amphibia > Anura > Pipidae > Hymenochirus > Hymenochirus boettgeri. The sequence goes on from CM033469.1 coordinate 75,519,282, forward strand.
GAACTATCGGTCGATCGGACCGAAATATCTAATCGTGTGTACCCAGCTTAAGGGAATGGTGACCATGAAATAGTGACTTTGTTATCGAAAGGAAAAGTGCACTGGGTTAACAAAGATTTTTAATTTAGGGAAGGCAAATTTTCCCAGGTTAAAAGCAGCTCTTCAGAATGTCAACTGGGATAATGTATTATCAGGAAAATGTACTGAACAGAAGTGGACTGTGTTCAAGGGGATTTTAAGCCAGTTCACATCTAAATTTATACCCTTGGGAAATAAATGTAAAAAAAAAAACCCGCGCCTATGTGGCTGAATTCTGATGTAAAGAGGCAAATGGAAAGGAAGAAAAAGGCATTTAAAACCTTTAAGGCCGAGGTAACGGAAAGGGCCTTTAGGGCACGGCCACACTGCAATGCAAATGCAATCACAGTCGCATGCGATTTCATGTGCGATTTTTTTGCGTTTGCGCTTGCGATTTCTTCAATAAATATAGGAAAACGCATGCGATTGCAATAAAAAATGCAGAAAGCAAAACGCAATCGCAACGCACTGAAAAACATTCGGTTTTTTTTGCGTTGCCGCGTTTTCAATGATTTTTTAAAAACGCAAGCGCAAACGCAAAAAAAAACGCAGCAGTGTGGCCTAGTCCTTAGGGATTATAAAAACTGTAACAAGGAGTGTAAGAAAGCAAAATTAGCTAAAATTAATAAGTTAGGATAGCTGAACAAAGCATCACTAAGCCTTTTTTTAAAAGTATATTAATAGTAAGAAGATGAGGACTGAGAATGTGGCACCATTAATTAATGGGGATAAGTTAGTTACGGAGGATGACGATAAAGCAAATGTCTTGAATAATTTTTTCCCCTCTGTATACACTATAGAAGATCCAAGTACAGATATCATAGAGTATAGCAGCAATAATGGTATAAAAGATTCAAGTGCACTTTGGTTAACCGAGGATATGGTACAGAAAGAACTAAATAAGGTTAATATTAATAAATCTCCTGGACCGGATAAAATACATCCTCAGGTACTTAGGGAGCTAAGTTCAGATTCCCTCATGTCCGGTGGTGTGCCTCTGGATTGGATTGGATTGGAAAAAGGCTGATGTTATTACAATATTCAAAAAGGGTAGTCGTTCACAGCCGGGTAATTACAGGTCTGTAAGGTTTAACTTCAGTGGTGGGGAAGATCCTGGAAAGTTTAATAAGGGAACATGTTCTAGAGTATGTTTCAAGGACTGACATTATAAGTAGTAACCAGCATGGATTTAGGAGGAATAGATCTTGTCAAACTAACTTGCTTGTCTTTTATGAGGAAGTAAGTAGAAATTTAGACCTCTGGCGTAGAAGTAGATGTAGTTTACTTGGATTTTTCAAAGGCTTTTAATACAGTCCCCCATAGGCGACTAATGTATAAGCTGAGGTCTGTTGGTCTGGGGAGTCACATTTGTACATGGATAGAAAATTGGTTAATGGATAGGATGCAGAGAGTAGTTGTAAATGGGGCTTCATCATTATGGACTAAAATGCTAAGTGGGGTGCCACAGGGTTCTGTGTTGGGGCCGCTTCTATTTAATCTATTTATTAAAGGGCATGTCCACCCTTCTTAAAAAATTTTCATATAATAGTCTCCCTGCTCCCCCAGCCCCAACCGCTATAGTTTTAATATCAGAAAGTGCCCCAAATATTACTTACCTTCCCTCTTTCCTCCGCCGCACTGCCAGGCCCTCTGCTTGCGCGAAAATGCAAGCAGAGGGGCGGGACCGGCAGTCGCGTCTGTGATTGGCTGAGCTGCAGCCAATCACGGACGCGGCTGCCAGGAGTTCAGGAAAGAGAGACGGTAATATTTGGGGCACTTTCTGATATTAAAACTATAGCGGTTGAGGCTGGGGGAGCAGGGAGACTATTATATGAAAATTGTAAGGTGAGGCATTTTGGACTTAAAAATCCTTGTGCTACTTATACTATACTATAAATGTCTCTGTGGTAAGTGAATCCCTGTTGGAAAGGGATCTTGGAGTTTTGGTGGATAACAAACTTAAAGGTAGCAAGCAGTGCTAGGCGGCAACAGCCGGAGCCAGCATGGTATTGTCTTGTATAAAGAGAGGTATGGATTCAAGGGAGGAAAATGTAATTCTCCCTCTTTACAAATTCCTCATTTGAAATATGCAGTGCAATTTTGGAATCCTGTGTACAAAAAGGACATCTTTGAAATGGAAAGGGTTCAGAGAAGGGCAACTAAATTAATAAGGGGATTGGGGGAGCTTGAATATGAAGAGAGATAAGTTACAATTATGTACGCTGGAGGAAAGGCGCTTGCGTGGGGATATGATTACTGTGTATAACTACATTAACGGGCCATACAATAAACTATCTGGGGCATTGCTCACCAATAGAACATGTCAGAGGACACGTGGAAATCCCTTAAGAGTTGAAGAAAAAAGGTTTAGGCTTCAAGCTCGGAAAGGGTTTTTCACTGTGAGAACGGTAAAGCTATGGAACTGTCTTCCAGTGGACGTTGTAATGGCAGGTTCATTGGTCAGTTTAAAAAAAAAAGCTGGATGAGTTTCTGCAAACAAGGAATGTTGCAAGTTACTGGTATTAATACATAAAGTAGAGTTGATCCAGGGAAATTTCCGATTGCCACTTGGAGTCAGGAAGGAATTTTTTCCCCCTTCATAAATTTGGTGGGTTTTTTTTGCCTTCCTCTGGATCAACAGTTAGGCAGGAAATGAGGATATTGCTAGATGGGTTGGGCTGGATGGACGTATGTCTTTATTCAACCTCAAATACTATAAACTATAAATGCTATAACTGTAGGGAAGGGGGGATACGGTAACTCCTGATATTTTTAAAAACACTCATATGCAGATTCTTTTTTTTTATTGATTCAATCACGTTAATTGAATTGGACATAACTCTGTTCACATTTACGATTTATAGACTGAATGATTTTGATCAGTTTATTAAAAAAATTTTAAACCATTTTAAAGCAATTGCACCAGCATCCACAGCTCACGATTGATGGCAGGGGTGTAGCTACCAGGGGGGAACCAGACTTTATATACTTTCCCACAAATACAAGGCCCCACCCCTAAAACCACTGTAAATGACACAGGAACAGAGACACCATTCTTTTTATTTATGCCATGATGACTTTTATTTGTTTTATAATTTTAGACACATTTACTTGTACATTTTCACTTGCATAAAAGGTTCCTGATTTTAGCTGATGGTTAAAATACAAATAGCAGCCTTGACCACTGCTTGCACTCATTGATCAGCTGTCTCTTTCATGTACCATTGATTCTTTTGCCAGCACAGTACTGTGCTTCATTTGCCAGCACAGTAACTGGCTAGTTCCTTCTGTCTAGATGTTACATACATCTAGACAGAAGGAAGAAAAGGTGTTGAAAGCAAAGTAGATGTCAAACAATTGTTAGAATAATATCTAGAATACTAGAGCAACCAGAAGTCAGGTCAGCCAGGTAGCTAAAGGCTCGATTGTACCCTGGATTTTGCAAAAAGATGAGTACAGAGAAGCTTTTTAGAGAAAATACGGTAATAGTTTATAGTTTTCAGGAATTATAGTTTTCAGGAACATAAAACTATACACTAGGTAGCTGCTCAAACATCATGTTTGAGCAGCTACCACAAACCTGCTGCTTGGCTCTTGGAAATCACCGATCTCCATGAGAGAAATGTATGGTGTTTACATACTTATGTGAAGATGGTGTATATTAGTAGGGGCAAACTGCCCCTACTACAGATATATGGTATGTATGGTATCTCCATCCCTACAGCTAGCTATATGTGGTTTGGGGAGTGGACTGTACAGCAAGAGGGAGAGTGCAATGTGGTCAATGTGTTGACCTATCTGTTACCTATTTTAAATTTAATAAACATTCTATAAAAAATTGATAACTAGGATGCTTTAGAAAATGTATTTAATTGGCGATCAATAAAAAGTTTAGACAGAAGCCCTTGTTTTTGGGTATTTGTGTCTTGTACTGCAGGTATGAGGTTTTGGAATACTTGAGAAAATGTAAAGGCCACAAAGTTTGTAATGTTGCAAGTGAAATCATCCCAAGATGAGTAACAGAATATGTCATAACATATATGCCATATTTTGAGGGTATGATATTCTACCAAATAGCCAATTAAAAACGGTAGGGTGGATCTTAAAGGGAAAAAAAAGTTGAAACATTAAATTCCTTTTGTCAATATCGTTTATTTGGCAGAGTTAAGAATTATTAATCACTTAGATTTCTTGAAATATCCAACTTTTCATTGTCATTTATCATCCTAACTGGCAGACAGCAACCTGCAAACACTGTGTTAATTTACAAAAACATTGCCCTAGACAGGGAACAGGATTAGAAACCTATCGAGCCCTATTAAACATCCTGTAGTTATGTCTCTGTGCTGCTGTATCAGTCTGCTTCAACAGATCTTCCAATACGATAAAAGCAATAATGGATGACTTGAAATGGATATCAGTATTAAATAAACCAGTTCTGAGTTTTAGAAGGAGTAAGAGAATTATGGGACAGGTTCTAAATAAACCATGGAAAGATGAACAGTTTAGTTGTAGCAGCCCAAGTTTGGTAAACCAAGAGGCAAACATGCTTCTTAAAGGTAAAGCTAAAGCTCAAATATAAATATTACGAGCTTGGGTAGTTCAGAGGCGTGGTCAGATCATGGTCGGGCAGAGATTGAATAGGCCCCATCCACACTCCTGCATCTTGTTTTTGGAATGCTTTACCACTCATCTGAGGCAGAAAATCTCATAATACTGTATGGAAGAAATTAAATACTTTAGTAGGATAGATTTATGCCAATTTGACACCTACATTTTGCCTTATACACAGCCCCTAGAAAGCCTCATACACAGTCCCATAGAAAGCCTTATACACATCCCCATAGAAAGCCTCATACACAGCCCCATAGAAAGTCCCATACACAGCCCCATAGAAAGTCCTATTATATAGTGGATAATGTACCCCCTACTGTAAATTATAAGGATATTATAACTCACCGAGGAGTTCCGTGACCATATAAAAGCACGAGGCCGCAGGCCGAGTGACTTTTATATAGGACACGGAACTCCGAGACTCCGAGGTGTCTTCTAATACCCTTATAATTTACAGTAAGGGGTACATTATCCATTATAATTCACCCCTTTCAATTTTTTTTTTATCAGATATTCCCTGCCTGTAACACCACAACCCTCTATGTTAAACACACAATACTGTGCCCCCCCTTCTTAGATTCACACACACCTCCCCTTTTCCTACAGATAAAACTAAAACATTCCTACCCCACCCCCCCCCCAGCATACCATGCCTTAAAACTCTGCTTTAAAACTATAAACTGAACTTGGTTCCCCCTCCTCAACCCCCATTTACCTTCATGCATAGAAGTCAGACCAGGAAGCAGCAACGCGATGTTCCAGTTCCCTCCCCCGCTGTCAGGAAGAGTTACAGCCCTGCACTAATTAAATATTCACTTCGCTCTCCGCCCCCTCTGCTTCCGCACAGAATATCCTGGGGGAGGATGACTCGGCATTGGGCTGAGAGAGGGCATCGGGCTGAGAGACGGACTACACAGTGAGTGAACCTGCATAACTACAAGGGGGAACCACTTCCTTGTTATAATCGGCGCGCTACTACGCAGTAGCGCGCCGATTATAGCAATATTATTTACAGTTGGGTCCCATAGGGATTAATGGGAGGGGTGGGTTATAATAATATATTTCCCGCAAAGCTTGAAAAAGCCAAATTCCTGTTCTTTCTATTTCTTCTTCTTTTACCTTTTTCTTTCGTTTCATTCTTCCACTTTTTTGGACTGTATCTCCTCCCACAGTTTTTGAGCTAGAGACATGAAATTCGGTACAGACGTGCGGGGCATATAGGAGAAGTATGCTATCTTCTAGCTAAGAAATCCGCGGAAGCGTTACGGCGTTATCTGCGAATTTCAGGACATTTTTTTTCCATAGACTATAATGGTAACAATCCTCAAATGTGAATATTTCAAAACTGTTTGTTTCATGGTCATAAGTACAAACAGTGATACCCCCAACCCCCCACTCAGAACCTGGTACACCCACCTACTGACCTACCTTTGCATTCCCATGGAAGCCATACTTTAAGGGTAACTAAAGTCGAAAAACTAATTTCGATCAATCATCAATAAAAGTTAGTTTTATGGTCATACATGCAAAAACATATACCCCCCCACCTCACATGGGTACACACACCTTCTGACCTACCCTTTATTCCTTTGGAAGCCATACTTAAAGGGTAAATAAAGTCCAAAAAACTAATTTAGATTTTTCCTTAATAAAATATATTTTTTTGGTTGTAAACACAAAAAAGACATACCTCTCAACCAGACCCAGGTACACACACCTACTGATCTACTTATCCATTACTGTGGCAGCCATACTTAAAGGGTAACTAAAGTAAAAAAAACTAATTTAGATTTATCCTCAATAAAAGATTAGTTTTATGGTTTTAAACACAAAAAAGACATACCCACTCAACCAGACCCACACACCTACTAATTTACTTATCCATTACTGTGGCAGCCATATTTAAAGGGTAACTAAAGTAAAAAAAGCAAATTTTGATTAATAATCAAAAGAGTTTGTTTTTTGTAACGCCCAATGTGATACAGGTAAACACACCTTCTGACCTACCCCTCCATTACTGTTGCAGCCATACTTAAAGGGTAAAAAAAAAAAAGTTAAAAAAATAATTTTGACCAATCATCAAAAGTTTTTTTTTTCACCTCCAACCTGATCCAGGTACACACACCTACTGACCCACCTATCCATTTCCATGGCAGCCATATTTAAAGGGTAACTATAGTCAAAAACACACATTTTAACCAATCATCAAAAAAGTTAGTATGTTCTCCCCCAACCTTATATGAGTAAACCAACACCAACTGACCTACCTTTAATGCATGTGACATATTTAAAGGGTAAATAAGAAACAACAATCATTGGCATTATTGAGTTTTAAAATCTGCAGCACAAACACATAAATTCCCTTCCAAAATGCGTTCTTTCAAGCAAAATTCAAAGTTTATACTTTTCAATAAATATTTCATTTATAGTTGAAATTGTGGAGCATTGTTTCCCTATGGAAACAGCAGCAATACATGAGTAGATTTTCAGCCAGGTGACACTTGATTAATATTGTTATTGAAGAGGGAGAGTCCAACACACTGGATAGTGTCCTTTTAAGAGTTATATTTTCATCCCAGCTTTTTGTTTCAAAGGTTGATAGGAACCCAAAGGGATTAACATGGTAATAGACCAAGGTTTTCCTTTACAATGAGAGGTGAACATTTGTAGACTAATAAACTACAAAACCTTTTATTCAACAAATTAATCTGCGAAAACGGCAAAATGTAAAAGTCATTATTTACCTATGAAATATTGATGCAAATTTGCCTTAAAACCTCCTTTTTCCCAGCCCTTCACATTAAAAATGTTTTATCCATTACATATACTGTACAGTACAGTCAGTTTACTTACATCGTTCACGCTCCCAGAGCAATTCATTTACTTCAAAGTTCTCTGTATATGAAGTTTCCCTGCAGCTCTCCCAGGCCCAAAGGCAAAATTCAATCATCTTTTTCCCAATTAGTATTAGTATTTTAGCTCCACTATGTGACAGCAGTGTTAACAAAACATAAATTTTCTAAAATAAACAAATGATGCTGGGAGTTTGCTCTGCAGACTGTTGTCATTATCTACTATAATAAGTCTTCTGATCTATGTATTAACACGGTATTGCTAGTAAGTCTCACATCTACAAATATTGTTGGTGATCTAAATTGACAAACAATAGACACTCAAATTTCTATCTATACACAGTACAGTTTTAGTGACACCAGAAAGACAATCTGTTTGAGTTGGGATTTTCTAAGTACTATTAAGGGGCTTATTCAATAAAGGGTACAAAATGTTGCCCATGTTCTTAGTATAGATTCAAATGAACGTCTTTGCGCCGTTTGTGCAGCGTTGTCACTAGCGGTTACTGAGCGTTGCCGGTAGGAAAATGCTGCATGCAACCTTCTCCTAGCGGCAAACATCTGGAACCGCTAGTGAAAATGGTGCAAAAACGGTGTACAGACGTTCGTCTGATTCTAGCCTTAATCTGCAGCAACCAATTAGATTTCATTAAATGTTTTCTAACTATAGTTGACCAGTAAAAATGTATCATCTGATTGGTTGAGGCAAATGAACAGCTTAGGCAAAATTTTGAATCTCTTATCGAATCCCTTTTTAGCGATACTGCTCCTCTGTAAAACCAACATTCATTTACGATCGCTTTCGTTAAGCTACAATAATGATCGTAAATCTACGACCGCAATCATATATTTACGATCCCCCATAGAATACCATTGCGGTATTCTACTACCACATGGAACATTAACAAATGTTCGCTGTAAATGTACGATTGCAGCCATACATTTATGGTCGCTGTCGTACATTACTGATAACGTGCGGTATTGCTAACTGGCGATACTGTGTATTTACAAATATGGCCCATTGTTCTGCATTACACACCACCTATCACATATAGAGATGGCCGAAACTGATGAGTTTCGTCCCCGTTTTCGGATTTTCGGGAAAATTCGAAAATCCGAAAATCCGAAAACGGACCCATAGAAGTCTATGGGGGAAAAAAATTAGAAAGTTTCTATCAATTTTAAGGATTAAATAGTAATAGCAGGTTACTGTTAATAGCAAAGGGACCTGGGGAATGGTCTGGGGAACCCGTAAATATAAATAAAACTCATTTAAAATCTATCTTTCCTCACGGTCGGGCTTTTTTTGAGCTTTCACAGACTATTTTCGAGGGTTACCGAAATCGAACACTACTTTCGAGGGTTACCGATATCACAATATCCTGAGGCGTACCGCAAAATTTCAGCATGTACATTCGAGGGTTGGCGAAATCAGCACAAACATTGAGGGTTACCGAAATCGATCGCACTTTTCGAGGGTTGATGGACTTACGATTTCGAGGGTTACCTGGATTCGTACAATTATGAGGGGTACCGAAATTGATCCCCACTTACATTACATTTTTTTTACACTTCGATTTCGATAATCATCTACTTCGATTTAGATAATTATCGAATTTACGATTAAACGAAAACTCTGAAAATTCGAGTTCGAAAAATTGGGGAAAGTTTCGTCGGGACTTCGAAACCGCCGGATTCGAATTGAAACTGGGTTCTATTAGAACCCAAAGTACATCTCTAATCACATACTGCAATGCCCCAATCATTCAATTCTTCTCAACCATTCCTTCACCCTCCTTATGTTTTCCTAACCCCTGCTCTATCTGTATTCACATGGGTTGCTTTTTTTTGGATTATTATTATTATTATCTAATACTATCCCTACAATAAGGTTTACCTTAGAAGGTAAATAACCTTATAAGGTTTACCTTGCTGTGATCTGTCACACTTCCAGTCTGGTTCCTGCATTTAATTTAACAATTGGGAATCTGGTTTGTCTTATTTTAGATTTTGTATTTTGCATTACAGAAAGGAACAATCTGGAAATGGTTCAATTTATTTTCTAAATAAAACCTTTTCTCTCGAGTTTATCAGAAGCAACTAATATTTAGATACCCTGATGACATAACATATAAATATGGTAGAACAGATTCAAGTGTAAGTGTATCTACTGTAATAACTGGAATGATCTAAATTTAACCTCTGTTGTATCTTTTCTAATCTTTAAAGGAATGATTCCCAAAAAAGCAAGTTAACTCGTTTCTGACACTTCTACATCAGCATCACCCATTCAACGATTAAATTAAAATAATTAGAAACAGAACAATCTTTCATTTATATAACGAACCAAAGTCATTATTGAAAAACCTAAAATGTACATTCAAATATTGAATTCTGAGATTAAAGGAATTAATAAAATAAAAGCTGATTTTTTTATTATTTAATTATTTTTATGTTGTTGGCTTAAAAGATTACGTTTTGGGCAGGGCAGAGCCTGATCATTCATGGAGAAAGACATGCAGTAGTGGAGCTCTGTGGTTTAAAAAGCCCAATACCTCTCCTTAGACCAAAAAAGCTGTGGGATCTCATAGAAAAACTGTTGAAGCTGCTATGATAGGTCCAAGGAATGCCACGAGGAACAGAAACAGGAAACGAAAGGAGGAATAACAGGATACCGGGGTCCTGGTTCAAGCTGCGCTAAAAAATGTGACACGCCAGGGATGCTCCTTGTCACCACTTCTCTTCGCCCTCTGTATATTCGTACCACCCCGCCGGGGGGGGGGGGTGAGGGCAGGGTGGTAACACCCCGCCACGCCCCTCTGAGGAATGCAACCACACACGGCGATCCTTTCCTGGCATCTCCTCCCAGCCCCTTGCAATCTCGGCACCTTCAAGGCACATCAGGTATAAATAGAAACAAGCGGTAACTGATGTGAAGTTAACAAGGCGTTAAGTTTTCGCAGCTGGGTTTTGCGCATTGGTAAATCACGTTATTAAAATGCGGGAAATGGCGGGAAACTCGGCCGCAAAAAGTTGCCACTCGTTTATAAATATGCCCCTAATAGCAATCTATGGGGCATATTTATAAAGGGACGAAAATAGCGCCCTAAAGATTACTGCCGCACATCGCGCCTGCGAAAATAGCACTATCCCCGTATTTATAACGGCGAGCGCCATTGCCGCAATATGCCGGCCGCAGGGGTACCTCTCGGGGGTCGGCAGCCTCAGCGAAGCTGGTGTCGCCGGGACTGGAAGAAAGAAGACGCTGCCCAAGGGCTCTTTTAAGAGACGGCTGCGGGACCCCCGCCAAAGGCACTTCTCAGTGCCACAAGGGCCCTTACAAGGGCCTGGGAGGGGGGTCCCGGTTCGAGCTGCGGGACCCCTTAATGCCTTCTCAGGGCCCCCGCTGGAGGGTGCCTCCACCCCTCCCAACGGGTCCTTCCCCTCCCCGCCAGCGGCAGGGCAGGGGGCTTGCAGGGGCAGCTGGGGAGGGGGTGCGCGGCGGGTGGTCGCGACCACCTGCTGCAGCCCCTTCCCAGCAGCCCCTCCCAGCCTACCGTTCCATATGCTGGCCATGAGCAGGGATGGGGTTGGGAGGGGCTGCTGGGAAGGGGCGGCAGCAGATGGTCAACCCCGTGGGGTGGCGAGGGCGGGGTGGGTGATCCAGGGGGATCTCGGCTGTTTTTGCCACCTCTAAGGTGGTGAAGTAAAACGCCCGAGATTAGACATGCGGAACAGTTACCGGCGCTTTATAAAAAGAAGCAGCGGTAACTGTTATCATAGCCTCGGAAAGTTAACGCTTTGTTAACTTTTCGCGGCCGGTTTCCGGCCATTCAAAGATTGCGGAAAATGCAATTTTATCGAAAATGGCGGGAAAAACGCCTGCAAAAAGTTAACGAACCTTTATAAATATCCCCCTATGACTTTAAATGGTCAGACTCCTATATAGGTTATTTAGGTGTAGCAGTAGCACAAGATCCCCATACACTTATAATCTATTATGTCAAAACTTACAAACACCAAATGGACACAATACCAAACCTCTCCATTAGGATCCATACACATGAAAATGATGATGCAGCCAAAGGCAACAAAGCATTTACAAATTTATATGGAATAATAAGAGAACACAAATGATGAATCAGGGCGGTTTTATTACTGATTTAGGGGCATATTTATAAAAGTACGCTATGGCAGGACGTGGCAATGACAAATAGCACTATTTTCACCTTATTTATAAAACCGCTCATTTTTGCTTTCGCCTTTGCGGAAAAGTATCGCTGAGGTGATGTGTGGCGATAGTTTTCGCCTTATACATTGCGTTAAGTGTGGTAATCACTTGAAAAGAGAGATTGCTCTATAGTGTAATTTCAGAGTATCTTTGTCACTTTTTTATTACAGCTATTTATAAAAGGGGAAATTTTGCCTTTTTGCCCCTTTTCTCACTTTTGTTGCAGTTTTTGCAGTTTTACCAGAATTTTGGCCAAACATCATTATTACTGGAATTTTCCATTAACATGACTATTTCTTCACAGCACATGGTATGTTCCCATATTAAGAAACTGGTTTGATAATTAGCTGCAGTTTTCTGAAATAAGCAATGCTAAAAAATGGTTCCTATTTATAAAATAGAGAAAATTCGCCTTTTGAGTTTTACACTATTTACATATTCCTATTAATAAAATTGAGAAAATTCGCCTTTTGAGTTTTATACTATTTAGATCTTTGGCTGAAAAAAACACCAAATGTGTAAGGCTATTTTTAAATAACAAAGATAGGTGTTCTGTGTGTATTAACCAATTTGATACTACTTTGAAAAACCACCAGGGAGTATTATCTATTTACCATCATATGTGCTGAACTTTTTCAGCATTATTAGTGCTACTTTTTGCTAGATAATTTTCGCTTTTGATGAAAATTCGCCTTTTTAATAACTTTAATGAAAGGAAAAGATGAAAGTTTAAAAAATTGTGGTAAAGGCTGGTGGGGAAAAAAAACAAAAATAATGCTTTAAAAATATGTCCCTCAGACCCCAATTTAATTTTATTGGTAAATAAAGAAAATCAGAACATTAAAAAAAAAAAATCTTAAAAAAGCGTAAACTATTTTCCAGTAAATGCTGGAAAATAGTCTAACACCCCCCTGGGTACTTATTAGTATTGAGAAACACTCCACAATGTACTGACTCCTCCATGGACCCATTGGCAGGCTAAATAAATGGCCACTAGTTTTCGCCACCTCAGACTTGGCGAATTGGAATGGCTGAATGAATACACTTTTCGCCATTTAATAAATATGCTTGAGCGGTTACCGCAGTGATGTATGGCGAAAAGGCGAAAATGTAGCGGTAATGACCATTCGCCACTGGTTATCACTGCTTTATATATAGCGAAAAGGCCAAATTACGCGAAAACGCTCCTTTAAAGAAGGTGAAAAGTTTAACAAACCTTTATAAATATGCCCCTTAGTATCCTGTTATTGTTCCACTGGATGGAACTAGAACTCAAACCCGAGTTCGAGCCGAACTTATCGATAATCATCGAATTTGAAAATCGAATGATCTTCGAATAGTTTATTGGATAATTATCGTAAATCGAATGTGGGAGCGCGAAAGTACCACGTGTGAGATTAAAATCAATTTTTTGTAAGTCCTGGATTTTCAAACGTGATCCCCAGACCATCTCCCAGGTCCCAGAGCCATTTACATTAAGTTACCATTGATATTTTAATTGTATTTCATTAGAACTTTTCGAACTATTTGACTCCCATTGACTTTAGTTTCGAAAACGGACCGAACTTTTGGAAGTTCGGCCATCTCTATTCCACAACACCAAACACCAAGTACATTTTGTTCTTGTGCATATCCTGTAAAATATGTCCTGTAATTTATAGGACACTACATCACCAAAGATATTTACGTATATGCAGAGACATTTGTACATGAGTAAGGGGGTATGGGACTATTTATGTGGGTATAGGTCTTTATAAATAAAAACACAACACCAAACAATTATTTGCACCCTCTGTAATATATGGGATATCATTTGACGCTATTACTAGGGATATTTACATATGGGCAGACACATTTGTACAACCCCCCTAACACAAGTCCAAACATCTCTGTCCATATGTAAATATCTATAGTAATGGTGATATATGTACCATATATATTACAGAGAGTGCCATGTACAATAACATTTTTAGTGTTGTAAAACTATTAAAGGATGCCAATTCAGTAATCCAGGATGTCTAGGAATTCTTTAAGGGGCATATTTATAAACGAGCGTTATCTTTTCGCGGCCGCTTTTCCCGCCATTTTCGCAAAAATCGCGATTACCACGATTTATACAAAAATGGCGGTAAAAGCGGCCGCGAAAAGATAATGCTCGTTTATAAATATGCGGTTACCGCGATTTATAAATGGGTGGAAAGTGGCCGCGAAAAGTTAACACATCATTAACTTTTCGCACCTATCGTTATAGTTACCACTGCTTCTATTTATAAAGCGGCGGTAACTGAAGCGCCACGCAAATCTCACCCGTTTCACTTCGCCACCTTGAGGGTGGCGAAAACGGCCGAGATTACAGGGGGCTGGGAGGGGATGCCGGTAAAGGATCGCTGTGGGTGGTTGCATTCCTTAAAAGGGGCGCAGCGTTTCTAAATATGGCCTTTAGACTTTTATGCGCAGATGGTAATTTAACAAAAAAGGTGGAACATGTTTTTATAGGAGTTCCCTTTTTTTTATTGTTATTAAACTAACCCCCGCCATTTTATACGGTGTATTAAGTTTTTATATCTACTGTACAGACATCCCACCCTGGCAATTTTGATTTCCTGGACAACCCCAGTTCTGAAGAACTGAATTATAGTTTACAGGTCCATAATAGTGTACATTATCATCTTGACCTAGCTGCCCATGGCAATCAGTTGCTTGAGCATTGTTTTATTCACCCAAAGGACAATGATAGAAAAAAAGAAAAAATAGAAAATCCTACTGGAAACATTCCAAGGAAGTGACCATCCTGGAAAAAAAGGGACATTGCAGAAATGTATTGTTTATTGTCTCTTGTTACACTCTGTGTGAATGTATATAATCCCATTTCTATATATATATATTGCTTGTTGCATTGGGGGTTTGACCAAGCCTCTGGGAAATGTGTACTCCACCTACAGTGGGTCATGTATTCAAGTACTGAAAGCTGGAGAGTTAGTCCCAAGAAAGCAAGTAAAAGAGCAGCAGGAACTTTCATCTCATAAAAGGCAAGTAATGATATAAAGACAAAGTTAATTGGATGTGCACTAGGCTTCTATTTTTTGTATGTATTGCAGAAATTGCAGCACAAAACTGACCACATTAAGGAATATAAAAAATAAACTGATATTTAAAAAATTAAGAGAATATAAATAGTACATTTTGAAAATATTTTTTTGTTTCACAAAACTTTTCCTTTAAGTAATAACAATGTACTAAGTCATGTTCGAGTTGTAGTTTATTCAAAATTAATTATGCTTCAAAATTGTTTTCCACCTCTGATAAATCGCCCATCTTATGGCAATAAAACACATTAATGTGTTTTACCTGTGAAGTATTTCCTTTGAAGTTTTTTACTATTTGACTTGTTCTTAAAGTCCTTAATGATTAGTTTGTATTTGTTCTTGTGAGTTAGAGTAATGATTCAGCTGCTCTGTCAGGCTCGTTTACAGAGAGACACTATTGAAAAATTTTTCACTTAAAAGGGCACTTTGGTTGAATAAAAGCCTTCTATTGTACTTTTAAAATAAAACTTGGGTCACTTCTCTAGGTGAAACTTGTGAGAACTTATATTGCTAAAAAGGTTTAGTAGTATAAATTCTCGAACACTTCCTGCTTGTAGCCATGTGACCAAATTGTAGTCATGTGACCAGTCATATGCAATAATAGCCCCCTTTCAATTAATTGTATATAATTGTACAAAATTGTATAAATTACCATATTTTATATTGTATGGCGGTACAGTCGGAAATGTACGACTGTGGCCATACTTTTACAAGAAAAAAAATTGGAATTTTCTGATACTGCAGGATTTTTTTTAAATATGGCCACGTGAGTGCACACTCCACCCCAGAGGACTGGGGAGGAGTAGAGGTTCAGGTTATATCACTCAAGGTACTGAAACTAAAACTTTATCCTTAATATCCTTTTTCACAGCCTGCAGTCAGCGATGTGATCCAGGGCTTTTATTTAACCCTAGCATGTGTTGGAGACCACAATAGCCCTTTAAAGTAACACTAACCCATTTACAAAGGATGAGAGTCACCTTAAGATGGGTATTGTGAGGGCTGCATGTTTTTAGGAAAATTTGCAAACACAGTCCTTGAAATTTAATATCACGCTTGTAGTCCTTTAGTATGACTTTTTTTGGCATGATTTCTTTGATTCCAGCTTTTTGTCAGGGTTAAGATCACAAACAAAATTTCATTTTTAACTTTATCTGCACTTGTGGCTCTCTGTACATGAACCTGTTTGTGATTCTACTCCTCAGACTGGCAAAAATATCGATAGTCTCATCTTGCATCCGTTTTCTGTTACCACTATTCCATTCCCTGATATAGCAATGTGAGGCACTGTTAACATGATGGATCTCCTGTGTACGCAATAGAATTGGCAAGCGTTTATCTCAAGACAATGTTGTTCAGCCATAGTCCGCATTCTCTGCTCTACTCTACTGAGATTATTTTCATGATACCCTGTGATAATGAGCATTAGTTTGTGTTAGGCAGAGGATGGCAAAATGCCATTATTTATTGTCGCAAAGTGGTCTATTACATAATAGCCTTCAGGATTCAGAATTTGCTATTTAATTTGCTGTGGGGGAAAAAAGGATTTAAATAGAATATTATTAAAATCTAATGCATCAAACTAGAGTAAATGTCAGAATTTTAACTAAATCTAAACAAAAAGGAGGACTCCGAATATACAAAATCACTTTATAGCAGCACAATTAACAGCACTTCAACAAGCTGCAGAAACTCAAAATGGACAATACTGGTCTCAAACCCATCTTTCCATTACACTCCCTGGCATATCTATATATCTGGCAACAAAAATCCTCCTAGCAACTAAATCAGTAATAGCACAAAACTGGAAACAACATCAAAGCCCATCTATTCAACAAGTACTGCTAAAAGCAAAATTCATACGAGCTATGGAACACATTAAACATTTCCAAAGAAAGAGGATTACAAATTCACTTATACATGGATACCCTTTGACGACTATCTAGAAAGATACAATACCACGTCTCCTATCCTATCCTAGGATTCAATCTATAAAAGTAAAAAGGAAGGGAAAAACAAAATGAAACCATAAATTGCTATTATTGAATTTGAAACGAACTAACAAAAATACCAGCATATACTCTACCCCCCCAATTTTTTTTCTATCCTTCTCTCTCTTTCCTTCTGTCACTCTCCTATCTATCTTCCCCACACCCTCCTCCCATAACATAAAGAAACATAAAAATAAAATGGATGAATTGATATTTTTTAATGTAACAAATGCAATTTTTGACAACACGTTACTATGTCATGCATAATGTTTTTTACTTTAAATAAAAGTATAAAAAAAAATCTAATGCATCTTAATTTTTATGTTAATATAAACAAGATTAACAGGGAGATTCAATAAAAGTTCTTATTGTTAAAAATGGTGCTAATTTTGCCCCAACCAATCAGACATTTGCTTTCATATGATAGCTACCATCTGATTGGCTGGAGAAGTTAGCACCATTTGTAATGATAAGAACATTTATTACATGTGCCTGTTAATATTCTCAATATCTAAAGCTGTCAAAAAGAATGCTTGTTTGTAATCTGCCATAACTTGCCACTCACACAATTTCACCTGGTGAACACCCCATGTTGCACAGTCTTAACACTTTCAAATGCAGCATATATACAGAAAAAATCTATACAGTACTAATAGTACCTAATTGTGCTTTAAAATAAAGGTTTCAATGGTGAACAATTGTTAATGATAATGGAAATTAGAGATGGACTAGAACTCAAACCTGAGTTCGAGCCGAACTATTCGAGTTGGGATGGACTCAGACTTCTCGAACTATACCAGACCCGGATTTTAGATATTTTCCGGACTTTCGATAATTATCGAATGTTCGATCATTTGAGGCATGCGAATATGCGAGTAAAATGTCTATTATACCAATACGTGAGTAAATATCGAATTATCGAATCCGCAAGTAAAATATCTATTATACCTATACGCGAGTGAATATCGAATTCTCGAATCTGCAAGTCGTTCATGGGATAATTATTGAATGTTCGAACGCGAGAACTCGAAAGTAGCGCGTGTGAGAGTAAAAACGAAAGTCCTGGATATTCAAACATGTTCCCCAGACCATTTCCCAGGTCCCACAACTATTTACATTAAGTTACCATTGCTATTTTAATTGTATTTCATTCGAACTTTTCAAACCATTTGACTCCTATTGACTTTAATGGGTCCGTTTTCGAACTTTCGAACTTTCCATATAGTTCAAAAGTTCTAAAACAGACCGAACTTTCGAAAGTTAGGCCATTTCTATTGGAAATGGTAGTTTCTGCCTTTCGAATGGAACCACCCTACATCTCTATTCTTATGATGCTAAAATCTCAACATATCAATATATTTATAACAGCCAATCTCTGATTGGATATTTCAGTTTTAAATAAAAATTTACAAGATATTCCACATATTCCACATATAACTGCCACACATATATAACTGCCACTCAAAAAGGATAACTAGAATATTTCCTACCAAACCTCCCCTAGTAGTAGTACCTAGGGTGAGGCCCTAAACTAAGTGTCGGATTGGCCCACAGGGTTACAGGGGAATCCCCAGGGGGGGCCCACAGCCCAATTACTCAAGAAAACAGGGGGAAAATGGTAAAATTTAAATAGAGCCAAAGAAATACATTCTTAATAAGGAATCAGTAGGAGTAAGATAGATATGTTAATAAGTGACAATAGAGATATGAAATGCTAGGTGGGCCCCTAAACTCATGGGCCCCTGGTCTCAGATTTTCTGGTGGGCCACAACAGTCCAGTATGACTGCCACAACTACTAGGTACACATCACTAGATTTGCCCTGTATCCATAGCTTCAATGTCCTGCCAGTCTGGCCTGGCCTATATAGTCAATAGAAAAGCACAGACTCTGAAAGAGGCCGAGCCAGACCAGCACTGATTTTGAGTTATGCTGACTTTAATGAAAACTCAAGGGGTGAGCAGTACAGTTGCTCTTTAAAAAATCATTATTGGTTTATCTTTTGATGTGTCCTAGCCTAACCAGATATAACATATCAAATATATTATTTTATATCAGCCTACATTCAGTTAAATGTAACATATTATACAAAATACTAATACTACACCTAGAGTGATCTAAGATACGCTTTGTGAAGGTAAACAAGCCCAGGAGTATTTAAATGTACACATCTTTTAAATTTAGGACATCATTTTCCTTTTATATTCCCATTAACATGCTTTATAAAGGCAGACTACATTCACTATGGAGCATATTTTATATATATTTCTAAGTATAATGGCAAAGTGTTTGTTCCCGTAATACTGCCGATCTGGTAATGTGAACATACCATGTTATACAATCTATCATCCTTCTATTCATTTTCAATGCTCTAAAATGATCTCTGCTTTATCACTTCTCATATAAAATACTTCAGGGGAAAAATCTCACTTACGTAATATTATGTTTCAGAAATAGCAAGACGGTAAAATTCTATTGCCCAGAGAATTAGACTTCTTAAGTTTAAACTTGATTTACCATATTATTTTAAAGTGTCGCTGAGCTGACCATCAAAGTTTCATCAAACGATGTTGAGAGCTAACACAAATTGCAGAGTTGAAGTTCTGTAATGCCATGATTGAGAACCGATTCATGCACAAAATTGTAAAAGGAAAGAAGTAAAATGTGTGATTGTGTAATTAAGGGATGCATGTAAGTAGCACTTTCTCTTTTGTGTGTTTTGTTGCTTGATTTCATAACAGAATCTGTTTTGTTTAGGCTCAGTATCCCCCTCCACTCTTAACTGACTAACCGATCTGACATGACTGTCTATAAAGTCAAGCATGCTCATTGCTCAGTAATTACTATGAGCCAACAATGGGAGAGGAAATTGACCACCATACAAATCACAAATAGAAACTGTCAATCTTCTGATGCACACAGCAGAAGAGTTTATGATAATACTCCCAGAATGACAGCTGAAATGTAAATAATGTGCAGTGACAGCTGGAAAGAATTAAAGTTTCCTGTACACATACCCTTTAAAAGGTTTATATAAAAATGTAAGGGCCTTAATAGATTTAAAGATAGAGATTTGTAGCATTGCCTCTGATCTCTGCTGTTCTTATCATAACAGAACTCCAATAAACTACAGTTTAAAGGTTTAAAGGATACTGATGCTAAATTGAACAGTTGAAAGTTGTTAGAATATTTAAGATGTTTTATAAAAAATAATTGTTGACATCATAAATCATGCCCTTTGTTGTATTATCTCCAAAATGAATGAATGTTATTATTGTAATCCATGCAAGTCCTTAAGTTTAGGTTTAAATTGTAGCACAAAGTGAATCTATGTGGCACAGGACTCTTAAACTCCTCCTGCACTTTTCCTGCCTACAGGCAGATGTACTTTCCATCATAATCCTCATCAATAATCATCATCCTAACCTCTGTGCTGCTGGCTGGCTACTTAAGAACTCCGCCTTTCTTGATTCATTGCCAGAACCTTGTTTGTACTTGGTTCCCCTGTCTGATTCATTGTATTCCTGATTCCTAATCCTGTTTCAGTTCCTGCTACTGCTCCCCAGTATCCTGCTTTGGTCCTCGATCCTGCTCAGCCCCCTGTCTTCTGGTCCAATTCCTAGCCCTACATTTGGTTTTCCCTGTACCTGTCCATCTTGACCCGTGTCTTTTCTATTCTATCTGTATTATGTGTGTTATTGTCTTGTAAAGTGTTTCTAGTTAATTAGATAGTGGGTGTTGTGTTTGCTAGGTTTGAGCTTGTCACTGTGGTTACGTTTGTGTTTAATTGGTCGTTAATAAATAATAATATATTATTTCACTGTTTAGTCTCGCAGCACACTCAGTTATTTATTTTGTTCCAGCTGATCAGCAGCCTTACACTATGTCTGAAGTTCCATGTTACAGATTCCAGCTGTTCTTACCTAACACTGGATGAATATTCTAATGGATTCATTTTAGGACAGCTATTTTATAAAAATAACTAAAAGAAATATCTCTTTTCCTTTTCCCATGTGTTCAGATTTATTTGTTCTAAAACATGGGGCTGGAGCTTTAAATTTTACAAAATAATGATTTGCCGTGAAATTTGCTGTGTTACGTACTGCAGTACTTCCCTTACCATACCAGACACCCTATGTAGGAAGGTACTAGTTATTATTTTACATTAATGAGCCCAGTCCGTTTAGCATTCTAATGATCAGGCTAGAAATAGATAAAATACAAATAAAAACACATACAGAACTAAAGACATACTATAGCTGCCACTTAATAGCTTCTTGGCTTGAACACTTGTGACTGTGTAGCCACATCTTTACAGTTTCTGTTGATTGGTACGGTGTGGACCCAACTTTAGGCCATGCTCATAGTAAGATTAACCCTCATCTCTACAATGGTACATAAACTACAAAAAAAATCTTGTGTTAGGACTTCCAGTCAAACTAAACCAGGAATGTCTAACCTGCAGACCTCCCAATGTTTGCCCAAGGTTGTAACCCCATTTACTTGAGTCCCCCAAATAGAAATTTATGTTGCGTTAGTCTATATAGCACAAACACATTTGCAGGAAAGAGTCTAAACAAAGAAAGTTATATTTTGCCGCATTTTCTTTTTCTTCTTATTAGAACTTTCCCTGTTAGCATCTTGGTAAACACTGGCATCCATGTGCCCTTCTTTTTCTACAGTAAAAAAGTAGGCCACTACCTCAGTCTAGCAAGTTTTCACCTCTTAACTCACCCCAGGATTCATAGGATTCACAGTGAGCTGTCAACATGCATCATGGGAGTATTTGTATTCACCAATGAATTTCAAAATTGCCTTATTAAAGCCATGTAGAAGTGTCTGTTATTGAGATTGCACTACTGTACAGTACATTTAGAGCACATCACTTCTTATTAAAAAATGCAGTACAGCACACTGATACCAGATCCATCACTATCTACTAATAAGATCTTTGCACCTTTGTTATTGACACCACGGATGGTAGGACATGAGAATATTTGTTACAGTGGATTATTTTTCTCCTTTCTCTTCAAAATATTATTAAAGTTAAATCCTGCAGCATTCATCCATGAAATTAAATGAAATGATATTGAAAGCCATCGAGTGCCCTCTCCAGTATATCTGTTTTGCACTCCTTTAAATCTACGGTGCCAAATCACACAAGAGTTTGACACTCTCTCTTTATGAATTTACCATGTCAGTAGCAGATTATGTTTGAATCACTGGTCATGTCAATACTTAAACATCATTCATAAATTTTCATTTTTCCTACTGGATGCTCAGAAATGTCCTCCTACAGCAGCCATGTAGGTGTCTGTTATAAAAAGTTGCTTGTCTCCAATTGACACACAACACACAAACCACACCATGAAAATAGAATTATTATATATTATGTTGTATGTATATGTAAAATATGTAACTAGGAGAAAGTTATTAGCAAACTGCAATACAAAAAAACCCAAGAATTTGGCCCATCATTCATCAGCAGAAAATGTTAAAATTATAAATGTATCCTTCCATCCCATGCCCCATGTAATGCAATGTAGATGCAATGTAAAAAAACAAGGTAAGGCATGTTGCACTGTTGTACTATAGTTCATCATTAATCATTTTTAGGTTTCATTGCTTCCTACCTTGGAATATAATGCCTTCCCAATACAAAACTACACTGTAAAAATGAATAGTACCTGGGAAAGGAAGGTAGGATTGGTTGAGGAGCGACAGCACATTTTTCGCCTCTCAGGTTAGTCCAGGATTTTACTGTATTAAAGGGTAAGTATGCTGTAAAATAAAGTTAAGTTTAGTTGGAAGCTTCAGCTTTAAAAAAAACTGTTGGCATTGTTTGTTTTTCTTTTCCTATGCCCCTCCAGAGCCTACCTTTCCAGTTTGCAAGTTGATGACATCTTGATTGTGCCTAGAGGAATGTTTATCTCTGCACCTCCGAGATTTGCAGCTTACTCTGTCTCCTGCTTCTTTCCTCAAATGGTAAGGCCCGTTCGTTCCTCGCGCACGCGCGCATGATGTCGAGTGCGGCGCAACAGTGAATACTGGAGTCAGGGGGTGTGGTCAATAAGTGCACATGCTCACAAGGCTCTTTAAAGACTACATGGGCTGTGCATTGTACTGGCAACTGCATGAAAACCTTAGTAATAGAAACTATATATAAAAAATATATGTAAATGCAACTTATTAGAGAAGAATCTTACAATCTATAGGTGTTCGGGGAATGTTTTCACGCTATTATTTAGTTCATTTTCTTTCAAATGAGTGGAAATAACATCTTGTAAACTTTATGAAATTGTCTGCTGGTCTCTGTATTAGTTTTCCCTAGGGACCCGTATTTCGTAATTTCCTGTAATCGGGCTGTGATCGATTTCATTTTTCTGAATCCCTGAATTGTACATAAAAAGGTTACATACATGGTGGCTTTTTACGTTTTCAAAGTAATGGTATTAGGAATCTAGCAGCTGTTTTTACTACATTTCTGTAATATAAAACAGTGTATATAACAAACAATGCTGTCCACACCCACAATAAAACCCATCATGTCTCACAATCCTATATATAGTCACTGGGACATAACAGGCTAAACCTACACAAACCACTGGGATATCTATGGATCTGCATGAAGTTGTAGTGTGTAGGATTCTACGTACATTTCCCTAATTGCATTTAAAATGATGTATATGTAAGAAGAAAAAAACAACACATATTTAGTTTTTACCAAGGTAAATAGGAAAATATTTTTTGATTCTAACTACTGCAGGGATTTTTGTTAAATTCTTCCAGAAACAAAGTTGACACTAGACAGCTTTCCATAGAGAATACAGAATCCAAGGGTTCTTATTGACTGACTCTGAATACCAATTCAAAGCTTATAATTAATGGGAGAAGGAAGGAATACAAAATAATCTCTTCTTTAACAACACAGGTAGTGTTATTGTAGCATAAAAACATGTAACTGTTAATTCCATTAGGTAAAATAAGAAGTCATAAGAACAGGACCAACATTTTTTGCCTTAAACTGGAGATCAAGGTCCTTATTGATCTGCCTCAGACAATGAGAAAAAGGAAGAGTCCATTTAAGATCAACTAATGTCTGTGGAAACACTGAAGTCACATGGTTCTAACTAAAAACACTATTGGGTAGATGCAATAAGGTGCAAATGTTTGCCTGTGCAACTATATGCATCAACCAATTACTACAGTTATTTTTTACTGGGTTAATGCGGTTAAATAACATTAATAATAATTCTCTCTTTATTGTCATTATGTATAGCACAATGAAAACACAACAATACAATTTAATACAAGTAATATACATTAAAAATATAATTAAGGTTAAACCACAGAGCATTAAAAGAAAGCATTCATTAATCATTACACCCTATTAAATAATCAGATAGCAGCAGGGTAGAAACTATTTTTCATTCTAGTTGTGTGGGCATTAATTAAAGGATAAGTGCACTGTAAAATCAAGTTAGGTTCATTTGGAAGCTGCAGCTTTATAAATACTGTTGCCATATTTTGTTTTCCCTATGCCCCTCCAGAGCCTAGCTTTGTGCCTTGAAAGTGGTGGCATCTTGTTACTGGTTTGCTGAATGTTAAGCTCCGCCCTCTGGGATTTCCTCTGCTTTCTCCTGCTTGAGCCTCAAACAGTAATGCCTGTGAGTTCCGTGCACTCTCCTGCTTGAGCCTCAAACAGTAAAGCCTGTGATTTCCGTGCACTCTAATGCTTGAGCCTCAAACAGTAATGCCTGTGAGTTCCGTGCACTCTCCTGTCTGAGCCTCAAACAGTAACGCCTGTCAGTTCCGTGCACTCTCCTGCTTGAGCCTCAAACAGTAATGCCTGTGAGTTCCATGCCACCTCCTGCTGAGACTCAAACAGTAATGCCTGTGAGTTCCATGCACTCTCCTGCTTGAGCCTCAAACAGTAATGCCTGTGAGTTCTGTACACTCTCCTGCTTGAGTCTCAAACAGTAATGTCTGTGAGTTCTCTGCACCTCTCCTGTCTGAGCCTCAAACAGTAATGCCTGTCAGTTCCGTGCACTCTCCTGCTTGAGCCTCAAACAGAATGCCTGTGAGTTCCGTGCACTCTCCTGCCTGAGCCTCAACAAAGCCTGTAGTTGTGCACTCTCCTGCTTGAGCCTAAGCATAATGCCTGTGAGTTCCGTGCACTCTCTGCTTGAGCCTAAACAGTAATGCTGTGAGTTCCGTGCACTCTCTGCCTGAGCCTCAAACAGTAATGCCTGTGAGTTCCATGCACTCTCCTGCTTGAGCCTCAAACAGTAATGCCTGTGAGTTCCATGCACTCTCCTGCTTGAGCCTCAAACAGTAATGCCTGTGAGTTCTGTACACTCTCCTGCTTGAGTCTCAAACAGTAATGTCTGTGAGTTCTCTGCACTCTCCTGTCTGAGCCTCAAACAGTAATGCCTGTCAGTTCCGTGCACTCTCCTGCTTGAGCCTCAAACAGAAATGCCTGTGAGTTCCGTGCACTCTCCTGCCTGAGCCTCAAACAAAGCCTGTAAGTTCCGTGCACTCTCCTGCTTGAGCCTAAAATGATAATGCCTGTGAGTTCCGTGCACTCTCCTGCTTGAGCCTAAAACAGTAATGCCTGTGAGTTCCGTGCACTCTCATGCCTGAGCCTCAAACAGTAATGCCTGTGAGTTCCATGCACTCTCCTGCTTGAGCCTCAAACAGTAATGCCTGTGAGTTCCATGCACTCTCCTGCTTTAGCCTCAAACAGTAATGCCTGTGAGTTCCGTGCACTCTCCTGCTTGAGCCTCAAACAGAAATGCCTGTGATTCCTGCACTCTCCTGCTGAGCCTCAAACAAAGCCTGTAAGTTCCGTGCACTCTCCTGCTTGAGCCTAAAATGATAATGCCTGTGAGTTCCGTGCACTCTCATGCCTGAGCCTCAAACAGTAATGCCTGTGAGTTCCATGCACTCTCCTGCTTGAGCCTCAAACAGTAATGCCTGTGAGTTCCATGCACTCTCCTCCTGCTTTAGCCTCAAACAGTAATGCCTGTGAGTTCCGTCACTCTCCTGCTTGAGCCTCAAACAGAATGCCTGTGAGTTCCGTGCACTCTCCTGCCTGAGCCTCAAACAAAGCCTGTAAGTTCCGTGCACTCTCCTGCTTGCCTAAAATGATAATGCCTGTGAGTTCCTGTGCACTCTCATGCCTGAGCCTCAAACAGTAATGCCGTGTGAGTTCCATGCACTCTCCTGCTTGAGCCTCAAACAGTAATGCCTGTGAGTTCCATGCACTCTCTCGCTTGAGCCTCAAACCTTAATGCCTGTGAGTTTCGTGCACTCTCCTGCCTGAGCCTCAAACAGTAATGCCTGTGAGTTCCATGCACTCTCCTGCTTGAGCCTCAAACAGTAATGCCTGTGAGTTCCGTGCACTCTCCTTCCTGAGCCTCAAACAGTAATGCCTGTGAGTTTCGTGCACTCTCCTGCCTGAGCCTCAAACAGTAATGCCTGTGAGTTCCATGCACTCTCCTCTTTGAGCCTCAAACAGTAATGCCTGTGAGTTCCATGCACTCTCCTGCTTGAGCCTCAAACAGTAATGCCTGTGAGTTCCGTGCACTCTCCTGCTTGAGCCTCAAACAGTAATGCCTGTAAGTTCCATGCACTCTCCTGCTTTAGCCTCAAACAGTAATGCCTGTGAGTTCCGTACACTCAACACACAAGTGTTACCTTTGATTTTAATAGATTGTTACACCTGGTCACAAGGGAGAGTTGGTGATGTTATAAATGTTATAATGATGTCACAGACTGGTGGTAAGAAGATATATAGACCCTGAACCCACTCCTGGTGAATGACAACAATGGCATAGAACTAGTACTCCACTCCTTCTACATAAAGCTACAAAGCACTCTAATCAATAACAAAATGAAGAAACTACAGAGACTTAGACAAAAAAATTAAATCCAATTCAATTCCAAAAGCACAGAAAAGACAACCAAACTGTGTTATCAACCTTTCTACACCCAAAGTTAAAACAGTGGAAGTATCAGTACTCTCAAAAGGACTGTCATTCTACCCAGCAAAATCCATAGACAAAATCCAACTATGTAGTGACATGGAAAAAAATTTCAGAAGGCTGTGCACTTAAAGAGCACTTTCACAATAAGGACTCCACCATCAACACTTAACCATGACATATTAATCCCATAAAAACATCGACTTGGACACCCAAACCCTACTTTGGATATATATATTAACAGCTTCAGAGAGAGGGTCCTATTTACATTTGTACACAAATCAGAGTGACGGGTACACAAGATAAGCAGAAAAGAACAAAAAGCTATTAAATAATGAACATTAATGACCATATACAAGAGGCCCATAGATGGCTATCAAACAGCTCACACTACACATAATTACAGTCTGATCTTACAGAAGAGGAAAATAAAAACCCTGGTCAATAATTTGCCTTCCAGGATCAGAGACAGTGTGCTCCCTCTGAAATGTAGCATGCGGAAACCCGACAATTGCTGAATAGTGAGGGAAGTTAGTGTTTAAAGAAGTTTTGGTGATATGGACATGTTGCCCAGACCATTTCTACTGCTGCTAATGTACATTCAGTATTTTTTCTGTAATTGGATAGTTATGTGTAGAGATGTACTGTGGGTTCTAATAGAACCCAGTTTTGAATCAAATACGAGGGTTTCAAAGTCTCGTCGAAACTTTCTGAACTCCCGTAATTTATGAAACACGAAATTTCTGAGTTTTATCGAAAATTCGATAATTATTGAAATTGAAAGTAGATGATTATCGAAATTGAAAGTAGATGATTATCGAAATTGAAAGTAGATGATTATCAAAATCGAAAGTACATAATTATCGAAAATCAAAAATTGAAAGTAGACTATTTTCAAAAATTGAAAGTAGATAATTAAGTAGATAATTATCGAAAATCGAAAGTAGATGATTTTCAAAAATCGAAAGTAGACGATTTTAGAAAATCGAAAGTAGATGATTTTCAAAAATTGAAAATCAAAAGTAGACGATTTTCGAAAGTAGCCTATTTTCAAAAATCGAAATTCGAACTTTCAAAATTTCGAAAATTCTAAAATGAAACGAAACTCAACAGTTTCGAACATCTCTAGTTATCTGTTGTTTTAGTGGCTATTTCGAAACAGTGATGTTCTAGTTGACATCCTGTAAAATTAATTTAATATAATATTTTTTCTGATTTAGTGAATTGGCCATACAGTTCTGTAAAATGTACTTTAGCAGGTTTCCTGTCTGTCAAGTGCACAATATTCGACTTCCTATTCCTCTACTTTTGATTTTCAATGAACTTTTACAGGGTTAATCAATAAAAGTTCTCATCTTTTAAAATGGTGCTAATTTTGCCCCAACCAATCAGATCTTATTTAACATTTGAAAGCTAATATCTGATTGGTTAGGGCAAAATTAGCACCATTTTTAACGATAAGAACTTTTATTGAATAAACCAGTTAAAGAACAATGTATTTACTGCAGAAAGCCTATACTGCTGGAGGTCATTTAAAAAATACTTATTGTTGCCATGTTGTTGATTGGTTTGTTTTAAAGACCAATCAAAAAATGTTTCTATATCAGGTCATACCTATCGAAATGAGAACATATTACATATTACAAAAAAGGTCCTTCTTTCCTTTTTTTCTTCCCACCATCTTCATAGTTGAGCTTTTACGCTTCGTGCACAAGAGCAAGGCAACATAAAATATTTTCAAAAATCTAGTCTAGCATGTTACAGCCAAATGCTTTTTATATGTAATATCTATCAAAAAATGTCATGGAAACAAAGCTATCGTTATGGTGAATGCTATCTAAGATGAAATGTTCTATCTCTTTTTCCCAGTTTTGCACAACAAAGCATAAAATAAACTTTATATTTAACAGATGGGAGACGCAGTTGTGGTTACAATTACTGACTACAAATAAACATTCATTCGCTCTTGTGATTCTTACGGCTACCATAAATGATCTATAGAGCTATTCTTTTATTCTGTCCTGATGATTGTTTTTCTTTAACTAAAAAAAAAAAAAATCCCACAATGAAAAAACCTTCTTTTCTTTGTTAGTTAACAGTCTTTTTCTATTGCTAGAGAAGGGTTTGTTTAATGTTCTTTAGCGTGTTATATTCAACAAAGGATTCTTGCCGTAAAGATCCAGTTTGCCCATATCCTTGAAACTCTTCTGTGCATGGAGACAAAACATAAAAGACAAAATAAAAAGAACAATGAAAGTTATGGTACTGTTGCCTGCAGTATGTTTCATCCATTTTGAAGAACCCAATTTGGATTAAAAAAAAAATTCTGAATTCCTAGATTCCTTTAACATAATAAAAACAATAAAGTTATCTGTAGTGCAAAATCTGTTTTTATTGCCTACATAAATGTATTAGGGATTGTATACAATAGCATCATAGAACTATATGTCAAGCAGTCTAAGATGAATAAGATTTGATTGTAGTAATAACAAATGGACGTTTTGTGTCATCTCTAACTTGAAATAGTGATAATAATACACACATATAATATTCTATCAGATTTCATAGTTATGCCAAGGTGGATATATCTGAACAGCAATATAATATATATTGTATGTAAGGGCAAGTCATGCTTGCACAAATCTGTAGGTGTAGGAAGGTATTATAGCGCACTTCATTCCTTATCATTTATATATGAAAACTAGTTATAAGGGATCTAGTTATGATCTGCTACAGGTGCCAATTTAGCCCTCTAAAAATAAAAAATAAAGTAAAACAATAACATAAATAAATACAAATAAACTTTAAAGGGGCCATTTAAAATAAGCATATATAATAACTAGTGAAAAATGCAATTCCTGAAAAAGAATAAATACAGATTATTAGCGATGGACAGAAAACCGAACTCGAACCCAAGTTCAAGCAAAACTTTATGAGTTTGAACTCAAACTTTTCAAACTAGTTAGATTTTCCAGACACGCAGGATTATTTTCGAAAATCCTTCAACGTTCGTGAAATCTTGAGGTTTTTTTGCTGTTACCTGCACATGGACATGTTCCCCAGACCATCTCCAAGGTCCCAGAGGCCTGTACGGTAAGTTTACTTTGTTATATTTCGGAAAGTGGAAAGTTCATCTGAACTTTCCAAACTATTTGCCCCCCCTATTGACTTTAATGGGTCCTTTTTTGAACTTTCAAACTTTTAGAAGTTCGAAAACAGACCAAACTTTATGAAGTTCGCCCATCTCTACAGATTATATGAAATTCTTTTATGCAATGAAACATACTGTACTTCCCAAATAAACTGCTTTTGGGATACACCTTTCGCCACTGACCTGAAAACATAACATGCGAGATAACTGAGTAAGGTGGTTTAATGACAAATGTCATCATTTAGGCTGTGCCTAATACGCCAGGTTTAGAGGTGAAGTAGGAAATGTCCACAAATGCCTGGCTTTTAAAAATGGCACTGTTTGTGGTTGTGAAACTCATAAGGCAAAAAGATGTCCCACTCCTAAAGAGGCAACAACAAAATAAAAAACAAAGATTTACACGCAACAGTTACACTAGGCTACTATGATATAAAATATAAAAAAAAAACTAAAAGGGCATGTCCACCCCTCCCAAATAATTTTATACCCCCCCTAACCCCTGAAAAACTTGAAAACCTTCACCTTGCAATACTTACCTCCATGGCATTCTTGAAGTAAAACATTCCCCTATGCTCTACATATCTTCCATCTTCTACCAGGGACAGCAGTCAATCACGGCAGTAATGATGTGACGACCAATGACCAAAGAGAAAAGGGTAAGGATGGAGCAGTATTTCATTGGGTACAAAAATGATAACTGTAATGGACAGCCTCATCAATTACCTGTTTGTAAAATGAATTTCCAAAATCCCATGCTCATTTGGTTTGAAGTTTTAAGGATAAAAATCCTCCAAGATGAGAGAACATTATGCTTTTTTTTTTACAAAAACACTGAGTTTAACCTTCTCTGCTCTAAAGGTCTGGAAAAGGAATATAAACTATATAAAAAGAGGTCACTTACATTTTTTAATCAATAAAAAGTGACATTTTGGCAATTGGCTTTGACATTGATTTTAAGGAAGGTTGTACATGATTAAAATAATTAATCTTGATTAACTGCACATTCCATGTTTTAATTACACATTTAATCACATCTGTCTATATTCAGGATGTCATAGGTCTTCATACTTGCTAAACCAAGAGGCAGCTCACTGTCTTTCAGAGCAACTGTGTATGTACAGTATGTCTTTGTATGCAGATTTCTTGCTATTACTCTGCCATTCTGTAATATCTTTATGTATAATTCCAATGACAAAGAAAGAAGATATTTACCTTAAACACAATCCTCCGCTGCAACAGTGACAGTTCCTGGCTGCTTCCTGCTTCAAAGTAACTATTACGCGCATTATCATGCTATCGTGTTACTCTGAACAGGACGCAGTCATGTATTTTCACTGCTGCAGTGGTAGATCGCGTGTAACGTAAATATCCTCTTTCCTCATCCGTCATTCCTGCTCAATTGATTGAAGAACTGGGGTAAGGCATAGCTCCTTAACCTCCCGGTCTTAAATCAATACACCAAGGAATAGTTCACTTTTTGAGTGAACTATACCTTTAATGCGGTTACCACTAGCAAAATACAGTAATAACAAATGTGTTATTATGAAGTGAGATCAGTTAGTACTTAATTGATTTAACTGCCCAATGTGGACTTAATGATGGTTTTCTGAAACATCAACATATTTAAAGGATAACTCCACCCTCATATTATTTTTTTTAAAGAATAGCCCCTTTAAAATATGTTGACCTTGGTCTTCTCGAATAATTTGTTTATGTCTGCTATGCTCCTGGATGCCTCAGGGAAACTAAGGGGTAGTGTGTGTTAAAAGTTATATTTGTTCACGCCCCCTAGCAATTTACTATACTGATTATGAGCTTGAGCATGCTCAGAGATTGCAGCTAGGATAATAGCATTCAGTTATTGACTGTGATGTCAACAGTTATATCCATGATTGACAGTTGTTAGCTGGAAGAGCTATGAAGCAGAAACAGGGGCAAACAGGACTTTGTGCAGCATTTACATTTTTACATATTTCAGTTTCCTAACTACAGTAATTTTTGAGATTAGAGGTGATTTTCCTATATACAAATTTTCAATTGCGGGTTGGACTTGCCCTTTTAAGTCAACATTTAGGTGAAATTTTATTAATATGCATTATTTCATTAATTGCATACAAAGTGACTTGGTGAAACTGTAGTAATGGACAAATATTTTTTAAAAATGTAAAATCATTTCTATAAAATACCAATATTTAGAGAGCGACAATGTTGGGTAGTGGACTGGCTGGCTATTGGAAATCACAAGGCACACAGCACTGTAAGCAAAGTAAAACACAATAAAATAGCTGTCATCATTTGTTGCAACCCTACATACTATATATTTATATAGTGTAATTATGTAGTGTATATATATATATATATAATGTAATTGTCATGCAAGCTAATTACATGACAATTACAAAAACTTAGACTTGTTCATTACATTTCCTTGGGTTTTTCTATTCAATGTAAAAAAAGCAATAACAACGACAACAACAAAAACCCAAAGAAAAACGTCTTATATGAAATATGTCTACTTATTTGGATATATACAAACATATTTTTTTGCCGAATAGTGGAATGATCAGAGAATAGCTTGTATCTGCTATAATGTGGCATTAGACTATTTTTATGTCTTAATTGGCTATGTATTAAACAAAGGAAACTCAAAATTTTTCACAGATGTGAAGGCCACCAGTGGGGGATTCCCATTGCCTGTGAAAACCTCAGTGATTTAGTTAGAAAAAGTTCCATAAAATTTATTCTATAGAATTTCAGAATAAAATTCCTTTGAATTTATTGGAAAGCCCAGTCCTAAAATAGTGTAAAGATATCTAATTTATTTCAAATTCAGGCTATACTGAAAAAACAACTGTCAATACAGCTGTACGTATGTTAAAGGGTTTGTACACTGGTAAAATTAGTTTTTTTAAATTGCCCATTACTGGAAACAATATTTCTTCCCAGTGATCACTGTACCATTTTTTTTTTTTGATCTGTCCCCTATTTCTTTAGATATCCAGTATGAAACATTTTACATTTTAGCTGTCAATCAAGTGTCTTAGTATCATAAACTCTTCTGTTATGTATAGTTTTGATGTACCTGAAATGGTGACAATTGGTACATGAATTGCATGATGGGAAATTCCCTCTCCCAATACTGTCTCATAGGGATTACTGAGCATGCTTGCCCTCACAGAGAGTCAGATAGTCTGACAGGGGGCTGAGGGACTCAGGGACTGAGCTTGAGCAAAACAATTACTGGATTGAAGTCATGCAGCAACACAAACACAAAAAGTGCTGCTTGCATGTACTTATTTATAGATTGAAATGACGTAAAGTGATTTTTTTAGTGTACAATAGTGTAGAAAATGACATGGTGTGTCACAACTTTTTTTTTTTATTTACAAGATTTGTTTTTTAAACCTAAAAATAATATGAACAGGACCGTTTGTCTTTGGAAACAAGCAATAAAGCAGATAAATCTGTATATCCTATTCTTTTTTTAGCTTTTCTAATGAAGTATGCATGTCTGATTCTCACTACATATCCATTTCTGAAACAGACAGAACAAAGTGTTCACTCATTATTTTCATTGAAAACCAATTTAAATGCAAATTATTGTTGTTATTAATCTAATGACCTGAGATCTAATGCAACCTGACTTGGACCTCATGAAGGACATTTTCCTGTTTTCATTTCATTAAAATTCACAGTTACATGTTTATCCTAAATGCAAATTTATTTAGTATAATGAAAGTTTAAAGGGCATGTCCACCCCCAAAACTATATTTTAACCCACCACTGGCCCTACTCTGTAGTGTATAAAAAATACCTTACCTTACATTCCATTTCCAAATGGTTCTCCTGTAATGTCCCCCCAAAGTCCAAAAAACTTGCCACCAGGAATACTTCAGGGAGGGAAATTGTTTCCGCCTCTAAGGCTTCCTCTTAGAGGTTTTTGACTTGCTCAGAGCAGCCCTCCTTCCCCCCCCCTCCCTCTCCCTCCCGTTTCCTCTCCCTCCCCCTAGTGTAAAATCCCCTTGGGTATTGTAGGGCTTCCTCCCCCAGCCCCAACCGCATTATTCTTATTTCCAGAAACTCCCCAGATCTGTACTTACCATCCTTCTTTCCCCAGCGTTCTGAACTGCTGGCAGCCGCGTCCGTGATCATGGAGGTGGCTGCCGGTCCAGTCCCCTGCTTACAGTTTCATGCAAGCAGAGGCCCGGGCAGTATGGCGGAGGAAAGAGGAAAGTTAAGTAAAGATCCGGGCAGTTTCTGGAAATAACAATAATATGGTTGGGGCTGGGGGAGGAAGCCCTACAATACAGTATATTAAAAGTTACAAAAAGGGGTGCACATTCCCTTTAAAATGATAGCAAACAATGGTATGGAGTACAATACTTTACCAGCCAACCTACAGTAAAACATATACAGGGAGCCACTCTGGATAAATAACTATTAAAGGGTATGTACACTGGAATTTCTTTTTTTAAATTGCCCATTAGTGGAAACTATCCACTTATGCTCCCCATACATACATTTGAACAGCAATGTTCAGAGTACACTTCAGCACACCAATGTTGGCTGTATGCCAGACAAATAAATAGGTGCTATCCCCCCAGCCCTCCACTCCAAGGGCAAAATAGTTCTATAGCACAAGAAAAATTATGAGGGAGCACACTAGTCAGGTGAATCCAAATGTGTTTATTGAAACAACATATACAACATTTCGGGATGCACTGTCCCGTACGTACCTGAGGAAGGGACAGTGCGTCCCGAAACGTTGTGTATGTTGTTTCAATAAAGACATTTGGATTCACCTGACTAGTGTGCTCCCCCATCCCCATACATTTGTCATCCTCCTTCCACTTTAAGCAACACATTCCTTGTCCAATCCTGCATTAAAAAAGATTGCTATAGCACACAGACCTTTACTGTTTGTAAAATCCTTATCTTAGAGTCCTTGATGTAAAGTCCGTTTCCCCCGGTAACCTAAATCCTGTGAGCCGTGACAAGACAAATTCCTGCAGCCCTGCAAGTGAGAACGGCTGTGTCAGCGTACTGACAACTTCCTGTGCACGCTCTTCTTAAGTTCACTCGCAGGGCTGCAGGAGTTTGTCTCACAGCTTAGGTTACCGGGTGACAGGGATTTTACATGAAAAACTAAGATAAGGATTTTACAAACAGTAAATGTCTGTCTGTTACATTAATCTTTTTTTATTGCAGGGTTGGGCAAGGAAAGTGTTGTTTAAAGGGGAAGGAGGAAGAAATGTAAAGGGAGCAGGGAATTCCAGAGGAAAGGCTGCTAGAAGGATGTCCACTAACAAGTTAAAATCTGGTATGTATTCATTAATCTATTTTATTACAGGGCTGACGGGGTTACTGTGTATTTAGTTTAATTAATTAGTGAAGGGAGAAAGGCTAGTAAAGACTAGCCAGTAAATTCATTTTTTTTAAACTTATATATTATAATAAATAATACGCCCATTACATTGTAATATAAGGTTTATAAAGTCACCTCGGAGTTCCCTGTCCTGTATAAAAGCACTCGACCTTCGGTCTCATGCTTCTATATGGCTAGGGAACTCCTCAGTGACTTTATATCCTTATATTACACTGTAAGGGGCGCATTATCCCTTATATAACTTTATTGTCACACATCTCTTACTAGCTCGATTATCACAAATATCCCATAGAGAAGGTAGAGAAACTCCAATGCAATTTTTATTATCTTCCCCATCATTCCCCTTTCTTTAACTTGACAGTTCCCAAACCACAGTGTAATACCCAGTGTTAAAATACTTTCAACTGCTGCAGTGTAAAACATTTTACAAATATGCTTGTTCATTCCCATTTTCTTCCTTAAATCAATAATTAATTCTTTTGTCTTTAAAACATTTAACTCCAATCTATTATTATTACACCATTCCACCAAATTACTCAATTCTTTAAAATAATTTCCGTCATCCCCACCAGTAATTTGCCCTACAGTATCGTCTGCAAACTTCACCACTGTACTGTAATATGTGTACAGTAACGGACTCAGAACACATCCTTGTGGTGCCCCTGTATTTAAGATTACAGATTCCAACATAATCTCACCCACCATAACAACCTGTGATCTGTCAGATATCTGTCAGATAAAAAACTTACTAATATTTCAGGGACAATGGTATTAAAAGCTGATCTGTAATCTACAAACAGTAGTCGGACATCATTTCCTGCCTTCTGTTCTAAATGGGAAAGGACATTGTGGATTACATATAAAAATAGCGTCATCAGTTGACTAATTTGGATGATATGAATATTGTAATTTGTCATAAGAACATGGGATAAAAGAACATATATGTTTCCTAACAAGTTTCTCAAATATTTTCATAATTATTGACGTAAGTGCCACCGGTCTATAATCATTATAGCACACTGGATTTTTATTCTTTGGCATTGGAACAATAAACGAATTCACCAGTGCCAAAGAATAAAAATTCAACGTGCTATAATGATTATAGACCGTAATGCAAAACTTAACCCTAAAATTATAAGATAACATGTTTTTTTCTATTAAGTAGGAGTTAAGTAGTACAAAGCGTGATGTCCCGCAGGACAGAAAAGGGAAGTGGGCAGCCGGGCTTGAATAAAATTCGTCAATCCTTTATTGTTAAATCTTTAAAATCCTGTTATACAGAGTTGCAGACAAACGATCTTATGGGCAACAGAAAAACATGTGAACCGTCCAGGCTCCACCCGACGCGTTTCGTGGCCAATAGCCACTTCCTCAGGGGTAAGAAGGAGTGTCATCTCTCCCTGGGCTATTTAAAGCCCGGGTGGTTAACCCCTTCGTTACATGAACCAACTACCAAAAATGAGTGAAGGGATGACACCCCTCGACATATTGTACAAAATTTAAAAACAATATCAGCATTATATAGCATATAAAAACCTGAATATAACAATGAACATAATGATATCAAAAGGGGTGGTCTTATCAAATAAGCAGCATGAATGTTAATATAAATACAATAAATATAATAAAGTTAAAGTTAACTGACCACAATTTAATAAATCTAGCAGACCTGTATGATAGTGGAGAGGCATTGAACTATTATTAACAGATTATTTGATTAATATATAATTTCATTATGATAAAAGGAGATCATAGGAAATAGTGGAATATGATTTCTGATCCAATCAATCCTGATCACAGAAACAACTTAGTTCAAACTCCCTGTTCATGCCCCTAGGGGCTAAGGTTTCCAGCATATATATCCAGAAAGCTTCCTTGCGTAAAAGAATAGATTCTCTATTCCCCTTACGTATCTCCGTTTCTGCATTGTCAATAATTTGAAACTTTATGTTCAAAGTGCCCCCATGTTGTTCCATCATATGTGTAGATATAGCAGAATCATATCTTTTATTTATTGTCGCATTTACATGTTCTGCCAATCTTTTGTGGGCAGATCTTATAGTTTTACCTATGTATTGGCTCCCACAACTGCATGTGGCTAGATACACTACATGAGTGGATTTACAGTTGTAATAACGATTGATCCGGAAAGTTTTATTATTACTACTACTAGTGAATGTTTTGGACACATCAATATATTTGCAAATTTTACAACGTTTGTGTCCACATTGGAAACAACCCTTATACTTGAGCCATGTTGGTTTGGGTTGTATCTGTGTCCTGTCTAAGAACATACTAGGTGACACTAAAGCACCAACAGATTGTCCCCTCCTGTATATAATTCTCGGTATTGTAGAGACAATACCTTTTAAAAGGGGATCTGAGAGCAAAATGGGCCAGAATTTTTTGAGGATTCTCCTAATTTTATTACTGTCTTTACTATATGTTGTCACAAAAACCGGACCATTGCGATCTGGGTGACCCTTGTTTCTATTATTGGATTGTTGCCCTTTAACAGATAACAATGTAGTTCTATCTTTACTCACAGCCCTTTCATAGGCATTTCTGATAGATCCTGGGGTGTATCCTCTTTCTAAAAGGCGATCCCAAAGCTCCATGGATTTGGACTGAAACTTGTCCCATGAGGAGCACAATCTCCTCAGCCGTATAAATTGTCCATAGGGGATTGCCTTTATAACTGAAGTAGGATGGTTACTGTCTGCCCGTAATATTGTATTCCTTGTTATGGGTTTACGAAAAAGGTCCGTCGTGACCTGTTTTTCTACAATCTCAAAATAAATATCCAGGAATTCAATGGCAGTTTTGTTTTTTTGATATGTGAATGTAATACCCCAATCAGTGCTGTTACAATAATTGAAAAATTGATCGAACTCACTAGAACCCTGTGGTTCTTCCCAGATCAGTATTAAATCGTCTATGTACCTACACATGTACCTCATGTACACCTCCTCTGTATAACAGGATTTTAAAGATTTAACAATAAAGGATTGACGAATTTTATTCAAGCCCGGCTGCCCGCTTCCCTTTTTCTGTCCTGCGGGACATCACGCTTTGTATGATTTAACCGAGAGGGAGACGGTGTATTGGAAGGAGGTGTTTGGAGCGCCGGCATGATTGTTTGGAGGCGGTTCCCACCGACACAGGTGCTGTAATTTACCAGTTGTAAGGAGTTAAGTAGTAGTTGAAAAAATTGATCAGGGGGCTGCATCCCACTACAAAATAACAGCCAAAATAATGAAATAAATGACAATTGTGTTAATGTAAAAGTGTGTTTTCTAGTTCATTAGTTCATTTCCTATAGTTTCTTCCTGTATATATATTAATTATATATGTATTATCTTATATGTTGTATATGTAAGAACATTCAGTAAGTCCACTAGTACAGTAGTTGCTCAGTATTATTTCGTGTTTTCCTAAATAGCCTAAAGAGATTCTTTCCCTTTGCAGACAAAGTACTGTTCTGGTCAAAGATTGGAATCCAAATTGCAATCCACTCTTATCCTTAGCTTAGATATGTCTCAAGCCTATGTACTTCAGATCTAAATTTATTTGATATACAAAGGGTCAACAAATGCAATTTATCACCAAATATTAATTTAAAATATTTTTCTCACAGACAAAATTATTCCACCTGTTTACTTTAAACTAAAGTCATAAAGTGCTGCGTGTGACTACAAATGAAACAAGTAATTCATGGCACTTTTATGGAAAGCTGCCTGATTCGTACATTAATCAACATATCTTCTGGCTGAGAAAAGTGCTGTTTGCAGGTGCAAAATGAACGTATAAAAATATGGAGCTATAAATGTCACATACTCTCTAAGTAAAATGTGGCTTTAAAAACAGGTGCAAATCATATAATTTTAAACTCTGCTTGACTGTATATTAATGAAGGAACATAATTGAATCCATTGTGCTTCACTGTTGAGTTTTAAACCACTTGAAAATAGTAGGATAGGTTAAACCTGGACAAGAATGAGAGAGAAACAAAAAAGGTGGGAACAAGAGAAAGAACTGGGTAAGTTAAAAAGATGTGTAAAAGACACATAAAGAAGTGGTATCACCTGTATGCAGATGATACCCAAATTTACATCTCTGCCCCAGATCTCTCTACACTGACATCCCAGGTCCCCAACTGCCTTAGTGCCATCTCTGCCTTCATGTCCTCCTGCTTCCACTAAACATGGACAATACTCAACTTGTTCTTTTCCAATCCTCCTGATCTATTCCCCTCCCTAGTCTCACTTTTAATATTAACAACAGACCTATATCTCCATCTCCTCATGTCCATTGCCTGGGAATAATGCTAGATTTGGATCTTTTCTTCAAACCCCATGTAAACACGCTTATCAACTCCTGTTTGCTCCACCTCAAAAAACATCTCCTGCATTTATCTCTTCCTCTCGAAAGAAGTGACAAAAATCCTAGTCCATTCCCTAACCATATCCCCGCTAGACTACTGAAACACACTCCTGTGTGGTTTACCAATCAACCACCTGGCACCACTTCAATTCATCCTAAACTCTGCTGCCGGGCTCATTCATTTCTCTTCTTACTTCTCTAATGCCTCTCCTCTCTGCCAGTCCCTCCACTGGCTGCCCATTACACAAAGGATCCAGTTCAAGCCGCTAACCCTATCCTATAAAGCACTATCCAACAAAGCCCCTCCATACTGTGTATCTCAGTATTCCATCCCAAATGCAACCTATGCAAATGATATCCTCTTTTCATTCACCCTTGTCACCTCTTCCCATGTACGCATTCAGGACTTTGATCAGGCTGTCCGTCTGCTCTAGAACTTCCTCCACCTGTCCGTCATTTACTTAAACCTTCAAAGTAACCTTAAAAGCCACCTCTTCAGACAAGCATATAACCTGGCCAAGACATTACCACTCTTACTGACCCAACCTGATCCTAAATGCCTCTCACACTCCACTGCCAATCTGTTTACAGCCAACCGATTCTGGTCACCTTATGTATCACCCCCTTTCCTCTAGACTGTAAGCTCTTTGGGCAGGGTCCTCTTTCCTATTGTATTACGTTACTGCTGTAAGTAACTTATCACTCTGTGTATTTATATTATGTATTACCTGTGTATGTAATATGTATGACTTTGTATAATATGTATTACCCTTATGTAATGTATGACTATGCCACAGAAGTTGCAGGCACTATATAAATCCATAATAATAATAGTGTAAGCAAAGATAGTGGATATAAAATTGAAAGAAGGAAGCAATGAAAGAAGTTACACAAGGGAAAGGGAGAAATAAGATAAATGGAAGATATCAATATAGTAAAACTATAGTAAACAAAAGATAGTGACTGGAAAGGTTATAGAAAAATTAGAAAGAGATGCATATAAGTTGTATGCTCTTGGTTCAAGCTGCGGGTCCCGCAGCTTGAACCAAGACCCTCAGTAAACGGCTCTTAAAAAAGCCCTTTGGTGGCGTCTTCTTTCTTCCATCTGGCAACACCAGCTCCGCTGAGGCCGCCGATGTTGCTACCTGCTTCTTTCTTCAGCCATCTACTGCGATGGCATCTGAATTCCACGGTGGTTTGCAGCTCTTTATATAGGTTTGCAGAATACCTTAATCCATTTCTGATTGGTCAATTTTTTAATGCTTGGTTTACATGTTTTACATTAACCAATCAGATTTCAGAAAATGAGGCACATGTAAGTGCCTCAAGGGCCCTGATAGGGATGGGGAGGGGGGTCCCGGCTCGAGCTGCAGGACCCCTTAAGCCCCAAAAGGCACTTTATAAATAGAAGCGAGCGGTAACTGATGAGAAGTTAATGAGGCATTAGCTTTTCACAGCCGGGTTTTGCCCATTTGTAAATCGCGTTATAATCGATTTTTGCAAAAATGGTGGGAAACTCAGTTAAAAGTTAACGCTCGTTTATAAATATGCCCCCTAGAGTGTATGTGTGCGTGTGAGTGTGTGCGTGTTTGTCAGGCTGTCAAATAAGAAACATCTCCCCATAAGTCCTTAAAGATCTAAATTACCCATTTAGCTACTTCTTTATCCATAGCAACAATACCAGAAGGAAAAAATGGTTGAAAAGTGAAATAAAAAGACACAAGAACTTATAGATAATGATGGGTAGTTTGGGAATCTCATGCATCAACAGGAAACACTGAAAAGCCCTTTTTTATAATTTCCCTGTGTGACACCCCAACATTTTTACCTTAATATCAACAGATGTAAGCAGATGTAAGAAAATACATTTCAAATTATAATGTATGTTATATTTAAAATACAGCCCTAGTGATGCATCCGAACCCGAGTTCTCAAATTTTTGAACCGGTAACCCTCGAATGTAGTGTTCGAATTCAGCAACCCTCAAATGTAGCCTTCAATTTTGGTAACCTTTGAATGTATAGTTCAGTAACCCTTGAATGTAGCATTTGATTTTGGTAATGTTCGAATATAGTGTTCGGTAACCCTGAAATGTAGGGCTCGGTAACCCTCGAATTGGCCATAACCCCTAGTGTAGCATGAGGAAACCTGACAATTGCCTGATTGTGGGGGAAGGTAGTGTTTAAATAAGTTTTGGTGATATGGACATGTTCCCCAGACCATTTTCCTGGTGCCATAGCCATTTACAGTAATATACCATTGCTATTTTTTCTGTATTTAATCCGAACTTTTAAAATTATTTCTCACCATTGACTTTAATGAGTTCGTTTTTGAACTTTTATAATTTTATTGAAGTTCAGAAGTTCAAAAATCAACCGAATTTCAGGAAGTTCGGCTGTCTCTGACAACCATGTAAAATTATTTTACATTTTTGCCTTAGAAATAAATGTATATAATATACAAGGATTCAGCCACTGGTTCGGTGTCAGCTTATATAGAAAGAATATCTTCTTATGTAGATCTGCTATTAACCAAAATAACTGTAAAGAAAAAGTGTGCAGCACTGTTGTCTTTTATTTTGAAATTGGTCACCTCTCATTGCACTGAAATGTTATATTGAACTGAACTTATTGAACACACACCTATTTTCTTGATACTAATAAAAATTGTTTTACAAAAAAAAAAGGCTCTGGTGTGAATGGTGATTGGCCTCCAAAAAACACAGTTTCATTGGGAAAAGGATGCAGTGCAGTTGAAATGCTTAGATTACAATGGTGCCGATTGTAGTCACAAAAGAGAAATCCAATTTCTAAATATAATTTTAAAGAGACCAATAACTATTACACCTGCAACTTCAAATCACTTGACACTGTAAAAAAATACAGAAAAAAAAACCATTCCATTCTGTATTTTATCTCTAAATAATTTGCGGTTCTCTTCAGAATACATAGCAAATCAATAGCAAAACTCATGATTAGGCATGTAATTACAAAATGTTACTGATTATCCACAATGAAAAAAGCAATTATATTACACAACATTTCATTTTCCTTTTTTGCTTGTTAGGAATAGTATAAATGTTGTAGCTTATTAACATTGTGTTCATATATTGGAAATTGTATTCCTATAATTATAATGTTTTATCACGGACTGTAAGTCCCGGGGATGCAATAAGTAGTGCAGAAAAGCTGTGTTCCTGCGCACCAACTGTGTTCCCCCAATTTCATTTCTGTTAAAATCAGTGTGCGAAATCTATATTAACCAGATATTACATCAGTACATACGCTGATTCTGGCGATACCTGCTGAGTTTTATTTTGCCAGCGGTTCTGCAGAACTTATTGAAATTCCAAAAATCTGATTTAAACCCATTAGAAGTGGAATTTTCAATTAAGATTTTGGAATTTTTAAATAAGATTTTCTTTCTTTTTTTTTTTTTTTTAATGCACAAATGCAAATTTAGAATTTTTGATATTTACAGGGTTATTCAATAAAAGTTCTTATCGTTTAAAATGGTGCTAATTTTGCCCCAACCAATCAGATGTTAGCTTTCAAATGTTAAATAAGATCTGATTGGTTGGAGCTAAATTAGCACCATTTTAAACGATAAGAACTTTTATTAAATCTCCCTGCTAGTTTTTTGGGATTTTCAGTAAGTTCATTTCCAAAAATTCTCCCGGATCTGCAGGATCTGGCAGTTTTGAGAGTTGTACTAATCTCTGCATATATTCCATCTTTCTGTGTTTCATGAAAAATGTTGTTTTAATATTTTGCACTGGTGTATTTCCAAAACTGACCATGGTTTACGTATGTTATTTGGATCCTTTTATTTGGAAATTGAGAAAATTCTATAAAATGTTGTTTTAAAATATAATATATAACTATTTTATTGTGTTTGAATCAAGCTTGTCGTTTACAATATTCAGCAATAAGAAAAGGGTAAAAAGGCCTATAAAATCAACTGTAAAATACAATATTTGCATGAACAAACAG
Organism: Hymenochirus boettgeri; assembly: GCA_019447015.1. Lineage (NCBI taxonomy): Eukaryota > Metazoa > Chordata > Amphibia > Anura > Pipidae > Hymenochirus > Hymenochirus boettgeri. The sequence continues at coordinate 75,563,031 of CM033469.1, forward strand.
TTATTATTTAAACAGTTAAATTAAAACATTAATTTAGAAGGTTTTATTTAAATCCTGGAAATCCATGTGCATACAAAAAGTTAATTGAGGCAAATATTTGTTAGCAACTTATATAGTCCTATACACTTGGACAATATACAATATCAGCACCTTTTCTAAATAAAACAAACTCTATCTCTAAGAATTAACATTTTAAATCTTTTGCATATTCAAGGCAGTAATAAATTCAGTGGCACAGTAACCAACCTGATCTAATGATTTACTGTAGATCTTTTTTGGATTACTTCTAATAGTTGAGTTTCTTTGTTTCTGTGAAACAGATGAATATATGTTTAAGAGTTGGTCTATTAATTACATTATTTTTATTGGGCAGAGGCAAAATTTTGGGCTATTTCTGTTTTATTTTTCCCCCAATACTAGTAAACATGGATCAAGAAATAAAACAAAAATATCTAAGGCATGATAAAATATAGCCACATCTTTAGGTTAACCACAACTGGTAAGACTAGTTTTCCAAGTCAAATAGAAAGAGTTTTCCTTTGATTTTTACACATTTCTTTACTGTTATAAGTTGTGCAAAATGATGCCTTGTATATTTGTATAGTATATTATAGTATTTGAGTTTGAATAAAGACATACATACACCCAGTCCAACCTACTCTGCAAAACTCACTTTTCCTGCCTAACTGTTGATCCAGAAGAAGGCAAAAAAAAACCCACCAGAATTATGAAGGGGTAAAAAATGCTTTCTGACTCCAAGTGGCAATCAGAAATATCCCTGGATCAACTCCAACTTTATGTATCAATACCAGTAACATGCAACATTAGAACTTAAAGGTAAGTATCTCAATCCTCCGTAGGTGGGCTGTGGGTCCACACTCCTCGATACGGTAAGAGCTTCCACGGTCACCAAATTAAAACTTTAAACTTTATTACATCATTTTTAAAATCATAAAACACAATCGACCTGGTGCCTGACGCATTTCGAGCGGTGCTAGTCGCTCTTACTCATAGGCTAAATGACCTCATATCCGTTGAGATATTTATGCTGAGCTGAATGTGGCACACTGCCCTCTAGATCTCCCAAAGGAAACTAAAGAACACAACATTGTAACCTTATGCTTGTTCAGCAGAGAGTGTGCTACATATTAACTACTATAATTGATACAAACGGATACATTGTTAACTCTTAAGGTCCACAATAAAAACTGCATATTACTATATTTAACATTAAATAAAACATTTAACAATAAATTGTGTAGTACGATCCTTTTCTATATAACTTCCATGAAATATATTCACACTATCTTAACATTTTTTATACATACATTCATTTCATAAAGAGTATTCACACTCAAATTCCTTATTGAAGTACATCATCCATGGGATCCATCTCTATCCCTTTATTAATTAACTATTACATAAATAAGCTACTCATACTCCGGATAAATTTGCTTCCCTAATTTTTTCATCTGATACTTAACCCATATAACAATTAATATCGCATATCAGATTTAATCCCTGTGGAATTATTGTTTTTAATTCAAATATCCACATTACTTCCTTTTTTCTTAATTGTTTAACCCTATCTTTGTTTCTACTTTCTTTTAGTATCCACTGAATAGCTTGTACTCCTAAATTGTTGATTTGATTATCATTAAAATTAGAGAAATGTCTCGCTACGGGACTCTTGATTCTTTAATTCTTTAATTTAATGTCCCTAATATGTTCTCGGATTCTATCTTTTAGTTTACTGGTCATGTACAAAATATTTTGCACTCCATTCTTTGCACTGATCAAAACGTGTCAGTTAACTGGATTTCCCACAAATATGATACTTTTGCCATGGTTCTTTTATCTGTACTTGGTAAGTTTATGGCATTTGCAATGTTATAAAGTGATAGAGGCATCTCAGTGCATTGCGATCCCATCTTAACCTTTGTAAGACATTTTATGCCCATAAAGTGACATTAAAAAGTTGTTGCAGTTGCTAAATAACATCAGTTGGGGTGGCCGCATGGGCACAATTCGCGTTGAGACCGCAGCCGCAACAAATAGTCACGCTAACCGATAAAACATCCCTTAGAATGACTTTGCCGCCACTTTGTATGATTAGCGCCCATTGGTGCATTGCCAACTAAAGTTCCTTGCTAACTAAAGAATGTATTTTGTTATTTATATATTTAGTGGCGGACAGTTTTGTGGGAAGAAGATAACTGTTTTTTGTAACTTTGTTAAAAAAATAGATTTTTGTGTTTTTAAAGGGTATGTCCACCCTTCAGAAAAAAATTTTAGCAAACATTGCCCCTGTCCCCCCAGCCCCAACCGCTATGTTTGTAATATCAGAAAATGCCCAGAACTTTACTTACCTCCCTCTTGCCTCCGCCGCGCGCCGGCCCTCTGCTTGTGAGAAAATGCAAGCAGAGGGGCGGGACCGGCAGTCGCGTCTGTGATTGAATGAGCGGCAGCCAATCACGGACGCGGCTGCGGGAGTTCAGTGCGGCGGAGGCAAGAGGGAAGGTAAGTAATGTTCTGGGCATTTTCTTATATTACAAACATAGCGGTTGGGGCTGGGGGGACAGGGGCAATGTTTGCTAAAAAGAGTTTACAATAGGGAAGGGAATCCAAATCGGGGGGGGAGAGGGAGGGAGGAGGGAGGAGGGGAGGGAGGGGGGAAAGGGCTGCAGTACGCATGCCAAACTTCTCCGGAGGCCAGGTAGGAGGCAGAGTCCTCCTGGTGGGCAGTTTTTGGGACTTTGGGGGGGGACTACAGGATAACCATATGGAGCTGGGATGTGAGGTAAGGATTAAACTACACTACATGATGGGGCCAGTAGTGGGGGGATTATAGTTTTGGGGGTGGACATGCCCTTTAATTTGTAGAAAACTTGTTTACATATAACATTTTTACTGTTTCTAAAAGCTCTGATTCTCTTGAGAACAATGATACCAGACATACAGTATGTAGGTACCCAACTTTTTATGTACAAGAGACCATCAAAACTAAAACTGCACTTTCAAGATTTTTACACCAAACTGAAATTTATAAGCACTTCTGACGGTTAATGTAACATTAATGTAACAATACCAGAAAAAAAGTATAGCACATCAAGGATATTATTGTCTTTTCATGATAGGAGGAAGAAACAGCTTTAAAGCACGTCCCTTTGAAAGGTGTTACAAACAGTACAATTGCATGATTAAATGAGACAGGTTTAATTGTCCAAAAAATGGAAAGCATTATATAATTACTATCAGTTGTCACTGGTATTTTGCTGTTTGCTTAATCAAGTGATCATGCAGATAAGGTGAAAGAAGAAAAACACAAAATGGTTTAGGAAAAGAAAAGTACATAAATTGTACAGTTTATGAGGAATATATTAAATACATTCGGGGACACTCAATAAGGTCCGAGCACATTACTTACCTTTGCATGAAATGTCATTGCACAGTTGGAGAGCATAATGGTAGATGCGCCACATTTAAGTCCCATACAGAACCATGTTAAGTTTCATGCTACAAAGTACCGTTAAACTTGACGAGTGTTTATGTATTGGTAGCACAGCGCTATTTCCAAAAACATTTGGAAAAGGTGCTGTGCACTAAAATCTGTGTAAAACACACATTAACCCGATATTACTTTCAGGTTAACATGGGTTTTATATCAAACCCGAGTTCAACCCGAACTTTAGCAATTCGAACTATTAGAACTTTCCGAACTCCGAATTAGTTTGGTTTTCCGAACTCGCGGACGTATTTTCCATATTTATCGAAAATGTGATAATTTACGTACCGTTCGCAAACCCTTGTTTTCAGCCATAACCCTCAAATGCGGTATTTCGGCGATAACCCTCGGATTCGATAACCCACTAATGTATCGTTCAGTAACCCTCAAATGTATTATTTGAATTTGGTAACCCTCTAATGTAATGTTCGATTTTCAGTAACCCTCAAATGTATCATTTGAAGTTGGTAACCCTCGAATGTATTTTTCGATCTTTGGTAACCCTTAAATATATCTTTCGATTTTTGGTAATCCTCGAATGTATTGTTTGATTGTTAGTAACCCTTGAACTTCCAAACTTTTACTGAAGAAAAAAGTAGAAAGTTCGTCTATCTCTTCTAAACACAGCAATATTTCCAAAACATCGGTCCTAATTTTACCTGTTCTGCTGTGATCATTTATATTAAAATCTTTGTAATTTTATGCCTATTAACTATATCATATTTCCTCACAATGCATACCACGCTAAATACCTTAAAGAATTTAAATAAAAGGAGGGATGATAATTAGAGGAATAGGAAAAAATCTGTACACTTAAGCTTAAAGTGTCGTGGTAGAATTGCACTAGTCATTACCTAATTCCTTAAAATATTGTGATTTAAGTGTTGGATTATGGTTTCACCTAATTCAGAATTATCATTTAGCTTCCTTGGATATCTAGTGTACAATTCTTTATTTGTTAAATAGTTCAGTAACAAATTCGATATTCTCAACACACCTGAGGAAGTGGTCCAGTCTCACAAAACATTGTTATCAAACGTTGTTGAGTAATCAACAGGATATTAAAGAATTTTGACCTTATTTAGAGTGTGCCTCTTTCCATTCTCAAATATGTTTTGAATTCTATCTGTACAGTTACTATTCATAGTTTCTGTGCCTTTTCTGTGCCAGTCACAAGTTCCTTTGTGACTGGTTCAAGAGAGGTGTTAAGGAGGCCATTTATGTGAAAATAAAGAAACCAAGCCTAAATAGAGATGGGGGGGTTCGACACCAACTGTCTGCCATGTAAATGCTGTTTTGACACCTTACTCTGGGGTTCCTATAACACCTCTTAGCCACTACTAATCACGCCCTAACACCTGGCTGTGATATGCTAATTGGGATTTTCCAGGGTACATAATTGCCACAGATTCTTGTACAAGTCATTCTGAATTGAGAAAGCCAGCGGATGCTAGCGAAACGTCTTCAAGAACTAAACTTCCAGCCCAGTTGATCTAATGAATACAACAGACATACCATGACCTGGATGAATGAGAACCTTCACAAGCATGAATGCTACAGTTTCTGACCCACTTGCCTTCCTCAAGTGCTTGAGTGGGTCTGAAACATGTAGCACGCATGTTTTGCAATAAACTTGCAATATTCCCAGCCACAGACTTGTATCTTTGTATGTTTCAACTGCAATTTATTGTTTATATATCGAATTTGGTGGAGTGAAAGCCGTAGGTGAGACATACATTATTTCAGATCCGGACACACTAGATACCCAGACCTATTACACACACTACAACACTGCTACTAGGAAAGTGTTAATCAGCTGCACCACCAATTTGAATATAGATGATTTAATATATTCCTACATCATAGGGGTTAAGAGGTGGGAGTGGAAATCACACAGGTGCTGAAAATGTAATCAAGGTAAAAGTACTGGCAGGCAATGGAAAATGTCAGCTTCAGCTTTGGGGAACAAACAGAACCTAAAATGAGCTATAGAGGTAAAGAAAAGGCCCCTGAGTGGAATCTTCCATGCTGAGAAGGATGTTGTGGGAAGTACTTTCTAACTTAAACTTTGTTTTTTTAGCTTTAGTTCTCCTTTAAAATAGAACCACTAGTATACATTTTGTTTCCAGACAAAGATAATCGTTAGGGCTTGTTTATTCTAGGGGCTGAAGAAATGCTACATTTCCGGAAAGAGTGTGTTCGGAAAAACACAGCAGCACTGATTTTGCATAGGGAACATTTGCGGTGCATTTTAAAAACACACTGGTGCACGCATTAATATCTGGAAACACACTTACAGTACGTTTTTACAGTACGTTGATACAAATCAAAAGGCAAATGAACTGTAAAATTGCTGGGCATCTCCTCCCATGTTTTTGCATGCTAACAAAGCCTCACAACATTGAATTAAAACTTAGAAGTCTAATATGTTGCATTCACCTGTAGCTGTGGCCCTACTATCCTGAAAGACTTGCCCTGCTAGTGAACATTTTAGCAATTTTACAGTTATTTTATGTATTAAGGGCGTAAACAACATTTTAATCCTAATTTTTTAGGTAACCTAAGAGTGGTCCTGAATATTATAAAAGTTACTTACCTATCAATTTATCTATCCATCTGTTAACAGATGTTTGATAGAATTAAATGTATCAAAATATACCCCGTTTGGTTTGAAATCTATCTGCAAGGCCAATTTTATTGAATACAATTTTGCTACAAGAAAGGTACAGGTTTTATAGGTGTAGGTTTTATAGTGTACAAAATAACAGGAGATTTGAAACAGCAGGAAATGTCTCTGTAAAAATAGAGTCTGTGGTCAGCTGTGATTCTGCACCTTGTCCATATTAAAACCAAATGTTTCATATCAATCAAAGCATTTGTTACTGACTCATTCTTCTTATCTGGAGGTAATTTGTAACACTCTAAGGTTGACTTTTTAGACATAAGTTTCCAGATACGTTCTTGCATTTCCCCAGAGATGATTTCACAAGTGAATAAATTCTGATCTAGCAAGATTCGTTTTTTCTATCACCTAACACTGTAGAAAATGGCACAAACCAGAGCAGAAATATTAGACACAGAAGTTTGGCTTTACTTACGTTCTTTTGACCTTTTTTTTTTTAACTCCATGAAAGAAAATAATTGCCTAGGTGTAAACATGTTCGGAAAGATAAAAAAATAGCAATTCGCCAGGTTTTAGACGTTCAAAATGTATTATATAAATCATTGTTTGTATAAAAACACTGGAGCTTTACCTTCAATACCAGGCCCCTAATCACTCAAAACAGATTTGGTGACAAAGTAATCAACACATTAACTGTGGCTTTAGAAACTGCACCCTGCTTATTTATGTTTTCGTGCACTTCTGGCTTGGAGCAGAGGCTTTTAGAGTGAAAAAAGAATCAATGCATAACCATTCAGCAAAATAACAAAGACATCAGCACTATTAGGACAATTAAATACAGACAAGCCACTGATCATACATAATCTGCAATGAACAAAATATCTAAATATGAATAAAGCATCTGCATTGTTGTGGATCAATTGGCGTTTAAAGAAAATACGATATTTTGATTTTGTAGTTCTTTTAAAAACCTGCCAACCGTTCTAGCAGGCAAAATGGAGTCTGCCTGTAAGAGAAAACAAGAGGAAAGAAGAGGGCAATGGAAGAGCAAGGATTTGAGGGTTTAACTCAAATGGACAGACAGTTTACATAAGGGATAAAATACAGACTGGCCTTGTTAACAGGACAGAAACCCTAAGGATTGGGCAAATGACAGATCCATGAAGTTATCTGTGTCCCTCACTAAAAAGGCTTGAGTAGTTTTAACAAGGGATTTCCAGGAAAATTCTATAGGTATAATACTTTAGATAGTTTGCCAACTGGAGGAATTACCTATTTGCCTTGTCGAACTTCCTCAGATCCAACTAGACCCTGGAGTTTACTGGAAGTTTACGAGGACAGGAATGTGTGAAGTGGCCAGGATTGACTCTAATGGCCATCTCTTATTGGTTATCTGGTTCTAACCCAAAGAATCATGTTTGAGGATTACCATGAAGTAGAGAAATGATTAGATAAATCCTCTGACTCTCTGTGCCTAAAGATGGGGGGCAAAGCGGAAGTATACCTTGCAAGAGTTCCTGAAAATTGCAAACTTCTGAAGGTCCCCTGAAAACTTTTCGAGCATCGGAACTCTGGGTTCCATTACTGGAACTGGAGCTTGAACTTGGGGAATCTAGTGACCATCTGAGCCAGCTGATTAACAACACCCTTCAGTATGTGGAGCTGCTCCGGATTTCCTACTAAGAGGAATATAGGGGCCCAAAATAATGTGACAGAGTCTTGGATAATCCCTTCAGCACAGATACCCCAATCTATAACTACTTGCTTCATCTATAGACAAGCCCCTATTTTCTGGAAAGTAAGAAGAGCCTCATCAGACACAGTTGCTTCCTGAACTTAAAGGAATAGTTCGCAAAGGGAACTATTCCTTTAATGTATTGATTGAAGCCCGGGAGGTTAAGGAGCTATGTCTTACCTTCTATTCTTCAATCAATTATGCAGGAGCCAGGGATGAAGGTAAGTATAATTTACCTTTCAAGCGATCCACTGCTGGAGGAATGAAATCTCCAACTGCTTCCTGGTTCTAATCCTCTATAGCGCACATGCACTATAATGTGCAATAAAAAGAATAAGAACCAGGAAGCGGTCAGAAATTTCATCCCTCCAGTGGTGGATCACGCAAAAGGTAAATTTTACTTACCTTCCTCCCTGGCTCTTGCTCAATTGATTGATGAACGGGAGGTAAGGCATAGCTCCTTAACCTCCCAGGCTTCAATCAATACATTAAAGGAATAGTTCACTTTTCGAATGAACTTTTCCTTTAAAGTGCAAGGTATCTCTGCTGAGGCTGGGCAAACTCAAGAAAATCAGAGCACGACAGGCAGACAGGGCATTACCGGCAGGGAGCTGAAGAACCGGTAAAAGCGAGGTAGTGGAGGAGTAAGTGAAATCAGCATCAGGGACAGAACAAATGGTCAGTACACAGAGAATCAGTCAGCGAAGCAAGAAAGATAAAGAGTAATTGCAGTCAAAAGGCAGGCGCGGGCCAGGAGAGGCAGCAAAAAATCGTAATAAGGAGATGGAAGGGAATCAAGAACAAGAATATCACATACAATACAATACAATAACATTTGTAAAGCACTTTTCTCCTAAAGGACGCAAAGCACATAGACATGTCTCAGATCAATACAGAGGAAATAGTCAGGTGTTCATAAATGCCAGACTAAACAGTTTGGATTTAAATGTATCCAGGGATCCTGATTGGGTGTTCCAAAGTGTAGGGGCAGCATGACAGAAGGCTCAGTCTCCAAACGTTTTGTGGTGGACTCTGGTGGTGACCAAGTTATTGGATCCTTTTGATCTAAGATTGTGGGGGGTATGATGCAGTTGCGACAAGTCCTTCAGGTATCCAGGGCCCAGATTGTGGAAGGATTTGAATGTCAATAAGCCGATCTTAAACAGAATTCTCCATTTTATCGGTAGCCAGTGGAGTGAGCGAATAAGAGTGAACACAGGCTATATCAGTAACAAGCAACTAAAGCTGGGTACACACAGTAACGATAAAGCCCCGATACCGTCGGATCCGAGGTATCGGGGCTTTAGTTACTGTGTGTTACGTGTTCCCGAAAAAGGTGCGGCCGCCGAACGATCGGGTCGGCCGTACGTCGTTGGGAAAGGCCGAAAATTTCCATCGGTCGCGCTAGACTCCCTATAGGAGTTAGCGCGGTCGATGGAAACACACAGTCCGAGCGTTCTCCCTATAGGGAGAACGCTCGGGGCTGTGTGTATGCAGATCTTTGAAAGATGCCAGACAGGATCTTGCAGATCCTGTCTGTCATCTTTCAGAAATCTGTACTGTGTGTACCTAGCTTAAAGAGCAAGGACTAATAAAGGGACCAGGGACCAATCACAACTAGCAGAAACCCCAAGCAGGAACTTGATAGCCACTCAGATAGTTGAATTTGCTGCTAACCTGCTGTTAACAAATGGCCAAACATTGTTCTAAAAACTAAAAAGCTTCCCTGAGAAGGAAACTGCACATGATGTAAAACCATATAGAGCAGCGCGGGAGCAGAGTGTTTATACCTTGATTCTATAATTATATAGAAAGAAGAATTGAATATTTTTACCTCTCATTCCTCTCTAGAAACCAACCAATTACTTCTTGAAATTGGCCACAAGCACTCGGGCCCATTACGTCTCTTGACTTTCTGCTAATAGAAATTAGGGATTCAAATCTTTTTTATAATATTAAAATGTCAAAAAAAATGTGGAAGTTCTTATTTAATTTCAAGTATAATAACTGCAAAATGAGCTAGAAGTAGTGTAGATAATATTTACAATAATAAATGTAATTATTTTCTAATGTTGTTTCCTGGAGCCTTCTACCTTGTAATGAAACATATGACAGGAATGTTGTCAGTATTTCTAGCCTGTAGTTTTTATGATAGTGCTTTCATACTTAATCCAGAACTTTCTTCCAATATTGACATTTAATTAATAGGCCTAGAATAATCACCATTCCTTTAAATCCTTTCCATTGCAATATTATCAAATTTATTGCGTTTTCAAAGCCAGCATTCAGACTCAATTAAAATACACAGATAAATATTTTCCCATTCTGCCTTTCCCTTATTAAAAAGCAGCTTACACCAATCTAGAGGAGCGAGTTTTATATTACACTAGCTTAGAGATAATGAAACTGCAAGGGATTTATAAATGTGCTAATGAAATGCAATTTCTGCTAGCGCAAATTTAAAGCAAATCGCTGTTTATTTTAAGGCAACCACATCGCATATAGCAAACAGAGCCAAATGGATTTTTACAGGAAAGATCCAGTGAGTTAAAAGGCATGCGAGAGAAACACGGAGAACAGATGTTTGTTTAAAAAAGAACTGCAGACAGTTCACAATTCATTCTGTTTGACATTTTCTAATATAGTAATTGGAAGCTAAGACTCTAATGGAAAGCTTAAGGTGCAAAAGAAAATAAGCAAATAGTGAAAAAAAGAAAAGGATCTTTTTAAGGTATAAAATGGGATTAAATAAGGTGATCTCATCATTAAGGAAAATGTCATTTTAGATAAGCTCATTTAAATGCATGTTAAATGCAAAACACAATCTGAATAATTACACACGTATAGAGAGCGTGATGGAGTGGGTGCCATTGGTGGGCTCTCTTTTTCAACATTTTACAGATTTAAAGGGTACAATGTGCCGCAATCCATAATTATCAGTAATGTGTTTTTTTCTGAGCCCTGTCTGTATTTTACTACGTCATTGTCATAAATTAACAGCAAAAATGTAGGGAGATGTTGACATGAAAGGGAAAAAAAACATAATGTGAATGTAGTTTCCAACCTGCCCAATGCGTCTCACACAGGATCTTCATCATCATTCTTCCATTCCTTGTTTACAATAATGGTAGAATAATGTATTACAGCTGATAGACACATTGGTGACTTAAAGGTCATGTCCACCCTTTAGTTGCCCACAACCCCAACTGCTATTTTCTCAGTTGATTACATGCATTTGTAAGCAGATATTTAATGATAAGTTCTATTACTTCCTGGCAAAGGTATCCACCTCTTCCTCCCTCTGCTCAAAGAGCTTTTTATATGCCTATGCATGTGTAGAGGAGGCAGTAGGTGAAACAGTAGCTAATCATTGGTTGTGGTGTCAGCAGTCACAGCCTTGATTGATTGAATGGAGGGAGGGGCCAGTTTACTCTGCCAAAATGGGGACAATAATAATCCTTAAATATTTGGTTAGTAATGTAGATAATAAAGTGTATAATATATCAGGGGGGCAGGTAACTGACCATTGAACAGTTTTTAGTTTTAAGGGTGAGGGTTTTAAAGGGTTTAATGCAGAAAGAGGTGTAAACGATGCCTGTGCTATTCATTTTTAGCAACCAGTCAAATTTTAGTTTTTTACTGGGCTAGTGCAGTTACATAACATCTGATTGGTGTTACAGTGTAATAGCACAGGCAAACTTGCTAGCATTATCCCTATTAAAATAATTCAGTGCAACTCTCCATTGAGAAAGTACATTGGCGTATTATACACATATGCCATGCGGCAAGTTATAAAGTACATTGGGATGGTTAATTAATTCCTAGATTAAATTCTAAATTAAACAGCGGACACCAAGGTTTTCGGCATATTGACTAGCAGCCTTATTTGTCACATTTTTGCATGTTATCAATTAAACAATCTTAGAGAGGTCTCTCTCTCTTTTTTTTTTTTTTTTTTAATACATTTCGCCTCGTAACGGTTTTGAAAATATTGACATCACACATAGGGAAGCAGTCTAAGTAAAGAAGTGAAACAGAAGATTTTGTAGGTATTTATGGACTAACAACCAAAACAAAATAACAGAATAAACATATAAGGTCTTACAAGAAAAACCCAACAGCTGCATGTGATGTAATTATGTATTTGTATGCAAATTTGCAAGCATCTCAAAAATGTTGTAGCATCATTTCCATTGCTAATTAACTGCTGTTTATTACCTCTGCATAATGTGTACATGTGGTTTGGTGCCAGATGTCATTGTAGCTAGCACAACCTTTATTGTTAGGTTAGATGAGGTAAAACACATTAGCACCTCTCATAAAAACTTTATCTCTAATTAAAATCCCTGCGATACCTTTTTGGCATCTAATGCTTGACCTGTCCAAGATAATTAAAACCACATTTTAGCCATTAGGGTTTTAAAAATCCCTGAAAATATTACCAGTAAATAAACTTTACAATACTGTCCAGTTAAACTATTTACAATCACAATGGACTGTAATGAAAACTTCAGGAACAATTACATGTTGTGTGTTGTGTGTAATGTGTGCAATTAAATGTATGAACATATATAAGCCCCTATCTAAAACCTGTCCTATTACCATGTTATGTAGATTCTAACTAGATTACAACTAGCAGGTCATTAAGAAGGGTTTAAGTCCGAGTCCAGTTTATATACCTGAAGAGGTTAGTTTTGAGGTTGCATTACGTAGATTGTTGCATTGTTAATTTAACTGCAAGTGAAAAGAAGCATTTTTTGTTTAAAAAATGTATCCAATCTGCCCTGTGATTGACAGCAGGGCTATCAACATTAACCCTGTTGCTTCTTGGGGTGATTGCTAAGAATAGGTTTATATACAGTACTTATATACAGTAGCAGGAAGAGAGGCATTAAGAAATCCTAAAGGTGGTTGTATAACTGACTGTCAACATTGCATTATATTATATGTACACAGAAGCGTTAGTTCGGTACATGATCAGATGTTATCAGCTCCCTCTACTGTAGTAAAGGGAGCCAGTAATCAAACTTTTTCTTGCCCGATACAAACAATATTCAGCAAATATCTGTTGTATTCAGTTAGATCAACTGAACTTAAAGTTTAGTACTTGAAGACCAACTGTCTGCCATGTACAATGCTGTTTTGAAATAATTGCCAACCGATTCTTGTACAAGTTATTCTGAATTGAGAAAGCCAGTCAGATGACTAGTGAAACAACATCAAGAACTAAACTTTATGTCCAGTTGATCTAACTGAATATAACAGATATACCATGGACTGGATGAATGAGAATCTTCACACTCAACAATATTTGGCCAATTTTATCAGTATCACAGTCAGTATCACAGCTCTGAGTTTGAAAGACACTAATGATTAGAGATGGTTGAACTTCCTAAAATCGGTCCAATTTCAGATTTTAGAACTTTCGAAAAAGATAGAGATTTCGGAAATTCGAAATCGGAACCTTTGAAGTCAATGGGGAAAAATTTGTATAAAAAAAAAATATATCCATAACATGAAATAAAGTAACTTCCTTTATGTCTGTCTTTCCCTACTGACGGCAATGCTGACTGGGAAATTGAATCAACCAAGGTGCTGTGTCCAGGGCAAGACCATAGGCAGGTTAAGGTTATTAGGATGGGAAAATACTGCTCTTTTTTCTTAAACGTATATGTAGTTGCACTAAACTTCCCCTTTAATCTTGATTTTTGCAATTTGTATCATATAGGGGAAAGAGGGCCAAAGGGTAACACTACACATGGCAACCCATGGGGTTGGCACTGCTAAAAAAAATAGCTATAATTGGTGAATTTGGGACATATGGCTGGATTGTTTCCACAAATTTGATATAATACTCAAAATTTTTAAAATTCTGAAATCCTTGAAATTTTGAAAATTTGGAAATCTTTAATTTAGAAAAATCATTGAAAGTTTGAAAAGCCACATGCTTATTTCACGAACCACAGCAGTGACAACCACCTGGGTAAAGCGGACAGTGTTCCACGCACCTGAGTTTCGAGGGAAATTTATGTGTGGAGGGTTAACAAATCTACAGACCCAAAAGTCCGTTTAAGGACTAACCCCCCCCCCCCCATTAAAGGGTATGTCCATCCAAAAATAAAGATTTGCTGTAGTGTAACTTACCCCCTCCCAACCCTATCCACATGATATGTTTTTTTTAAAAAGTCCTTACCAGACCAGGTTCCCTCAGCTTCAGCCTCCAATGTAACTTCCAGGATTGGAGTTGCATTGGAGACATGGCCGGCAACCGTGTCGGTGATTGGAGGGAGGGAGGGTGTTTGTGTGTGTGTGTGGGGGGGGGGAAGCTCCACAGCTTATGCCAGATTCCTCAGGGAGGACAGAGAAAAGAGGCAGACACCTTTTACATACAGGAAGGATCCTAATCTTCAGTTTCCTGGACTAGACACTGCAGGACAACCATTTGGAACAGAGAAGAAAGGTAAGGATATTTTTAACACTGCACAGTGAGGCCAGCATGGGGTTAAATTTTAGTTTTGGGGTGGACATGCCCTTATGTCCTTTGGACAAATTAGCATTGGTCCTTTTAGAGGGATAGCAGGACGCACTGCTCCTGCTCTTGAGTTTAAAGTATTAACTGGTATTAACAAAATTTGGGAATTCAGTTTCATTGAAGAACGGAAGGTAAAGGAGCTGTGTCTTACCTCCTGTTCTTCAATAAAACAATCAGGAGCCAGGAGAGGAGGTAAGGTACTTACCCGCTCACTCCCCCGCCATGTAGTCTGACAGGTCCCGACGGACATTTTGAAAACAGAACAAAACTCAACGGTTTCGAACATCTCTATTGGCTGGACATAGAAGTAAAGCGAGAGTTATTGGGTGCACTGGTACTACAAGGTGTTATGTGGGTAAAGGAATAGGGAAAGGATGACAGTGAACTAGTATTATTACAAGGGATATGAGGGGAATTTTAGTCTCTACTATATTATTGCCTGGTGGAGAGGAGCCAGAAAAGACTGTGCACATAGGAGGTACCCTACATATATCTATTAGCTAGTGCACGGCACATACCCTGCTTGTAATGACTGGTGCCACAGGTGTTCTCATGGTTGAACACATGAAGTCACAGCCTAAAAAACACAGCTTCAAGTCTTCAGCTGCAGCTTGTGTATTTGCTTTTTGTGCATTTGTGTATTGGCATCTAGAAGGATGAACAGGGTGCGTGTCACTTGTTAAAGGACATGTCCACCCCCAAAACGAAAATTTAACCCACTACTGGTCCCACTGTATGGTAGTTCAAAAAAACTGCATCCCTGCTCCTTATGGTTCTCCTGCTGTATTTGTCCTAAGTCTAGGAAACTGAAGAGTAGGAGCTGTCTTGCTTTGTAACGGTTTCTGCCTCCTCTCTTGCCTCCGGGAGGTAGTGTGACATGTGCAGGGGAGCCCTTTCCCACCCTCTGGATCCCTCTCTGGCTGGCCATCCACCTACCATAAAAGCATTTTTTCTGTAGTGTAGGGCATCCCTGCCCACCCCCAACCTCCTTATCAGATTTACTAAAATAAGATTCAGAACTCTTCTTACAGCCCTTCTCTCCTGCGACACTCTCCATTGACGGCAGCCACATCTGTGATTAACTGCCTCTCAGCCAATCAGAGATGCATCTGCCAAGCCAGCCCGTTTGCATGTTCCCGGCAACCAGGGAGCCGGATCAGTGCGTTGCAGGAGCAAAGGTTTGGTTTCCTTTTCCGGCAGCTTGAACAGTAACCTAAAGATGAGGACCCCCTGCAGCAAGAACAGAGTCCCGGATAGTGAGAGTACCGAACCTGAGTTTGCGTTGAATACAAACTCGAACTATCTGAACTTTTTTCTACTTATATGTATGTGTTACCCAGTAGAGATTGAATTTGGTAATCCTTGAACTATCGTTTCGAGTGTGGGATAATTATCGAAAGTTGAAGGCAGAAGCTTGAAAGTAGCACGTGTAAAAAGGAATCTGATTTTTTTAAAGTTCTGGATATTTGTACGTGTTTCCCAGACCATTTTCCAGACCCTAGAGCCATGTACAGTAATTTACGATTGATATTTCAACCATTCAAACCTTTCAAATGATTTGATTTTTATTGACTTTGATGGGTTCATTTTTGAACTATCGAACCATGGCAGCCAGAACAATATCCTAAATGTGCAGACCCCTTGTTTCAAGAATAGAGTCCAAAGGATTCAAACCGGCATGGAGGATTGACGAATAATGCACGACCGAATGCATATGCACGTGCAATAATTGGGCGGAAAGGCCATTCGCCTAGCCTGTGCATGCGCTCGGAGGTCTCAAAAGGATTCCACCTCCTTTCCAAACTTTTTTACAAGCTTGCACAAGGAGGCACTTAGACAAAGAGCATTAATGGCATGGTTACCCCCAGAAAAAAACATTTAACCCACACTATTTGTTTTTCTCCGAAATATCAGACATGTGCCCGATACTTTCCTAGTTGGAATCGGGATATGATTTAAACAATGGCACCACACCAGCATTTTTTTCATTGCTATGCTGTATCCTAATTCATGAATCAGAATACTACCTTTTTCCCATCTGTAATCTAATAATAAAGAATCTAAGAATGGGGTGTTTGCACTGAAAGTAGCTGGTAAATGCCACAGTCTATCTTCAAGCTGTGCACTGAAACAAGCTGTTAAATAGCACAATCTCCCTTTAAACAAGGCACTTAAAAGCTACTTAGTAGTATACTTTGGAAAAAATAAACTTAAAATAAACCAGTTTCCTTTACATAGTTCCCCTTCCTGGAGTTTCCTGGAGGGGGCGAGCCTGGGGCCTTAGATAACAGGTAGGCCCAGTAAATGTAAGATTAGATTCTGTTATAGATCACTCTAGTAGTGATACATAGGAATAGGGTAGCTAGTGATCAGCCTGAGCTCCAACAAGGAGATTTAGTAAGGGCTAGAGTCCTGGGTATACCAGCCAAGAATAGGGACAGAGCGAGACATAGGGGTAGAAGATTCCACTACAGTGACCTGAGAGCTGAGATGGTACTAACAACCTGATTGTTATTTATGCTGTTTCTGAATCCTCTGGTTTGTGAGTATTTATGTGATATATGTATCATGCTATGTCACCTCTATTGTGCTAATTGCAATGCCTTATTATTATTGTTCTGTTAATAAATAAGATACTGTTCAAGAACCACTGGCGCCCATTAATTACATTCTACCTGGAGTGGTAGTTCAGCAACACCCTGCCTCCAACATATGCGAGGGCCCACTCCTGATATATAGGAGTCTTGTGCATAGAATTTGGGTAAAGATGACAGTCTCCCTAGAGCAATTAAGTACCCCTGTTTTACTATCACCTTACACACCAAAAAGAAACAAAAAGTAAACCAAGTATATTATATGATATATCATGCCCCTTACCATGTAAATATATGAGATGGCTCTTAGCCTTATATGCACTTTAATAGACAACCTTAATGAAATTTTTCTGTATCCATACTCATCCTATTAAAATTATTATGAAACTCCTCTGTGTCTTATAAGAGAGTACATTATCCCTTATATATGACATTGTTGTTGGTTGTCTAACATGTTCTTGTTACTAAGCATTATGTATAATATTTTTGACATCTGCCATATTTTTTTATGTATTCATCATAAGTTGATTAACTTATCCATAAAATTTAACTACAGTGTATAAGGGTTTGCAGCAGTAAGTGTAATACTTTCTATTCTGTGGTTATGCAGCATATAAACATTAATGATTTTGCTTTCTCAGTAATATTTCAACCTACATATGGTACCCTTGATATTCATTTAAATGGAATTGGCACTACATAACAAATGAGTTTAAGAATTCTAAATTAGATGCTCTGTGCTAAACTTACCTAAACAATTGCTCCAGATTTAATTTAAACCAGTTATCACAAATTATGTTGTGCAATTCATTTAATATTATGGTTATGATAAAAATAGATTATTTAGAAGGATTATTGCTGTAGCCTGAGATTCTGATTGGATATTTTATACTGTGCAAACATGCAGAAGTAATATTTATAGTATATAACCTCAATGACAATTTGATTATCATTTTAAAATATTTCGTTAACCAATTTTATTTTGTTACCGTGTAATATTATTGTACTGAAAGAAAAATCGGTTGCCTTTTTCAAGAAAATTAGATGTCAAAGACTACTGCAAATAAAAACCTTTCCTCTGGAGACATTATAGTCTATAAAAATACAATATCTAAAAGCTAATTTTCTCTTAATGGATTCAGTAATACACAATTTCTAAAATGAACAATCAAAAGTTCTTGAGTAAACATTATATAGAAAAGCTAGAATTACTTAATATTTTAACAGCATGTTTGTAAATGACTACTTGCAATCATCAGCTGTAGCAACATTTTATTTGAATAATCAAGAAATACATTTTTTTACATAACCATTTCTAGTTAACGTTTAAATGTCAAGGTAAACAGTATATTATTTCAAAGCAAAAATATTTAGTGCAATAAAAGTTTATAAAAGGCAATTTCTACTATATAAAGCAGAAATCTTGTATGTATGTACAGTATGTATGTATGTATGGATGTATGTATGTATGTATGTATGTGCTCACCACACAGCAACACCACTGAATGACTCAACACAACGGCAACGCCCTCTGAAAGGGACGACGCCCATGAAGTCCAGTTTGAGATTCCACTTCAGTGACACAACAACAGTGTGATGTATGGCTACACAACTCAGAGAGAGCTGCACACACAGAACAACAGCTTCTATAACAGAGGGAACCAGACATTTCCCTTAAGGTCTGTAACACATTACAATTTGCTCCTGAAAGGTTTTAAAATATGAGCCCTGGAAAAAAAGTTCTTATAGTTTAAAATGGTGCTAGTTTTGCCCAAACCAATTAGATCTTATTTAACATTTGAAAGCTAACATCTGATTGGGTGGGGCAAAATTAGCACCATTTTAAACGATAAGAACTTTTATTGAATAACCCTGTATGTTACTATTCGTGATATAATTATTGTCATGAAATTTAAAGCAGAGCCTCCTGCAATGTGACAACGCCCCCAGATATTGCTGTCACGGCCACACCCCCAAACATCACGGTCACGCACATACCCCAACCATCAAGATAACTGCCTTGCATTGCAACCATGCCCCCAAATGTTATGACCATGCTACCAGATATTCTGGTCACCGCCCCAAAAAATTATGGTCTTCCCCCATATATCATGGCCACACCCCCAAACATCCCAGGTCTGTTCCGGAATCACACCCACATACACAAACATCCTGCCCATACCCCCAAATATCGCGACCAATGAATGTCACGTCCAAGCCTCCTGAACACCCCAACATCACAGACACGACCCAGACTGTCCACACCCTAGAATGGCATGCCCCCACCCACTGTAACATCGCAACATGCCCTATCCACCTATTCAAACCGGGACGGTTAGGGGGTATGGACTACACAGGAATTACCTGCATTACCCAGACTTAAGAAACAGACACACACTGCCCACATGTCTCACACTTCACAGATAGTTACAACTAAAAGAACAAAGACATCATGGCACATTCAATTCAGACCAGGAAGTAACTTTATTGATTGGGATCTAATAGTCAATATAAAGTGGTCCTTAAGCAAGGATAACGTGTTAAAGTGCAAACAAGGTGACATACTGCTAACTAATGTGCAAAAAAAAGAGCACGCTTAATAAAAACACACAGAGCTCAGACAGCGCAACAGAATGAAGCCAGACTTTAACAACACAGACAAAGAGCCGCACGTCACGTGCTTCAGAGACACTGACGCCCATCAGTTACTCAAGTGCTGCGGTATTCAGTTGCAATCAACACGTTTTCCCAACAGCAAATTCCATGTAGCATGTTCACCACAACATTTGTATATTGAAGCTCCAAGTGGAAAAACTAATAACGTTGTATATAAGGTTTTACAATAAACATATGTGCTAGTGTCAGTGTGCAGATAATATGATATTGTATGTGGCCTAGGAATGTGCATTGATTTCTTTTCTAAGTTTGTATAAATGTTTGACCAGATCAGTAGCACTTCTGCTAAATGTAGTTGTAAATTAGCCTAATTGGAGTGCTTCCACACAATCCTTGTATTGTGTGTGTGTATATATATATATATATATATTTATTTATTTTTTTACTTCAATTACCATAAGCAAACTTTTGCATTTCTCATAGTTGTGCACTGGATCCATATAACAGGCTTTCTCACTTCCCCCCAGCCCTTCGGCTTTTTAAAATGAGGGAAGAGCCATCCATCCCATACTTTATATTAAAGGCATAGGACCATATATATATATATATATATAATATATATATATATATATATATTATATATAGTGTAAAGTACGGTCCTCAAATATACCGGATATACTCGAGTATAGCCGAGTTTTTAGGTTAAAAATCACCTAAAACCTTGACTCGGCTTATACTCGAGTCAATAGAAACTTACCTTGATTCAGTTGCAGCCGCGATTCATGAAGAAACCGGCAGTTCCCAGTAGTTCTTGCGGTGCGCGATGATGTCATCGCGACGCCGGTGGGATGACATCATCGCGCAGCCGCGAGAACTACTGGGAACTGACAGAGGAGCGGCAGCCAGAGAAAGCTGAAGACCGGCGGAGAGCTGAAGACTGAAGACTGAAGGATGAAGACTGAAGACGGACAGATGAAGACTGGAGAGATGAAGACTGAAGACTGAAGAGATGAAGACTGAAGACGGAGAGATGAAGACTGAAGACTGGCCAGGTACGTAAGTGAACTGGGGGGGCTCTAGGGTGGCCATACAGTAGCACACTGGGGGGTGGCCATACAGTAGCACACTGGGGGGGCTCTAGGGTGGCCATACAGTAGCACAATACCTTTCTACTATAGGTGTGGAAACTACAACTCCCAGCAATGAAAGCATGCTGGGAGTTGTAGTTTCCAAACATCTACAGTGGAATGGTATTAGGCAACTATCTACCCTCGGCTTATACTCGAGTCAATCATGGGTTACCCATTTTGGAGGCAAAAATTGGTACCTCGGCTTATACTCGAGTCGGCTTATACTTGAGTATATATGGTATAGTGTATAGTAACAGCAAGGAGATATATAAAATATTTGAAGAAATTCCAGGGCACTCTTGGGTTTATTTTCAAACAAAATGCCTTTAATTGGCCCAGAGTGCACTAGAATTTCTTCAAATATTTTTATAAATATTATATATATATATATAATATATATATATATATATATATAATAATTTACATCAAAATAGAAGAAGGCAAGAGTTAAGAGTTTCTGGGTAACCTAGATAAAAATTATGGTCAGTCTTTTAAAAAACATCTAAGTGAGTAATACTTATTTAATCCTTTAGGCAAAACTGTGTCTAAATATCTGATCCATCTTGTTTCACATTGCAACAGCATTTTGGATCTATCACCCCCCCTCCTGGGCAGGGGAGCATGGTCAATACCGGTAAACATGAATTTGGAAAGTTTGTGTCCTTTTTCCAAAAAGTGTTGGGCCACAGGTTTGTTGCTACGTTTATCACGATATGCCATATTTATTGCAGACCTGTGACCATCCATTCGTAAACGTAGTGTTAGGTCCATTTTTCCCACATACATCAGGCCACATGGGCAAATAATAATGTATACCACATGCGTTGTGGTGCAACTAATAGTTCTCTTCATTTTTATTGATTGTCCTGTATGGGGATGTTTAAATGTCTGTGTGGCATTCATGAATTTGGTTGATGCTATATAATGTTCCATGACCATGCTCCCCTGCCCAGGAGGGGGGGTGATAGATCAAAAATGCTGTTGCAATGTGAAACAAGATAGATCAGATATTTAGACACAGTTCAGCCTAAAGGGTTAAATGAGTATTACTCACTTACGGTAGATGTTTTTTAAAAGACCGACCATAATTTTTATCTAGGTTACCCAAAAACTCTTAACTCTTGCCTTCCTTTGTTTTGATGTAAATTATTATAGGAATATGTGATGAAGTATTTGGCTTTTTAGACACACCTCTCAAATTTATTTAATTCTGCATGGAAGTTTGCTTTAATTTCCTTATTGTCCTTATTATCCAATAGGTGTGCTTCTTGTAGCCGCTGTAGCACTACATCACATCCTGACGCAATGCATGCTTTACAGTAACATACTTAGCTTTGCATTGTGGTAGAGACTTACTGAGCATGTGCGAGTTAATGGCCAATCAAAAAAAGTTTGCTTTCCCAGTAAGTGTAGCTGACATCCGGCTGTATTGCATTGTGGAGAGAGTATAAGGATGCTTTAGAGTTATATCCTGCTGTATTGCATTGTGGGAGAGAGCTTCACATCCTGATGCAATGTGTAGTGGGAGCGGGTGGGCATGGCCAAACAACACTGCTTTACAGAAGACTTTTCTTTCTCCTACAGGCTGCTTTACTAAAGGATCCCTTTGTTTTGGCTGCTTCCCTATAGGGAAGTTTCCTTCTTATGCTGGTAAGTGTCTAAATGTTATTTTTTGCTTTAGTGTACAGTCTCTGTGTGTCTCTGTCTGTCTGTCTGTCTGTCTCTCTCTCTCTCTCTCTGTGTCTCTCTCTCTGTGTCTCTCTCTCTCTGTGTGTCTGTCTGTCTCTCTCTGTCTCTCTCTCTCTCTGTCTGTCTTTCTCTGTCTCTCTCTCTCTCTCTCTGTCTCTCTCTCTCGCTCTGTCTCTCTCTCTCTCTGTCTGTCTCTCTCTCTTGCTCTGTCTCTCTCTCTCGCTCTGTCTCTCTCTCTGTCTGTCTCTCTCTGTCTCTCGCTCTGTCTCTCTCTGTCTCTTTCTCTCTCTGTCTGTCTCTCTGTCTGTCTCTCTCTCTGTCTCTTTCTCCTGTCCTGTAAGAAGCAGTGCTCACAATGATCAGCTTCCAGGTTAGTACAATTATTATAAATTGTCACATTACTGTAATAGTGGCCGACTGTATTCTAGCAGCCAATAGGAGTACCACATATTAAACAAGCACCAGGTTCCTCCTTACTGCCGCATGTGTGTAAACTACAGCATCTAACAAAAACCCCTTCCACATTGGTCGGAATCCAGGTAAAAGCCAATAGTGTTCCATTTAACTGGGAAAGAAAGGCATTGCCAATAGAAATGGTGGGCGATCCCTGCTGTTGCTAGGTATTGAGACGCTGCCTGTTCCTGCTTGAGAGCCCTGGGGATTAGTTGGAGGAGGGAGTTAATGTGTGTACAGTATTGTATGTATACAACTTGACAGCACCTGGTCTGGGGCACCAAGTGCCGCGAGAAGCCCCGCGGAGCCTCCCAACACTCGCGGCAGGGCCTGGGAGCCTGGTTTTCGGTTGCGTACAACCGCAAACACCCCCTGGAAGTCGGAACTACCAGGAAGAGCTCCATGTGCCGCGGGAAGCCCCGCTGAGCCTCCCAATACTCGCGGCAGGGCCTGGGAGCCTGGTTTTCGGCATCACTTCCTTAAAACACAAACCGTGCCCTCCCCCGCCCCTCCCATCACCACTCCCCCTTATACACGTCACCCTAGACTGTCATGCACAATAGAGAACCTAGTGGCGAACCCTCCCAATGATAGGCTAATTCAATATATCAGCTGACATTAGAACTCTGGGCACATTGGCCCCTAGGGGCCTCAATGAACAGATTGTCCTTTCATGTTTTCTGTAGTGGTGCACCTTATAACAGATGGACAATAAATGAGTTAATAGGAAAGGAGCTCAAGGGGGTCCCTTTTCGATGAGCCTACGTTAACTATGACTTAATAAGCTTTGAGGCAGTCCTCTCTGAGATAGGGAGAATGTCAGCTGATATATTGAATTAGCCTATCATTGGGAGGGTTCGCCACTAGGTTCTCTATTGTGCATGACAGTCTAGGGTGACGTGTATAAGGGGGAGTGGTGATGGGAGGGGCGGGGGAGGGCACGGTTTGTGTTTTAAGGAAGTGATGTATTGTTTTGTAACATGCCTGATGACGGTCACAAGATGGCCGAAACGCGTAGCAGCGTGTTTTAACATGGACGAATAAAGACTTTTTATATTTTATAAAGTCCCCTGGAGTGCACTTTTTCCACACTGCATATTGATCTTTATAAGTTGCACCGGGGCAAGTGAGAAGACGAGCTGGAGTGCGCCCATTGTATCTATTTGTATTTACTATTGCACGGAGCAGCACCCGCATGAAGGGATTTACAACTGACGATTGCAGGCTGTCCTGAGACCGTTTTCTTCTATCCTTTCCCCATCAGTGGATTGTCTTAAGATGGAGGATGTGGATACAGCAAGTGGACTTGCTGTGAACACAGAGTTGGACTTTTATTTTTCACAAGACGATGCACAAAGAATCCTATTTACGGACCCGGTAGCCACACTGCACACAGGCAATGATGTTAAGGATGTCTTCCGGAGGATGGTGGCACTAAAGAAAAAAGAAACACGGTGTATTCTTGTCGGAATACCATCGGAGCCGGAGAATCCCAAGGGATTCCGGGTAAGGAATGTGCCTACCTTGGGACGTCTTGACGGTGATTTTTTTTGCCAGATGGTGTGGTGTGTTAAACAAATGTGCATTTGACCTCATGCTTTTGGTCATAGAGTTTGTCACCAAAAAATTGGATGAAGTCCGTAATGAAATCAAACAGGTGGAACTTGATTTCCAGAAAGGGGTTGTTAAGGATACCTCCTGCCATTGGTTGACTAAACTTACCCAACAGGTAAGCAAATACAAGGAAGAGTTAATACAATTTAAGAAGAACAAAGCGCATAAAGTCGAATTGGATTATGAGGCAAAGTCAGTATATGGGTGGCTTACGGGGAAACAACAAACCAGATCGGGTTGGAGATCTAAGGCTGGTAGGCGGAGAACACTCCATACGGTGGACAGTTCAGATGACTCCCCTCGGTCTGATGCGGAGACAAACATGGAACCTGGAGCACAGGGGCCCAAGGAGAAGGTTCCCCGATCACAACTTCCTAGGGCCGAGGATCGGTCTTTTTTAGGGGCTACCACACGATCAGATTCAATGAGGCAAGAGAATGCCCAAGAGAAGGAGAAGGATCACGCGAAGGGGGGGATTCAAGGGGAAGAGGACGTCCCCCACGGCAGCCTCCACCGAGGAACTAAATACGGTTTACAATCTGAGCCGATATGTGCTAACTCTCCCAGAAACTAATTTATTAAATAAAGGATTATCATTTGTGCCGACCCCTAAACATGATCCATTTTTAGAAGAGGTTGACTTTTACAAGTTCCAACGTCGCCTGAAGTTAAAGGATCAATTTAGGGGCAGGGGCCAGACCCTGGGTCCATTTAGGACAAATAGCAAGTATGAACCACCCAATATGGCACCAGCGATTAAAGTGTTCTCCAATTTGGTTAGATTGGAGGTGGAAGAAGGGATTGCCCATAATAGGAATCTACCACAATATCCTAACCTATCGGCGGATGAGCGTATGGCCATCAATACGCTTCGGAATGATCAGAAACTTGTAATCCGACCTGCAGATAAGGGGGGAGCTACGGTATTATTAGATGTACAGTACTACAGGGAGGAACTGTTGGGACAGTTGGGGAACCCTCTGGTTTATACCAAACTACCGAAGGACCCTACTGAGAGCCTTAAAAACCTGGTGGACTTAAGGATACAGCAAGCTAAATCATTAGGTTGGATTTCTGAACAAGCGGCTAAATTTCTAACTACAGACGCCCCTAGGGTGCCTATTATATACTCAGTCCCCAAAATTCATAAATCTCTCAGCCATCCACCGGGTAGACCGATTGTAGCCTCCCAAGGGTCAGTGCTCAAACCTTTGGCTGTGTTTTTGGACTATTTCCTTCAACCAATTGTGAAAAAAATGGGGTCTTACCTCAGAGATAGCAGACAGCTCCTCGGGGTGCTCAAGGAGGTTCAGGGTACCCTACATGACACAGTACTTATTACATGCGATGTGGGGAGCTTGTATACCATTATTCCCCAACAACAAGGTGTGGAAATTTGTAGAAGGGCCCTCGTAGCCCATGGCCATACCCATCCTCCGGTGGAGCTATTGGAGATCGCCCTTGGTCGTAATTATTTTAGATTCGATAGTTGCTTCTATCAGCAAATTATGGGTACGGCCATGGGCTCTAATGTAGGGCCCACTTTTGCTAATCTGTTTATGGAAAACTTCGAGCTGACACATCTGATACCCGTATTTGGAACACGGTTACGTGTTTATAAAAGATATATAGATGACTTGTTCATCATATGGGAAGGTGATGAGGATAGTGCCAAACTCATGATTAAGCAGATCAATGAACTTCCCACTCCAGTTAAACTTACGGCCACAGTCAGCCCCAACACAGTGGATTTCTTGGACCTTAGAATTACAAAAAGAGGTGATAGATTACAAACTAGCCTATTCTCTAAAAAAACGGATAAGAACACCATTCTCCATGCGGGGAGTTATCATCCCTTAGCTCAGAAAAATGGAATATTGTACTCTCAATTTTTAAGGGTGCTCTTTAATAATTCTGATCCCACCAATACCGGTATTCAATTAAAAGCTATGGAAGCTAAATTCGAACAACGGGGATATAAAAGGGATGTAATTAGAACCCAGAAGGAACGAGCCATTCAGACTTTTGAGACTAGGGGTAGGGATGTAGAAAGAGAGTCACCTGGGTTGGAACTAATACCCTACAGTCTACAATACTCAGTGAATAGTACTACCATTCGACAAAGTATTAAAAAGCACTGGGACATATTGAGTAGGGATAGTAGCCTTCCATTTCACAATTCTAGACCGACATATTGAGTAGGGATAGTAGCCTTCCATTTCACAATTCTAGACCAATTTTTGCCCATAAGAAGGGAAGAAACCTACGTGACCTTTTGGTCAGGACTGACCTTAAGACCCAGGCGGAACAAAGGCTGGTAATTACATTTAGGGGTGGATTTAGTTTTTTTTAAAAAAAATAGTTGCCTTACATCTGTTGTATTCAATTAGATCAACTGGACTTGAAATGTAGTTCTTGAAGACGTTTCGCTAGTCATCCGACTGGCTTTCTCAATTCAGAATGACTTGTACAAGAATCTGTGGCAATTATGTACCCTGGAAAATCCCAATTAGCATATCACAGCCAGGTGTTAAGGGTGTGATTAGATAGTGGCTAAGAGGTGTTATAGGAACGCCCAGAGTAAGGTGTTAAAACAGCATTGTACATGGCAGACAGTTGGTGTCGAACCCCCCCACCTCTATTTAGGCTTGGTTTCTTTATTTTCACATAACCTCCTTAACACCTTCTTGAACCAGTCACGTTCCTTCGCCAGTATGTTAACATTACAATCTTCAAAGGTATGTCCTTTATCCTTAAGATGCAGATACACGGCTGAGTCCTGACCCGAGGAATTGGCTCTTCTGTGACACTGGCGCTTAATACCTTTAAGGGCATAGCACCCAGCCACTGGTTCAGATATGTTGATGACACCTGGGTTAAAATCCACCAGAAGGAAGTACAAGCTTTCACAGAACACATTAATGCGGTGGACCAAAATTAAATTCACAAGGGAAGAGGTACAAAACAACAAACTGGCTTTCTTGGACTGCTTGGTAGAAGTTAAGGAAAATGGTAAACTGGAAGTAAGTTTACAGAAAACCAACACACAGATCAGTATTTGATGTTTGACTCCCACCACCCTTTAGATCGAAAGCTGGGGTCATCAGAACCCTGCAACACAGAGCCGAGAACATCCCCACTAGCACAGAGGCGAAGGCTAAAGAAATGAAACATCTCAGAGGAGCCCTTAAAACCTGTGGATATCCAGACTGGGCCTTTATCAAAAGAAGTAGAAGGAAAGAAAAGAACACGAATACCAACAGTGAAGGGGAAAAGCAAGACAGGAGGAAGAACATGGTCATCCCATATGTAGCAGGGGTCTCCGAGAAATTAAGAAGAATTTTCAAAAAACATCGTATCCCTGTCTGCTTTAAACCGAACAACACACAACAGATATACCATGACCTGGATGAATGAGAACCTTCACAAGCATCAGTAACTTACAATTTGCTTTTTATAAAATCAATTTAGCCATCTCCCCAGATTGCATTCATTTTCATTTCCTTTAGATTTTGAATGAAGGAAGAGCATAACAATATAAGTATGTTTAAATTCTGAGTGTAAATTTTTAAGGCTTCATTTTGTGGAAAAGAATTACCCCATATGTTAGAGCAACAAAACAGAAATGCAAACCTGCAAAATAACATAGGGTGGAGCCGCTGTGTCTATAACAATATAATATTCAGATAGGCATCTGGAAAGTCATTTAACAGGAATCTGGTTTATTCTTTTAGAAGGCAGCAATTTACTTACATTTTGTGGTCTAGTTTCTAGTTTCCAGAGAATAAAGATTTATTTTAAGAGACGCTAACACAAAAATAAAGTGAATAAAATGTCAGGAGTATAAAAAATGAATGTTGCTTAGCTGATTACTGAATTAGAAAATTATTCACAAATAGTTTTAAAATTGTGTTGCTCTTCATTTCTCATTCCAGAGTGCTTATAGGATTATCATTTGGTTTTATTATCTTTATCATTGAATTTCTAGTTTTACTAAAACATTATAACATTTCATTATAGTCCAGAATCTAACCCCATCCCTCCCCCCAAAACTGTACAATACCATTGCAGTAAATGTAAGCCCCTGAAGAACTGGATGAAATAACTGTGTACGATTAGTACTTGGCCACTCCAACTGACCTTTGTCACATGCTCCCTTGCCTAATCTGTGCGGTAAAAGGATTGGCTAGTAAATACTAGTGGGCGTGATCACCTGCAACAAGTTTCTGAGGTAGCTTTGGACTGAGCATGTAAAAAGAACATAATGGTCATTGACCAATCTGTGCAAACCATATCATATAATAATAATAATAATTATATAAAGATTCCAGCCATTTAAAGAATTGTGTAAAGCAAAATGCCCACAATATTTTTCATAAAAAATATTATAACCAAAAAACAAACCAATATTTCCCAAGGCTTTCAAGATGGGAAAGTGGCACATGGTTTACGTACAATAATACACAAGACAATGTCAGCAGGAGAAATATATAGGGGAAATGAAATACTGAATAAAACTTTGTTATATAATTCAAACTGCTTCAATTTTGTCTGTGGAGACTTCATAGTGCTCTAAAAATAATGCTGCAGTTTCTGTTCTCTCTAAAGTATAAATTCCCTTTAGTACTTTGGTGGTTTAGCGCTTCTCGAACAATTTTTACAAACAGACAGAGCAAAATACTTTATTATTGCCTGCTTGTCACACGGCTCTCAGCGTGAAATGTGACTTTACATTTGAATTCAGTTATAAGAAAGAGTTTTTGGTATGAGCAAAGTTTGGTATTCCACAAAGATAACTTTCAATTGCGTAAAGCCGATAGCTGTGAGTTGAAAGAAAATGTATGAACCCATTCTTACACATAAATGTATAAACACGCAAGGTTTATTATGTTTTCGCTACGGCCGAGAGTGAGTAAATCTCTAGATAACAACCCCATTATATGTAAGTTTAATTCTGTGGGTACTTTATTTATACACCATCGAGTCATTGCATCAAAACCTTCTTATATCTCCGAGTACAGCCCTTCGCAGCAGTAATGTTGCTTCATGATGAGTTAATGAAATGTGGCTATGCTTTCATGGGCATCAATTTGTGTGTAAGGAGCCATGTACTACAAGCATCAGTTTGATCATAACGATTTGTTTCATTTAGAATTACAAGAAAAATAAGAAGAGATCTCAGTGTTATTCTGTTCAAATGACTACAGTCCCTTACATTAGGGGAGAAAAATTTAATTCTGCGGGTCAATATACAGAAGTTATCAACTGACTTTTTTATTTATGAGTGTGTACACCGCTTTATACTTAATTGAAATGTATTTTATAATATTAAAGGTTTAGTTGGGCTGTTAGGATTCCTTTAAGTTACTGCAATAGTGATCCGCAAATCACAATTTATCATCTTAAAGTCGCACTTGCCAAATTACAAATGGGTTTGTGTGAATTTAAGAGAAATTGTGGCAGCTGCGTCTGTTTCAGAAGAGTCCCAAACACAGACCACAGACACAATTTAATACTGAGGA
The DNA here is from genome assembly GCA_019447015.1 of Hymenochirus boettgeri. Lineage (NCBI taxonomy): Eukaryota > Metazoa > Chordata > Amphibia > Anura > Pipidae > Hymenochirus > Hymenochirus boettgeri. Next base: position 75,593,044 of record CM033469.1, read on the forward strand.
TTTATGGGATTTTTTATTAACATTACCTTAAGACCAAAATGGAATTTACCCCCAGCCGGAAACATGATATTAAAGGGCAACTATACTGACCTATGTCTCTTGTTCAGCCTTTTAGAAGTATCCAGGGTGAGGACCTTACAATCTCTAAGTTCTGAACCTCTACAATTTCTGATCGTCAGTGAGATGTTCCCTGCTTCCTCCTATTAGTCCGCTAGTTGACCAATAGGTAGACATACTGTGTCTTCCTAATGGTGAACGCATACACACAGATGATTCTCACCTGAAACGGCCATTTGTCGTGTGTAGCCATTGGCGTGGGGGGTCTCAGCTCGGGATGCACGCCATGCATGTGTACGAGCCTTATGAGATTTATCTTTAAAGAAATGTTTTGTTTGCATAGATAACCTCTGTTCAGGGTTCAAATTTGTAATCATATCTTCTCCAATCTCTAATGCGGTTGCATATACGGATAGAAAGGGAGGCAGGTGGACTGGAGACAATTAGGAGAACTTACAGCCATAGCAGGAGCATTAGCAATCTAGGAGTACTGTTTTCTATTTTCCTGGGAAATAACATTAAGTGAAATGTCAAGTTGGATCACTTAACAATTGTCGGGAAGTGAACCTATTGTTCTTCTGGGTTGTATGATACCTTTGGATTAATCATCCTGTGCATACAGAAATCTGCAGATAATGGTGTTTGGAACATTCCAAAGAAGGGAGAAAAAGAAATATAAAAACAAAGTAAAGTAGATGAATATAGAAAGCTAAAAGAAGGCTTATTGTGTTCTAGTTCTCCAGAACATTTTTCATTTGCTTTAGATTAAATTACAGTTGCTAAAAATAATCTAAATGTCAGAAACATAGAACCATAGCTTAGCTTCATAGACTAACCACAATTCTATGCAATAACGCATAATAAAAAAAAATTGTTTTTAGGCTTATTTTAGTATTTTAAAAATACATTTTTTAGCGCTGATACATATGTTAAACATATAAACCTGTCCTGTAGAAATAACAATTTTAAAGGGCAACTATAGTGAAAAAAAACTTACTTTCATGTTGCTGTGTGGCTTCGTTTCTTCACACTGGCAGAAGTTTGTACCAAGCTGTGTAGTCCCCATCCCCTCTCAGTCGTCCCCCTCAAGCAGTAAAGAGCTGTATGAAAAGTCCGGGCATGCTCATTTGAAAAGACTTTAAATGAAGTGCTGACATCCCGTTGACCCCTCCCTTCCAGAGCTAGTAGCAATATGCTACAGAGGGGGAGAGAGGAGGCCAAGTGGTGCTGAGATTCTTTACAAGTAAGTTAATGAACTCTGCCTGTTCTCTGTACCTAAAGTTCATATCTCTTCCCCTGCTTAGCTGAGATCATAATCACTGAAGACAGAGTCAGTGTAGCAGCAGCTGTAGTGAGACCTTCACAAACACAGTGAAACTGCTTGTTGTCCTGATACATTTCATTTGCTTTAGTCTATATATTTCATAGATTGCACTGTGTGTCTTGTTTGGTATATAGTCTGTATTACTGTATTATTATATATACTGTATTATATATACTGTATTAGTGTTTACTTGGTGATGTCCATTTGAGTCACTGGTTTTGCATGTATATAAGATTTTTTGTTGTTGGGGGAGGGGCTGTTTTAGTGTGTTGTTCTCATATTGCTGGGTTAATGGTTTGTTGATTGTGTTTAGCATATTGCTAGTGTGGCAACATGGTACATATAGTGTGGGTGAGGGAGTGTGTGGCAGTACTGCATAGGACAGGGGACAGATGAGGTGTGGCAGCTCCTACAAATCACAGCATATTCAGGCTTAATCCTCGGGGACTATTAAGTATTTAAAGAAAACTAAAGGTACCCTGGTGGTTGGGATGACTTATAGGATACATTGGAATTAAAAAAAATATCTCACTATAATTGCCCTTTAATAACTATTTTCTTCTCTGATATTTTGATAAATCAGTGATATATACAAATGAAACATAAAACATAATTGTGCAGTTTTTAAGAATCCGTGCTCTACTTTAGCACTTGCCTTATCAGGGATGTTTGTAATCAAAAGCTGAGAGAAACTTCCTCAGAAATCAGTTCCAGGTGAAAGTAAAGGAACATTCCAGATGGAGATACAGTGGATTATGATCATCCAGTTTTATAAAATAATCCCGGAGGGTCTCATCAGTAATTATTAGTGGGGGGAAAATCACTAGTATATATTTGTAAATCTTTTTACATCTCGGCAGGAAATGAAAATGACTTGTGCAGGTTATCTCTTCTTTCTCTTTGATTATATGCGTTTTAACTCGTGGACAGTGACATTAGACACATGATTTTTTATATAATCTGTCTACTGATGGTTTTTTAGACAATTTCTAATTGTTTGATTTTTCTTTATGTAGTAAATTAACATCTACATTGCCTCACAGAAAAAATAATATGGAGGGCATAATTTAACCCATTAAACAAACGCCAGATTCAATAGATAAACAGTACTAAAAATCTGGATACCAGAAGAAAACATCCCTTACAATGACAAGTATTATAGGAGAGTTAATTACACAGGGAGCAAAGTATGGTATTTATAAAGGTTTGTAATGTAAAATAACAATATCACCACAATAACAATGAGATTGTTATTCTACACACCAATCAGTATTTTACACACCAATTGTCTTTTACACACTGATCCTTATTTTACACACCGATTGTCATGTTACACAACGATCTTATGTTACACGCCGATCATTGTTACACGCCAATCGTATGTTACACACTGATCATTATGTTACCACACTGATTCTTATTTACACACTGATCATTGCTTTACATAAGGATGTAAAATAAGGATGTTTTTTTGTGCCTTTATTAATTGTAGTATGTGTATTGTGTTTTCTTTTAAATGTGTCATTTTTATTTATGTGTATACTGTATATGTCAAATAATAAGGCACAACGTACATCTTTATTGAAACACTGTAACTGAAACACTAAAAATAGCGATTGTGCAAAAAAATGCTGTGTACAATAACGAACACTGTTAAAATAACATAATTTAACCCATAAACAAATAAATTCTAACCGGTTAGAGAGGAAGAGGCAATCTACTGCATGACTATTGCACTGGTATTCGCTTGCAGCATTGATTATCAGATCTATCTCTGCTTGTAGCATACCACTTTGAACAAGTTTGCCTGGAAATTGGGCTGGTAACTCCAATCATTGCTTGTGCTGTACAAACCCAGTATTTTATCATCTAACTTTTGACAGCAAAATCAAGGAGCAGGCCACGGTAGACAAGATAATTTTATAACTACTTCATCACCAAGGCCTATATTGTTTAGCATGACCCATTTCTACTCCCAGAAAAATATAACACGTGCTTGTAAGTCCTGCTACATTTTATTGAATCTACTGACAGACTTCTTATACTGTTTATAGTTACCCTCCGTCCTGGTATCTATACACAAGCTACCTGCACATTGTTCTTGGGAAGTTATATTTTACACTTTTACTTTTACACACCGACATTTCAAAGCATTTTCTTTTCTGTAACACATTAAAAACTGTTGAACATAATTCTTAAGGAACCTCTTACATGAGGCAACTTGAAAAAAAGGTCACTGGTACTAGTAATGCAAGTCTTGGATGTTTCTGTGCTTGGTGTGGTGCCCATCTGAAGCAATGGTGAGGGGGGATGGACACAGAGGCACATTCGCACTCTTACATCAGGCAGAGCATTTTTAAAGTTCTTCATTTTATTGTGTACAGTTACGTTACAGTTCTTCAATTTATTTGTTACATTTGCCTTGAATACCCCAGCAAAAGACATGATCTATTCCTAACTCTAGCTCTCATAGCATCTGATCTATTTAGTCCATCACAGCCATATTAGAGGTTAAACAGCTCAGGCTGTATTTTGAAATGGTGTTGGCAGCCTGCCAAAATGCAAGACTTCCAAGGTGTGTTATACATATCCTGCTGCACAGAGCTGTATTTTGTGTGTTGCACATATCATTAGTTTAAATACATCACACTGATTCATTTACAAAAGGATTTGTCAGGAAGCACATACAGTATGGCTGTTCTTTGTATTGAATTCCCTTGACAGAAACATCTCAGAAGAAGCTCAGTTTACAGTATAATATTGAAATGATATACATGCATCTCAAGAATGAACAATTTAATGGTTTTACGGGGAGGCTCTGCGGTATAATTTGACGTTAAAGTCTCGCTAACTGATTTAAAATATTGATTGGCATGTCTAAACTCCTCTTTGCACAGGCGGTTGTGGTTATCGCAAATATACCCACACCTGTGCAAAGACAGAGATGGGACACACCTATTAATGAGCTTGCTTTTGTCTGCACACATTGTTACGAATGAGTGTTGCACACTAATAGAGGGATTAAAATGGACAGATGGGAAATTCCCTGTTCTGGCTTCATCCAAAACATTTTTCCTATTTTCTTTTAAAAAGGAAATGGTTGTTATATGCTTCATAAATTGATTTTTGATATATTTTTTCTTGTACTTCTCGTTTGATACGAATATAAATCCAAAGCTATTTCACAATAGTAGGTTCCAGATGTATCACGGCTTTTACTTGATGTATGACAGCAGGTTCTTATGCTTCTTTGGTAAGCTCACTTGCTTGTTGCCCACAGTTGATGGCTCCCAACCTATTTTGATCATTAAAAAAGGCCAAAGCATTGGAAATGTTTCCCATTAAGTAGAAAGGTAAGTGTTTTGTTTCTGGCATGTACAATTGAGCAATGCAGGGAGAGAAGCCAATGTTGGTGAGCCAACGGCTTTCACTTTACTTATTGCTCTTTTTGTGCCTTAAAAGTATGTGCTAATCATTTCTAATGTACTATTGATTAGTACTGTTTAAGGGAAAAAAAATCTTAGCCATAGAGGAACTGCATCTAAAGCTGAACAGATAGATTTTATTGCAATATTAATTTTGAGACAATAAGCATTATTGCACAACGGTAAAGATTCAGCATAACATTATAATTAAAGCAACATACAGTAATTATACAAGCATTATATGTGTATTCTACTTTACCGAACATTTGCATTGGAATGGCTAAACAAGCAGCACAATTTTAAATTGCATTTAAAATGTCTTCCTTCTACTTCTTTTAGGCCCAGTCTGGATATCCACAAGTTTTAGGGGCTCCTCGGAGATGTTTAATACGTGAAGGGGAAAAGCAAGACAGGACAAGAACATGGTCATCCCATATGTGCAGGGGTCTCTGAGAAATTAAGAAGAATTAAAACACTGTATCCCTGTCTGCTTTACACCAAACAACACACTGAGGCAGCAATTGGTACATCCGAAAGACCCAATCAGACACAAGAAAGCACATCATATATGCAGTGCAGTGCATTGAAGAATGCTCTGAATTTTTATGTGGGGGAGACCAAACAGCAACTGCACCAACATATGGTCAGCACAGAAGGGCCAATTCCTCTAGTCAGGACTCAGCCGTGTACCTGCATCTTAAGGAAAAAGGACATACCTTTGAAGATTGTAATGTCAACATCTTGGAAAAGGACACTGACTAGTTTAAAGTCGTCAGAGAGGCCATTTATGTGAAAACAAAAAACAAAGCCTGAATGAGGTGGGGGGATTGACACCAACTGTCTGCCATGTACAATGCTGTTTTTTACCCTGGGCTGTTAGATAACACCTAACACCTAAGCCTCAATTCCAGGTTACATAATTGCCAACAGATTCTTGTACAAGTTCTGAATTGAAAAAGAGTCAGATGACTAGCAAACGTCTTCAAGAAGTCCAGTTGATCTAACTGAATAACACAGATATACAGTATATCATTTTTTATACTTGTTACATGTGGTTATTATTGATTGCCCTTTTTATCTCTCTGCAAGGGATGGTACATTACCATGAATGATTGCTTCCCATATGCTTGTCTTACCTTGTGCTTTAAAATGCTATTCTTATTACAGTTATCTCATTATTATTTCAGTATGACCCTATCTGTGCATAAACACTGTTGATAAACAAGGGCAATGTCAAAACATGAAAGTGGAGTAAGTAAAAATTTTCATTCTGGGTGTTTTGACAGTATCAAGCATACACGCATGGATTACTGGGTGAAAAAACCACAAGGCAATAAAAGCCACTCAAAGATACATTTGTTAACTGAAAATATATGGTACCGTAATATTTTAACAAAGAAAATGCAAACAAAGCTCTCATTAGTACCCTCCAAGCTTCTTCTTTTTCTTAATAGTAACTAGAGACAGTAAACCATCAGAAAGATGAAATTTGGTTCCTTAAATGAACAGCGTGATATCTTATGTAACAGGGAACACTAAAATGGTAGTCAGAAAAGAAAGTATTGAGCTCAAGTATAAGAAAAAGTAACATGCAAGGATGTATCTAATACGAGATTGTTTTATTTTTTCGCTTCAGTAATTTCTGGCACAATGATTTGAAGGATAAGTACGCTGTAAAAGCAGTTAAGTTTAATTGGAAGCAGCAGCTTTGAAAAACCTCTTTTTTTTTAGGTCCCTCCGTAGCCTACCTTTGCTGCTGTAAAGTTGATGACATCTTGGATGTGCAGTGTAGTTAACTCCTCCCCTCTGAGACTTGCAGGATCTCCTTCTTCCCAAACCTCCAAAATCAATGATTTTGGTCCGTGCTTCCGCCGCAGGTGCACGCATGACGTCATGGAGCACACGATTGACGTCCGCGGAGCACCAAATGATCACTGTTTTGGAGGCTTAAGAAGAAGGAGATCCTGCAAGTCTCAGAGGGAGGAGCTAAACAGAGTACACTGCACATCCAAGATGTCACAATTTTACATCAGCAAAGGTAGGCTCAGGAGGGACTAGAAAAAAAAGGGGGAGGAAGATTTTTTAAAGTTGCTGCTTCCAATTAAACTGAACTTGCTTTTCCAGTGTATTTAACCCAGGGCCGACCTGGGTTAAATACAATCTCTATGTCTGTGTAGATTGTTACCCACCATGAGTTCAGAGGAGCAGAAAAGCAAGAAAGGTGCAAGGCACAGTTCTGCAGCAATGCCAAGAGACAGAAGCGCCGACACATGTCATGTCAATGTAAAGAGATGATATTGGCTTTTAGGATGGAATCTTTAATACCAGCAAATAGTTGGCTTTAATATCTGTTGTATTCAATTAGATCAGAATTAGATTCAATTAGACTTGAGTTTATTCTTGAAGACGTTTCGCTAGTCATCCGACTGGCTTTCTCAATTCAAATGACTTGTACAGAATGTGTTGGCAATTATGTACCCTGGAAAATCCCAATTAGCATATCCAGCCAAGTGTTAAGGGCGTGATTGGATTTATGTGAAAATAAAGAAACCAAGCCTAATAGAGGTGGGGGGGGGGTTCGACACCAACTTGGATTTTCCAAGGACATAATTGCCAAAGATTCTTGTAAAAGTCATTCTGAATTGAAAGCCAGTCGGGACTGCGAAACGTCTTCAAGAACTAAACTTCAAGTCCAGTTGATCTAATTGAATACAACAGATATACCATGACCTGGATGAATAAGAACCTTTACAAGCAGTTGGCTTAAATGATTTGGATTGGGTTAAGCCCAATCGCGATGTATAAAGAGCCGCTATAGGCTTGGTGGGTTGCATTAAGGGGGCATAGAGAGTGATAGCGCCCCATATATCACCCCATATATATTTAGCATTTTGTAGCTCACATGTAGTTTAAAAGGTTTGTTGGTCCTGATTGTGTATGGGTCACCTTTACAGATGCTTGATATTACTTCTATCTTAGTGTCACTTTTACCTTTAATGTTACATTCCCTGGTTCATGACATACATGATATGCAGCACAGCATGCATGCTTATAATGTGGTTTTCTGCTACTTTTGCATTACTTAGTCTTTTCATTCCAACTTTAAATCTGCCTGTTTGTTGTGCTTGATACCAGACAGATGTAAAATGCATTGGCTGCAAGAAACCAGCAAAGAGTTCAGATGCATAATGCAAACTGCTGTGAACTTATAATATGGTAGCAAGCATTTCTATGTTTTTCCTGTTACCTTGCAGAATGCGAATCTTATACAAGATGGATAAATAAAGTAGTTAAAGACATAAGTCTTATTGGAGTTCCATGGCTGTATCAAATCAGGAGACCAGAGTCGCATGTTGTTATGTGCCCAACGGTCTACTTGGTGTCTCTTTTGTATACAGTATAAGGATATTGTTATAGGTGTGTGTTAATATCCACTGAGGTAGAAACTCATTGTCACTGAGAAGCTAAAATAATGTATTTAAAACAGCACTCGAACATTTTTAGATAAATCCAGTCAGAAATAGATTTGGCTCACAGGAAGGTGCACCCAGAAGCAGAGAGAGCTTAGTAAGGAGAGGAGGAGCAAAACTAAAAATAGCCTACATTTTTAGGCATCTAATTACATTTGGTAATAAAGTTCAGATCATTACACAGATAAGCACCTGAGCTTAATTTATTATTTGACTTTCACACTCCTTGAAGAAACATGTAATGTATAAAAGTTTGAACTACTTAGCCAAAATCTTTTAAACAATATAGGTTTATTTTATGTATGTATATGTGTGTGTATAGTTTATTTATAAAGGGCCACTTGGGGACACAGCATTGTACAGTAACAATAATAAAGTCATACAAGGGGGATAATCATCGGTAGTTCAGTACATAAATACATAAATTATGTATGTATTATGTTTTATTTATGCGCCACTTGGGGACGCAGCACTGTACAGTATTAAAATACAACATTCGTACAAGGGGGATAAATACATAGATAGTTCAGTACATAAATATATAACTTTTATAATAGAAGTGCTAGGGCTTGCCACAAGAGGTAATGAGGTCCCTGTCCCGTAGAGCTTACAATCTAGTTAGGTGGGAACATACAGATACAATGGATAGGTATAAGTGCTGGAGTGAGATGTTATGCAGTGCAAATAAAACAATCATATACTGTGCTGGTTACCAGATAGGTAGGATTTAAACCTGCTTATGAGGTTCTTTGTCTTGACATAAGAGAGGGGGATAGAATTCCAGAGGATGGGAGCCACAACAGAGAAAGGTTTAAAGGGCATGTCCACCCCCAAAACTATAATCCCCCCCACTACTGGCCCCATTGTGTAGTGTAGTTTAATCCTTACCTCACATCCCAGCTCCATCTGGTTCTCCTGTAGTCCCCCCCCAAAGTCCCAAAAACTGCCCACCAGGAGGATAGCAGAGTCCATATAGGACTCTGGCCTATGGGAGAAGTTTGGCATGCGTACTGCAGCCCTTCTCCCCCTCCTCCCCCTCCTCTCCCTCCCGATCAGGATTCCTCCCCCTAGTCAAAAATCTTTTCACATAACATTCCCCCTGTCCCCCCAGCCCCAACCCTATATTTGTATTATCAGAAAATGCCCAAAACATTTCTTACCTTCCCTCTTTCCTCCACCGCAATGAACTCCCCGGCAGCCCGTCCGTGATTGGCTACCACTCAGCCAATCACAGATGCGACTGCCAGTCCCCCCCCTCTGCTTGCATTTCCTCGCAAGCAGAGGGCCTGGCGCGCGGCAGAGGAAAGAGGGAAGGTAGTATGTTTTGGCCATTTTCTGATAATACAAATATAGCGGTGTGGGCTGGGGAGCCAGGGGGAATGTTATGTAAAAAATTTTTTAGAAGGGTGGACATACCCTTTAAGGTGAGAGGTAAGCAGTACCAGTGGGGTCTGTACAGGAGCTGGTTTCTGCAATGAGCGGAGGGTACGGGCAGGAACATATAGGGAGACTAGAGAGAATATAAGGAGGAGTAGCAAGGCAAAGGGATTTAAATGTTTGGAGAAGGATTTTGTATGCAATGCACTGTTTACCACGCCAGGTTATTTTCCAGAACAGGAAATTTGGGATACTGTTTATTAGAGAGCAAAACAATACGTGTGGCAAGTTAAGTATAGACTGAAAGGGAAGAGTTGTGAGAGCAGGAAGACCAGAAAGTAGTAGGTTGCAATTGTCTAGACACGATAGTATGAGATCATGTTGCAAAGGAAAAAGCAGCAAGTTTTTTGCAACATAGTTAATGTGGTTAGAAAAGGAGAGAGAGGAGTCAATAAGTACCCCTAGGCAGCATGCTGATTGAATAAGGGAGATGGGGGTATTGTCAACAGAGATAGAGAAAGATTGGACAGGGACAGATTTAGGTGGAAATGATCATTAAAGATTTAATTTGAGGTAGCGTTCGTCCAGGTGGAGATGGCAAGGAGGCAGTTGGAGACACGTGATTGGATGTCAGGTGTTTGGATGTCACGTTCTAGCAGTTTAGAGCCTATCGGTAAGAGAGAGACTGGGCGGTAGTTAGCTAAATGAGACGAGTCCTTCGAGGCTTTTTTAATATGGGCTTAACATGGTATTTTAAAGATGTAAGGGAAATTCCAGATGTAAGGGAGGCATTGAATATATGGGTGAGTAAAGGGGTAAGCACATAATTACAGTGCTTCAGTATACAGAGGGAATTGGCATCAAAAGTTTTTAAACAATAACCAATCACAGGAGTGGCTGCCACTCCAGACTCATGTACTTGCTTCTGTGCACAGAAAAAGCATGGAAGATAAGCAAGGAACAAATGCTGGTAAGTACTTTGGGGACAGTTTTCACTGGTATAAACCTTGTGAGGTCAAGGTTTTTGTTTGGGGTGGTGACAATCCCATTATGTATGTGAATGTTCCGCTTTCCGAACTTTTCTGAACCGCGTTTTAGAAATTTTCGAAATTACGAGGATTTCTCGTATTTTCGAAAATATGGGAAAATATGAGAAATCCTCGTAATTTTTTAATTTTGCGGATTTTTCACACTTTTTGGACGGAGCAACCCACATTTTCGGGCCGTATTTTCAAAGAATCCCCATATTTTGAAGAATCCCCGTATTTTAGAAGATTCCCCATATTTTTGAGGAATCCTCGTATTTTCGAAGAGCGGATTTGGCCGAACTTTCATTTTAATAGGTTTTAATGGGTCCCTCGCGAATTTTCGAATTTTTTTGAAAATTTGGCGGATCCTCTAGCGGACCAGATTTTGCGAAGTTCGGACATCTCTAGTCACCAGCTTCCAGAGGAACCAAATAGGATACTCCTGCAGGTCTGAGAGTAGACCCAGGCCCAGGCAATCCTGCAACATTGTGTGGTTGAAACTAAACAGCTAGGTTAATACTTATTAGTATTCACCACGGCAAGTGGTGATGGTACCTCATATATTATAACAGCATCTTATTGTAATAGCATTGCCCTAATAATCTAACGTATAAACAACATTCCATTCCCAGTTTACCTAACGAAATTATTATATCCTTTATATACTCTTATACAGATCTATTGAAAAAAAAGTTGCTTCAGAGCAATTTTAGTAACTGATAACTGCTTTTTATTTCATTATTACAGTAAATCCTTGGTATACCTGCCTGGCTTTATCTCTAAGCAAAGGCTAAGGACTTCAAGCGAGCACCTTTATCCAACCATTAATAGTGGCTGCCAATCAAATTGTTCGCCAATCACTCCACTCCCTAGTTACCCCATCAAATGGATCAGATTTAAAAATAGGTTGGAAATTGGGCCTGGTAGAGCTACTGAGTCTAATTGGGGATTTCATCATCTGCAGTACAAGACAGGAGGATTTAATCAATACTATCAGTGCAGCCTCATAGCTTAATAGAGAACAAATATACAAAGAAAACAGGAGAATAAAAGGTATTACCAGCACCACTGCCACCAATTTGTACCAGATCACTGCTTATGGAATGATTATGGGTAGCATGGCACACAGTGGGTTACTCTGGTGGTCTGGCACAAAGCAGACAGTGCACATAAACAGGCTCCCGCATAACATGTGCAGTAATCAGGGTGTCCCTGTCTTGGTGCACCACTTTGAATATTGACCAGGCCTTTATTTGTGTGTCCTTGTAAGTTGGTGTACACTTTTGCCTCAGAGTTTGTATCCAATAAGGTAAATTGTCTGTCCAATAATCTGTCCTCCCAACAGGGTGTACAGGATCGTTACACAGATCTTATACACAGTCATAATCACTCCAAAGCACACACCACAATCAACTTTCACTTTCTCTCCTCCTACCATAGAGAGAAGGTATTCTTGTATTTATACTCATTGACACCACCTGCAGGCTGGAGTTGGTATATAAGGAGCATTGGTGTATATAAAATAGTCCAGAGCAGCACTTCCTTAAAACTTAATCTTTTATTCACAATTCTTTAAAAGCATTTTCTGCCATTTTCTGCCATAACACATGGCTTTCTTTCTTACAGACAGCAAAATAATGCAACGTTTTTGAACCACACTGGTTCTTTGTCAAGCATTGGTGTATATGCCCATTACAATACACATCATATATGTGTAGCAGACAGAAACTTTTTTTGGATAACGCTTCCTTTCATATGGAGCAGACACAGGGGTGGGGTTTAGCTGCCATTTGACCATTCCATTTTAAAATAGGGATCTCAGCTCGGAAGTAAGTTTATGTATTTTTTATATTTTGTGTTGTACCTAATATAGTTATTGCTAATTTTATCACAAACTGTGGTAATTTAAATGGTAATAGTGAAATAGTACACACATACATATACACCTTTCTTATGTGTAACATCCTATACCCCCCACCACATTGGTAGCTCCTAAAAACTCAATGCAATCTCCTATGGAGATTTAAAAATATTTATATATAAGCCTCTTGTGGTAATAGCACACCCCCAACACTCCCTTTTAATGGGAGGTCCTATGCCTTTAAAATAAGCACTGGATGGCCTCTTCCTCATTTTAAAAAGCCAAAGGGCTGGGGGGAAGTGAAAGCCTGTTGTGTGGATCCAGTGCACAACTATGAGAAATGCAAAAGTTTGCTAATGGTAATTGAAGTAAAAAAAAAAATGTAAAAAAGGTTAGAAGTTAGGAACTTCCAGACTGGGGTTACCTTGACGTGGTTGGAAGGCTTTTCATTCATGTGATCACAGTAATGTATACTAAAACCCCTTTGTTTATAAATATGCCAGTGTGCAGATAATATGATATTGTATGGGGCCTAGGAATGTGGCATTGATTATCTTTTCTATGTGTGTATAATATAAGGGATATATATATACAATATATATGCAATATATAGAGAGTATGGAGCACATAAGGACTTTTTCCAAAAACAACTGGGTTTATTCAAACAGTGCACACACGACAATGTTTCAGCTCTATACAGGACCTTTATCAAGCCAATCTGATTGCAACAATGTGATAAACATATTATATCTCTGGTGTATCATGTGATCACAAGTGGTGGGCATGTGGTCCAACATGGTTACCTTCCATTAAAGGAATATGTAATGGAGATAATATAATTAATCCTTTATCGGGTTAATAAATTGATAAAACCTGTGTGACTTAAGATCTAGGGGCGATGCAATATTGGACGCAAAGTGCCCAAGTCAGTGTAAAACTCAAGCTATCCGATGTATTATCGTGGTAGCGTGGTTTTACACTGAGTTTGCTTTGCCTGTGCCATTTCCAAGAATAGCGGAAGAAGCGTGGTGCAGGCGATGCAAAACCCCCCTAGTAAAGTTTTGCGCTACTATGCAGCATGAAACTTTACGGCACTGAATAGGAGGCATTAGCTGGCGTACTTATCTGGCAGAGATCCCGCAATGTACAAAATCTCAGAGGGATTTTTGCATCGTTGGAACTCGGGCAGGTTGAAAACCTCCTTTAGAAGATAGTCAACAATTAATAGTGTATAAAAAATTGAAACTGACACAGTTAATATAAATATGTGTTTGATATACGATAGGGTAAGATATAAATAGAACATGTTAAAAATATATATCTCAAATGTAGAAAGTGACTATAAATCCTTGTTACATAAATGGTATACAATATACATCTACTTAATTAAAGGCATGTCATGTCACCCTTCTAAAAAAAATATATATTTTGTAGGGCTTCCTCCCCCAGACCCAACCGCATTATTATTATGGCCAGAAACTCCCCAATCTTTACTAACCTTTCCTTTATCTCCGCCGCACTGCCCGCCTTCTGCTTGCATGAAACTGCAAGAAGGGGTCCAGACTGGCACCGTGTCGTGATTGGCTGAGAGGCAGCCAATCACGGATGCGGCTGCCGGCAATTCAGAACGGGCAGATAGAGGGAAGGTAAGTAAAGATTGGGGAGTTTCTGGCCATAATAATAATGCTGTTGGGGCTGGGGAGGAGCTCTACAACATATAAAAAGGGTTTTGTGCTAGGGGGAGGGAGACCAAAATGGGATGGAGAGGGGGGAGAGGGAGGGGGGTGGGCTGCAGTGCACATGGCAAAATTCCTATATGGACTCTGCCAGCTCCTGGTGGACAGTTTTTGGACTTTGGGAGAACCATTTGGAGCTGGGATGAGGTAAGATTTTTATGCACTACAGAGTTGGGCCAGTAGTGGGGAAATTATAGTTTTGGGGGTGGACTGTCCTTTAAAACTTGAAATAAACTTTTAAACAATATATACGGCAAAATACATGTACTTTTCAGAAAAAGAGCAGTTTTTTTCATCCCATTACCTTAAACTGCCAATTCAGCATTTTGTCGTGTATAAATGCAAACCGAAATACTGACTTCCTGTTTGCAGGACCCCTAGTAAGACGTTATGGTCTTGCCCTTGACCCAGACCCTGGGTTGATTCGTTGCTCAGTAGAGAGTCTGAGCATCTTTGACCCATCCAACAGCCAATCAGTAGACTGCTGACAGTTGGATCATTGTGAAACTAAAACATGTGCTCAGTTGTACATATAAAAATATATATCAGCTGTTTTGTCCCCCGTGTTTGTGGCATGTGATATGCGCATGTGACAATACACAATGTTAAAATAAGTTTGTCTCTATTAAATTTGCTGCTGGAACAACACAATAGAAATTTCTAAATTATTCTGGAGCAAAAACCTGCTGTGGTTCAATCTGCAGCAGAACAGTCCTCTCTTTGGGCTCAAAATTTGCAAAATCTCATCAAAATTGCAAAAACACACCAAAAAATTCAAAATCTCACATCGAATAACAGTTTTGGCATGAAAATTATGCAGTATTTTGATGTAATTTTAATCAGAACTGTAGTTTTAACCCAACACTAGACTGTCCCACACTTTTAACCTAAGTAAAACAAATGTATCTTTCAAAAGTTTGTCAAAAAATTAACTGTGTTTTCATGAGTCTAATGGACTAACAGAGGATTATCAAACAACTCTTTCCAACAATCAATCCATCATATCATTAAGACATCTGTGAAAAGTAGAAAATAAATTAGACCCAGCATTGCACATTCAATTGTGAAGAAATCCCGTAAAATAAATTTCTTATGTTAACATTTTGGAAATATGGTCTACACCACTTTAAAAATACGAGGCCCATGAAAAGTTTATTGTAGTAATTATGTTTGTGAGATCTCAACAAGTATATGGTAGAAAATGATTTGTGCACATGATGAAACAGCACAGAATGAAGGAATGGTTTAACATTATCTAAATTTAAACTGTTTCATATCTCGCATGGTTTCTACTAATAGTCAGAATTCAGTATTTTACATCTTCTTTTAAAGCATAGAAGTACTATATTTCCTTACAAAGTCGAGATAATTAAATTTAAAGACCCCTAATGGTTTCAACATTTTTAAAATCATATACATATTTATTTTACGCAGCCTTAAACATGTTAAATGATTACTTGCTATTGCGTGTTCTGATACATAACTTTTCCATAAAACACTGTGCTTGATGGTACACGTGACTACACATATTTCTAACAGTGTTAAATAGTCGATTGACTATTTTTGGCTCCCCAAAAGTTACAATAGGACCACTTTGCAACTCTAATATAATATTAGTAAGAACAACAAGGCTTCCTTTTTTTAAAGGGTTTTAAAAAAAAAACTAATATCTGAACCTACTTCGCTGCTCGCTCCCATATACCAATACATACATAGTTTACATTGGCACTCCCCTGCTTTCTAGGTGTTTTCTGCATCTCTTGCTGTTGTTGTTTGTAATATTCATTTCAATATTTGAAGCATTATTTTTGAATTTCATACGTTTTTTAATAAGGGAGGACAATATTAAAATGCATCTAAAGTAGATTATATAAGGGATAATGCGCCCCTTACAGTGTAATATAATGATATTACGCCATAGAGGAGTTTCCTGACCATATAGAAGCACGAGGCCGTAGGCCGGGTGCTTTTATACAGGACAGGGAACTCCGAGGTGGCGTAATATCCTTATATTATAATGTGAAGGGGCCATTATTTCTTATAATACATAAGTCCTGATTCCTTCATTCACCCATTCACATTTTAAGTTCTAGCATTGTCCCTATTTCCACCTTAAATCCCCCAAGCTACATTATGTAACTTAAACCCAGTAGAAAGGAACATCCCAGCATCTATGTGGTTTAACATATCTTTGTGGAGGAGGAAGAGAGACATTGGTTATGAAGTGACAGGAAACAGCTCACAGGTGGTTGTGAAGTTAAACACTGCACAAATGCTGAGTCATTGTCCAGGCATGAACACTGGAATGGGCAGAGTAGTGGGATTTAAAAATATAAGAAATGAGTCACTTAGTGACATAGCTGAGTGATTTTTATAAGGATATATACCACTGCACTCCCATTATAAATATCACCCTTATTTATTATATAAGGGATAATGCGCCCCTTACAGTGTAATATAAGGCTATTAAGCCACCGAGGAGTTCCCTGACCATATAAAAGCACGAGCCGTAGGCCGAGTGCTTTTATACAGGTCAGGGAACTCCGAGGTGGCATAATAGCCGTATATTACACTGTAAGGGGCGAATTATTTCTTATAATCACAATGTTTATTTTAAATAAGTACAGTGATAATAGCTGGGTGAAAAGATTTATTTAACTTTTTTTTTCCAAAGTTTGTTTAGTTTTTTCATTGCATGTAATGTTTTTTTTCTTTTATACATACATTAAAAAACATTGTTAAACTTTTTAACTATTACTTAAAATCTTTATCTTAGATATATGTTTATGTTATATATGTTTCATTGTTCAAATGTTAATAGTAATTTAGTCAGAATCAGATGTTTGTTTTGGTTCATTTCACTGTTTTTTTAGGCTTTATGTTTACCCCCTGTTTTTTAATTTTGGTTTATTCCGTTTGTTCGCGCCTCTTTTTGTTTGCATATGCTGGGTTGTTTGTATTGATTTCCTCATGTGCCATAATGTACGGTAATGCGCATGTGCGCCAGGCTGTTCTGTGCCGTGATACACGGCTGATCCGTTCCTGTCCTCTCTTGGATTTGTGATTTTGAGAAATGTTTGATTCCGGGTGGCTGGATAAGAGGTAGGACAATGATTTTTTATGTTATATTAGGAATGAAGAGCTGCAGTGGCACTAATAATTGAACTAGTCACTCAGTGACATCACTGAGTGATTCTAATAAGGATTCTCGCACTGCGAGACTTGTGTATTATATGATTTATGAAGCATTTCCAATGTCCTTTAATTCACAAGAACCACAGTTAAAACTGGCACACATTTAAAGGGGGATTAAGTGCAAATACATACTGTATACTTTTAAGCAAAAGAGCATTTTTTTTCCCATCCAAATGACCTTAACCTGCTCCTTCAGCATTTTATCTGTGTATAAATAAATACTTAATAGAGACCGTTATGGTTTTTGCCTTTAACCTAGCATCTGGGTTGATTCAGTTGCTCAGTAGAGATCTGAACAGTTTGACCCATCCAAAAGCCAATCAGTAGAAATTACTGTTAGGAACATTCCAAGGTGTGTGCATTCTGGAACCTGAAATGTCAGCTCACTAATGTCCACAGCAGGGAATGGCAAGGGTATAAAATACAGATTCAAAATGGAAAAGAATATGTAGAATAAATAGGTATGCAAAATATAAACTAAGAATTTAAAAAATTATATACTGAATTTTCCCTTTAACTGCATTGTTTCCTTCCTTTCTTTCTGTTATGAGAAATTTAAAATGTCACAACAAATGACTAATTAGAAATGAAATAGCTGTGAAACATTTTGTTCCCTTGCAAGTCACAATATATGTAAATATTATTTTTATTATGTTGTTAAATTAAGGCATCTATACTGAAAAATGGTTATTTTAAATTGACCATAACTAAAAACTATAATTTTCCCAACCACCACTGTATCTTTTTTTGTTATCTGCCCCCTATTCTTTAGATATCCAATCTAAAACTTC
This sequence comes from Hymenochirus boettgeri, assembly GCA_019447015.1. Taxonomy (NCBI): domain Eukaryota; kingdom Metazoa; phylum Chordata; class Amphibia; order Anura; family Pipidae; genus Hymenochirus; species Hymenochirus boettgeri. The sequence goes on from CM033469.1 coordinate 75,611,308, forward strand.
TTATATTTCAGCTGTCATCAAGTTCCTTGCTCTCAAAATGATTCTTCTTTGAGTAGTTTTACTGTAGCTGGAAGGGTGACAGAGTTTTGACAGTTGGAATGCTGTATGCTGTGTGCAGGCTTGACAGTTGGTTTGTGGAAAAAAAGTCAGGTCGGATGGAAGTGGGAGTGGTTCAAGAGGGAGGGCGATACTGCTCCTAAACAATATGTGTGCTGGATTGAAAGCATGCAGCAACACACGCAAATCAGAGTAAGTGCTACTTACATGTATTTAATTATAGATTAAGATGAGGCAAAGTCATTTTTTTCAGTATAGTGTCCCTTTAACACATCGATTCTCTCTGAGGAATTCTGTGTGGAATTCTGGGGAAACGGGTTGGTTTGGAGAAAATCTTTTAAAATTAATGCTTGGAAGCAAAACCATGTAAGTGAATCAATTACAGTAGCTAGCATCACATTTTAATAACAGAAAAAATAAAGCAGAAACAAAATTGTTAAAGAAATCAATCCTAAACCTGAACAAATATTTTCATCAAATTTAACAACTTATTGGTTTTAAAAACCAAAAATGATTAGAAAAGTTACTTGGTTTAATTTATGGATCATTTTTTCATTCTAAGCTCCCCTCAAATAGTGTGTTGGAATGAACTATCCATTCGTAATGATTCATTGTTAGAAACTATTGAACTACTGTATAAGAATATCCTGTTTTATTTTGATGGGAATAAAAACAATATAGATTATTTATTATCAGGGAAAGAAACAATATTATCAGTGCTAAATCAGCTGAAATCAAAACTTTCCTTCTGCATCATTATGTTTTTTCATTGTTACAAAGCTGTTTGTTACATTGATCTATATATTGCATTCTTCATAGACTGTACATCTACGAGATGCTAACGTTATTTCACTTGAAAACTTTTTAAAAATAAGGTTTAAATCTAGCCCTTATATCAGGGTTTTTGAAGAGCTGTTTTCACCAATATATTTTTTGTCAGCATATATATACATTTTTTTTTGATACTCCTTAATTTTAAAGGACAGTGTTCAGCCATGAAATACAATTTTAAATATAGGTTCCACAAAAGTTTACTCTTTAGATGTTACTTGTGGTTCATAATATTATCTTAAAGATCCTATCTACAGATACAAAATGTTGAGGACAAAAAAGGCTTCTTTTTAAATATTAAAATGTAATAACTACTTATTAGCGAAAAACAAATACCCCTTTGAATACTTCTCATTTCCCATACTTGGTCATTTACTTTTGTACAAAGGGAATCTGTATGGCAGCTCTAATCCATATGTAACAATACACATATTAGAGAAGAAATGTTGGGCAATAGACTGGCTGACAAGCTGATTAATGGACTGGCTGGAAGGCTGGATATTGGATAAGTCATTTCATCAGCAATGTTTCTATTTTGACACATTTTGTTTTCTTATAAGGAAGTTAAATTCTCTGCAATAAATTTGCTAAAACTGGTACCTAGCCCAGCATTATTATGATATGACGTTCGAGAAAGATTGAATGTTAAATGGTGTAATGTAATGTTGGGACGCTTCATAATTTTGTTCTGTATCCAGCATAAAAAAACTACATAATATTTTATAGTCAAGGGACTGTCCTAAACAAAATCATGTGCTATTAATAATAGAACCCTGCTGACCAATTCAAAGGTCATGAAGGCCATTGATGTAACATAGTAATGTTGAATAAAGCACTACGTCCATCCTCCAAGTTATTATGCTGGCCCATTAACCCTACCTAACAGTTACATGGTAACTTAGTATTTTAGGTTGTTAAAGACATATGTCCATCTAGTCCAACCTTTATAGCCTATCCATAATGCCTGTCTAACGGCTACATAGTACATAACATCAGAGGTTGTATAAGGGCATACTTCCATGTATTCCAACCTTTATAGCCTACCCTAATGCCTGTCTAACAGTTACATTACAATACAATATACAATAACATTTGTAAAGAGCTTTTCTCCTAAAGGACTCAAAGTGCATTTACATAGTAACATAGTAATGGAGTTGTATAAAGACATACGTCCATCTAATCCAACCTTTATAGCCTACTCATTACTCTACCTAACAGTTGATCCAGAGGAGGCAAAAAATGCTGAAAAGGGAAAAAAAATCCTTCCTGCCTCCAAATGACTCAAAAATTATCCCTGAATAAACAGGGTATGGTATAAAATAAATGACTGATTTTGCAGGTTTGTGTAGCCCTACTATTGACATCTTATTAATTCGAACATAGAAAGCAGAACATGTTGTCATTATGGCTCAATAAATGGAGCAATATTTGCATGTTTCATTGTTCTTTTTTTAGTTCTAGACAGTAAGTTTAATGAAAGTTTATTTTGACACAGAGAATAACACAGGAAAACACATCTGGAACTTATGATTTAAGTGTGGCAAATTCTCTTCCTGTGACAATAATGTGTCCTGTGCTCCTTCATCATTATTATCATTTAAAAATGCCACCACTATTTTCTGCTTAAATTACAATATTATATATCAAGAAATGTAAAATCAAAGTGGTAGCACTGGGGACTGTTTTCCAGAACAGGGCTGTCCTCTAGACTTTTTTTCCACCTGAAATGTTTTCAACATGCTGTCCCCCTGGCCGTGTCGCGGGAGGAGTGTGGTTTTTATAATTGAAGTGGATGATGCTTTGTCTAGAAGTGGGTGTGGCTTGTCCGAAGTGGGAGGGGCTTTATACACATGCCTGGTAAATAATGCCCACAAGGTTTGGTAAATGATGTCCTGTGACTGGTAAATAATGCAAAACATTGATTTTTGATCTGCAGGGCTAACAACCTTGATTCAATCAATTGCCAGTCATAAGGGAGGAAGAGAAGTCCTATCTGCATTCTGTTGTGCAATGTAAATCAAGGTTACCCTGCTATTTAAAGTGACAGTATCTCCTGAAATATGGTTTTTTTACAAACGGCATTTTTGGGCCCCTGGCATTTGGCCCAAGGACCATGGAAAAATCATGTGCTCCTTGCTATAAACTTGCCTCCCTACAGGGTGCTGCTCTGTATGTGCTTCACCCTGCCTCATTAGGGAGGCGGCCCTGTTCCGAAGACATGGTACTGCTGGATTCCTTGGGTAGTTTCCAAAAGTCAAGATGTATTTTTCAATTCAAGGAATTTAATAATTACGGTATTAATACATAAAGGGGGTTATCAGATCCTTTTTATAGTCTACTGCAGTTAGAAAACTTTCAGTAAAGCTGATTGCTGCAGATTAACAGCATGGGCCAAACACCCTTTGCGCCTGTTTCATTTTGCTTTCCTATAAGACAGAGTTTTGCAATGGGGCTTGGAGGTGCCTTCAGATGTTTTTTTTTCCACCTTTATAATAATAGTGCCCACCATGACCTCGTTTTTACTTACCTTTGGTTTTGATGGTTTTACCTTAGGCAAACTGTAATGTTTAAAGTTTGCATTCCATCGAATTTTTAAAGACTTTTCCCTGTTTTCCTAGCCTATGATAACTAGAAATTCTGAAAGTTCGCTCTGCTTGATGATTTGGCGATTTTCAGAAAAAATTAAAACTTAACCTTGATGATTCAGCGATTTACGAAAAATTAAAAAATCACACGAGTGTAACCATTCAAGTCAATTAAAAACATTTTTGGAAATTTCCACCTACAGTAAAATAAAGTTTAAAAAGCAATGGTAACTTAATGTAAATGGCTCAGGTCCCGGAAATGGCCTGGGAACATGTATCAATGTATGTAAAAAATACAGTCCGGTACCAGAATTTTCACTCACTTGTTTTTTTGGTGTTTGTGTAAATTCGAGATTTTTCGAAAATGCGATTTTCCCTAAAATATAGTTCCTTAAAAATACAAGATTTCTCACCTTTTTATCTTTGGGGAACCCTTGAAAAAAAAATGATGTCTCGGGAACCCCTACACTGAATAATGATTATATATTATATTTATCCTTTTCTTTCTCTGTCATCAAAATGCTTAATTGTACAAATATAAATGATAGATCTATAAATATATCTGTATTTCAAAAATCCACTAACATTTCAACACAGGGGATGGTTTCTATACTGTACCAGTATCTCTTTATCCTTATGGAACCCTTGAAAGAAATGTTAATCTCCCAGGGAACCCTTACATAAAACACCACACACATAATTCATACACATAATTAACATTGATAATATATAGAAAAATATATCTGTATTCATCACAATGGTGTATCCATACAGGGTTGTCACAATCTATTTAGGACCCCCATGCAACCTCTCAGGGACCCCTAGGGTCTCCGAACCCTGGTTGAGACACCCCTTACATTCCTGATGACCTTAGAAGGGATTCTGGGCATTTGTAACCCCCCATCCCCTCCTCCCCATGAGCACTTGAGTTATTTTTCATGAATAACCGTTTTCTTACAGACTTTCCAATTGACAAAAATTCCTCCACCACACTCTAATTCATACACACCCGGGAGAACCCACTCAAACCCCAAAGCCATGATGGGTTCTTGTTTCCCTGACATCCTTTATTGAGATTTCCTCCTCATCCTTGATGCCCCATCCAGAAGGTTCATGCCTCATCATGCAAGGAGGCAGCTTGGGAAAGAAATTGGCATGACATTGCTGTCACAGCTGTGACAAAGAGCAATATCTCCATTCATGGAGGTTGGAGAAAGAGGTAAGTATCGTGGTCTTGGGGTTTTGTGGGGTCCTCCTGGGTTGTCTTTTTGACTTTGGTGAACAGAATTGCCTTCAACAAACTCAATATTAAATCATACCAATAAATCAGAACCGATTTATACTGATTTATACTTATGATCACAAATATGTATGAGGTAGTACCATTGTGCAGCCTGATATAAGACCGAACATGTAATCAATCTAATGGTTGTGTACAGCAGTAAACCCACCTGTTTCCTATCAATCCCACGCCGCACTTTGTTACTGACATCATTTTCTTCATGGAGTAAGTTGTAACACTCTAAGGTTGGCACTTTTTAGACCTCGTGTTCCAGTACTTTTGCATTTCCAGAGCTGATTCACAAGTGACCATAAATTCTGATTAGCAAGCTTCGTTTTTTATACACCCTAACATTGTAGTAGAAAATGCACATACACAAAACCAGCAGCAGATATACGATTAGACACAGAGTTGGCTTTTACTTACGTCTTTGACACTTTTGTTCTTTAACTTCCACTCGACCAAGAAACACAGTTCTGCCTAGGTGTAAACATGTTGGCCACGAACAAAACATCGCGCAAGGCAGGTTTGTTTAGACGTTCAAACATGTATTCGATAAATATTGTGTATAAAACTGGACGTTTTCTACCTTCATACCAGTGACCCTAATGCATCAAAAACGATTTTGGTGACAAAAAGGAACTAAATGCAATTGTGGCTTCTATGACACTAGACATACGCAACAACCTGCTTATTTATTGTTTTCGCTCGCATGCTGCTTGGCGCATGAGCGCTTTCTAGCGTGACGGAATAATATAGTGAATTCAATGCATATACCCATTTCAGCAAGTAATAATACAACAGAATGATCGCACTATTAGGGACATTACCCAATACAGCCAAGCCCATGTCATCACATAATCTCGCACTGAACACACTATTCTACAAGTATGATCTAATCAAGATTCTTCCCTTGTCCTTGTTGTGGATCACTTGGCGTTAAAAAACTAGATATTCTTGATTTTGCTAGTTCTTTTAAAAAACCTGCCAAACCGTTCTAGAGGCAAACTGGAGTCCTTGGCCTGTAAGAGAAACCAAGCGGCCAGAAGGGCGCCACTGGAAGGAGCCCGGATTTGAGGGTTTCACTCAATATGGACAGACCGTTTCTCACAAACGGGACTAAAAATAGCGACGGCCTTGTAACCGGACAGAAACCTAAGGATTGGGGCACTGGCCAGCTGCATGAAGTTATCGTGCCCTCACTCAAAAGTGCTTGAGTAGTTTTCCCTAATTGCGGATCTCAGGTAATAATTGCTAGTCAGGTTATAATCTGTAGTGAGTTTCCAAACTGCGAGGGACTTCTCTTTTCCCCCGCTTATTAGCCGATTGCCTGTCAGAGACTTCCTCAGATCCAATAGACCCTGAGTTTACTGGAAGTTTAACTGAGTACAGGAATGTGTGAAAGTGGCCCCAGGATGTCCTGTCTTAATGGCCATCGTTTATTGGTTCATCTCGGCTTACTAACCTCATTCAAGAAAGCATCCTGGGTTTCGAGGTAGTACCATGGAAAGTAGAGAACTGATCAGAGCTACATCTTCTGACTCTCTGTGTGCTAAATCTGAGGGGGGGCAACAGTAAGGAAGTATACCTCTGCATGAGTCTCTGACAAATTGCCAACACCTCTTCTGAAGTCCCTGAAACTTTTTCAGAGCATGGAACCTCTGGGTTGCATTACTGGCACATGGAGACTTGACCTTTGGGAATCTATGTGACCCATGCTCCGAGCACCAGCTGATTACCACACACCCTTATCAAGTATGTGGAGCGACTCCGGATTTGCCTACCTAAGCTCTGGAATTATAGGGGCCAAAATAATGTGAAACGTCAGTCTCTCTGGTTCAATCTCCATTCAAGCACAAGATACCCAACTATTACACTACGGTTTCACTCTATAGACCAGCCACCTCATTTTACTGGGAAAGTAAGAAATGGTAAGCTCTATTCCCGACAGAAGGTTGCTCCTGACCTAAGGAATAGGTTGCGCAAAAAGGACAAACTCTTCCTTATAAGTATTGATTGGAATGCCCGGTGAGGATGGAGCTATGTCTACCTATCTCTTTTCAATCAATTATGCCGGAGATTGCAGGGATGAAAGTAGTATAATTTTTTACATTCAGAGAATCCCCTTGCTTGGAGGAATCGAAATCTCCAACTGCCTACTGTGTTCTCTCATCTATGAGGCACATGACTTATAAAGGCAGTTTAAAAACACGAACACAGAACCTCCGGGAAGCGGCTCGAAACTTTCACCCCCCCAGTGGTGGATCAGAACACAAGGTAAATTTTAAGGTACTTCTCCCTGGCTGTCTTGGTCAAACTGACTTGATAAGGGGAAGGTAAGGACATATGTCCCTAGACTCTCCAAGCGCACTTCCCTGCACATACCTATTTAAAGGAATACGTTTATTACTTTTCGACCCGATATGAACTGTTCCTTGTATAAAGTGCAAGGGTCTCTCAGCTGAGGTGGGCCCGAACTCAGACAATCAGCACACGCAGGCAGACAGGGCATCCGGCCGGAGCGTGCACTCTCGAGAAAACGCGTGCTAAACGCGCCGTAGGCTTTACGGTAGGGAGAGTAAGTGAATCCAGCTATCTCGGGAACGCAACAAATGGGTAAGCTAACCCAGATGTAAGCAGTAGCGATCAGCAAGAAAGGATAAACCGCGTAATTGCACAGTCAAATGGTGGGCGGGGCAAGTGCAGAGGTCCAGAAAAACATAGTTCTAAGAAGGACGATTGGGACGGGGAAAGGGAATCAGGCAACAGAAACAATACAATACAATACAACATAACATTTGTCAAGCACCCTTTCTGTATTCGAAAGGACGCAAAGACATAGGACATGGTTCTCAGATCAATACGAGGAAAAATAGTCCCTCATGGTGTTCATAAAAGCCACGAGCCGTAATAACAGTTTTGGATTTATCTCTTTTTCTTACTGTATCTGGGCTCGATCCTGATATGGAGGATCCTGTTCCAAAGTTAGGTGCAGCAGTGACAGAAGGCTTCAGTCTCCAAAACGTTTTGTGGTGGACTGGTGGTGACGAGGTTATTGGATACCTTTTTGATTTAAGCGTGTGTGGAGGGGGTATCGAGTTTGCGTTAGTGTGCGACAAGGTTCGACAGCTTCACGAGTATCAAGGGCCCCTAGATTGTGGAAGGAGTTTGACTATCGTCAATAAGGGCCGATTCTTGAAAAACAGATTCTCCATTTTATCGGTAGCCATGGAAGGTGAAGCGCATACGAAGTGAAACACAGGCGTGTCTATCATCAGTAACAAGACAAACTAATATGCTGCGGTAACACACAGTAAGATAAAGCCCCAGCTACGTATGTGATCCGACCGGTATATGCGTGGCTGTATCGTTACCGGGTATGTTAAGGATCGGTTTACCACCCAACGACAAGGTTTTTCCCGTTTTGCGGGCCGACCCTTTTCCGAACAGATCGGCCGTGCTCTCGGACCGTACGCTAGTTTCGGGAAAGGCCGAAAAATTTCAACGGTCGGCGCTAGACTCCCTATAGGAGTCAGCCGCGGTAGGTCAGATGAACTTGGAAAACACATCAGTCACACGAGCGTTCTTCCCATATAGGGAGACAACGCGCGGGATGTGTGTATGCAGATCTTTGAAAGAGCCAGACAGGATCTTGCGATCCTGTCTGTACCATCATTTCAGAAAATCTGTATGTGTGTACTAGCTTAAAGAGCAAGGACTAATTAAAGGGACCAGGGGGAACAATAACTACTAGCAGAAACCCCCCCCCCCCCCCCCCCCCCCCCCCCCAAGACAGGAACTTGATAGGCCACTCAGATAGTTGAATTGTGACTAACCTGCTGATGTATAACAAATGCCCCAAAACATTGTTCTAACAAACCTAAACACGCTTCTCTGAGAAGAAACTGCACATCGATGTAAAAACCAGTATAGCGCAGCGCACGCCAGGGAGCCGAGTGTTCGTGCCTTCTATGTACCTTTGCTTTCCCTATGTACATTATACCTAGAAAGCATAGACACTTGAAATATTTGACCTCCCATCCATTCTCTCTATGTAAACACCAACACACAATTATTCTCTTGAACATGTGCCCCAGCACAGCAATCCGCGCGCCCATTACGTTCTCTTAGGACTTTCCCGTGCTAAGAGAAATTAGGGATTCAAATCTTTTTATAATTTAAACTGTCAACAAAAATGTGGAAGTCTATTTAATTTCAAGATAATAAGCAAAAAATGAGCTAGGGAATAGTAGTGTTAGATAATATTTACAATAATAAAGGAATAATTTCATATTACAGGTTTGATTCGCTGGAAGCGCTTTACCTTAGTAAGAACACTATGAAGGATGTTTGCTCAAGTATTTTAGCCTGTTCAGTTTTATGATAGCTGCTCAGTACTTAATCCAGAACCTTTCTTCCGCAAATTGACATAATTACATAGGCCTAGAATAATCCCCTCTTTAAATCTCTTTCCATTTGCGACCGTGTATGCTTTTATTAAACAGTTTTTATAGCGCGTTTCTTCTAACTATGCAGATCATGGTACACGCTTCATTCAACTTAATACTTACACCAGAGATAACCCTATTTGCTCCCCCTTTTCTGCCTTCTCCTTATTTCTACCAAAGCCAGCTTACAACAGTACTATAGACGTGATTACATCCTTGGAGTCTGATTGTTTTTCGCACGTCCGCGTGGATATTACAACCTAGCTAGATGATTAATCCGAAATATTTGCAAGGCGCATTTATTCTTACCATGTGACTTTCCGCCTTTTCTCAATGAATTATGTCCCAATTTCTGTAGCTGCACTTTTACAAGCAAACCATCGCTACGGTATTGTGTAACTTCCGGCAACACCATCTAGATAGCCCATATAGCAAATTCACGAGCGCCCAACCTGGCTGATTTTTCGATTCTAGGATAAGACGTCAGTGCCCAGAAGTCTTACCAGTGCTCCTCTCATACCAGGTCGCCCGATTTGGCAGCGATCACCCGGATTGAACAGACTGTTGGTTTTCTGAAAATCAAGAACTACGCATGGACACGCTCACTTATTCCTATTCTGTTTCGAACTATTTGTGTCTACATCCTCATGAAGTATTCGTGAAGCTGAAGACTAATGGAAAGCTTAAGGTGCTGTAAAAGAAACGAAGGCAAATCAGTTGTCAAAACAGATAAACGGATCCTTTTTAAGGTATAAAATGGCATTTTATAACTAATGGTCTGATCTTCATTCACTTTAAGGAAATGTCCACCTTTGTTAGACTTAACCGCTCATTTAATATGCCCATGATTAACAGCAGCACAATAACCCAACACATTCTGACTGAATACACACGTCTTAGATGAGCTCGTTTGATTGGACCTGCGTGTTTCTAGGGTGCTCCATTGGCGGGCTCTCTTTTTTCAACATTTTATCTTAGCATTGTAAAGCGGATCCCGCTATCCAATCGTGCCCGCCACTCCCATCATTTCAGTAATGTGGTTTTATATCTGAGCCCTACCCGCTTCTGTTGATTCTGACTAAGTAAGGTCACATTCAAATCACAGCAATAATGTCTGGCAGCTGTTGCACATGTGTAAAGGTTGATCAAAATAAAACATAATGGGAACTTTTGTATGGAGCTTTCCCTCAAAACTGCCAAGCTGTCGTACGACAGGTATCTTCCATCACTCCATCACCATTCTATACTTGTTCACATATATCCGGTTTAGCATTCTGAGCTATTATTGCAATTACAGTCCGACTGTATATCCACCTGGTGACTTAACAGGTCATCTGCTCGCACCGGTAGTTGCCCTTACAACCTGCCACCTGCTATTTTTACGTGTGCATTAATGCCAAGTGACTGCGTACCTCAGCAGATCTATTAATGATAATGTTCTCCTTAGTTCACATTCCTAGGCAATATAGGGTTATCCCACCTCTTCCAGTCCTCTCTGTACAAAGCAGCTCCGTCTATCGACCCGATGCATAGTGTTAGAGCGCATTGGCGTAGACGTGAGAACTAGTACGTCTGTAATCTAGTTGAGTTGTTTTTCTTTTTTTCCTGGGGGTCAGCAGTCACAGCCTTGATTGATGATCATGCGGGGAGGGCCCCATTTACCTGCCAACCTCCGGGGACACCTCATCTCCTTCATCTCTTGGTTCGTAATGTAGATACTCAAGTTGATAAATACTTTCGGGGGGTCAGGTCACACTGCCATGCACCGGTTTATAGTTTTTAAGCGGGTGTAGGGTTTGACACTGGGTTGAATGACAGGAACGAGGTGTGACCCGCTGGCCTGGTGCTATTCCTTTCTGCCATACTCCCGTCGCACCATTTTCGTTTTTTACTGTGGCTAGTGCAGTTTACTATTACTCACCATCTGATTGGTGTCGCTTCAACTAGCCTCTTGTTTGTCCCATGCCACCTGGCCATCTTGGCGTCATTATCCCTATTTCAAATGTCCCTTCCAGATGCCACCTCTCCTGTTGCGCACTGTTTCCCCTTGGCGTCTTCTTCATTACCACCCTAGAGGACAGGCGGCACAGTTTCCACTATAACGTCAAATTGGGCTGGTCCGTTACTTCATCCTTTAGATTACCTTTCTCAAATCCCCTAAACCAGCCGGACCACCACGTGTTTTCGGGCCTAGATAGCGCCGTATTTTGTCACCAATTTTCTGTGCTATTCTCCCATTAAACCCCATCTTTGAGAGGTGGTTCTCTCTTATCGTTTTTTTTTTTTCAACATTCGCCCTCTCGTTCACGAGTTTGCCAATATTGCCTCACCACTTCGGGAAAGCAGTCTACGATTCAAAGAATGTGAAAGACCGATATCCGATTTGCGGTCCTATGGACAATCATCCACACCCAAACAAAATCAACAGAATCAACACTCTCTGCCTTACAGTGCGCTTCATCCACAAGAAAAACCCACTACAGCTGATTGACTTTTGTCTATTCACTTTGTTATTTGATGCCGCACTTTTAACCAGAGTGCAGATGCATACCTGTCTTCTACCTCCATAAAATTGTCTTTTTCGTTTTTTCATGTTAGCCATCATTATCTCCAGATGGCTAATTACCCTGACTGTTTCTATCGTATTCCTGCTGTCAATTAATGTGGTAATGTCGGCTCTTTTTTGGGGTACAGCCGTCCATTGTTTCCAGGTTACCACCGCCTTACCACATAGCCCTTTATTCTGGTCTTTTTACAGTTAGTTAGGAGCGGCTCTAGCGTTAGTCCATACTCATGAGGCAGCATCTTCACTCTATACTACTTTGTAACATTACACTCCTCCTTCCCCCCTATCTCTAATTAACATCCGCCTGCTGATACCTTTTTGCATCTAATGCTCTTGACGGTCCAAGATAATTAAACCTACATTTTATCCGACATTTCGGGTTTTGACAAAACCATTCCACTGAAAATTATTACCAGTAAATATCCACGCCAACCTTTGTTCGCACTAATACCTGGCCAGTAGTTCCCGCCTAATCAAGATTTACCAAACCCCACATTGGACTGTATTATTTGATAAATAGCTCAGAGTAACAACAAGTTACCCTACTGTTGTTGTTGTTCTGTCGCGGTAATGTGTCTATGCACTAAATATGTGCTCGCCATGCACATTATATAAGCGACCTATATAAAATCCTGTCTGATTACCATGTATGTAGACTTCTACCACCTAGACTTTACCACCTAGCAGGTCCTCTTACCGAAGGGTTTTTCCTGTCCCTGAGGTCACAGTTTCTTTCTTTACATTTGCATGAGGTGTTGTTTTTGAGGCTTTGCCTTCTTTTCCCCTGAGTTAGACACACTGCTTCTTGTTTAATTCTCTAACTGCACAAGGGAAAAGTAAGCGCAATTTGTTTTTGTGTTAATAAAAGGTATTCACTTTATTATGTTCTTTGCCCTCTGTTTGAGTGAAGCCCAGGGCCATCCCCTACCCTCTATCCACTCTCTTATCTCCCTTTGTTTTCATTGGTGGTGTGATTGCCCTTTTTCTCTCGCCCAGGAAAAGGTTTATTATCAGTACTTATAACATATAGTCGGTCGCAGTGCAATGCGTACTCCCCTCCGGTCCATATAAACAGACAGTCCCATATAATCTTGGTGGCTGGTTACGTAAACGGCCTGTAAGGATGAACTTCTATTTTTTATAGGTGTATTACCCTCGAATCATACGCCCCGTCTCAGTCTCTCTTTATCCTGGTACTATGATCAGATGTCCATCATGCTACCCGTTCTCTACGCGTTAGCTTAAAGGGAGTCCCCGACTCGTAATCAAACTTTATCTTTTCGCTGGATTCCTTCCGGAACAATCGTCCACCACTGTCCTGCACTAGTGTTGTCTACTATCAGTTCATGACTCAACTGACTCTTAACAGTTTTGTTGTAGATACTTCGTAAGCATACTGTCGTGCCCATATGTTACAATGCTACTGGTGCGTTCGATAACTAACGTCTTGCACTATACCCCGCTTCCTGTCACGTTACACCGTCCTATATTAGTTTGGGCCTCTGCGGAAGCTCAGTCAGTTTGTACTCGGACCTAGTGAACACACCCCACCCCGACCGACACAACTTGTATGTCCAGTTTGTATCTATATTGAATTATCTACTCGATATACCATGGCTCGGGTCCATGACCATATGATCCTAGCATCGTTCACCACCTTCCTAACAATTATTCTGGCCTCATACGTTTATCTCAGCTTATCAACCCGTCGTAACATCAGTCTGTAGTTGAAACAGGGTTACCTGTAACAGTGCATTTAGATTGCTGTCGTTCTCTCCTCGTATACTCTTTCATTAACGAGGTTCCTCTTTTCCTGCCATTTTTTTTCTATTTGCCTTTTCTGTCACGCTTCAGCCTGATCGGCCTGATACGTAGTAATCACTCGGCACCTTTCGAGAGTCACCATTGGCGGATCGCACCTTGTTGTATAACAAGACAATTAGATCCTCTAACATGCACATTTACATAGGTTACTCTTCCACAGTACCCTCTGTCTGTGTGAAGTCACCTCTCCCGTCCTTGGACCTGATCCTTGGCTACTCATGTGACTGGAAATGATTCTTTTTCATTTCCAATGGTTGTCCATTCACTATTCTTGTCTTTGTCTAGCTGGCATTAATGACTCCGATAGTTGCCGGTTTAATTTGCAGTTATGCCTTCTAGAAGGCTGTGCCACTACATAATGCTTCTTTTTCTAACGTCGACCGCTGTAGCCACTCGAACTTGTTGCACCTATCAACTTCCCCTTAAATTCTTCTCGTCATTTGTTCTTCGCACCGAGGGTTGCTCTTTATTGCCTTACTAGGGCTGCCCTCCCAGGGCACAACAGTAGCGGTCAACACCTCCCATCTTGATGCGTTCCCATTCCTCTGCGGCGTTGCACTGCTCTAACTTTACATCTAGCCTTTATCAATTGGTGAATTTCTTGGACCACTTATGCAGTGGCATGGTTTCTACCGATATTTCTGTCTATCCTGTCACCTTCAGTCTAATTGATTGTCTAAACTTCTGTACATGCCTTGAAATTTGAACATTGGTAATCCGGACTGACTATACTTTAGACAGCATCCGGAAACTGTTTGACAGCCACCATGCTCCAATTTTCCCAACACACAGCCATAGTTGCGGCACCACACCCCTTTGTGGTAAAGCGGACATGGTTTCCGTTCCGACTATACATTTGATGACGTCGAGCTGGTAACTTACTTCTTTCTCGCCGCCCCTTTCTCGATGTGGAGGGTTGTTAACAGACATCTACCACGATCCCAAAGTCCGCGTTAAGTGGATTTTAAGAACTCCCCCTCAGTGTCCCCACCTTCTGAGGGTATGTCGCATCCCCATAACGCTCTGCTTTTTTTGCTAGGTAACTTACCCTTCCAACTCCACATCACAATAGAATATGTTTAGTTTTCAAAAAATCGTGCACTACCTAGACCCCGGTTCCTCTCCAGCTTTAGCCTCTAATTGTAATATTCCCGTGATGGAGTTGCATGTGAGACATGGCGCAGGCCACGTGTCGAGTGACGGGCGGAGGGAGGGTGTTGTGTGTGTTGTGTGGGGGCGGGCGGTGAAGTCTACCACACAGCTTATGCCGAGTTTTCCCGGGGGACAGAGAAAAGAGGCAGCCCCCTTTGAACATCCGGATAGGCTCCTCAATCTGTACCGTTCGGATGCGATGCCACTGCCAGGACCCAAAGAACAACTACAGCAACCCCTTTGGACCGAGAAGCCGGTCAGGATATTTTAACCCTGCACCCGTGTGATGGCCAGCATGGTGTGGATTAAAGTTGTATTTTGTGGGGGTGACATTGCTGATTGCTACACACTGGACAAATTATTTTAGCATAGGTCCACTTTGTAGAGGTGATTAGGCACGGTACGCCACCTTCGCTGCCTTGCGCTTGAGTTATAGTATTAACTGCGTATTAACTTATAATATTTCTGTGCGATATCAGTGTCTCATCTGAAGAACGCTGAATTTTACGGTAAAGGGCAGGCTGTGTTCCTTAACACCCTGTTCGTCAATAAAACCATCATGGTAGCAGATGAGGATTTGGCTTAATTCGGGAACTCCTTAATCACGCTCACTCCTCTCATGCCACTGTAGTCGACAGCCCCCTCTCCGGTCCCGACGGACTTATGTGTTGTAAAAAGACAAACTACCAAACGAGTTCCGAACATCTCCGTCATTGGGCTGTGGAAATAGAAGCTAATGCGTTTTTATGAGGTTTTATGGTTGAGCTATATGCGTACAAGAGGATCGTTTTATGGGGGCATCTATTGATCGTAGTCAAGATGGAATTAGGGGAAGTATTGACAGTCAGCATGCACCATTAGTCGTTTTTTTTCCCATTTCTTTTATTTATTACAATGAGTTCAATGACTGCAGTTGCGGAATTTTAGTCTCATACCTATATTATCTGCCTGTGGTGGAGAGGAGCCAGAACCGCTGTGCACATAGGAGGTCACCCGCCTACATATATTCTTAGCTAGGCACGGGGCCCAATACTCCTGCTTGTAATGAGTCGAGGTGCACCAGGTGTTGTCTAGTATCATTGTGTGCCTTGGTTCGATACAATGTTAAGTTACAGCCTATATAACAAAAACACCCGCTTCATAGTGAGCTTTCCCAGCCTCAGATTGGTATTTGCCTTTCTTGGGCATTTGTGTCATGGCATCTTAGGCAAGGATGGATCCAGGGTGCCGTGGTCACTTTGTTAAAGGACATGACGTGAATCCATCCCAAAAATGACAATGCCTCACCCACTACTTTGGTTACTCCATCCTGTACCGAAGGTTTTGTCAAAAGCAATTACGCAGCCACTGGCTCACTTATCATCGGTATACTGCCTGTATATCGACTGTCCTAAGTCTCGGCCATCTGACCAGAGTAGGAGCTTGTTTTGCGTTTGTAACGGTTTATGCCTCCATCTCTTGCCTACGGGATCACTCGGTCGTGTGTGGAATGTGAGGGGAACGCCTTTCCCACCTCTGGTCCATCCCTTCTCCTGGTCTGGATAGAATTGCCAATCCATAAGCTCATATTTTTGTCTGTTTGAGTGTGAAGGACGACCGGCTCCCGCACCCCCCACCTCCATCCAACGCAATTATCCGACCCTTTCTGTAATAATACCACCAGACTTTTATTCATGAACTATTCTTACGCCCGTTCTCCTTACTGCGACATCTCATTGACGGCAACGCCACTATTTGTGATAACTGCAATTCTAGCCATCAGAGATGGCATCGACAAAGCCAGCGTTTGGATGTTCCGGCATACCCAGGGGTTCGTGCCTCACAGTGACGCCCCCCCACACTCCACGCGTTAGCACAGTGTTATGGTGTCGTTGTGTTCAGGCCAAGCTTTCGTCCCTCTTCAGCTTTCGAACAGTAACCTAAGATCGAGTGACCCTATCGAAGATTTTTCAAGATATAGAGTCCCGGGGAAAGTGATGAGTACTATGAACCTGAGTTTGCTTGAATACAATAAACCTCGAAACTATCAAGAAATTTTTTGGTTCTAACTTATATGTATGTGTTACCCAGGTAAGAGAGTCGAATAGTGGTAATCCTCTCGCTACCCCCCCCCTTGCTTTTGGCGCCATACCCCCCGCAGGAAATGCTATACGTGGTTTTTTTGCCAGACGGTGTGGGATAATATGATCGAAAGTAAGGCAAGCTTGAAAGTACGCACGTGTAAACCAGGAATCTGATTTTTTTAACAGTTCTGGATATTTGTATCGTGTTCTCACACGACCATTTTCCCAGGGACCCTAGGCCATGCCTATCAGGTTAATTTCGATTGATAATTAGCACCATTCCAACACCTTTCAAATGATTTGATTTCGTTTTATTGAACTTTGATGGAGTTCCTTTTGAACTATCGAATCCATGGCAGCTGCCAGAGACAATATCCCTAAATGTGAAGAACCACAATTGTTTCAAGAATAGTTGAGAGAAACTCATAATGGATTAAACCGGCATGGAGGATTGCCCCACAGAATAAGCACGACCGTCCGATATGAATATGCACTTGCAATAATTGGGCGAAACGGCATCTCGCTTATAGATGTGCACTGCGCTCGGAGGTCTCAAAAGGTATTCCACCTCTTTCAACTTTTTAACAAGTTGGCCAGGATGGCACTTAGACAACAGAGGCATTGAATGGCAGGTTACCCCCAGGAAAAAAAACGATTCTAACCACAGACTATTTGTTTTTCTCCGCACTCTAGGGACATGTGCCGAGTGTACTGCCTGAAGTTGGAATCGGGGATATGATTTAAGCCCTGGCCCCACCCAGTTTTTCTGCAGCTGTACTCCTTAATCAGAATCAGCATACTACCTTTTTCCCTGCTGTACTAATATAAAGAATCTAAGGAATGGCGGGTTGGCACTGCAAGTAGCTTGTTAAAGCCAAGTCTGAGTCTCTCAACGATTGTCCCTCTTTTTGCACTGAAAAAAGCTGTTACATGCCGCAACAATCGTCCCTGTCCAAAGCCTCTTCCAACGCTACTGAGTAGTCTACTTTGAAAACATCACCTTAAATTTTTTAAACCATGTACTTTACATAGTCCGCGGTCACCGGAGCATGTTGATTTTTTCTTTTGGCGTGGCGAGCTGGGGCCCTGCTAGCTATTATGACGGAGCCAGGTAAATGTAAGATTAGCTTTGCTATAGTTCCATACTCTAGTCAGTGATCTCCAATAGCGCAACCTTGTCGGGTAGCTTAGTCGATTTTCAGCTGCTCAACAAAGTGAGATTTAGTAAGGTAGAGCTCTCGTGGTATACCACGCAAGAACCTGGGTATTCCAGAGCGAGGACAAGGGGTAGGAAGATTCCACTCAAGAGACATGAGAAGCCGAGATTGATGTGTTTACTTTGTATTTTTACATACCCTGAGCTGCTTATTCATGCTGTTTCTGGAATCTCCGCGCGTTCGTGAGCAGAACCCCTCCTCTATTCGTTGATTATTGTATTTTGTGATCATCGCCTATGTCACCTCTATGTGCCAATGCAAGGGGCTCTTATTATATTGGAGTTTCTGCTAATACTAAGATATTTCAAGAAACAAAACGCGCGCCCCCATTTTAATTACACATTCTACTGGAGGTGGCTAGCCCACCCATTCAGACAAGATACCTCCTGACCTTACAACATCCACAGCCTGCGACGCCCTTTTTTTTTTTTTTTGGGGCCAACTCCTGACGACTTAGAGGCTCGCTTGCTGCATAGCGGGGTAAAGATGCACCCCACTGTGTTCCCAGAGCAACTACACAGCCCTATCCCCTGTTTATTCCTATCACTCTTTTTCTTACATCACCAAAAGAAACAAAAGTAACCAAGTATATTATGATGGAGAATCATGCCCTTACCATGTAAATATAGAGATGGCTCTAGCCGTATATTGCAGACATTAATAGACAACCTTAACTGAATTTTCTGTATCATACTCCATCTATTACAATTATGATGAAAACTCTCTGTGTCTTTTAAGAGAGTACATTAGCCCATTATATATGACATTGTTGTGGTTGTCTAACATTTCTGTTCCTCACCGACAGTATGCTATACATTTTGACATCTGCCCCTATTTTTTATGTCTGCATGTCATAGGTGATTAACCTATACCCTAAAATTTACACTACGAGTTGTATACCAGCCCTTGTTTTTTTCCCCCTTATTTTTCTTTTTTTTTTGTTCCTTTTTTCCCCCGTTTTTTTTTTTTTAGTTTCCCCCCCCATTCCCTTTTATCTTTGTTTAGCGCCTCCCTTCTTATTTCCTTCCCCTCGTTCCCAGTTTAACGTGCCCTCCAATTATTTCTATTCTGTGGTTATGGAGCATATGAAAGTGATATATATTTAGGCTTTTCGCTCTTCATCCCGCATATTTCTACCCCCTACATATGGCTACCCTGTTATGTACTGATATCTTAAATGATCTTCCTTCTTGGCACTACATAACAAATGCCGAGTTTATAAAGATATTCTAAATGTAAGGATGATCCTGTGCGTTAAAGCTTACCCTGACAAGCACATTGCTCCAGCTTTATATTCATAACCAGTTCTCACAAATCTGTTTGTGCGAATTGCATCCTGTAATGTAGTCTTGTAATGGTTATGATTACAAAACTAGATTTATTTAGCTAGATTGCGGAGCCTGAGTATTCCTGCTTTGGTCTTCCTCACTTTTGTGCAAAACATGCAGATAGTCATCTTATCATAGTATATCAACCTCCTAGAACCCAACTGTGATGATCATTTTCTATATCAATCCTCCCAGTTTTCCGTCTTCTTCACTACTCATTTTCCTTTGTTACGTTGCTTTGCTTGTAACCCTTAATCGATCTCGCTAAGCCCACATGCCGGGATTGCCTTTTCAAGAAACATAAGATGTCCCAATGCCTTCACTGCCCACTAAAACCTTGCCCTTTAGGACGATTTCCTTATCAGTCTATACTAAATGCCCCATTTATGTCTAACCGAGATTTGCTTCTACTTGGATCCTCACGTTGCTGAACACATATCGTAAATTTTTTGTTGACAATCCCACTAGTTCTTGCCGTAAAATCTCTTCTAGCAACGCACCCTAGACATTACTTACATATGTCTTAACAGACGTTTGTAACCTTGATAGCTTGCCAATTCATCAGCTGTAGCAACATTTTATTTGATAAGCACGAAATCCATTTTCTCTACATAACCCTTCTAGTTAAGTGTTAAATTCAAGGTTTAAACAGTATATGATGTCACAAGCAAAATATATCTAGTGCCATAAACAGTTATACAAAGGCAATATTCTACTATGATAAAGTCAGTTGAACAAGAATTTTTGAGTATGTACAGTATGTATGCATGTTGGGATGATGCATGCATTGTATTTCGTTATGTCTCTACCCTCACAGCACCCACATATGAATGATCAATCCCAATCGCGACAACTGACCGCTGAACTCCGGGACTACCGATCGACCCCTTGTAAGTTCACACATCTGTTCGAGATTTTTTCAACTTCAGGACACACTACAACAGTCGTGCTGCTTGTATGTCGTGTCTATTCACAACTCACGGAGAGAGGCACCACAGCTACAACAGCTTCTATAAGCGAGGGACCCATGACATTCCCTTAAGGTTGCAACCACATTCAATTTTGTCTGAAAGGTTTTTAAAATATGAGGCCCTGGAAAATTAAGTCTTAGTTTAACAAGGCTGCTAGTTTTGACCAAACCCAAATTAAGCTCTTATTTAACATTTGAAAGCTAACATCTGATTGGGTGGGACAAAAGTAGCACCCATTTTAAACGATACGCAATTTATTGAATATAACATTGTATGTATCTTGTGATATGAATTCGTGTCATTAAATTCTTTTCTAAAGCAGACGCCCTCCTGCAATCGTTGACACACGACCTAAGATCATCTGTGCCTGGTGTCCTACGGCCCCATAAAATTCCCAATACATCACAGGTCATCGCACATACCCCAACACCATCATACGACTACACTGCACCTCTGCAGTGCAACCATGCCCCCCCAAATGCTTTACTGACAATTGTTCCCGTCTCGCTTAACATGAGATATCTCTGGTCACCGTCCCAAAATCAATTATGGTCCTTCCACCCCATATATCATGGCCACACCCCCACAATCCAGGTCTGTTCCGGCATACACCCACCATACACAACAAATCCTGCCCATACCCCAAATACGCGGGACCCAATGATGTCAGTCACAAGCCTACTGAATAACCCACAACAGCAAGGACACCGACCCTGACTGGTCACCACCCTTTACGCACTATGCGCACACTCCTTTCATGCCTCCCCACCTCATTCGTAGACATCGCACGCATGCCTTCTCACTTCCACACTACTTTCAACCCCGCCGGAAGGGCAGCGGGAGCTCAGCCCGCACTTACACAGGCAACTTAACCTGCATTACCACAGACCTACCGATAGCAACAGACACCCCTGCCCCACAGGTCTCCAAACTTTCACAGCTCAGCTTATCAACTGAATCCCAAGTACCAAGACATCATGGCACATCTCAATAACCAGGATTCCGATAACTTTACCGATGCTTCTAATAGGTCAATAAAAGTGGTCCTCTAAGCAAGGATTAACCCGCGTTCCTCCCCCTGTTAACAGCTCGTGAAACAACTGGCTTTTACCTCTCTCCTTGGTTTACATTACGGCTATACTCACATGTGGCAAAAAAAAGAGCCACGATTCATAAAACCACATAGGTCTCTATGACAGCCGCTGACACAATAGAAGAAAGCCTACGCCCTCTAACCAACACTCCAGGCAAAGGAGCCGTCACGTCCCTCAGAGACACTAGTTTCTGTCCCATAAGTACCAACCGTGCTGCGGTATCAGTTGCACTCAACCACGTTTTGCCCAAACAGCAAAGTCCATGGAGCATGTTCCCCAAAACAGTTGTTATATCGCGCTCCAAAGGGAACAAACGTATACAGCGTTGTATATTAAGGGTGTGTACTATAAACATATCGTGCTAGTGTCGTGTGCCAGAAACTTGCTAATGTTATGAGGCTAGACAGGATTGATCTCCCTTTTCTAAGTTCTTTCTGTATAATGTTTTGATCCAGATCAAGTAGTCTCACTTTCCGACTTATCCATTCTGTAGTTGTAAACCTTAGCTTAATTGCGACGAGCTTCTCCACAAGAGCACATATAACCTTTTGTATCTGTGTGCTGAAGGTCATACTATATATTTTGTTTGTTTGATTTTCTTTTTTTTATTCAATTCACCATATAGCTACAACTTTTCCTCTCTTAGCATCTCCTCTCTAGTTGTTTGCACCCCCGGTGATCCTTATTAACAGGTTTCGTCATTCATCCCCAGCCCCTCGGTTTGGTCTTTGTAAATTATGAATGGGATAGAGGCAATCCACCATCACTTCTATTATATTATCATAGGGAGTAGTGAACCGGCGGGATGGATCGTATAGCGACAGACATGTCACCTGATTAACGACTCATACACTAGCTGGGGAACCCTGCAGTATTACGCGTAGTTCCTTCTCCCTCTCCTCTATTCTCTCTTTTTAACCGTCATTATTTTTTAATCGTAACGTCTATCACCCTGTACCCAGCGCGCGGCCTCTATCGATGAGTCATTACTGCCCAGTGTATTCAGCCTGAACTTCCTCCTCAAGCCGGCCTGCTTTCTTCCCTTTTTTCTATTCTCCCTGTTCCCGCTTTTCGTTCTTTCTTTTCCCTCTCCTTTCTTTTTCCTTTTTTCCTTCATATCCCTCCTCCTTTCTCCCTTCTGCTTCCTCCCCTCTCCTCTCCGTTAATTTCCTTTCTCTTTTCCGTCCTCTCCCCCGCGAGCTAGGCCTTCCGGCCCAGCCGAGAAAGCGCTGACTGAATGAACAGCCCGGCAGTCGCAGAGTGCAGATCCTGCAGCGGCAGGTTGTTTCCTCGAAGGACCATTTCGGCAAGTATTACTCTGGACGCTATTGACGACATGGATCGATGCACGCTGAGATCTGACCAGATCCTGAAGAGACAGGCATAGGACTGGCAACTGACTCGGAGGAGATGAAGATCCTGCTAACGACCTTCCCTGGCCCGAAGTTGCGGTCAGTGAACTCTGGGCTGTGGTCGGATTTTATGCGGTTTTCCTGGACATTACCACAGTAAGCACACATGGGGGTGCTTCGCGCCATACAGTTAGCACACATGGTGGGGGGCTCTAGGGGTGGCATACAGCTGAGCAACACAAGAACCTTTCATACTAGAATGTGTTTGGAAACTACACTCCCATGCATGAAAGCCATCGCTGGGAGTTGTAGTTTCCAACATCTACACTGCGGAATGGTATTAGGCAACTATCTGACGTCTCGGCTTATACTCGAGTCCTCTGGCCCGTACCCATTGTTGGAGGGGCAAAAAATCGGTTACCGGGGGTGGCGTCGGCTTATACTCGAGTCGGCTTATACGCGAGCTATATAGGTAATAGTGTATGAGTACAGCCAATGGAGATATATCAAATATTTTGAAGAAATTCCAGTGCCTCTGGGGTTTTATTTTCAACCAATGCCTTTAATTGGTCCCAGTGTTGCACAGAATTTCATTTCAAAATATTTCATATATTCATATTAATATAATATATAATATATTATAATAAAATTACATCAAATAGAAGAAGGCTCAAGAGTTACGGTTTTCTGGGTAACCCTAGATAAAAATTATGGTCAGTCCTTTTCAACAAACATCTAAGTGAGTTAATACTTTATTACATCCTGTAGGCAAAAAACTGTGTCTAAATATGCTGATCCTCCATTGTTTCACATTGACAACATGCATTGTTTGGATCTATCAACCCCTACACTCCCCTCCTGGGCAGGGCGAAGCATGGGCAATACCGGTAAAACATGAATTTGAACGTTTTGTTGTCCTTTTTTCCAAAAAGTGTTGGGCCACAGGTTTGTTGCTACAGTTTATCACGACTATCCATATATTTTGCAGAACCCTGTGACCACCATTCGTAAACGTAGTGTATGGGTCCATTTGTTCTCCCACATAATAGGCCACATGGGCAATATAAATGTATACATGCGTTGTGGTGCAATTACTAAAGTTCTCTCATTTTTATTGATTGTCCACCGTATGGGGGAATGTGTTTTAATGTCTGTGGGCATGCATGAATTTGGTTGTATGCTATATAATGTTACCCATGACCATGCTCCCTGCCCAGGAGGGGGGGATAGATAATCCAAAAATGCTTGTGGCACGATGTGAACATACGTAGATGCCAGCACTTTAGACACAGTTCAGCCGAAAGGGGTTAATGAGATTACTCACGCTTCGTCACGAGTTTTTTTAAAGATTCCGCACATAATTTTTATCTAGGTACCACAAAACTCTCTACCTCTTGCCTTCATTTGTTTGATGTAAAATTATTATAGGATAGTGATGAACGTATTGGCGTATTAGACCACCCTCAAATATTAATTCTTGCATGGAAGATGTTTGCTATTTAATTTCCTGATGTCCTATTACCAATAGGTGGTGTGCTTCTTGTAGCGCGTTGTAAGCAACTACACCATCTGAACGAATGCCATGCTTACAGGATACATATTTTTGATGTTGCATTGGGTAGAGTCTTACTGAGCATGTGCGACGTTAATCGGCCACATCCAAACAATAGTTTTTTGTCTCCAGTACCAGTGTTTTGTAGCTGACATCCGGCTTATTGCTTTGTGTGGACGAGAGTCATAGGTGCTTTAAGAGTTTATATCCTGCTGGTTTGCATTGCTGGGACGAGAAGCATTTCACAATCATCGATGCATATGTGTAGTGGGAGCGGTGGCATCGCCAAACAACACTGCTACCAGACAGACTTTCTTCTCTTCCTGACAGGTGCTTACTAAAGGATCCCTTTGTTTGGCTGCTTCCCTATAGGAATGTCCTCTTATGCTGGAAGTGTCTAAATGTTATTTTTTGGCTTGAGTGTACGTCATCTGTGTTGTTTCTGTCATGGTCTGTCTGTTCTGTCCCTTCTCTACTCTACGCTTGGGTCTCTGCTCTCTCTCTCATGTGTCTCTCTTCCTCTGTGCTCTACTCTCTCTGTTCTCCTCTCTCTCGGTTCCATGTGTTCTTCGTCTTCCTGTCGTCTATCCGTTCTCTTCTCTCATCCTGGTCTTTTCTGAATTTCTCCTCCTGCATATCTTCTGGTTCTTCTCTCGCTATTGTCTTCTCTTCTTCGTCGATCTTCTCTCTCTTGTCGTCGCTCTCTCTCTCTCCGCCTGTTCTTCTCTGCCTCTGTTTCTCTCTGTCGTCTCTCTGTCTTCTCTCTCCTGTCTCTTTCCTTCCTGTAGAGTGCTCACAAGATCCTTCCAGGTAGTCCAATATTCACATTCTGATAGTGGTCCGCTATTCTAGCGCCATAGAGTCATCTTAAACGCACCAGGTTCCTGCCAATCCGCTGTATAAGATACCAACCCTCATGTCGGGCGGTCTTCTACATGGATAAAGCCATAGTGTTCTCCAATTTACGGATAAATTTATGTCAGTCCATCTACGGTAAAAGTGGTCCGCATCCCTGTACCACATATTTAATCACAAGACCAGGTCCTCTTACTGCCGCATGTGTGCTAAACATTAACAGGCATTCTAACAAAAACCCTTCCACCATGGTCGGAATCAGGATTAAAAGCTCAACAGTGTCATTAACGCGGAGAAAGAGGCATTCGCCAATAGACAAGTGGTGGGGCGCAGCACTGCTGTTGTGGTATTGAGAACGCATGCCTGTTCCTGCTCTGAGAGCACTCGGGAATTAGTTCGAGGAGGGGTTAATGTGTGACAGTTGTATGTGTACATGACAGCATCCTGGTCTGTGGCACCAAGTGCCGCGAGAAAGCCCCCGCGGAGCCTCCCCAACTCTCGAACTGGCATCGCCGCGCCTGGGAGCCCTGGTTTTCGGTGGTACAACCGCAAACACCCCCTGGAGTCGGACACTACGTGAAGAGCTCAAGGCGCGGGAGGGCCCCTGCTGAGCCTACAATACGTGCGCGCAGGGTGGGAGCCTGTGTTTCTCGTGCATCACTTCCTTAAAACCACAAAGGCCCTTCCCCCGCCTCCTCCACTCCCCACTCCTATACACGTACAACCTAACTGTCAGCACAATAGAGAGCCTAGTGGCGAACCCTCCAATGATAGGCTAATTCAATATATCAGCTGACATTGAACTCTGGGCACATTGGCCCCTGGGGCCTCAATGAACAGATTGGTCCTTTCAGTTTTCTGTAGTGGTGGCACCTGTATACACGATGGCCTAAATGAGTTAATAGGAAAGGAGCTCAAGGGGGTCCCTTGTTCGATGAGCCTAGTTAACTATGACTTAAAGCTTTGAGGCCGTCCTCTCTGAGAAGGTGAGAATGTCAGCTGATAGTATTGGATAGCCTTCATTGGGAGGGGTTCGTCCACTAGGTTCTCTATTGTGTGCTGACCGTCTAGGGTGACGTATAGGGGGATGGTGGTGAGGGGTGATGGAGGGGCGGGGGAGGGCACGGTTTGTTGTTTAAGGAAGTGAGTATGTTTGTAACATGCCTGATGACTGGTGCACAAGATGGCCGAAAGGTCGCCGCGTGTTTTTAACATGGACGGACATAAGACTTTATATTTTATAAAGTCCCCTGGAGCGCACTTTTTCCAACACTGCATATGATCCTTTATAAGTTGCCAGACGGGCAAGTGAGAAGACGAGCTGGAGTGCGCCCATTGTATTATTTGTATTTACTATTGCACGGAGCTAGCACCCCGCCATGAGGGATTTACAAACTGACGATTGCAGGCTGTTCTGAGACCGTTTTACTTCTATCCTTTCCCCATCAGTGGATTGTCTTAAGATGGAGGATGTGGACAGCAAGTGATCTGCCTGTGGAACAGAGTTTGGACTTTTTTTTTTCCCACGACGATGCACAACGAATCCTCTTTTACGGACCCGGTGGTAGCACATGCACACAGGCCATGATGTTAAGGATGTACTTCCGGAGGATGGTGGGCAATAAAGAAAAAAGCAACACGGTGTCTTTTGTCGGAATACCATCGGAGCCGGAAGAATCCCAAGGGATTCCGGGTAAGAAATGTGCCTACCTTGGGACGTCTGACGGTGTTGATTTTTTTTGCCAAGTGGTTGTTCGTGTGTGTGTTAACAAATGTGCATTTGACCTCATGCTTTGGTCATGAGTTGTCACCAACATGGATGAGTCCGTATGAATCACAACAGGTGGAACTTGAATCCAGAAAGGGGTTGGTAGGCTCCTCCTGCCA
Source organism: Hymenochirus boettgeri (assembly GCA_019447015.1). Lineage (NCBI taxonomy): Eukaryota > Metazoa > Chordata > Amphibia > Anura > Pipidae > Hymenochirus > Hymenochirus boettgeri. The sequence goes on from CM033469.1 coordinate 75,638,372, forward strand.
TTGTGCTCCTACCCCACCGGTAAGCAATCAAGGAAGAGAGTTAATACATTTAGAAGAAGAACAACCGCATATAAGTTCGAATTAGGACTTGAGCGCCAAAGTCATGCATGGGTGGGCTCGGGGAAACCAACCCAGATCGGGTTGGAGCGGTCTACGAGGCTGGTAGGCGGAGCACCACTTCATACAGTGGACGTTCAGATGCTCCCTCTGTCTATGCTCGGAACCCACATGGCCTGGAGCACCGGGGCCAAGGGGTACCCGAAGGTTCCCCGATCACAACTTCTAGGGCCTCGGGTCGGTCTTTTTAGGGGCTACCACATGCGAGCATAGATTATGAGAGAGGAGAGACCATGAGACCAGAGAGGAGCGGATCTCACCGGAATTAGCGGTTGGGATATCCATGGGGATGAGTCTATGCGTCCCCACGGCAGCCATCCGAGTTGAACTAAAATTCCAAGTCTACACCTGGCATCTGTCGGCCTAATCTCCAGAAACTAATTTATTAAATAAGGATTATCATTTGTGCCGACCCCTAAACATGATCCCATTTTTTTTAGAAGGGTGATTTGAAAGTCTTCTTTCACTCCTCTCCACGTTCGTCCTTGAGTTCATAGGACTCCCTTGGGTCCGTGGCATACCCTGGTCCCTTTAGGCCTACAATGACAATAGAACTCCCCCAATATGGCCCCCGCGTGTGTTCTCCATTTGGTATGATGGAGGTGGAAAGGGTTGCCATAATAGGATCTCCCACCCATATCCCCCTACCTAGCGGCGTTGAGCGTTTGGCCACCCTCATTCTGGAAATTGATCGCACTACGTCATCCGACCTGCAGATAACGGGGGGACTCGGTTCTCTTATTTAGATTGACCGGCACTAACGGGAGGCTCTGTTGGGAGTTGGGGAACCCTTCTGGTGTTTATACCCCCACTACGAAGGACCCTACTGAGAGCCTTAAAACCCTGGTGGACTAAGTGATACGCACGCTAAATCATCGGTTGGATTTCTGACACAGCGGCTAAATTTCTAACAACGCCCCTCGGGTGCTTATTATATATCGGTCCCAACATTACTTACTCTCTCCTCAGCCATCCACCGGGCAGGAACCGATTGTTCAGCTCCCAAGGTGGTCAGTGCTCAACCTTGGCTTGTGTTTTGGACTATTTCCTCAACCAATGTGAAAAAATGGTGGTCTACCTCAGAGATTGATGCAGACAGCTCTCGGGGTGCTCAAGGGATGGTTCAGGGTACCTCCATGACACAGCTTATTACATGCGATGTGGGGAGACGCTTTATACCCTATTTCCCCACAACAACCGGTTGTGTGATTTTGTAATCAGGGCCCCGTAGCCACAGGGCCATACCCATCCTCCGGTGGAGCTTATTGGATCGCGCCCTTGGTCGTTAATTATTTTAGTTCGATAGGTGCTTCTATCAGAAATTATGGGTCGCCATGGGCTTAATAGTAGGGCCCACTTTTGCTAATCGTTTATGGAAAACTTCGAGCTGCCACATCTGCTACCCGTATTTGGAACACGGTTATGTTTATAAAAGATATATGATGACTTGTTCATCATACTGGAAGGTGATGAGGATAGTGCCCAAACTCAATGTAAGCAGATCAATGAACTCCCCCTACCGTTACTTCACGGCACCGTCGCCCCCCCGTGGTGTTCTTGGCCCTTAGCATTACACACAGGGTGTGTGATACCTCCTATTCCTCTCGGATACGCACACCCATTCCTAGCGGGGAGTTCGTGCTCCCGCCAAAAGATATGTCTCTCTATATTGTTTTTCAGGGTGTCTTTCATACTTCTGCATCCCACAGCTACCGGTCTTCCCGTAACAAGTATGGACCGCTAATTGTACCCACAGCCGGGGGCTCTCCCAGGGTGTCAGACCCACCAGACCGCCCGTTCCATTACTTGCAGGATAGGGATCGCATTGTAGAACAGAGAAGCTGGGACTGTGTATTGGGAATTGTTAGTTCGAACCTTTCATATTTTGACCGTAATGACAGTTCTTCACAAGTCAGCACGGGTGAAATCCTAATGCAAGTATCTCTATTAGTAACAGAAATAGTCTGACTTCCCGGCCCTTCCGCTCATGGGAACCATTGGGTAGTACAGGTATAGTTAGTAGCTTTCTGCACAATACAACATTCTCCTTCTAGGACATTTTGTGTCCCAAAAGAATCCATATACGAAGAGGAAGAACCACCCGATGCTAAAAACCCACACTAACGGGACCAACACATCCTCAACTTGGTCCTTTTTGCTTGTTTGGGTAGTCCCATGGTGGACACCAACACATAGAAGACCCAGGCCAGCAATATAGGATCCAACTGGATGGGTACTAACTGGTGCTAAAATTGGGGTGCTACAGATGTAGTGGATGCCTACATGAGATCGAGTGTTGTTCGGCGGGTGGGATTTTCCACACACTCACACAGGCAAAAGATTCACAAATTGGCCATAGGTTACTGCTCTGTCTTCCTTTGTGGTTTATTATCTATATGCCCATGTGGGCTCTACTATGTGGGCAAAAACCACAAACTACTGTTAGGGAGAGGATGGCCAACCCCGACAGCGATCCGCGCACTGAGGAGAGAGGAGAGAGTAGATCCTCTTCTAAGTTTGGAGAGCAGGCGGTGGCGAGGCATTTCCAGGAGGCTAAACACGGTATTGCCACCCTGAAATGGATGGCCATCGACCATGTGGTGGACAATGGTAGAGGAATTACTTCCTAACTTCCTGTTTCAAGCCCTAATGAAGGGAAAAATGTATATATTAACCATCAACCTCATACTCAAAACATACATGTTTCTTAGGGATGTAACTAAGTTAAAACTTAGTCCTGACCTACCAACCTGCCAGAAAATTTGGTGAATTTGTTCATCCTTACAGTGTTCTTCTTATAGGAACTGAAGAGTTTCTTTAATAGAAGAACAGTTCAGGAACTCTGAAGTGAAAGTTTAAACAAGCTTTATTAAAGCATACAGCACAACATGTTTCAAGTGTGTTTTTCTTTTTCAAGCACTCAAAAACAAATATCTGCAACAATCTTGAAACCTGTAATGCTGTATGCCTCAGTTAAGTCATTCTTAACCAAAAAAAGATGTATTTATAAACTTTCAGTACAGCAGCTCTGCAGTTAATCCTCTTTTTCCCCTCATGCACATTCCCCACTGGGAGGGGGGTAAAAAATGCTTTTTCACACAGGTGTAACTTTGGTTAGTAGTAAATAAAAAGATAAGGCATACAGTGGTTTGTTGGCTATAACCCAGGATCAAATGTGTTTTAGAGCAGAATTCTCCTTTAAAATAAAAATGACTCAACACCAACAAGAAACCTGCTGTTATACAGAAATCTCAGTGGAGTATCTGGATTTTAGCCATCGATTTGCAGAAGAAAACAGACTCCCACTGGGTGAGATGGATATGAATTTTGCAATGAGAAAGCCTATTGTAGTTGCACAAACTAAAGTTATATCAAATCAGCAGCATGGAACCTTACTGTGAGGCAGAGATGTTGTCTTTAAACAGAATAAGGTCAACTTGGGAAATTATCACAGAGATAGAAGAGGGTACCAAGATATAGGCCGGGGCCACACTGGACCGGATGGTAACACGTGTAAATAGTTTTGGCACGTTGCCAACCCCTTGTGCTGCGATTTTGCATTTATCAGGGCGTGTACAATTCGCAAAAATGTGGTGATCGCATGTACTATGAAAATAGAACGCAACACAGAACATGCAATGGGGCCACTTACATTGACATGCAATGCCTTGCTTTTCTCACACACTAATGGATTGAAAAATGTGATCATACACGCTTGAGAAACACACTGATGTGGCCTCCTAGCCCTTAATCCTGTAAAGCATTTTACCCTGTAATAATATCTGTCTGTGTGACACAGCACTAAATCTCTCTTATTTAGTCCCTTATACTGAGCAAACTCCTACAAAATCATTTTATATATAAGGAAGAATATACAATTAACAGAATAAACTAATTACTTATCTGTTGTATTCAATTAGATCAACTGGACTTGAAGTTTAGTTCTTGAAGATGTTTCGCTAGTCATCCGACTGGCTTTCTCAATTCAGAATTGAGAAAGCCAGTCGGATGACTAGCGAAACATCTTCAAGAAACTAAACTTCAAGTCCAGTTGATCTAATTGAATACAACAGATATACCATGACCTGGATGAATGAGAACCTTCATAAGCAAACTAATTACTTGTATGGACAACAAACAAATCATTATTACAATTACAATGCACACATCACGTAAGGATTATTTATGAAAATACACGGTCCACACATTGGAAAATATAAATTAAAATAAACTATTATATATATTATTTATACTGTATTTTTAATTAGGCCTGTGCCTCTAAGGAGACACAAACAAAGGAAAGAAACAAAACAAAATAACCAAAATGTAATACTTTCCTTGGAAGGTTTACCTTACCTTTCCCTGATCTAACCGATACAGTATGTGATTACGTCCAGTATTGCATCACGGGATAACGGAAATGTAAGACGCTTCAATTTGCACTTGTATAAAACACATTACAACCCCATGTTAAGATATACAACCAGGTAGCGCAGAAGTTAACTAATAGGGAAAAGTGTTTGGTGCACTGTGCCACTTATTATAGGGATATTGAATCTTACTGTTAATTTGTTCTCTTTGTGACTAATTTATTGCCTGACAAAAAATAAAATTTAAACAAGTGACAGTCTTAAAGCTGGCCAAACACAAGTTTAGGCATTAAAGCTGATTTGACATTAGAAAACACGAACAATGAATCCGCTTACCTGTGACATTCCCGTGACATTCCCTAGCTGTATATAATAATTTAAAATTTGCATTACTCCTGTAAGGTTGGGCATAAAGTTATTGGGCCAGGTATCCGATTGTCACACAAACGAATGCAGGTTAGCGTTAGTATAAGTGCTAATTAGTGCACAATATCAGTAACTTACATCTGTTGTATTCAATTAGATCAACTGGACTTGAAATGTAGTTCTTGAAGACGTTTCGCTAGTCATCCGACTGGCTTTCTCAATTCAGAATGACTTGTACAAGAATCTGTGGCAATTATGTACCCTGGAAAATCCCAATTAGCATATCACAGCCAGGTGTTAAGGGTGTGATTAGATAGTGGCTAAGAGGTGTTATAGGAACGCCCAGAGTAAGGTGTTAAAACAGCATTGTACATGGCGACAGTTGGTGTCGAACCCCCCCACCTCTATTAGGCTTGGTTTCTTTATTTTCACATAAATGGCCTCCTTAACACCTCTCTTGAACCAGTCACGTTCCTTCGCCAGTAGTGTAACATTACATCTTCAAAGGTATGTCCTTTATCCTTAAGATGCAGATACACGGCTGAGTCCTGACCCGAGGAATTGGCTTCTTGTGACACAGGCGCTTATACCTTTGGGCATAGCACCCAGCCACTGGTTCAGATATGTTGATGACACCTGGGTTAAAATCCACCAGAAGGAAGTACAAGCTTTCACAGACACATTAATGCGGTGACCAAAACATAAATTCACAAGGGAAGAGGTACAAAACAACAAACTGGCTTTCTTGGACTGTTGGTAGAAGTTAAGGAAATGGTAAACTGGAAGTAGAGGTTTACAGAAAACCAACACACACAGATCAGTATTTGATGTTTGACTCCCACCACCCTTTAGATCAAGCTGGGGGTCATCAGAACCCTGCAACACAGAGCCGAGACATCCCCACTAGCACAGAGGCGAAGGCTAAAGAAATGAAACATCTCAGAGGAGCCCTTAAAACCTGTGGATATCCAGACTGGGCCTTTATCAAAGAAGTAGAAGGAAAGAAAAGAACACATACCAACAGTGAAGGGGAAAAGCAAGACAGGAGGAAGAACATGGTCATCCCATATGTAGCAGGGGTCTCCGAGAAATTAAGAAGAATTTTCAAAAACATCGTATCCCTGTCTGCTTAAACCGAAAACACATGAGGCAGCAATTGGTACATCCGAAAGACCCAATACAAAACACAAAAAAGCGACATCATATATGCAGTGCAGTGCAGTGAAGAATGCTCTGATTTGTATGTGGGGGAGACCAAACAGCAACTGCATCAACGTATGGCCCAGCACAAAAGAGCCAATTCCTCGGGTCAGGACTCAGCCGTGTATCTCATCTTAAGGATAAAGGACATACCTTTGAAGATTGTAATGTTAACATAATGGCGAAGGAACGTGATCTGGTTCAAGAGTGGTGTTAAGGAGGCCATTTATTGAAAATAAAGAAACCAAGCCTAAATAGAGGTGGGGGGGTTGACACCAACTGTTGCATGTACAATGCTGTTTTAACAACTTACTCTGGGCGTTCCTATAACACCTCTTAGCCACTATCTAATCCCACCCTTAACACATGGCTGTGATATGCTAATTGGGATTTCCAGGGTACATAATTGCCACAGATTCTTGTACAAGTTATTCTGAATTGAGAAAGCCAGTCGGATGACTAGCGAATGTCTTCAAGAACTACATTTCAAGTCCAGTTGATCTAATTGAATACAACAGATATACCATGACTGATGAATGAGAACCTTCACAAGCATCAGTAACTTACAATTTGCTTTTATAAAATCAATTTAGCCATCTCCCCAGATTGCATTCATTTCATTTCCTTTAGATTTTGAATGAAGGAAGGCATACAATTAAGTATGTTTAAATTCTGAGTGTAAATTTTTAAGGCTTCATTTTGTGGAAAAGAATTACCCCATATGTTAGAGCAACAAAACAGAAATGCAAACCTGCAAAATAAATAGGGTGGAGCCGCTGTGTCTATAACAATATAATATTCAGATAGGCATCTGGAAAGTCATTTAACAGGAATCTGGTTTATTCTTTAGAAGGCAGCAATTACTTACATTTTGTGGTAGTTTCTAGTTTCCAGAGAATAAAGATTTATTAAGAGACGCTAACACAAAATAAAAGTGAATAAAATGTCAGGAGTATAAAAAATGATGTTGCTTAGCTGATTACTGAATTAGAAAATTATTCACAATATTTTAAAATTGTGTTGCTCTTCATTTCATTCCAGAGTGTTATAGGATTATCATTTGGTTTTATTATCTTTATCATTGAATTTCTAGTTTTACTAAAACATTATAACATTTCTTATAGTCCAGAATCTAACCCCATCCCTCCCCCCAAAATGTACAATACCATTGCAGTAAATGTAAGCCCTGAAGAACTGGATGAAATAACTGTGTACGATTAGTACTTGGCATCCAACTGACCTTTGTCACATGCTCCCTTGCCTATCTGTGCGGGTAAAAGGATTGGCTAGTAAATACTAGTGGGCGTGATCACCTGCAACAAGTTTCTGAGGTAGCTTTGGACTGAGCATGTAAAAAAGACAATAATGGTCATTGACCAATCTGTGCAAACCATTATATAATAAAATAATAATAATTAATAAAGATTCCAGCCATTTAAAGAATTGTGTAAGCAAAATGCCCACAATATTTTTCATAAAAAATATTATAACCAAAAAAAAAACCAATATTTCCAAGGCTTTCAAGATGGAAAGTGGCACATGGTTTACGTACAATAATACACAAGACAATGTCAGCAGGAGAATATATAGGGGAAATGAAATACTGAATAAAATTGTTATATAATCAAACTGCTTCAATTTTGTCTGTGGAGACTTCAAGTGCTCTAAAATAATGTGCAGTTTCTGTTCTCTCTAAAGTATAAATTCCCTTTAGTACTTTGGTGGTTTAGCCTTCTCGAACAATTTTAACAACAGACAGAGCAAAAACTTATTATTGCCTGCTTGTCACCACGGCTCTCAGCGTGAATGTGACTTTACATTTGAATTCAGTTATAAGAAAGAGTTTTTGGTATGAGCAAAGTTTGGTATTCCACAAAGATAACTTTCAATTGCGTAAAGCCGATAGCTGGAGTTGAAAGAAAATGTATGAACCCATTCTTACACATAAATGTATAAACACGCAAGGTTATTATGTTTTCGCTACGGCCGAGAGTGAGTAAATCTCTAGATAACAACCCCATTATATGTAAGTTTAATTGTGGGTACTTTATTTATACACCATCGAGTCATTGCATCAAAACCTTCTATATCTCCGAGTACAGCCCTCGCAGCAGTAATGTTGCTTCATGATGAGTTAATGAAATGTGGCTATGCTTCATGGGCATCAATTTGTGTGTAAGGAGCATGTACTACAAGCATCAGTTGATATAACGATTTGTTTCATTTAGAATTACAAGAAAAATAAGAAGAGATCTCAGTGTTATTCTGTTCAAATGACTACAGCCTTACATTAGGGGAGAAAAATTTAATTCTGCGGGTCAATATACAGAAGTTATCAACTGACTTTTTTATTTATGAGTGTGTACACCGCTTATACTTAATTGAAATGTATTTTATAATATAAAGGTTTAGTTGGGCTGTTAGGTTCCTTTAAGTTACTGCAATAGTGATCCGCAAATCACAATTTATCATCTTAAAGTCGCACTTGCCAAATTACAAATGGGTTTGTGTGAATTTAAGAGAAATTGTGGCAGCTGCGTCTGTTCAGAAGAGTCCCAAACACAGACCACAGACACAATTTAATACTGAGGTTTATGGGATTTTTTATTAACATTACCTTAAGACCAAAATGGAATTTACCCCCAGCCGGAAACATGATATTAAAGGGCAACTATACTGACCTATGTCTCTTGTTCAGCCTTTTAGAAGTATCCAGGGTGAGGACCTTACAATCTTAAGTCCTGAACCTCTACAATTCATGATCGTCAGTGAGATGTTCCCTGCTTCCTCCTATTAGTCCGCTAGTTGACCAATAGGTAGACATACTGTGTCTTCCTAATGGTGAACGCATACACACAGATGATTCTCACCTGAAACGGCATTTGTCGTGTGTAGCCATTGGCGTGGGGGGTTCAGCTCGGGATGCACGCATGCATGGGTACGAGCCTTATGAGATTTATCTTTAAAGAAATGTTTTGTTTGCATAGATAACCTCTGTTCCGGGTTCAAATTTGTTATCATATCTTCTCCAATCTCTAATGCGGTTGCATATACGGATAGAAAGGGAGGCAGGTGGGACTGGAGACAATCAGGAGAACTTACAGCCATAGCAGGAGCATAGCAATCTAGGAGTACTGTTTTCTATTTTCCTGGGAATAACATTAAGTGAAATGTCAAGTTGGATCACTTAACAATTGTCGGGAAGTGAACCTATTGTTCTTCTGGGTTGTATGATACTTGGATTAATCATCCTGTGCATACAGAAATCTGCAGATAATGGTGTTGGAACATTCCAAAGAAGGGAGAAAAAGAATAATAAAAACAAAGTAAGTGATGAATATAGAAAGCTAAAAGAAGGCTTATGTGTTCTAGTTCTCCAGAACATTTTTCATTTGCTTAGATTAATTACAGTTGCTAAAAATAATCTAAATGTCAGAAACATAGAACCATAGTCTAGCTTCATAGACTAACACCAATTCATGCAATAAAGCATAATAAAAAAAAATGTTTTTAGGCTTATTTTAGTATTTTAAAAATACATTTTTTAGCGCTGATACATATGTTAAACAATAAACCTGTCCTGTAGAAATAACAATTTTAAAGGGCAATATAGTGAAAAAAAACTTACTTTCATGTTGCTGTGTGGCTTCGTTTCTTCACAACTGGCAGAAGTTTGTACCAAGCTGTGTAGTCCCCATCCCCTCTCAGTCGTCCCCTCAAGCAGTAAAGAGCTGTATGAAAAGTCCGGGCATGCTCATTTGAAAAGACTTTAAATGAAGTGCTGACATCCCGTTGACCCCTCCCTTCCAGAGCTAGTAGCAATATGCTACAGAGGGGGAGAGAGGAGGCCAAGTGGTGCTGAGATTCTTTACAAGTAAGTTAATGAACTCTGCCTGTTCTCTGTACCTAAAGTTCATATTCTTCCCCTGCTTAGCTGAGATCATAATCACTGAGAAGAGTCAGTGTAGCAGCAGCTGTAGTGAGACCTTCACAAACACAGTGAAACTGTTGTTGTCCTGATACATTTATTTGCTTTAGTCTATATATTTCATAGATTGCACTGTGTGTCTTGTTTGGTATATAGTCTGTATTACTGTATTATTATATATACTGTATTATATATACTGTATTAGTGTTTACTTGGTGATGTCCATTTGAGTCACTGGTTTTGTATGTATATAAGATTTTTTTGTGGGGGAGGGGCTGTTTTATAGTGTGTTGTGCTCATATTGCTGGGTTAATGGTTTGTTGATTGTGTTTAGCATATTGACTATGTGTGGCACATGGTACATATAGTGTGGGTGAGGGAGTGTGTGGCAGTACTGCATAGGACAGGGGACAGATGAGGTGTGGCAGCTCCTACAAATCACAGCATATTCAAAGGCTTATATCCCGGGGACTATTAAGTATTTAAAGAAACTAAAGGTACCCTGGTGGTTGGGATGACTTATAGGATACATTGGAATTAAAAAAAATATCTCACTATAATTGCCCTTTAAATACTATTTTCTTCTCTGATATTTTGATAAATCAGTGATATATACAAATGAAGACATAAAACATAATTGTGCAGTTTTAAGAATCCTGCTCTACTTTAGCACTTGCCTTATCAGGGATGTATTGTAATTCAAAAGCTGAGAGAAACTTCCTCAGAAATCAGTTACAGTGAAAGTAAAGGAACATTCCAGATGGAGATAACAGTGGATTATGAATCATCCAGTTTTATTAAATTATTTATAATCCCGGAGGGTCTCATCAGTAATTATTAGTGGGGGGAAAATCACTAGTATATTATTTTGTAAATCTTTTTACATCTCGGCAGGAAATGAAAATGACTTTTGCAGGTTATCTCTTCTTTCTCTTTGATTATATGCGTTTTAACTCGGTGACAGTGACATTAGACACATGATTTTTTATTAATAATCTGTCTACTGATGGTTTTTTAGACAATTTTCTAATTGTTTGATTTTTCTTTATGTAGTAAATTATACATCTACATTCTGCCTCACAGAACAAAATAATATGGAGGGCATAATTTAACCCATTAAACAAAACGCCAGATTCAATAGATAAACAGTACTAGAAAAATCTGGATACACAGAAGAAAACATCCCTTACAATGACAAGTATTATAGGAGAGTTAATTACACAGGGAGCAAAGTATGGTATTTATAAAGGTTTGTTAATGTAAAATAACAATATCACCACAATAACAATGAGATTGTTATTCTACACACCAATCAGTATTTTACACACCAATTGTCATTTTACACACTGATCCTTATTTTACACACCGATTGTCATGTTACACAACGATCATTATGTTACACGCCGATCATTGTTACACGCCAATCGTTATGTTACACACTGATCATTATGTTACACACTGATTCTTATTTTACACACTGATCATTGCTTTACATAAGGATGTAAAATAAGGATGGATTTTTGTGCCTTTATTAATTGTAGTATGTGTATGTGTTTCTTTTAAATGTGTCATTTTTATTTATGTGTATACTGTATATGTCAAATAATAAAGGCACAACGTACATCCTTATATTGAAACACTGTAACTGAAACACTAAAAATAGCGATTGTGCAAAAAAATGCTGTGTACAATAACGAACACTGTGTTAAAATAACATAATTTAACCCATTAAACAAATAAATTCTAACCGGGTTAGGAGGACAGGGGAAGAGTGGCAGAATCTACTGCATGGTTGCACTTATATCCTTCAGCATACCACTTCTTGGAACAAAGTTTTGCCTGGAAATTGGGCTGGTAACTCCAATCATTGCTTTGTGGCTGTACAAACCCAGTATTTTATCATCTAACGTTTTGACAGCAAAATCAAGGAGCAGGCCACGGTAGACAAGATAATTTTATAACTACTTCATCACCAAAGGCCTATATTGTTTAGCATGACCCATTTCTACTCCCAGAAAAATAATAACAGTGCTTGTAAGTCCTGCTACATTTTATTGATATCTACTGACAGACATTTCTTATACTGTTTATAGTTACCCTCCGTCCATGGTATCTATACACAAGCTACCTGCACATTGTCTTTGGGAAGTTATATATTTTACACTTTTACTTTTACACACCGACATTTCAAAGCATTTTCTGTTCTGTAACACATTAAAAACTGTTGAACATAATTCTTAAGGAACCTCTTACATGAGGCAACTTGAAAAAAAGGTCACTGGTAACTAATGTAATGCAAGTCTATGGATGTTTCTGTGCTTGGGTGTGTGCCCATCTGAAGCAATGGTGAGGGGGGATGGACACAGAGGCACATTCGCACTCTTACATCAGGCAGAGCATTTTTAAAGTTCTTCATTTTATTTGTTACAGTTACAGTTACAGTTCTTCAATTTATTTGTTACATTTGCCTTGAATACCCCAGCAAAAGACATGATCTATTCCTAACTTCTAGCTCTCATAGCATCTGATCTATTTAGTCCAATCACAGCCATATTAGAGGTTAAACAGCTCAGGGGCTGTAATTTGAAATGGTGTTGGCAGCCTGCCAAAATGCAAGACTTCCAAGGTGTGTTATACATATCCTGCTGCACAGAGCTGTATTTTGTGTGTTGCACATATCATTAGTTTAAATACATCACACTGATTCATTTACAAAAAGGATTTGTCAGGAAGCACATACAGTATGGCTGTTCTTTGTATTGAATTCCCTTGACAGAAACATCTCAAAGAAGAAATACTCAGTTTACAGTATAATATTGAAATGATATACATGCATATCTAATAGAATGAGACAATTTAATGGTTTTACGGGGAGGCTCTGCGGTATAATTTGACGTTAAAGTCTCGCTAACTGATTTAAAATATTGATTGGCATGTCTAAACTCCTTCTTTGCACAGGCTGTGTGGGTATCGCTAAATATACCCACAGCCTGTGCAAAGACAGAGATGGGACTACCTATTTAATGAGCTATGCTTTTGTCTGCACACATTGTTACGAATGATGTGTGCACACTAATAGAGGGATTAAAATGGACAGATGGGAAATTCCCTGTTCTGGCTTCATCCAAAACATTTTTCCTATTTTCTTTTAAATAAGGAAATTGTTGTTAATGCTTCATAAATTGATTTTTATATAATTTTTCTTTGTACTTCGTTTGATACGAATATAAATCCAAAAAGCTATTTCACAATAGTAGGTTCCAGATGTATCACGGCTTTTACTTGATGTATGACAGCAGGTTCTTATGCTTCTTTGGTAAGCTCACTTGCTTGTTGCCCACAGTTGATGGCTCCCAACCTATTTTGATCATTAAAAAAGGCCAAAGCATTGGAAATGTTTCCCATTAAGTAGAAAGGTAAGTGTTTTGTTTCTGGCATGTACAATTGAGCAATGCAGGGAGAGAAGCCAATGTTGGCTGAGCCAACGGCTTTCACTTTACTTTGCTCTTTTTGTGCCTTAAAAAGTATGTGCTAATCATTTCTAATGTACTATTGATTAGTACATGTTTAAGGGGAAAAAAATCTTAGCCATAGGAGGAACTGCAATCTAAAGCTGAACAGATAGAATTTTATTGCAATATTAATTTTGAGACAATAAGCATTATTGCACAACGGTAAAGAATTCAGCATAACATTATAATTAAAGCAACATACAGTAATTATACAAGCATTATAGTGTGTATTCTACTTTACCGAACATTTGCATTGGAATGGCTAAACAAGCAGCACAATTTTAAATTGCATTTAAAATTTCTTTCCTTCTACTTCTTTTTAGGCCCAGTCTGGATATCCACAAGTTTTAGGGGCTCCTCTGAGATGTTTAATCAGTGAAGGGGAAAAGCAAGACAGGACAAAGAACATGGTCATCCCATATGTAGCAGGGGTCTCTGAGAAATTAAGAAGAATTAAAACACTGTATCCCTGTCTGCTTTACACCAAACAACACACTGAGGCAGCAATTGGTACATCCGAAAGACCCAATAACGAAACACAAGAAAAGCGACATCATATATGCAGTGCAGTGCAGTGAAGAATGCTCTGAATTTTTATGTGGGGGAGACCAAACAGCAACTGCACCAACATATGGTCAGCACAGAAGGGCCAATTCCTCTAGTCAGGACTCAGCCGTGTACCTGCATCTTAAGGAAAAAGGACATACCTTTGAAGATTGTAATGTCAACATCTTGGAAAAGGAACATGACTAGTTTAAGAGTCGTCAAGGAGGCCATTTATGTGAAAACAAAAAACAAAGCCTGAATAGAGGTGGGGGGGATTGACACCAACTGTCTGCCATGTACAATGCTGTTTTTACCCTGGGCTGTTTAGATAACACCCCTAAGCCTCAATTCCAGGTTACATAATTGCCAACAGATTCTTGTACAAGTTCTGAATTGAAAAAGAGTCAGATGACTAGCAAAACGTCTTCAAGAAGTCCAGTTGATCTAACTGAATACAACAGATATACAGTATATCATTTTTATACTTGTTACATGTGGTTATTATTGAGTGCCCTTTTTATCTCTCTGCAAGGGATGGTACATTACCATGAATGATTGCTTACCATATGCTTGTCTTACCTTGTGCTTTAAAAATGCTATTCTTATTACAGTTATCTCATTATTATTTCAGTATGACCCTATCTGTGCATAACACTGTTGATAAACAAGGGCAAATGTCAAAACATGAAAGTGGAGTAAGTAAAAATATTTCATTCTGGGTGTATTTGACAGTATCAAGCATACACGCATGGATTACTGGGTGAAAAACCACAAGGCAATAAAAGCCACTCAAAGATACATTTGTTATACTGAAAATAATAGGTACCAGTATAATTTAACAAAGAAAAATGCAAACAAAGCTCTCATTAGTACCCTCCAAGCTTCTTCTTTTTCTTAATAGTAACTAGAGACAAGTAAACCATCAGAAAGATGAAATTTGGTTCCTTAAATGAACAGCGTGATATCTTATGTAACAGGGAACACTAAAATGGTAGTCAGAAAAGAAAGTATTGAGCTCAAGTATAAGAAAAAGTAACATGCAAGGATGTATCTAATAACGAGTATTGTTTTATTTTTTCGCTTCAGTAAAGTTCTGGCACAATGATTTGAAGGATAAGTACGCTGTAAAAGCAAGTTAAGTTTAATTGGAAGCAGCAGCTTTGAAAAAAAACCTCTTTTTTTTTTAGGTCCCTCCGTAGCCTACCTTTGCTGCTGTAAAGTTGATGACATCTTGGATGTGCAGTGTAGTTTAACTCCTCCCCTCTGAGACTTGCAGGATCTCCTTCTTCGCAAACCTCCAAAATCAATGATCGTTTGGTCCGTGCGTCCGCCGCAGGTGCACGCATGACGTCATGGAGCACACGATTGACGTCAGCGGGAGCACCAAATGATCACTGTTTTGGAGGCTTAAGAAGAAGGAGATCCTGCAAGTCTCAGAGGGGAGGAGCTAAACAGAGTACACTGCACATCCAAGATGTCAGCAATTTTACATCAGCAAAGGTAGGCTCAGGAGGGACCTAGAAAAAAAAAGGGGAGAGGAAGATTTTTTAAAGTTGCTGCTTCCAATTAAACTGAACTTGCTTTTCCAGTGTATTTAACCCAGGGCCGACCTGGGTTAAATACAATCTCTATGTCTGTGTAGATTGTTACCCACCATGAGTTCAGAGGAGCAGAAAAGCAAGAAAAGGTGCAAGGCACAGTTCTGCAGCAATGCCAAGAGACAGAAGCGCCGACACATGGTCATGTCAATGTAAAGAGATGATATTGGCTTTTTAGGATGGAATCTTTAATACCAGCAAATAGTTGGCTTTAATATCTGTTGTATTCAATTAGATCAGAATTAGATTCAATTAGACTTGAAGTTTAGTTCTTGAAGACGTTTCGCTAGTCATCCGACTGGCTTTCTCAATTCAGAATGACTTGTACAAGAATGTGTTGGCAATTATGTACCCTGGAAAATCCCAATTAGCATATCACAGCCAAGTGTTAAGGGCGTGATTGGATTTATGTGAAAATAAAGAAACCAAGCCTAAATAGAGGTGGGGGGGGGGTTCGACACCAACTTGGATTTTCCAAGGTACATAATTGCCAAAGATTCTTGTAAAAGTCATTCTGAATTGAGAAAGCCAGTCGGATGACTAGCGAAACGTCTTCAAGAACTAAACTTCAAGTCCAGTTGATCTAATTGAATACAACAGATATACCATGACCTGGATGAATAAGAACCTTTACAAGCAGTTGGCTTTAATGATTTGGATTGGGTTAAGCCCAATCGCGATGTATAAAGAGCCGCTATAGGCTTGGTGGGTTGCATTAAGGGGGCAATAGAGAGTGATAGCGCCCCATATATCACCCCATATATATTTTAGCATTTTGTAGCTCACATGTAGTTTAAAAGGTTTGTTGGTCCTGATTGTGTATGGGTCACCTTTACAGATGCTTGATATTACTTCTATCTTAGTGTCACTTTTACCTTTAATGTTACATTCCCTGGTTCATGACATACATGATATGCAGCACATGCATGCTTATAATGTGGTATTTTCTGCTACTTTTGCATTACTTAGTCTTTCATTCCAACTTTAAATCTGCCTGTTTGTTGTGCTTGAATACCAGACAGATGTAAAATGCATTGGCTGCAAGAAAGACCAGCAAAGAGTTCAGATGCATAATGCAAACTGCTGTGAACTTATATATATGTGTAGCAAGCATTTCTATGGTTTTCCTGTTAGCCTTGCAGAATGCGAATCTTATACAAGATGGATATTAAATAAAGTAGTTAAAGACATAAGTCTTATTGGAGTTCCATGGCTGGTATCAAATCAGGAGACCAGAGTCTGCATGTTGTTATGTGCCCAACGGTCTACTTGGTGGCTCCTTTTGTATACAGTATAAGGATATGTTATAGGTGTGTGTTAAATATCCACTATGAGGTAGAAACTCATTGTCACTGAGAAGCTAAAATAATGTATTTAAAACAGCACTCGAACATTTTTAGATAAAATCCAGTCAGAAATATAGATTTGGCTCACAGGAAGGTGCACCCAGAAGCAGAGAGAGCTTAGTAAGGAGAGGAGGAGCAAAACTAAAAATAGCCTACATTTTTAGGCATCTAATTACATTTGGTAGAATAAAGTTCAGATCATTACACAGATAAGCACCTGAGCTTAATTTATTATTTGACTTTCACACTCCTTGAAGAAACATGTAATGTATAAAAAGTTATGAACTACTTAGCCAAAATCTTTTAAACAATATAGGTTATTTTATATGTATGTATATGTGTGTATAGTTTATTTATAAAGGGCCACTTGGGGACACAGCATTGTACAGTAACAAAATAAAATAAAGTCATACAAGGGGGATAAATCATCGGTAGTTCAGTACATAAATACATAAATTATGTATGTATGTATATGTTTATTTATATAGCGCCACTTGGGGACGCAGCACTGTACAGTATTAAAATACAACAGTCGTACAAGGGGGATAAATACATAGATAGTTCAGTACATAAATATATAACTTGTATAAATAGAAGTGCTAGGGCTTTGCCACAAGAGGTAATGAGGTCCCTGTCCCGTAGAGCTTACAATCTAGTTAGGTGGGTAACATACAGATACAATGGAATAGGTATAAGTGCTGGAGTGAGATGTATGCAGTGCAAATAAAACAATCATATACTGTGCTGGTTACCAGATAGGTAGGATTTAAACCTGCTTATTGAGGTTTCTTGTCTTGACATAGAGAGAGGGGGATAGAATTCCAGAGGATGGGAGCCACAACAGAGAAAGGTTTAAAGGGCATGTCCACCCCCAAAACTATAATCCCCCCCACTACTGGCCCCATTGTGTAGTGTAGTTTAATCCTTACCTCACATCCCAGCTCCATCTGGTTCTCCTGTAGTCCCCCCCCAAAGTCCCAAAAACTGCCCACCAGGAGGATAGCAGAGTCCATATAGGACTCTGGCCTATGGGAGAAGTTTGGCATGCGTACTGCAGCCCTTCTCCCCCTCCCTCCCCCTCCCTCTCCCTCCCGATCAGGATTCCCTCCCCCTAGTGCAAAAATCTTTTCACATAACATTCCCCCTGTCCCCCCAGCCCCAACCGCTATATTTGTATTATCAGAAAATGCCCAAAACATTTCTTACCTTCCCTCTTTCCTCCACCGCAATGAACTCCCGGCAGCCGCGTCCGTGATTGGCTACCACTCAGCCAATCACAGATGCGACTGCCAGTCCCGCCCCTCTGCTTGCATTTTCTCGCAAGCAGAGGGCCTGGCAGCGCGGCAGAGGAAAGAGGGAAGGTAAGTAATGTTTTGGCCATTTTCTGATAATACAAATATAGCGGTTGGGGCTGGGGAGACAGGGGGAATGTTATGTAAAAAAATTTTTAGAAGGGTGGACATACCCTTTAAGGTGAGAGGTAAGCAGTACCAGTGGGGGGTCTGTACAGGAGCTGGTTCTGCAATGAGCGGAGGGTACGGGCAGGAACATATAGGGAGACTAGAGAGGAAATATAAGGAGGAGTAGCAAGGCAAAGGGATTTAAATGTTTGGAGAAGGATTTTGTATGCAATGCACTGTTTAACAGGGCGCCAGGTTATTTTCCAGAACAGAGGAAATTTGGGATACTGTTTATTAGAGAGCAAAACAATACGTGTGGCAGAGTTAAGTATAGACTGAAAGGGAGAGAGGTGTGAAGCAGGAAGACCAGAAAGTAGTAGGTTGCAATTGTCTAGACACGATAGTATGAGATCATGTTGCAAAGGAAAAAGCAGCAAGTTTTTGCAACATAGTTAATGTGGTTAGAAAAGGAGAGAGAGGAGTCAATAAGTACCCCTAGGCAGCATGCTGATTGAATAAGGGAGATGGGGGTATTGTCAACAGAGATAGAGAAAGATTGGACAGGGACAGATTTAGGTGGAAAAATGATCAGTTAAAGATTTAATTTGAGGTAGCGTTCGTCCAGGTGGAGATGGCAAGGAGGCAGTTGGAGACACGTGATTGGATGTCAGGTGTTTGGATGTCACGTTCTAGCAGTTTAGAGCCTATCGGTAAGAGAGAGACCGGGCGGTAGTTAGCTAAATGAGACGAGTCCTTCGAGGGCTTTTTTAATATGGGCTTAACATGGTAATTTTTAAAGATGTAAGGGAAAATTCCAGATGTAAGGGAGGCATTGAATATATGGGTGAGTAAAGGGGTAAGCACATAATTACAGTTCTTCAGTAATACAGAGGGAATTGGCATCAAAAGTTTTTAAACAATAACCAATCACAGGAGTGGCTGCCACTCCAGACTCATGTACTTGCTTCTGTGCACAGAAAAAGCATGGAAGATAAGCAGAAGGAACAAATGCTGGTAAGTACATTTGGGGACAGTTTTCACTGGTATAAACCTTGTGAGGTCAAGGTTTTTGTTTGGGGGTGGTGACATACCATTATGTATGTGAATGTTCCGCTTTCCGAACTTTTCTGAACCGCGTTTTAGAAAATTTTCGAAATTACGAGGATTTCTCGTATTTTCGAAAATATGGGAAAATATGAGAAATCCTCGTAAATTTTTAAATTTTGCGGATTTTTCACATTTTTGGACGGAGCAACCCACATTTTCGGGTCCGTATTTTCAAAGAATCCCCATATTTTCGAAGAATCCCCGTATTTTAGAAGATTCCCCATATTTTTGAGGAATCCTCGTATTTTCGAAGAGCGGATTTTGCCGAACTTTCATTTTAATAGGTTTTAATGGGTCCGCTCGCGAATTTTCGAATTTTTTTTGAAAATTTGCGGATCCTCTAGCGGACCAGATTTTGCGAAGTTCGGACATCTCTAGTCACCAGCTTCCAGAGGAACCAAATAGGATACTCCTGCAGGTCTGAGAGTAGACCCAGGCCCAGGCAATCCTGCCACATTGTGTGGTTGAAACTAAACATGCTAGGTTAATACTTATTAGTATTCACCACGGCAAGTGGTGATGGTACCTCATATATTATAACAGCATCATGTTATTGTAATAGCATTGCCCTAATAATCTAACGTATAAACAAACATTTCTCATTCCCAGTTTACCTAACGAAATTATTATATCCTTTATATACTCTTATACAGATCTAATTGAAAAAAAAGTTGCTTCAGAGCAATTTTAGTAACTGATAACTGCTTTTTATTTCAGTATTACAGTAAATCCTTGGTATACCTGCCTGGCTTTATCTCTAAGCAAAAGGCTAAGGACTTGCAAGCGAGCACCTTTATCCCAACCATTAATAGTGGCTGCCAATTCAAATTGTTCTAGCCAATCACTCCACTCCCTAGTTACCCCATCAAATGGATCAGATTTAAAAATAGGTTTGGCAATTGGGCCTGGTAGAGCTACTGAATCTAATTGGGGAATTTCATCTGCAGGTACAAGGACAGGAGGATTTAAATCAATACTATCAGTAGCAGCCTCTATAGCTTAATACAGAGAACAAATATACAAAGAAAACAGGGAGAATAAAAGGTATTACCAGCACCACTGCCACCAATTTGTACCAGATCACTGCTTTATGGAATGATTATGGGTAGCATGGCACACAGTGGGTTACTCTGGTGGTCTGGCACAAAGCAGACAGTGCACATAAACAGGCTCCCGCATAACATGTGCAGTAATCAGGGGTGTCCCTGTCTATGGTGCACCACTTTGAATATTGACCAGGCCTTTATATTGTGTGTCCTTGTAAGTTGGTGTACACTTTTGCCTCAGAGTTTGTATCCAATAAGGTAAATTGTCTGTCCAATAATCTGTCCTCCCAACAGGTGGTAACAGGATCGTATACACAGGATCTTATACACAGTCAATATCACTCCAAAGCACACACCACAATCAACTTTCACTTTCTCTCCTCCTACCATAGAGAGAAGGTATGTCTTGTATTTTATTACTCATTGACACCACCTGCAGGCTGGAGTTGGTATATAAGGAGCATTGGTGTATATAAAAATAGTCCAGAGCAGCACTTCCTTAAAACTTAATCTTTTATTCACAATTCTTTAAAAGCATTTTCTGCCATTTTCTGCCATAACACATGGCTTTCTTTCTTACAGACAGCAAAGATAATGCAACGTTTTTGAACCACACTGGTTCTTTGTCAAGCATTGGTGTATATGCCCATTACAATACACATCATATTATGTGTAGCAGACAGAAACTTTTTTTGGATAACGCTTCCTTTCATATGGAGCAGACACAGGGGTGGGGTTTAAGCTGCCATTTGACCATTCCATTTTAAAATAGGGATCTCAGCTCTGTAAGTAAGTTTATGTATTTTTTATATTTTGTGTTGTACCTAATATAAGTTATTGCTAAATTTTATACACAATTACTGATGGTAATTTAAATGGTAATAGTGAAATAGTACACACATACATATACACCTTTCTTATGTGTAACATCCTATACCCCCCACCACATTGGTAGCTCCTAAAAACTCAATGCAATCTCCTATGGAGATTTAAAAATATTTATATAATATAAGCCTCTATGTGGTAATAGCACCCCCAACACTCCCCTTTTAATGGGAGGTCCTATGCCTTTAAAATAAAGCACTGGATGGCCTCTTCCCTCATTTTAAAAAGCCAAAGGGCTGGGGGGAAGTGAAAGCCTGTTGTGTGGATCCAGTGCACAACTATGAGAAATGCAAAAGTTTGCTAATGGTAATTGAAGTAAAAAAAAAAAATGTAAAAAAAGGTTAGAAGTTAGGAACTTCCAGACTGGGGTTACCTTGACGTGGTTGGAAGGCTTTTCATTCATGTGATCACAGTAATGTATACTAAAACCCCTTTGTTTATAAAATATGCCAGTGTGCAGATAATATGATATTGTATGGGGCCTAGGAATGTGCATTGATTATCTTTTCTATGTGTGTATAATATAAGGGATATATATATACAATATATATGCAATATATAGAGAGTATGGAGCACATAAGGGACTTTTTCCAAAAACAACTGGGATTTATTCAAACAGTGCAACACAGACAATGTTTCAGCTCTATAACATGGACCTTTATCAAGCCAATCTGATGCAACAATGTGATAAACATATATAATCTCTAGGTGTATCATGTGATCAAACAAGTGGTGGGCATGTGGTCCAACATGGTTACCTTCCATTAAAGGAATATGTAAATGGAGATAATATAATTAATCCTTTATCGGGTTAATAAATTGATAAAAACCTGTGTGACTTAAGATCTAGGGGGCGATGCAATATTGGACGCAAAGTGCCCAAGTCAGTGTAAAACTCAAGCTATCCGATGTATTATCGTGGTAGCGTTGGTTTTACACTGAGTTTGCTTTGCCTGTGCCATTTCCAAGAATGATCGGAAGAAGCGTGGTGCAGGCGATGCAAAACCGCCCCTAGTAAAGTTTTGCGCTACTATGCAGCATGAAACTTTACGGCACTGAATAGGAGGCATTAGCTGGCGTACTTATCTGGCAGAGATCCCGCAATGTACAAAATCTCAGAGGGATTTTTGCATCGTTGGAACTCGGGCAGGTGTAAAACCTCCTTTAGAAGATAGTCAACAATTAATTAGTGTATAAAAAAATTGAAAACTGACACAAGTGTAATATAAATATGTGTTTGATAATACGATAGGGTAAGATATAAATAGAACATGTGTTAAAAATATATATCTCAAATGTAGAAAGTGACTATAAATCCTTGTTACAATAAATGGTATACAATATACATCTACTTAATTAAAGGGCATGTCCACCCTTCTAAAAAAAAATATATATGTTGTAGGGCTTCCTCCCCCAGACCCAACCGCATTATTATTATGGCCAGAAACTCCCCCAATCTTTACTAACCTTTCCTTTATCCTCCGCCGCACTGCCCGGCCTTCTGCTTGCATGAAACTGCAAGAAGGGGTCCAGACTGGCAGCCGTGTCTGTGATTGGCTGAGAGGCAGCCAATCACGGATGCGGCTGCCGGCAATTCAGAACGGCGGAGGATAGAGGGAAGGTAAGTAAAGATTGGGGGAGTTTCTGGCCATAATAATAATGCTGTTGGGGCTGGGGGAGGAAGCTCTACAACATATAAAAAGGGTTTTGTGCTAGGGGGAGGGAGACCAAAATGGGATGGAGAGGGAGGGAGAGGGAGGGGGGGTGGGCTGCAGTGCACATGGCAAAATTCCTATATGGACTCTGCCAGGCTCCTGGTGGACAGTTTTTGGGACTTTGGGAGAACCATTTGGAGCTGGGATGTAAGGTAAGGATTTTTATGCACTACAGAGTTGGGCCAGTAGTGGGGGAAATTATAGTTTTGGGGGTGGACTTGTCCTTTAAAACTTGAAATAAACTTTTAAACAATATTACTGGCACAAATACATGTACTTTTCAGAAAAAAGAGCAGTATTTTTTCATCCCAATTACCTTAAACTGCCAATTCAGCATTTTGTCTGTGTATAAATAAATGCAACCGAAATACTGACTTCCTGTTTGCAGGACCCCTAGTAGAGACGGTTATGGTCTTGCCCTTGACCCAGACCCTGGGTTGATTCAGTTGCTCAGTAGAGATCTGAGCATCTTTGACCCATCCAACAGCCAATCAGTAGACTGCTGACAGTTGGATCATTGTGAAACTAAAACATGGTGCTCAGTTGTACATGATATAAAATATATATCAGCTGGTTTTGTCCCCCGTGTTTGTGGCATGTGATATGCAGCATGTGACAATACACAATGTTAAAATAAGTTTGTCTCTATTAAAATTTGCTGCTGGAACAACACAATAGAAATTTCTAAATTATTCTGGAGCACAAACCTGCTGTGGTTCAATCTGCAGCAGAACAGTCTCTCTTTTGGGCTCAAAATTTGCAAAATCTCATCAAAATTGCAAAAACACACCAAAAATTCAAAATCTCAACATCGAATAACAGTTTTGGCATGAAAATTATGCAGTAGTTTGATGTAATTTTAATCAGAACTGTTAGTTTTAACCCAACACTAGACTGTCCCACACTTTTTAACCTAAGTAAGAAACAAATGTATCTTTCAAAAGTTTGTCAAAAAAGATTAACTGTGTTTTCATGAGTCTAATGGACTAACAGAGGATTATCAAACAACATCTATCCAACAAATCAATCATCATATCATTAAGACATCTGTGAAAAGTAGAAAATAAATTAGACCCAGCATTGCACGCTTCAATTGTGAAGAAATCCACAGTAAAATAAATTTCTTATGTTAACATTTTGGAAATATGGTCTACAGCACTTTAAAAATACGAGGCCCATGAAAAGTTTCATTGTAGTAATTATGTTTGTGAGATCTCAACAAGTATATGGTAGACAAATAGATTTGTGCACATGATGAAACAGCACAGAATGAAGGAATGGTTTAACATTATCTAAATTTAAACTGTTTCATATCTCGCATGGTTTCTACTAATAGTCAGAATTCAGTATTTTACATCTTCTTTTAAAGCATAAGAAGTACTATATTTCCTTACAAAGTCGAGATAATTAAATTTAAAGAAGCCCCTAATGGTTTCAACATTTTTAAAATCATATACATATTTATTTTACGCAGCCTTAAAACATGTTAAATGTTATTACTTGCTATTGCGTGTTCTGAATACATAAACTTTTCCATAAAACACTGTGCTTGATGGTACACGTGACTACACATATTTCTAACAGTGTTAGAATAGTCGATTGACTATTTTTGGCTCCCCAAAAGTTACAATAGGACCACTTTGCAACTCTAATATAATATTAGTAAGAACAACAAGGCTTCCTTTTTTTAAAGGGTTTTAAAAAAAAACTAATATCTGAAGCCTACTTCGCTGCTCGCTCCCATATACCAAATACATACATAGTTTACATTGGCACTCCCCTGCTTTCTAGGTGTTTTCTGTCATCTCTTGCTGGTTGTTTGTTGTAATATTCATTTCAATATTTGAAGCATTATTTTTGAATTTCATACGTTTTTTAATAAGGGAGGACAATATTTAAATGCATCTAAAGTAGATTATATAAGGGATAATGCGCCCCTTACAGTGTAATATAATGATATTACGCCATAGAGGAGTTTCCTGACCATATAGAAGCACGAGGCCGTAGGCCGGGTGCTTTTATACAGGACAGGGAACTCCGAGGTGGCGTAATATCCTTATATTATAATGTGAAGGGGCGCATTATTTCTTATAATACATAAGTATCTGATTCCTTCACCCCATTCACATTTTAAGTTCTAGCATTGTCCCTATTTCCACCTTAAATCCCCCAAGCTACATTATGTAACTTAAACCCAGTAGAAAGGAACATCCCAGCATCTATGTGGTTTAACATATCTTTGTGGAGGAGGAGAGAGACATTGGTTATGAAGTGACAGGAAACAGCTCCAGCAGGTGGTTAGTGAAGTTAAACACTGCACAAAATGCTGAGTCATTGTCCAGGCATGAACACTGGAATGGGCAGAGTAGTGGGATTTAAGAAATATAAGAAATGAGTCACTTAGTGACATAGCTGAGTGATTTTTATAAGGATATATACCACTGCAGCTCCCATTACAAAATATCACACTTATTTATTATATAAGGGATAATGCGCCCCTTACAGTGTAATATAAGGCTATTAAGCCACCGAGGAGTTCCCTGACCATATAAAAGCACGAGGCCGTAGGCCGAGTGCTTTTATACAGGTCAGGGAACTCCGAGGTGGCATAATAGCCGTATATTACACTGTAAGGGGCGAATTATTTCTTATAATACACAAGTTTTTATTTTAAATAAGTACAGTGATAATAGCTGGTGAAAAGAATTTATTTAACTTTTTTTTTCCAAAGTTTGTTTAGTTTTTCAATTGCATGTAATGTTTTTTTCTTTTTTATACATAACATTAAAAAAACATTGTTAAACTTTTTAACTATTACTTAAAATCTTTATCTTAGATATATGTTTATGTTATATATGTTTCATTGTTCAAATGTTAATAGTAATTTAGTCAGAATCAGATGTTTGTTTTAGGTTCATTTCACTTGTTTTTTAGGCTTTATGTTTACCCCTGTTTGTTAATTTTGGTTTATTCCGTTTTGTTCGCGCCTCTTTTTTGTTTGCATAATGCATGTGTGTTGGTATTGATTTCCTCATGTGCCATAATGTACGGTAATGCGCATGTGCGCCAGGCTGTTCTGTGCCGTGTATACACGGCTGATCCGTTCCTGTCCTCTCTTGGATTTGTGATTTTGAGAAATGTTTGATTCCGGGGTGGCTGGATAAGAGGTAGGACAATGATTTTTATGTTATATTAGGAATGAAGAGCTGCAGTGGCACTAATAATTGAACTAGTCACTCAGTGACATCACTGAGTGATTCTAATAAGGATTCTCGCCACTGCGAGACTTGTGTATTATATGATTATTATGAAGCATTTCCAATGTCCTTTAATTCACAAGAACCACAGTTAAAACTGGCACACATTTAAAGGGGGATTTAAGTGCAAATACATACTGTATACTTTTAAGCAAAAAGAGCATTTTTTTCCCATCCAAATGACCTTAACCTGCTCCTTCAGCATTTTATCTGTGTATAAATAAATACTTAATAGAGACCGTTATGGTTTTGCCTTTAACCTAGCATCTGGGTTGATTCAGTTGCTCAGTAGAGATCTGAACATGTTTGACCCATCCAAAAGCCAATCAGTAGAAATTACTGTTAGGAACATTCCAAGGTAGTGTGCATTCTGGGAACCTGAAATGTCAGCTCACTAATGTCCACAGCAGGGAATGGCAAGGGGTATAAATACAGATTCAAAATGGAAAAGAATATGTAGAATAAATAGGTATGCAAAATATAAACTAAGAATTTAAAAAATTATATACTGAATTTTCCCTTTAACTGCATTGTTTCCTTTCCTTTCTGTTATGAGAAATTTAAAATGTCACAAAACAATGACATAATTAGAAATGAAATAGCTGTGAAACATTTTGTTCCCATTGCAAGTCACAATATAATGTAAATATATTATTTTTATTATGTTGTTAAATTAAAAGGCATCTATACTGAAAAATAGGTTATTTTAAATTGACCATAACTAAAAACTATAATTCTTCCCAACCACCACTGTATCATTTTTTTGTTGATCTGCCCCCTATTTCTTTAGATATCCAATCTAAAACTTCTTATATTTCAGCTGTCAATCAAGTTCCTTGCTCTCAAAAATGATTCTTCTTTGAGTAGTTTTACTGTAGCTGGAATGGTGACAGAGTTTTGACAGTTGGAATGCTGTATGCTGTGTGCAGGCTTGACAGTTGGTTTGTGGAAAAAAAGTCAGGTCGGATGGAAGTGGGAGTGGTTACAAGAGGGAGGGCGATACTGCTCCTAAACAATATGTGTGCTGGATTGAAAGCATGCAGCAACACACGCAAATCAGAGTAAGTGCTACTTACATGTATTTAATTATAGATTAAGATGAGGCAAAGTCATTTTTTCAGTATAGTGTCCCTTTAACACATCGATTTCTCTGAGGAATTCTGTGTGGAATTCTGGGGAAACGGGTTGGTTTGGAGAAAATCTTTTAAAATTAATGCTTGGAAGCAAAACCATGTAAGTGAATCAATTACAGTAGCTAGCAATCACTTTTAAATAACAGAAAAAATAAAGCAGAAACAAAAATTGTTAAAGAAATCAATCCTAAACCTGAACAAATATTTCATCAAAATTTAACAACTTATTGGTTTTCAAAAACCAAAATAATGAATTAGAAAAGTTGACTTGGTTTAATTTATGGATCATTTTTTCATTCTAAGCTTCCCCTCAAAATAGTGTGTTGGAATGAACTATCCATTCGTAATGATTCATTGTTAGAAACTTATTGAACTACTGTATAAAGAATATCCTGTTTTATTTTGATGGGAAATGAAAAACCAATATAGAATTAGTTATTATCAGGGAAAAGAAACAATATTATCAGGTGCTAAATCAGCTGAAATCAAAACTTTCCTTCTGCATCATTATGTTTTTTCATTGTTACAAAGCTGTTGTTACATTGATCTATATATTGCATTCTTCATAGACTGTACATCTACAGATGCTAACGTTAATTTCACTTGAAAACTTTTTAAAAATTAAGGTTTAAATCTAGCCCTTATATCAGGGTTTTTGAAGAGCTGTTTCACCAAATATATTTTTGTCAGCATATATATACATTTTTTTTTTGATACTCCTTAAATATTTAAAGGACATGTTCAGCCATGAAATACAATTTTAAATATAGGTTCAGCAAAAAGTTTACTCTTTAGATGTTACTGTGGTTCATAATATTATCTTAAAGATCCTATCTACAGATACAAAAATGTTGAGGACAAAAAAGGCTTCTTTTTAAA
Organism: Hymenochirus boettgeri; assembly: GCA_019447015.1. NCBI lineage: Eukaryota > Metazoa > Chordata > Amphibia > Anura > Pipidae > Hymenochirus > Hymenochirus boettgeri. The sequence goes on from CM033469.1 coordinate 75,666,777, forward strand.
TAGTATAATAGTAATAACTACTTATTAGCGAAAAAACAAATACCCCTTTGAATACTTCTCATTTCCCATACTTTGTCATTTACTTTTGTACAAAGGGAATCTGTATGGCAGCTCTAATCCATATGTAACAATACACATATTTAGAGAAGAAATGTTGGGCAATAGACTGGCTGACAAGCTGATTAATGGACTGGCTGGAAGGCTGGATATTGGATAAGTCATTTCATCAGCAAATGTTTCTATTTTGACACATTTTTGTTTTCTTATAAGGAAGTTAAATTCTCTGCAAATAAATTTGCTAAAACTGGTACCTAGCCCAGCATTATTAATGATATGACGTTCGAGAAAGATTGAATGTTAAATTGGTGTAATGTAATGTTGGGACGCTTCTAAATTTGTTCTGTATCCAGCATAAAAAAACATACTAATAATATTTTATAGTCAAGGGACTGTCCTAAACAAAATCATGTGCTATTAAATAATAGAACCCTGCTGACCAGAGTTCAAAGGTCATGAAGGCCATTGATGTAACATAGTAATGTTGAATAAAGACATACGTCCATCCAGTCCAAGCTTTATATGCTGCCCATTAACCCTACCTAACAGTTACATGGTAACTTAGTATTTTAGGTTGTATAAAGACATATGTCCATCTAGTCCAACCTTTATAGCCTATCCATAATGCCTGTCTAACGGCTACATAGTAACATAACATCAGAGGTTGTATAAGGGCATACTTCCATGTAGTCCAACCTTTATAGCCTACCCATAATGCCTGTCTAACAGTTACATTACAATACAATAATACAATAACATTTGTAAAGAGCTTTTCTCCTAAAGGACTCAAAGTGCATTTACATAGTAACATAGTAATGGAGGTTGTATAAAGACATACGTCCATCTAATCCAACCTTTATAGCCTACTCATTAACTCTACCTAACAGTTGATCCAGAGGAAGGCAAAAAAAATGCTGAAAAGGGAAAAAAAAATCCTTCCTGACTCCAAATGACAATCAAAAATTATCCCTGAATAAACAGGGTATGGTATAAAATAAATGACTGATTTTGCAAGTTTGTGTAGCCCTACTATTGACATCTTATTAATTCAGAACATAGAAAGCAGAACATGTTGTTCATTATGGCTCAAATAAATGGAGCAATATTTGCATGTTTCATTAGTTCTTTTTTTAGTTCTAGACAGTAAGTTTAATGAAAGTTTATTTTGACACAGAGAATAACACAGAGAAAACACAATCTGGAACTTATGTATTTAAGTGTGGCAAATTCTCTTCCTGTGACAATAATGTGTCCTGTGCTCCTTCATCAATTATATATCATTTAAAAATGCCACCACTATTTTGTCTGCTTTAATTACAATATTATATATCAAGAAATGTAAAATCAAAGTGGTAGCACTGGGGGACTGTTTTCCAGAACAGGGCTGTCTCTAGACTTTTTTCCACCTGAAAATGTTTTCAACATGCTGTCCCCCTGGCCGTGTCGCGGGAAGTGTGGTTTTATAATTGAAAGTGGATGATGCTTTGTCTAGAAGTGGGGTGTGGCTTGTCCAGAAGTGGGAGGGGCTTTATACAAATGCCTGGTAAATAATGCCCACAATGGTTGGTAAATGATGTCCTGTGACTGGTAAATAATGCAAAACATTGATTTTTGATCTGCAGGGCTAACAAACCTTGATTCAATCAATTGCCAGTCAGAAGGGAGGAAGAGAAGTCCTATCTGCATTCTGTTGTGCAATGTAAATCAAGGTTACCCTGCTATTTAAAGTGACAGTATCTCCTGAAAATATGTGTTTTTTTACAAACGGCATTTTTGGGGGCCCCTGGCATCTTGGCCCAAGGAACATGGAAAAATCATGTGCTCCTTGCATATAAACTGCCTCCCTACAGGGTGCTGCTCTGTAATGTGCTTCACCCTGCCTCATTAGGGAGGCGGCCCTGTTCCAGAAGACATGGTACTGCTGGATTCCTTGGGTAGTTTCAAAAAAGTCAAGATGTATTTTTCAATTCAAAGGAATTTAATAATTACTGGTATTAATACATAAAGGGGGTTATCAGATCCTTTTTATAGTCCTACTGCAGTTAGAAAACTTTCAGTAAAAGCTGATTGCTGCAGATTAACAGCATGGGCCAAAACACCCTTTGCGCCTGTTTCATTTTGCTTTCCTATAAGACAGGAGTTTTGCAATGGGGCTTGGAGGTGCCTTCAGATGTTTTTTTTCTCACCTTTATAATAATAGTGCCCAAGCCATGACCTCGTTTTTACTTACCTATTGGTTTTGATGGTTTTACCTTAGGCAAACTGTAATGTTTAAAGTTTGCATTCCATCGAATTTTTAAAGACTTTTCCCTGTTTATCCTAGCCTATGATAACTAGAAATTCTGAAAGTTCGCTCTGCTTGATGATTTGGCGATTTTCAGAAAAAAATTAAAACTTAACCTTGATGATTCAGCGATTTACGAAAAAATTAAAAAATCCACGAGTGTAACCATTCAAGTCAATTAAAAACATTTTTGGAAATTTCCACCTACAGTAAAATAAAGTTTAAAAAGCAATGGTAACTTAATGTAAATGGCTCAGGGACCCGGGAAATGGCCTGGGGAACATGTATCAATGTATGTAAAAAATACAGTCCGGTACCAGAAATTTCACTCACTTGTTTTTTTGGTGTTTGTTGTAAATTCGAGATTTTTCGAAAATGCGATTTCCCTAAAATATGAGATTCCTTAAAAATACAAGATTTCTCAACCTTTTTATCTTTGGGGAACCCTTGAAAAAAAAATTATGTCTCGGGGAACCCCTACACTGAATAATGATTATATATTATTATTTATCCTTTTCTTTCTCTGTCATCAAAATGCTTAATTTGTACAAATATAAATGATAGATCTATAAATATATCTGTATTTCAAAAATACACTACAATTCAACACAGGGGATGGTTCTATACTGTACCAGTATCTCTTTATCCTTATGGAACCCTTGAAGAAATGTTAATATCCCAGGGAACCCTTACATAAAAACACCACACACATAATTCATACACATATATAACATTGATAAATATATAGAAAAATATATCTGTATTCATCACAATGGTGTATCCATACAGGTTGTCACAATCTATTTAGGACCCCCATGCAACCTCTCAGGGACCCCTAGGGGTCTCCGGAACCCTGGTTGAGACACCCCTTACATTTCCTGATGACCTTAAGAAGGGATTCTGGGCATTTGTAAACCCCCCATCCCCTCCTCCCCATGAGCACTTGAGTTATTTTTCATGAATAACAGTTTCTTACAGACTTTCCAATTGACAAAAATTCCTCCACCCACACTCTAATTCATACACACCCGGGAGAACCCACTCAAACCCCAAAGCCATGATGGGTTCTTGTTTCCCTGACATCCTTTAATGGAGATATTCCTCCTCATCCTTGATGCCCCCATCCAGAAGGTTCATGCCTCATCATGCAAAGGAGGCAGCTTGGGGAAAGAAATTGGCATGACATTGCTGTCACAGCTGTGACAAAGAGCAATATCTCCATTCATGGAGGTTGGAGAAAGAGGTAAGTATCGTGGTCTTGGGGTTTTGTGGGGTCCTCCTGGGTTGTCTTTTTGACTTTGGTGAACAGAATTGCCTTCAACAAACTCAATATTAAATATCAATACCAATAAATCAGAACCGATTTATACTGATTTATACTTATGATCACAAAATATGTTATGAGGTAGTACCATTGTGCAGCCTGATATAAGACCGAACATGTAATCAATCTAATAGGTGTACAGCCAGCGCTACATTTTACAGCTTCTCACCTGGTGGTCTGGAAATAAATAAGTCATTGTTCCCTTGGGTAAAACAAGAAGACAATCAACTCTTATTTTCTTTTGATTTTAATCTGATTTGATTATCTGAAATTATTATTAAATTTTAACATTAAGCCATGAGTTGTGAAACAATGCTTCTCATAGGTTTGGTTTCTCCTGGTTTGTTAAAAGAGGAATTGTAATGTAACATTCTCTGATATTCATACAGGAGACAATAAGATGCTGAGCACATCACATTTATTATTATATATTATTTATATAGCACCAACATCTTACATTCATATCAGGCCCTGCCCCGAAGAACTTACAATCTAAGCACATTTATTTGACACATATAACCTATCAGTATGTCTTTATGATTGTGGGGGAAACCGGAGCGCCCCGAGGAAACCCACGCAAGCACGGGGAGAACATACAATCTCCTTGCAGATTTGTCCAAGGGTGGAATTGAACTCAGGACTTCAGCGCTGCAAGGCATCAGCCACAGTGCTGCCCAATACCCTTTGTGTGCCAGATGTCCAGCTGGGTTTGCAGACTTTGCTTAAACAACAAATAAAAATGATCATCATTTAGGAAAGGTATACATTTCAGATGAGGATTGTTCATAAACACTGGCGAAATATATGTCCTACATTAGTAGCAGGGAGATTCAATAAAAGTTCTTGGGGGAGATGTAATATGTACCTCCGCGCTCCTCTTCCTGCCGAGTTCCCGCGATGCAGGCTGCAGCACACACTTAGCGTGAGTTACTGCATCGCAGGAATGAGGCAGGTAAGGAGCGCGGAAGTAACGGAACTATTGAAATCACGTTTGTTTTTGCACAACAAAGTAGTACAAAAACTAATGTTTTTTGTTTTGCATCGGGCATCTTTGCTTTTAAGAGGAAACTGCCCAGGCCCCGGAAAAATGGAGTTAATCCCACACAAACTAGATATAACATCGGAAAGCATGAGGTTAACTCCATTTAACCCCCAAAAGCACAATATTACATCTACCCCCTTATTGTAAAAAATAGTGCTAATTTGGCTCTAACCAATCAGATCTTATTTAACATTTTAACATCTAATTGGTTGGTGCAACTTTTATTGAATAACTCTGCCCAGGTGTTAGCTCTGGCTCACCTTGGTTCACACAAAGCTGATTGCCAATTGGTTTAATTGGTTGCTGCACAAGTAAATTCAAATCTATGCTGTTTTATATTTAAGGGCTTCCTTCAAGTTGTCTAGGAGCCACATATGTTTGCTAAACCTATACAGGTGTAACATGGCATTGAATTGTATTGGTTACCAAAAGCATGTAGGAGATAGAACCTTTGGGTCAATTTCAGAATTTTGCAAAAAAAATGCCATATTTGCATCAGAAATATATTTTTTTAGCATGCAGTATATACACATATTATTCCAGTATAGCCAATCTGTTAACTACTGGATATAAGAGGAATGTGATATTATGTCAAGTCACTGAAATGTGGTATCCATTTTGTAAAACAGACTCCATCTTGTTCTGACATGAAATTGTTTTATTTTTTCATTTATACAGCTAGTTTTGCTTCTTCACATATATATTGTAACGTTTAGTCTAATTAACTGTGCTACCATGCTACCGTGTTGTTGAATACCTCCTGTCTAAAAAGAGTGAAATGTGTTGTTTTAAGTACTGATGGAGGGCCCTAGATTAGACACCATGGCACCACTCTGGTTGTGCAATTGAATTTTGATATTTTTCATTATAAAAGGTCTGATAATAATCACTGATCTCTGTGTAATCTGATGTGTAAACTACATTAGTTATGTTTTGATAAATTACCTATATAATGCTTTTCCAATGTACAGCTATTCTACGAAGCCCCTGTATAGACTTATTTCCTGCAGGGGTGCCCCTACCATGAAGTAAACAGAAACATTTATTCAGGGCGCGCCCCTGTGGAACACTTTATAAGTGGCAGGAGGCAAAATCCTCCTTCCCGCATTTCAGCACCAGTCTAGCACCAAATCAGTCAGCCCACCAAACCAAGTCAGCCCTCCGGTCAGTGTTAAGTCAGCCCTCCCGTTCACCAGTCATTGTAAGTCAGCCCACCATACCCACCTCCACAAGCCACACCTATGTTCCATGATGAAGCCATGCCCACTTCACGTGTCGCCCGCCTGTCTGCCGATAGGCGGCATTTAAAAAATTTTAAGGTGTCAAAAACTCTTGGAACACCCCTGCCTCCAATTCCCTCAGAACAGAATATCATTCATGATCAAACACTTGCTTTATTGAAACATATTAGAAAGTTTACACTTCTAGAGGAAATAGACAAAATGTCTAATGCGTTTCGGGTCACGTGACCCTTACTCATAGACACAAAAATTCACATTCCCAGTTACCTAGTGTTGTATAAGCTCTGGTGCTGAGAGTACATGTTATTTTCAGAGACTATTTAATTGCTTCTCTTTGACCCTGCTTGTGTTATCTTCAAGTAACTTTTTTCTAGTTTTTGAGTGTGCCAATCTATATGCACGGTCTATATTCAATTTTTTATATTTCTGCTCTTATAATTTCATTTTTATCTCACTGAACTCACTGGACTCCCTATCAAATTCGTGGAACAATTCCTACGAAGTCATATGAGCTGCCTATAGGGGATATCCTTATGTATGATCCATATATAATCACATTAATGTATTCAGTCATGAACCTCCTTTTAGGCGTGTTCAGTGGTAACGCATTTAGGAATCCCCTTACCGAGAAAATTCTGCGCTTGCCACTGCATTCCCAATGGGCACCAGGCATGTACAGAGCTAGAATTGAACTATAATGAAGGGGCTACAGCGCCGGCTGGTGTGGCATTTTGCCATCCAGACCACTTTCTTGGCCCTCCAGAGACAGTGGTCTGACCTTAAGAGGCTTCATTTCCTTCATGCTATCCAGAAAATGATGGAAGGTAAGTATCCTCAGTGTTTCTCAACCTTTTTATCTTTGGGGAACCCTTGAAAAAAAATTTCGTGTCTCGGGGAACCCCTACATTGAATAATGATTATATATTATTGTTTATCTTTTTCTTTCTCAGTCATCAAAAATACATAATTCGAACAAATATAAATTATAGATCTATAAATATATCTCTATTTAAAAAATAGCCCTTGAAGAAATGTTAATATCTCAGGGAACCCTTACATAAAAACATTACTACTTATATTTATTTATCTCTCAGACATCAAAACACCAAACACATAATTCATACAAATATATAACATTGATAAATATATAGAAAAATATATCTGGATCCATACATTTTGTCACAATCTTTTGAGGACCCTCATGCAACCTCTCAGGGATCCCTGGTTGAGAATACCTGCTTTATATTATAACTGTATTGAAATAAGTAGTAAACTAATTCAATTCACTGACAAATTAAAATATATATTATATATATATATATATATTTTTTATCCATCACTAATCCATTAATTTGGCTTGAGAGAGACAGATCCCAGTTCTTTCTATTTCTCATTCACTGGTTATTACATGATTATTATCTTCTTAGATTATTCTATATTAGCCCTATTTAAAGGGTAAGTAAAGTCAAAAATTAAATCTTTAAAAAGTTACTTTAACACTTAACAATGCAAACAGGTACCCACACAGACAAAAGTAAACACACCTAATGACTCACCCTTCTATTTCCATGGCAGCCCTATTTAAAAGGTAACTAAAGTCAAAAATGAAATCTTGATCAATCATTAAAAGTAATTCTCCCCCTACTTATAAATGCAAACCGATACCCACAGAGACACAGGTGAACACACCTATTGACTCACCTTTCCATTTCCATGGCAGCCCTATTTAAAAGGCAACTAAAGTCAAAAATGAAATCGTATCAATCATTATAAATGGAAAAGCACAAAAAAACACTCCTACACTGTCAGGTCTCCACTAAATTCCCTGACACACTGATAAAATGGTGCCTGTTGAGCTGACTTTTATATGCAGGCTTTGGCACTGACAAAAATAGCTGCCATTGGTGAATTTGTGATATGTGGCTGGATCATTTTCAAAAATTCGCAAGATAATAGCCAATTTTAAAAAAAATTCTAATTTTAGAAAATTCATAAAATCTTTGAATTTTCAAAATTTTTCGAATGCGCTACGGAAAAATTTGGAAAGTGGAATTCGGGAAGATCCACTCAGATCTGTGATCCATGGATCTTGGAATTCCACTGCGGAACCGAGTTCGGGATCCGCAATCCAGTCCATCTCTAATGATTACCAGCAGCCATGATTATTGTAAAGTTTGAATTCATAAATACTCACATGCCTGTTCATATACTAAATATTTTATTAACTATGCACACTCATTTCAATATGACTGTTCAGGGACCTCCATATGGAGCGCCACATGTAATATGCTGTTCTCACTGGCACTAGGTTTGCAAGTTCACCTTAAGATGACATTTAACCTTTGTAATCAGTAAACATTATTTGAAGAGTGGGCAATTTCGTTTGAGGTTGACATTTGATGTTTCAGAATGTTTGAACCTTTAACACAAACAACACAGCTGGTTGCAGACTGCCGTAATAGTTGAAGAAATATTCCAGCACCAATATGAATAGTGAGAGCTCAATTCCCATCACATTACAGTCACTTATGTCTGGAAATGTGCTGTGCCTAATTCAAAATGAGGCAAGTGACACAGGATGTTGTACTGATAAAAACAGCAAACACTCCCAACACCTGAATGAGTCTTTGGAGCCAGTGAAGCAAACTGCATGACAAAGAAAATGACATTACTTTAATCAAACATATCTTCCTGCAAAAATCTCTTAATCATGATACTTACAGGGAGATGCACTGAGAGGTACAGTGCTCCTGAATGGAGTTTAATCATAATCAGTTAGCACAACTTTAACTCCTTATTTCAGTAGCTGCATGGGTAATGCAGAATACACAGCTGCCCAAGGCGATGTTATATATATTCATTGCAGGACATCTAATGACTGATGTTAATGTCCTAGAATGGTTAAACTTAGTTTTGCGATGCACAAATAGCCACTATCTAATAATGTTGGAGGCTGCACTGCGGAACCGAAAGAGGATTTCCATGCATCATCTTGTAAGAGAAGCTACAATGGGGAAAAATCTTAATACAAATAATTACAATACATTTATACCAGAATGTTATTATTGTTATTAAGAATAGAAGGGAATTTGACAACCACATAAACGTACAAGGCTGCAGGCTGACAATTAAAAAGGTTTTGCCCATTGGTGCATGTTCCATTTTCCAGCTTTATATACATTTTATAAAGGCTTCAGGAGCATAGTTACTGTATACAAAAATATTGCTTCCCTTAGACTTTTAAAGGTTTGATTTATCTCTAGTATAGACAATACATACTTTAAAAAGTGTGTTGTTCGGTTTAAAGCAGACAGGGATACGATGTTTTTTGAAAAGCAGAACAACTTCGCCTTAAGGTATCTGCAGCCTTAGCCAGTGCTAAAACTCCTTCATCTAACCTGACTACACAGGAAAGAAGAGCCTTAACATCCCTCAAGAAAGATTCCAGTATCACCATTCTACCGGCAGATAAAGGAAGATGCACAGTGGTACTCAACACCTCAGACTACCATGATAAGGTGACCATGCTCCTGGCCAATAACAACACATATGAGGCTTTAACAAGGGATCCCACCAGCCGTTACAAGAAAAGAGTCATAGACTTACTACAACAGCTTCAAAAGGATAAAGCCATTGACCGAGCAATGTATCATCGCCTCTACCCTGGTGAGGCACATCCATGCATATATGGACTCCCAAAGATACATAAGGAAGGGGCCCCACTAAGACCTATAGTCAGCAGCATCAACTCGGTAACATACAAGGTGGCAAAATACCTAGCTAACATCTTAGGACCTTTGGTGGGAAGTTCTAAGCATCACATCCAGAACTCTCAGGATTTCACCAACAAGATTGAAGATATAGTACTCGGTGTAGAAGAAACTATGGTGTCCTATGATGTGACATCTCTCTTCACTTGTATACCCACCAAGGAGGCTGTTGACATGGTGAGAAAACGGCTGGGCCAAGACAGCACTCTTACCAGCAGAACTGATCTCAACCCAGAACAGGTGTGTTCCTTGTTGGACTTGTGCCTGAATACCACCTATTTCAAATACAGGGATAAGTTCTATAAGCAAAAACATGGATGTGCTATGGGATCTCCAGTTTCACCTATTGTGGCCAACCTTTACATGGAGGAGATAGAAACACAGGCGCTTAATACCTTTAAGGGCATAGCACCCAGCCACTGGTTCAGATATGTTGATGACACCTGGGTTAAAATCCACCAGAAGGAAGTACAAGCTTTCACAGAACACATTAATGCGGTAGACCAAAACATTAAATTCACAAGGGAAGAGGTACAAAACAACAAACTGGCTTTCTTGGACTGCTTGGTAGAAGTTAAGGAAAATGGTAAACTGGAAGTAGAGGTTTACATACTTTAAAAAGAATACAGAGTAAAAGAAAAACACAGAAGTCAATTCACCATTAAAGATGAACCAAACTGTTGAGTTTTGTTTTAAAAGCAGTTCCACATACACTATTGAATTTCACATTTTTTGATAGAAAATTTAGATTTTTAAATGGAATTTTTAGATGTTTTTCAATTTTTCGTCAAAAATTTAGAAAAATCTGTTGGATCCACAGATTTTTTTGAAGCCTGGATTCATCCCTATTCACCATTAGTAAGTATGTATCTACCTTATGTATTTAATTCTTATATAGTGATATATTTCACGTTGCGCTTTACAATGATTTAATCCATTCATGTCACTCCCTGTTCCGAAGAGCTTACAATCTAATCCCTTGTATCCTACACACAAAACCTATAAAAACATCATCTGCAGTGAAGTAGGAGTTAAAAAGGGAAACAAAATGATTTATCCACATATTGTAGGTTTTAGCAGACAAAAGAAAAAAAAATTCAAGACTGATGTTGTCGGTAAAATACATTTTCTACAGACAATAGACTTTTAAAGGCTTTCATAAACATCTGGGTTTCCCCAGCCTATTCTTCAGACATATGTTCAACTAAAAGCTTGTGATGAGTTAGCTTTCAATGTTGCATTAAATGTATGATTTCTTGACACATTTGTAGCTATCGGATACAAGATTAATACTGATATGGTCTATAGACTAGAAGTAGTTCCAATTATCTTTCACTTTTATGACAAACAACACAGATGTTTCACTGTTCTTTACCTTCACACTCATTGATATATATTTTATTTAAGCACTTCTGGAAGGTTTCAGTTAAATACAAATTCTGGTAGAGTGGGTACTTAGGTGCCCTAGTTGCTCTAGACATACCCCCTCATCATGGTTGCTGATTCATTAGATATGCTTTCAAAGCAAGGACGTGCTTCTTGTGCGTCCTTCCTCTTGTTGAAATGCTGGGTTATGGAGCATGAAGGGACCAGACTATAGTGGGTCAAGAGACAAGGAAACCAAGAAGGTATGTTTTCAAAGTACTAGCGGTACCCCCAGATGTCATAGCATAGAATTTTTAGTCCTTGTACGGTATGATAGGGTGTGCAATTTAATTTCCATCTGAGCCAAGGGATTTTTCCAGATTATTTTTGTAACATGGTGGAAAACTATTCTCTGTATATTTATATTTGGAAATACATGTTTTGGGAGTGTGAGGGGAGGGGGAATCCTCTGAGAGAATCTGTTAAATATAATAAATAAGCTGCCTTGTATAAACATTAGTATTTCTGAACTTTTTTTCATCAGAATTTTAACATTATTTATCAGATTGGAACAGTATGGTTTAGTTAAAAACAGTTTAATGCAGAAGTTATTTTTCAGCTAATAGCTATTGGGAGAACAAGCAGAACTGAACCCATTTCCAAGGTTCAGTGTGTAAAAGTAGATATCAGGTTCCAAGAACAATTACCAATAAGGGAAATGAAACTGGTGTAAAAAGAGAACATTATGGAAGGTATGCTTAGTGTAGTTTAGTTATTTTAAACATTAGTTTAGCAAACCTGCTCTAAAATGGAAAGGATTAAGAAATGAACATCAGTCCATCCACTATTACTTTTCTTCTACAGTATATTGACTTTTCCCCATTTCATTTTTTAGTAATTGTGTTAATTTGTTGCTGGTGAAAATATTACCCAAAAAATCAATATTGCTGCTTTTTTTCAATATGTCTCTTGGAAAATGTTAATCACAGTCTCACAGATCTGTATTAGGAGATCAGTTAAGACCACCTTAATATTAATATGCTCTATGATAAAGAATAACTTTCTACCATGTAGATTTCAAATTGGCTGGCTTTACCATTGGACACTCTAGTCACATGCCCTCTACCCAAGGGCAGATTTACACCTAAACACAGACCACACCTCTAAACTACACTTGTTTTCTCTTTTTATGGGGGAAGAAAATAGTATGAAGAGGGTGCATTGATGGGAGAAGATGGTGGGGCAGCTCCCGTTAAGCTGAAAAGAGTGGATGCAGCCTGGGGGAAAAGAGGAGGAGGAGCTTGAAACTGCCTAGACAGGTAGGTATGTATAAGGTAGATATATAGTAAAAACTAGTCAGTGTCCAGGTAAAGCTACCCTAAATGAAATTCTTTTTTGGACTACAGATCAACACTATGACCCAATACTAACATCTATTCATTGTAGATTTCATTTGTAGTTTCAACTGTGACTACCAGAACTAATAATTTCATGGAAGGATTGTAGGAGATGTAGAGTAGACTAGATGGACATATGACTTTATTCAACCTCCAATACTATGTTACTATGTAACAGAAAGAAAGACATTATGGGTAGGGTATAAATGTTGAACTAGATTGACGTATGTCTTCATATAACTTTCAATACCATGTTGTTATGTAACAGTTATACAGACATTATGGGTAAGATCCGCCGCGGATTTATCCCGTCCGCGAACGGCGGATTATTCCGGATTTTCAGCCTTCCGAACTTCCGAACCGCGGATTTTTTTCGAAAATTTTCGTAATTACGAGGATCTCCGTATTTTTGAAATACGGAGAAAATGGAGGTCCTCGTAATTACGTGAATCCTCGTAATTTCGAAAATTTTCGAAAAAACAAGAAATTCTTGTAAATTCTTAGAATTTCTGCATTTTGGGGATTATTTTGAAGACGGAGCAAGCCACATGTCCCAAATTATCCAATGGCAGCTAACATGATTATTGCCAGCCCCCTGGGTATAAAAGGCTGCTTCACAGGCGCCATTTTGTCAGTGTGTTGGAGTGTGTTTAGTGGAGACCTGACAGTGTAGGAGTTGGAGAGAGTTTTTTGTGCTTTTTGAGCTTTTTTTGAGCTTTCTGTGTGTGGATTTCAGTATGGTGGTTTAGCACTTGTTGTTAACCACCCCTGTATTCACACATCTTGAGACCCAACAGTCCTTTTAAGGACTAACCTTGTTGTAACGGAGAGGAGGACCCGTCTCTCCACTGAGAATGTGGACCACCTTACATTCATCAAGATGAATGAGGAGTGGATCACATCTCAGTACAGCACCCCTATTGCTGATGCTGATGCCCGTGACTGAAGGCCTCCTGCCCCTGGCCACCCGTACTGCTCCTTCCACCTCATTTTCCACCTAAAGGCTTAGCTGATGCCAGCTTAGCTGGCAAATGGCTAATTTTTCTTATTGGCAGGGCCATATATGGTCCTACCTTGCTCTACTGCATTCAAGTTGTGAAATAACAAATGCTCTGCAACAACAGCTACTCTGTGGCTATTGTTTCTAAGATTGGGTTGATCCTACTTGGCCTGAGAGCAGTACTTTGTTCTTCCTTCTCTCTCCATGAGGCACCTTTGTGGTGTCACCTACTCTGACCATCCCATACAGCCGCAACAGCTACTCTGTGGCTAATGTTTTCAGCTCTGGGTCAATCCTGCCTGGCACTAGAGCAGTACTCCATAGTACAAAGTGTGGGCCTGCTGTAACTCAATGGTGCTGTTCCTACAAAGCCTTACCCGTTCACCCGCTTTCCCTTGCACGAAGCATACTCTGAGGGAGAGAAGCCAATGGGGTGAGGGGTATGTCCAGTGGGTCCAAGCCTGCCTGGCTCTTCAACAATGGTGGCAAACTGCAGTGGGCCTGCTGTAACTCAATGGTGCTGTTCATACTCGTTCACCCGCTTTCCCTTGCACGAAGCATACTCTGAGGGAGAGAAGTCAATGGGGTGAGGGGTATGTCCAGTGGGGCCAAGCCTGCCTGGCCCCACAACAATGGTGGCAAACCGCAGTGGACATATGTAACCCAGTACCCCCATCGCCTTCTTTCCCTTGTTGTGTGCAAACTACTATATAGGGGAATGTGGCCAATGTGGTGTGTGTAATGGCATTAATGGTAAGGTATATACAATAAATATGTTTTTGTCAGAAGTGAATTAAAATATTTTACTACTTATTACAATACAGTAATATAATAAAAAGTATACTTGCCTTCCATCAGTTGCCGCATAGCTTGAACATAATGAGGCCTCTGCTTCTTCAGATCAGACCACTGTCTCTGGAGGGTAGAGACAGTGGTCTGGTAGCCGAAGCGGCGCAGGGGCATCTCCATAATCCTGCGCTTTCTGCGCCGCACATGATAGGTGCCAGGGGGGAAATCATCGTACCCCCTGGCCAGGAGGTACTGTGGGGCATACATCTGCCTTACAGAACTCGCCATTGTGCAGGCAGAAGGGGTTCCGGTTCCTCGTTTTTACGAAAATCCTCGTTTTTATGAAAATCCTTGTTTTTACGGAAATCCTTGTTTTTACGGAAATCCTTGTTTTTACGGAAATCCTCGTATTTTCGAAAATACCATTTTTTTTACGTTACCAAGGCTATTTAGACCACTTTTAATGCGGATTTTGCCGAACTTTCATTTTAATACGAATGTATTTCTAGTACATTAATGATTGATGACATGTCATTAATTATAAGAATATCAACTCTTTTAAAGTTAAATAACTAATTGCTATTAGCCACATGGAAAATAGAGCATAAATTAATATGCTATGTATCTCAGGTAGACAACGAAACTGAGAACTAGAACTAGAGAATGAAACTGGCGAGATTCGTCCCGACAGTGATTCTGCAGAACCTATTGAAGTTTTTTTACTTCATTTTTAATTTTCCGAGATTCTAAAATTAGGTCAGATACGCAGATTATTGAAACTGCAAGTTCCGAATCAAAATGAATTTCATTAACAAAAAAATTGGGTCTTACATAAGGCAATAGTCCAAATCAAAGAAAATAAACTTCATGCACATGTACTTAACACCTCTGTCAATTTGCAGAAACACCAGATTAGAGCATGTTATGCTACTTTTTATGAATTGCACATCAAAAGGAGTAAAATAGGAAATCAATATCTTTTTCAATAATTAAACAAGGTTGTGCCATTTGATTCAAACATGGGAATTGAAAACATATTTTGTTCTGTGCTAAAAATGGAATAATTACACTCTTACACTTTTATGTTCCCCATTTTTTATTCAAAACACCAACTTGATTTTTATTGTTTGCCACTGGGTATATCCTTGAATTTTCTTGTTGCAATATAATATTGGGCAAATAAGGGCCTCATACATACTTGTAAGTTTAGTGGATTATTAAAACTAAATATCTCCTGTAACACAAACCAATTCTAGGGAGTAATAAAGAAAGACTGTTGGAATGTGTTTCTGATGGGGATATCTTGAAAGCAGTCAAGGCTAAGACTAAATAATGGCAGAGTGTGCCCTGTCAAGTTTCAGTTATGTTCTTGATACAATGATTTATAAATTGATAAAAAGATCTGTGTAGTAAAGGATACTTTAGGCTGTTAAAACAGTTTGAATTTTATGATCATTTGGTCTGTAGTACTGTGAAGGTATTTTATCAGATGCCTGTGCTGTTAGAAACCTGTAATCTTTAAGTGTTTGAACAACTCAGTTTACAACTCAGGAAATACTACATTTTACATTGCAATCTGGGTTAGAATTCATAAATTATTTCATTTATACATGCTGTTTGTTACTTTAGTAATGAGGGGAACATGATACTTTATTTCTCTTTAACCTATATCACACATGCCAGTCTGTCCATTATTTTGTGGCCCCTGCTGACTGTACAGCATCCCATCATCCAAGACTTACTACACTGCTATCTATTTGTGCAGCCCAAAGCAGCATCGGAAATATAGATCTGCCTGCTAGATACTGCAATCAATTGTTTTTGCACAACTTATTGTGTGCACCTTTACTAAGATATGCGAGCTCCGCTGTTTAAAAACAACTGTTTTCAGTATCTAGCAGGCAGATCTATTGTTAGGACGCTGCTTGGGACTGCATTTGTCGGACTTACACAAATGGATAGAAGTAAAATAAGGCTTGGGTGCAATTACCGCTGGAACAGCTGATTGTGTATATAGAGAGGAGGAAGGTGTGACAAAGGGCTTTCCATTGGAGTTGGTCATTTCATTACAATGAAACTAAAGCTAGGTACACACCTAGCGATTTTTCCTCCTGACCGATCGTTCGATACTGTCGGTCGCGGCAAAAGCAAACTCTGCATGCTCCTAGGTCGGTCCGACCTCTCCGAAAAAATACAGGTGCAGCAGGTGGAGCAGAGAGATGCATCCAAAACAAGTTACACCTTAGACTGGTTGATAAAGATAAAACTTCACATTTATTAATAAATGTTAAAATAGTAATTAGTACAGTATAAGACGTCCATGGATGAGGAAGACGCCAAAGGGAAGGGGCGTGGCCTGGCGCGTTTCGCGGTTACTTCCGCTTCATCAGAGAGGATCATTACAATGCCAGAAGAGTTGGGTGGGCATTCCACATTGGCACATGATTGCACCATAGGCAGAGGACCCAATCCAAAACAGTGTGATTTACACATTTTCGCTGACGAGACCCAGCACTAAGCACAAGCATGACAGAGTCCCAATCCTGCACCTGCTCAGAATATTCATAAATTAATTCGGCCCACCACTGTCTTTGGCCCCATATGTGATTGAGTTTGGCACCCCTGACCTATATAGTTACTGTAAAGAGTTGTGCATTTTCAATTTTCTGAAGACATTGACTGTACCGCACAGTTTAACAACACAAAACATTTCAAGTTTGCAGGATATTTTTTTAATTCTTTTTACTGTTCTGAAAAGGCAAATGGCATTTCGACTTTGGAAAGGCAGTGAATCGGATGATTACTGAATACAGGCTTCATCAGAATAACCATTGTTTATTGCATGGGATTTACGAAAGGCAGAAAAAACAGATTGCAAATTCATAAGGGAATGTTATTTTTCTAGAAATGCTTCCTTGACAATACATCTTAGGGTGTGTGTGCTTAGATAATGCTCGAAAAGCACAAACCCTTGTGTACGATACTGTATAGCACTAGAGATGGGGGCACTGGGGCTAGAGGGGATATTAAATTGCCATATCTTTTACTAGTACTAAGTGATTTGTGCTATTTATCTTACAATGTTAAGGAAATGTCTTATTTGTGTTTAATAGAGAGAGAAATGTAATAAAATATACATGCTTTGTTTTTATACAGGACAAAAACAACATGATTACATTAAATCTCATTGATTTTTCTTGTTTTTATTAACTCATTTATTTTTCCATTGTCCCTTTTACTTTGAACCTTTTTTTATTTTGTCCTGGTTGCTGTGTGAAATGGAAGTGATTTTTTTTTAAAAAGCAATGCTAGTTCTTATCTTTTGCTTTGGTTTAAAAATGTGGGTGGGAACGACAAACACTTTTGTTGGGTAATGGCATTAATTGGGAGCAAGAAACACATTTTCTTGCCAAGACGTATTAAATCCGTTCTTGACACTGATAAGTAAATTGATTAATAGAATAATTCATTGAATTGTTAGACTGAAGCAGATTTCAAGTACTGTTAAGACCGGCAAATGGAAAACATATGGTTTTGATCAAGCGGCTGTGTTTAAGACACTCTTCATTATCCATTTGTTTTCATTTGCTCAGAGCGTGAACATGGAAGTGACAAAAAGAAAATTTAATATTAGGGCTGTGAAGTGGCTTTTAGTTGCTTTTAGTTAATTCAAAATAAATGGTGTTTATGCTAAAAGAGAAACAATATTACTGTAATGTAGCAAACTCTTTATATGATTAAAGCCTGATAGATCAAGCATGTCCAAACTACGTGAAGCTAGGAAATTCTGGGAGTTGTAGTTAGCAAGTTGGACATTCCTGCTCATAGGTGATCACTACCTTGCATCCAATTAAATTAACTTGTCAAAATAAACAATGGAAGACTGAACTATTGGGGCCGACCAGAAAAGCTGAGACCAGGGGTCCACCAGGGTGAGATTGGTTGACATTTCATATCTCTTTTATGACTTATTTACATATCTATATTACTCCTTCTGACTCCAATTTTTTTTACAAGAAATACATTTCTTACTGTTCTCTTGATTCTGTATTTTTAACAGTCCTTTCTGACACACAGAGGCACACATCCAGAAATGAGGTAATCAGCAAAAATAAGAAACAATGGCCTAGATAAAACTTAGCCCCCTAAGGACCCGAGAATGTATTTTATTCGGTTCAGGTGATTTATTAATATTAACCTTATTTAGTTGTTTCTGTACCATATCCTCGGTCAACCAAAGTGCACTTGCATCTTTTATACCATTATTGCTACTATATTTGCTTTATCACCATCTTTCATAACTAACTTATTACCATTAATTAATGGCGCCACATTTTCAGTCCTCATCTTCTTACTATTAATATACTTTTTTTAAAAAGTGGGATTTGTGATGCTTTGTTTAGCTATCCTAACTTCATTATTAACTTTAGCTAGCTTGATTGCTTTTTTACATTACTTGTTACAGTTTTTATAATCCCTAAAGGATTCCCTCTGAATTAAAGGTTTTAAATGCCTTTCCACTTCTCTCTTTACATCAGAATTCACCCACATGGGTGCAAATTTATCTTTTTTACATTTATTTCCCAAGGGTATAGATTTAGGTGTGAATTGGCTTGAAAACCCCCTTAAACACAGTCCACGTCTGTTCAGTACCTTTACCTGATAATACCTTATCCCAGTTGACATACTGAAGAGCTACTTTTAACCTAAGAAAATTTGCTTTCCTGAAATTTTCCCAGCGCACTTTTCCTTTGGATAACATACACTAAACAACACTATTTCAGGGTCACTATTCCCTAAGCATCCAGTTTCCTTTATATCTATAATACTCTCCACGATGTTAGATTTTACCAGATCCAACAGAGCTCCTTTTCTAGTAGGAATTTCAGGAACCCATTTCCCTTTTATGTGTTGGTAGTTTCACTACACCAATCAATGTCAGGGTAATTAAAATCCCCCATAATGAGTACACTCCGTAAACATGCAGCCTTTGCCATCTGCATATGAAGCTGACTCACTTCCCCCTTGCTAGCATTTGTCAGCTTATAGCAGACACCAACAATGACATTACCCCATTTCCTGTTGCTTAGTTCCACCCAAATTGCCTCCGCTTTAACTTCCATATCGCCAGTTATCTCTTCTTTTAGATTTGTCCTCAATTCTTTTTTAATATAAACACATACATACTCCTCCCCTTTCCTTTTTTCTCTGTCCTGTCTAAACAAGGAGTATCCATCTAAATTTAAATTTCTGCTATACCTATTACATCATACTTTTTAGTCAACACAATTATCTCCAATCCTCCCATTTTGTCAGCCAGGCTTCTCGCATTTGCAAACATACATTGTAGATTATGATCCACGCCGTGTGTCGGGCATGGCATGGTGGAGACCATTACACACAAGAAAAGCTTGAGGAGCACACCTGATGAGTTTCGTGACGTAGTGTGACATCTCTGATGAAATGAAGCTTTTGGTTTTATACAGACCATCATCGTGTGCAGCCTGCTCCAAACTTTGAATTACTGTTGGATATCATTCTGCTGGCCGAGCAGTTTATAAGAACGTGTGAGCGGCACAGTGAACTGATAGAGTGAGCTCCCGTGGGTATGTACTCTGTTGTTTGATGTTTCTGTAGTGAGAAATAATTCCTTGTTTTTGGATTATATGGGCAATGCTATTTTTATATTATGAGGCTGTGAAGTACCTTCTGTTTTAAGGGAATCTTTCATTTTATGATGTGATGGAAAAGAGAAATACTGGACAATCTTGCTATCATTCATTTACTAAAAAAAAATGTCGTAATGTTCTTTATCTAGGGCAGGGTTTCTCAAAGGCTGTGCTTCAGAATTCTGGTAGAGCCAGAGGTGTGCTTCAGAATTTTGGTAGTGGAAATATATTACCAATATAACATACATTTTTGTTATTTTTTACTCTAAGAATAGATTTTGAGATAAAATTATAACTGTCAATGTAGTGCATCACTACAATATGAATACAATTTACACTGTTAGGTGGATAAAATATGGGTAATTACAACTTTACATCCAACATTAAGAACACAGATGTGCCTGGAGAAAATTTTCAATTGCCAAGTTTGCCACAGTCTGAAAAACTGCGAGAGACACTGATCTAGGGAGCTAGAGAGGAGCTGTCCAACGAGTTATATACTTTGTATGTTTCTGAGTTAAGAGGAAGTGAGGAGTCAAAGTAAAAGGAACTGAAGGGTTTGCTATAGTGGTACATTTTACTTATGTAACAAGTAAATCTTTGGTTCGATATTACAGTACTTGGGTCTGGTACACACTAGCTGATTGAATCTTTAATTATTAAGCTGATCATTTCACCCAGCAGATTTACCAATCAATGTATCTATTAGTTCTGGTGGCACAGTCTGTAGCACAGACATTTGGAAAGACTAGTGGCCTATTATAAGACCACACAAATGGCTGTAATTTACATAAAATATTGTTTGATATCTATCATGTCCCCATAACAGCAAAACCCTGACAAACTTTGCTGGCAATATAGTATAGTATAGTATTTGAGGTTAAATAAAGACATGCGTCCATCCAGTCCAACCCATCTAGCAATATTCTCATTTCCTGCCTAACTGTTGATCCAGAGGAAGGCAAAAAAAAACCCATCAAATTTATGAAGGGGAAAAAAACTCCTTCCTGACTCCAAGTGGCAATTGGAAATTTCCCTGGATCAACTCTACTTTATGTATCAATACCAGTAACTTGTAACATTCCTTGTTTGCAGAAACTCATCCAGCTTTTTTTTTAAACTGACCAATGAACCTGCCATAACAACGTCCACTGGAAGACAGTTCCATAGCTTTACCGTTCTCACAGTGAAAAACCCTGTCCGAACTTCAAGCCTAAACCTTTTTTCTTAAGTCTTAAGGGATGTCCTCATGTCCAATAGGTAAACAGTGGTGGAGTGGTGGAGGTGCTCTACCACTGTAGAAACGTTGTGACGTGTGATGTGTGGTTCACAATAAAAGTTATCTATTATTTGGAGTGCGACCCTCGGTTTTCTTTTTCCTGCTATGTCCTCAAGTCCTCTGACATGTTCTATTGGTGAATCACTAGCAGGCCATGACCATTCCCAAGCAGATCTATCAGTAAAACTCTTATTAATCCAGTAATGTAAGTCAATGCACTGGTCTTCCTTCCTGCACAACTGTCAACAGACCTTGCCAAAAAACACACTTTAAAGGGCATGACCATCTGCAAAAAAACTTTTAATATATTGTAGGGCACCCTAACCCACCCCCAACCACCAGGTTTGTTTCTTAAAAAAAAAAAAGCAGAACTCTCTCATATTTCTTCGTTCCCCTAGCACTCTGTTCTCGGCCCTCTGCTTAATGGAAGTTGCAAGCAGGAGCTGGACTAGCAGCCACATCTGTGATTGAGAGGCAGCCAATCACAGATGCGGCTGCCGGCAATGCAGAACGCTGGGAGAATGAAGTAATGTAAGTAAAGTCCTGCTGCTTTTTTTAACAAATGAGCCTGGCAGTTGGGGGTCAGCTAGGGTGCTCTACAATATATTTAAAGGTTTTAGAGGTAGGGCATCAGGAAGCAAAGAGGGATCCAGAGGGAGGGAGGGGGGTGAAAGGGCTTCCCTGCGCATGGCCTATAAAGGGCGAAATTCTGAATAATATAACCAAGCTAGTGGCCCCCCAAACCACTCCTTTTTATCCATATATATATACCCTTTACCCATTAAAACAACCGACACATGTTTGGAGTTAAAAAGGCCACAGTTTTATTAACATAAAACAATAATTTATTTAATAATTTATTTAATAATAACATATTATGCTGGCTGCCCCTATAAAACACGGAACAGGCACGAATTTAACACTTGTAAACCAGAGTCTTGAAACCACCGCTAGGGGTGAGTCCCAGCCGTGAGCTGCGGACTGCCCTCCTTTTGGTGATTTTAACTCCCCAATTACTCCAGATCTATCTGACCTGGCCAAATGCATATGACAATATCCGCCACAGCAAGGACCCATCATTGATGGGTTGCCGCCCCAGCATGGATAGGGCAGTCTCCATTCCCCCTTGAAAATTTGCATTGAGGATATCTAATCCAATATCATTAAGATGAATGCCATCATATCTGAGCAATGACTTATTATCTCCTTCTAACTCCTTATGCCGTATGCTGACCCCCCCTAACCGTCTCACAAAGGCTGAAATCGTCATATTTAATTTTCTCCTGCATTTTTCCATCGCCTTATAATCCCGAGCTGCAAGCCAGTGTATTCTTGGGATCACCTCTGACCAAACCAAAACAGATCCAGAAAATATTGACATGCATCTCGCTAGATCTTGCTTTATATATTTTATAAGGTCCACATTGTGCAGATAACCCATATCATTACTGCCTGCTTGGATCAACAACCCTCTCGGTCCTCGACACATACCTTGAAGCTGCAAAACCTCTGGGATAATCTGCGACCATCGCAAGCCCCTTATACCTCACAACCTTACCCGAGCTTCAGATATAGCAAGACCCAGTTGCCTTCCATATGGATGATACTCAGCACGCTTTGCAGCCCAATATACATGTGAGTGACCGAGGATCCATACTGTAGGCACTTCTAAATAAAGACAAACAAAATAAATTGAATAAAACTATGAACAAATTGACAATGTGACAAATTAATTAAGCAGATGTCCTAAACCTATTGGAACTCCATCTGCCTATTTTTTTAACTTCATCGTCTGTTAAGCCAGATCGAGAAGCCTCAGTTGCAGCCCTGATTCTGAATGAATGCGTGGCATATTGCATATGCGGGATGTTTCAAAAACTTGAGACATAATCAAAAAACAGACTGAAACTGAAATTTTGATAAAAATGTTTTGTTCTCATGTATGAGTAGAGGACCCAATAATGTTGGTCTAATAGCTAGTTATGAATTCAGGAGTGTTATTGGGCACGATTGCCTCCGAAAGCGTGTAGGCTAAGTAATCTGCCTTTTCCTATTTTGTTGGTTTTGGAGAATCTCATTTTTATTAATGCTGATTCACCAGACAATGTAACATCCTCAATGTTTATACCTGCAGCTTTCACCGTAGAAGGAGATATTAATTCGCTTATGCGAAAAGCATCGTAAAATGCTAAAGAAAATGCTACGCATCCACTGATGTCACTACTCTGCGGCAGCCTCATTTCCCGGCACCGAGTAGTGACGTCAGTGGATGCGGCAGCCGGATTCCACATTTAACTGACCCGAGTACAAGTCGACTTATACTCGAGTATATACGGTTATTATCTGTTCCTAGGAGAAATAGTGTTCTCTCAACAACTTCCCTAAACTCCAGTAAAACTACAAACATGGTCTAACTTTGTTTCACCCTATCCCCATTGATAGTGTATATTAGGTACCTGGACAGTGTCCCCGTGTTTCACCCTATCCCCATTGATAGTGTATATTAGGTACCTGGATAGTGTCCCCGTGTTTCACCCTATCCCTATTGATAGTGTATATTAGGTACCTGGACAGTGTCCCCGTGTTTCACCCTATCCCTATTGATAGTATATATTAGGTACCTGGACAGTGTCCCCGTGTTTCACCCTATCCCTATTGATGGTGTATATTAGGTACCTGGACAGTGTCCCCGTGTTTCACCCTTATCCTATTGATAGTGTATTTAAATTTTTTTTAAGGTACCTGGATAGTGTCCCCGTGTTTCACCCTATCCCTATTATAGTGTATATTAGGTACCTGGATAGTCCGTGTTTCACCCTATCCCTATTGATAGTAATTAGGTAACTGGACAGTGTCCCCGTGTTTCACCCTATCCCTATTGAAGTGATATTAGGTACCTGGATAGTGTCCCCGTGTTTCACCCTATCCCTATTGATAGTTATATTAGGTACCTGGACAGTGTCCCTGTGTTTCACCCATCCCTATTGATAGTAATATTAGGTACTCGGACAGTGTCCCGTGTTCACCCTATCCCTATATAGGTTATTAGGGACCTGGATAGTGTCCCCGTGTTTCACCCTATCCCTATTGATAGTATATATTAGGTACCTGGACAGTGTCCCCGTGTTTCACCCTATCCCTATTGATAGTATATATTAGGTACCTGGACAGTGTCCCCGTGTTTCACCCTATCCCTATTGATAGTATATATTAGGTACCTGGACAGTGTCCCCGTGTTTCACCCTATCCCCATTGATAGTATATATTAGGTACCTGGATAGTGTCCCCGTGTTTCACCCTATCCCCATTGATAGTGGCTTGGTTCCCCTTATCCCTATTAATTTGGTGACCAGATTATACAATAACGTAGTTATCTGGGGAGGAGGAATGGTACCCTCTCATCTACTATTGCATGACGATAGGTACCTACTGTATTAACGTATTGTCTTTAACCTTCAAAATATAGATTTTAATTATTTAAATATAACAACTATAAGTAACTTTTAATCTCTATGATGTGATCAAATCCATAACATCAAGGGACCAGTACAGCAGTACAGAATATTTCCTGCTGTGTCCTTTATATTTAACATCAAACATCTTCTTTCTTCTGGCAAAGATTCAGCAATGTCTCCGTGTGAAGGTTTGGATTGTAACAGAGAACAGAGATCACCAATAAATATGGAACACAGAGGAGAGTCGAGTTTGTAAACATGATTATGCCATTAGTATCTAGAGCGGGGAGTATTGTTGTGCCTGTTAATGAACTGTTAATGAAGGGTAAATACAAGCTAATTATCTTCAAGGTTTTTTTCATTCATTTATATAGCTAAAATAGGTAGTCCCTTAGTGAATGACATTTTATCTAAGAATAACAATAACTACGCTATAGCCCGTAGCCCATTAGTCTTTATTGCACATAACTGGCTTGTTTAGGATCTTAAAGGGAACACACACCTAATTAGATATCTATTATATCTATATGCATATATAGGTTTGCAAAAAGAAGCAATTACACTGGTTTGAAATCGGCCATTATATACAGCAGTAGAAACATCAATGTAAATAAAAATAATTGCCGGAGTGAAAGAATCACGGCATCAATATTCGGTGTTTTTTTCAATAGAACGATCAGCGATATCGATCGGTCTATCTAAAAAACTATGATCGGCAAGGCGGAAAAAATTTCCATCTCTAGAACTAATCTTCTGTGCTTTTCGCGCTGAAATGTACGGAAGATCGGTGACGCAAGATGGGGAATTCGTTTTTAGTCTTTGGTTCCTCCAATCGGAAAGCACTTGGTCCGTATATGGCTAGCTGAATGCTCAAAGACCACATTTTACAAGCAGCAGATCTTATCTTTAGAATATCCCATCTGGCCCATTCATTCACCCATTCAGGCAGTTTTTAAGCCAGAAGTACACTGCGCTGACCATCTTCCATATATTTCAGCTTGAAAACTTCGGAAGATAGGTTCTGGAAGATGGGGCGGATGGAAAATTTTCTTCCTTGCCTGATCATAGTTTTTTCGATACACTCTCTTTATGATGGCTGTGATTATACATTTACGTCCATAAAATACTGATACCGCAATATTTTACTACAGTTCTTTATCACCCATACAATACTACAACAGTATTGTACAAACGTGGCGGATTCTACGATCGGAGTTGTAAATGTACAATCACAGCCTTAAATGAATGACTGCGGCTGTATAATTTTAGGGTAAACCTGTGGCATCGGAACCTCTAATTGTTTGATACCTGTTTCCTGCTGATTTGTGTTCATTAAACAAAACGGACTTGATTACAGTGACAGTTAAAGGACAACTAAAGCCACAGAACAACACTGAACCAGAAGGCAGAACACCTTGATATAAAACCAGTAATCTGTGTCTTACCACTCATTTTGATACAGGTGTTGGGAAATTTACCTAAATATCATATGGTTTGTGCTTTACTTCTCAGAATTCTAGTATCACAGTTTGGTCAACGACCATTATATGTTCTGCACATGCTCAGTCCTTAGCTACGGCACAAACTTGTTACAGTTGGTCACACCCATTAATAATATCTAGCCAATCCTTTTACAGGACAGATAAAGCAAGGAATCATGTGACTGAGATCAGGAGGTGTGGTCTGACACTGCACATACACACAGATACTTCATCCAGTTATTAACAGTCTTACATTTACTTTAATACAATTTACTGGAGTGGGATTTTATAGCTTATTGGGGTTTTTAGGGGGGTTGTTTTCGGATTCTGTGGGATAAAAAAATCGTGTTTAGTTCTCCTTAAAGCAGTTTCTTTTTTCCGTGCATGTATCTCCTAGTCCTGATCTGTATCATACATAAAGGTGGGAGGAGATTTGATTTCTTTGCTTGCTGTGCCCCCCCCATTGGGATTAATATGATTTTAAGGTCAAGGCAAATCATAGCTACTGGTGAAGGCCTTAGAGATAACTTTATGATTTATAGTATTTCCCTATATTGAGCACCATCATAGAGCAACTTGATACAGTGATAAAAACTGTCTGTCTTCTGCAAATGCACCTAATGCATCATTGTCTCCATCCAATTAGTGTAACCACTGATGAATATACATTTGATGAGTTATAAAGCCCGTCAATAGCGCTCAGTGCTGCAAGTTGTGCATCAAGTCCCGGACTGAGGGAGGGGGAGGAGCTATACTAAACCAGTTTAAAAAAGCACTACAGCCTAATCTAGGGTAAACCCAGGGGTTTGGACCTAGCAGTTGAGGTCCTCACAGTGGGTACTATAGATAGAAGCGGGTGGTTTGCGGTAATATAATTCCTCTTTAATGAAGGAGGAGACTTCTAGGTAATTTTCATGTTTTTGCAGCGGCTGCCGTGCCATCTACTGGTCATTGAAAACTTTACACAAGACCATACTTGCTTCACAACATTTTGTCTATAGATGGCGCTCTAGTTCTCAGGTGGCTTCCTCAAACACTAGATTATTGCTGTGCAAAGCAAAGGATAAGTGCAGCCAAATGTTTAATAATTGGTTCTTCTTTTGGTCATTTCCTGGCCTCCAATTATGCTGCATGTTTCTGATCTGATCTTTAGTCTGTGGATCACTCCATAGAAGTCTACAAATGAGCATGTTGTTACTGAGCTTAGATGGATATTGGGGACTCCATACAATTGCAATAAAACAAACAAAAAAAATGAGCACAAACAATTAGTTTTCTTATGCCTTTCAAACAAGCCTAGACTCCTGTGAATCCAAAGTTATAGGCAATCAAAGCCTCACTTTGTAACCCCCCCATATTGTTTTTAATAAAGATAGTCCTGGGACATACTATACTGTACTATACTGTACTATACTATACTATACTATACTATACTGTACTGTACTATACTATACTATACTATACTGTACTGTACTATACTATACTATACTACTATACTGTGTACTATAACTGTACGAGACTGTCTAATACTATAACTATACTATACTATCAACTGTACTGTACTATATATACTATACATACTGTACTGTACTATACTATACTATACTATACTGTACTGTACTATAACTATACTATACTACTATACTATACTACTGTACTATACTATACTATACTATACTGTACTGTACTAAACTATACTATACATACTGTAATGTACTCTATACTGTACTGTACTATACTAGTACTATACTGTACTATACTGTACTGTACTGTACTATACTGTACATACTATACTAACTACTATACTGTACTATATCTGTACTATACTGTCTGTACTGTACTATACTATAACTATTGCACTATCTATACTATATATATACTGTACTTCTACTATAACTATACTGTACTATACTGTACTATCTGTTACTATAACTGTACTGTACTGTACTATACTATACTAATGCACTATACTATACTATATACTATCCTGTACTGTACTGTACTATACTGTACTAACTATACTGTACTATACTGTACATACTATACGATACTATACTATACTATACTGTACTATACTATACTATTATCTATAACTGTACTAACTATACTATTACTATACTATATTGTACTATACTATACTATACTGTACTATCCTGTACTGTACTATACTATCCTGTACTATACTATAACTGTACTACTGTACTGTACTGTACTATACTGTACTATACTGTACTATACTATACTGTACTGTACTGTACTATACTATACTATACTGTACTATACTATACTTTACTGTACCTATACTATACTGTACTATACTATAACTGTACTATACTGTACTATACTATACTATACTGTAACTATAACTGTACTATACTATACTGTACTATACTATACTGTACTGTACTATACTTACTTACTATACTATACTATACATACTAAACTGTACATACTATACTCTATACTGTACTATCTGTACTATACTAACATACTGTACTATACTATATCTACTATACTGTACTATACTGTACTATACGTACTATACTGTACTATACTATACTGTAACTATACTGTACTATACTATACTGTACTGTCACTATACACTATACTATACTATACTATACTGTACTATACTGTACTATACTATACTATACTATACTGTACTATACTATACTATACTGTACTATACTGTACTATACTGTTTTTATACTGTACTATACTATACTGTACTACACTATACTATACTATACACTACTATACTGTACTGACTATACTATACTATACTATACTGTACTGTACTGTACTGTACTGTACTGTACTATACTGTACTGTACTGACTATACTATACTATACGTACATACTGTACTGTACTATACTATACTGTACTGTACTGTACTGTACTATCACATACTATACTAACTGTACTATACTATACTGTACTGTACTATACTACTATACAGTACTGTACTATACTATACTATACTATACTGTATACTATGCTATACTATACTGTACTATAAATACTATACTGTACTACACTTTACTATACATACTGTACTATACTGTACATACTATACTTACTACTATACTATACTATACTGTACTATACAATCCTAAACGTACTTACTATACTATACTATACTATACTGTACTGCTTGAAGTTCTCTCATCAGGTCATGGTATATCTGTTGTATTCAATTAGATCAACTGGACTTGAAATGTATTTCTTAAGACGTTTCGCTAGTCATCCGACTGGCTTTCTCAATTCAGATGACTTGTACAGAATCTGTGCAATTATTGTACCCTGGAAAATCCCAATTAGCATATCACAGCCAGGTGTTAAGGTGTGATTAGATAGTGGCTAAGAGGAGTTATGGAACGCCCAGAGTAAGGTGTTAAAACAGCATTGTACATGGCAGACAGTTGGTGTCGAACCCCCCCACCTCTATTGGCTTGGTTTCTTTATTTTCACATAAATGGCCTCCTTAACACCTCTCTTGAACCAGTCACGTTCCTTCGCCAGTATGTTAACTACAATCTTCAAAGGTATGTCCTTTATCCTTAAGATGCAGAACACGGCTGAGTCCTGACCCGAGGAATTGGCTCTTCTGTGCTGGGCCATACGTTGATGCAGTTGCTGTTTGGTCTCCCCACATACAATCAGAGCATTCTTCACTGCACTGCACTGCATATATGATGTCGCTTTTCTTGTGTTTTGTATTGGGTCTTTCGGATGTACCAATTGCTGCCTCAGTGTGTTGTTCGGTTTAAAGCAGACAGGGATACGATGTTTTTTGAAAATTCTTCTTAATTTCTCGGAGACCCCTGTACATATGGGATACCATGTTCTCCTCCTTTCTTGGAAGGGGAAAAGCAAGACGGAGGAAGACCATGGTCATCCCATATTAGCAGGGGTCTCCGAGAAATTAAGAAGAATTTTCAAAAAACATCGTATCCCTGTCTGCTTTAAACCGACCACACACTGAGCAGCAATGGTACATCCGAAAGACCCATACCAAAACACAAGAAAAGCGACATCATATATGCATTGCGTGCAGTGAAGAATGCTCTGATTTGTATGTGGGGAGACCAAACAGCAACTGCATCAACGTATGGCCCAGCACAGAAGAGCCAATTCCTCGGGTCAGGACTCACGCGTTATCTGCATCTTAAGGATAAAGACTACCTTTGAAGATTGTAATGTTAACATACTGGCGAAGGAACGTGACTGGTTCAGAGAGGTGTTAAGGAGGCCATTTATGTGAAATAAAGAAACCAAGCCTAAATAGAGGTGGGGAGTTCGACACCAACTGTCTGCCATGTAAATGCTGTTTTAACACCTTACTCTGGGCGTTCCTATAACACCTCTTAGCCACTATCTAATCACACCCTTAACACCTGGCTGTGATATGCTAATTGGGATTTTCCAGGGTACATAATTGCCACAGATTCTTGTACAAGTCATTCTGAATTGAGAAAGCCAGTCGGATGACTAGCGAAACGCCTCAAGAACTACATTTCAAGTCCAGTTGATCTAATTGAATACAACAGATATACTATACTGTACTGTTACTGTACATATTACTATACTATACTATACTGTACTATCTTACTACTGTACTTACTATACTATAACTTTACTATAACTGTACTAATACTATAGTATACTATACGTACTATACTTAACTATACTATACTGTACTATCCATACTATACTATACTATACTATACTTACTGTACAATACTGTTACTATACTATACTAACTGTACTTACTGTACATACATACTGTACTATACTATACCTATACTATACTGTACTATACTGTACTATACTATACTGTACGTATACATGTACTATACTGTACTATACTATACTATACTATACTGTACTTACTGTACTGTACTGTACTATACTATACTGTACTATAACTGTACGTAACTATACTATACTGTACTGTACTATACTGTACATATACCTGTACTATTACTGTACTATACTGTACTGTACTGTACTGTACTGTACGTATACTATACGTACTGTACTGTACTATACTATACTATACTATACTGTACTGTACTATACTCTACTGTACTATACTGTACTATACTGTACTATCTACTGTACTTGTCACTGTACTATACTATACTATACTATCTGTAACTATACGTACTATACTGTACTGTACTATACTGTCACTGTACTATACTATACTAACTATACTGTACTATACTGTACTGATCTATACTACTATACTATAACTGTACTAATAACTATACGATACGTAACTTATAATACTGTAACTGTACTTACTATACTATATACTGTAACGTATACTATACTATACTATAACTGTACTATACTATGTACTATACTATACTACAACTGTATCTATACTGTACTATACTATACTAACTACTATCTGTACTATACTAGTACTATACCGTCATACTATAACTGTAACTATACTGTACTATACTATACTATACTATATATAAATTCGCGAGTTGTAGTAGCAAGTTGGACATTCCTGCTCATAGGTGATCACTACCTTGCATCCAATTAAATTAACTTGTCAAAATAAACAATGGAAGACTGAACTATTGGGGCCGACCAGAAAGCTGAGACCAGGGTCCACCAGGTGAGATTGGTTGACATTTCATATCTCTTTTAGACTTTTTACATATCTATATTACTCCTTCTGACTCCAATTTTTTTACAAGAAATACATTTCTTACTGTTCTCTTGATTCTGTATTTTTAACAGTTCTTTCTGCACCACAGAGGCACACATCCAGAAATGAGGTAATCAGCAAAAATAAGAAACAATGGCCTAGATAAAACTTAGCCCCTAAGGACCCGAGAATGTATTTTATTCGGTTCAGGTGATTTATAATATTAACCTTATTTAGTTGTTTCTGTACCATATCCTCGGTCAACCAAAGTGCACTTGCATCTTTTATACCATTATTGCTACTATATTGCTTTATCACCATCTTTCTAACTATTTACCATTAATTAATGGCGCCACATTTTCAGTCCTCATCTTCTTACTATTAATATACTTTTTTTAAAAAGTGGGATTTGTGATGCTTTGTTAGCTATCCTAACTTCATTATTAACTTTAGCTAGCTTGATTGCTTTTTTACATTACTTGTTACAGTTTTTATAATCCCTAAAGGATTCCCTCTGAATTAAAGGTTTTAAATGCCTTTCCACTTCTCTTTACATCAGAATTCACCCACATGGGTGCAAATTTATCTTTTTTACATTTATTTCCCAAGGTATAGATTTAGGTGTGAATTGGCTTGAAAACCCCCTTAAACACAGTCCACGTCTGTTCAGTACCTTTACCTGATATACCTTATCCCAGTTGACATACTGAAGAGCTACTTTTAACCTAAGAAAATTTGCTTCCTAAATTTTCCCAGCGCACTTTTCCTTTGGATAAATACACTAAACAACACTATTTCAGGGTCACTATTCCCTAACATCCATTTTTCTTATACTATTACTCTCCACGATGTTAGATTTTACCAGATCCAACAGAGCTCCTTTTCTAGTAGGAATTTCAGGAACCCATTGCCCTTTTATGTGTTGGTAGTTTCACTACACCAATCAATGTCAGGGTAATTAATCCCCCATAATGAGTACACTCCGTAAACATGCAGCCTTTGCCATCTGCATATGAAGCTGACTCACTTCCCCCTTGCTAGCATTTGTCAGCTTATAGCAGACACCAACAATGACATTACCCCATTTCCTGTTGCTTAGTTCCACCCAAATTGCCTCCGCTTAACTTCCATATCGCCATTTTTCTCTCTTTTAGATTTGTCCTCAATTCTTTTTTATATAACACATACATACTCCTCCCCTTTCCTTTTTTCCTGTCCTGTCTAAACAAGAGTACCATCTAAATTTAATTTCTGCTATACCTATTACATCATACTTTTTAGTCAACACAATTATCTCCAATCCTCCCATTTTGTCAGCCAGGCTTCTCGCATTTGCAAACATACTTGTAGATTATGATCCACGCCGTGTGTCGGGCATGGCATGGTGGAGACCATTACACACAAGAAAAGCTTAGGAGCACACCTGATGAGTTTCGTGACGTAGTGTGACATCTCTGATGAATGAAGCTTTTGGTTTTATACAGACCATCATCGTGTGCAGCCTGCTCCAAACTTGAATTACTGTTGGATATCATTCTGCTGGCCGAGCAGTTTATAAGAACGTGTGAGCGGCACAGTGAACTGATAGAGTGAGCTCCCGTGGGTATGTACTCTGTTGTTTGATGTTTCTGTAGTGAGAAATAATTCCTTTTTTTTGGATTATGGGCAATGCTATTTTTATATTATGAGGTTGTGAAGTACCTTCTGTTTTAAGGGAATCTTTCATTTTATGATGTGATGGAAAAGAAAATACTGGACAATCTTGCTATCATTCATTCTAAAAAAAAATGTTGTAATGTTCTTTATCTAGGGCAGGGTTTCTCAAAGGCTGTGCTTCAGAATTCTGGTAGAGCCAGAGGTGTGCTTCAGAATTTTGGTAGTGGAAAATATTACCAATAAACATACATTTTTGTTATTTTTTACTCTAAGAATAGATATTGAGATAAATTATAACTGTCAATGTAGTGCATCACTACAATATGATACAATTTACACTGTTAGGTGGATAAATATGGGTAATTACAACTTTACATCCAACATTAAGAACACAGATGTGCCTGGAGAAAATTTTCAATTGCCAAGTTTGCCACAGTCTGAAAAACTGCGAGAGCCACTGATCTTAGGGAGCTAGAAGGAGCTGTCCAACGAGTTATTACTTTGTATGTTTCTGAGTTAAGAGGAAGTGAGGAGTCAAAGTAAAAGGAACTGAAGGGTTTGCTATAGTGGTACATTTTACTTATGTAACAAGTAAATCTTTGGTTCGATATTACAGTACTTGGGTCTGGTACACACTAGCTGATTGAATCTTTAATTATTAAGCTGATCATTTCACCCAGCAATTTACCAATCAATGTATCTATTAGTTCTGGTGGCACAGTCTGTAGCACAGACTTTGGAAAGACTAGTGGCCTATTATAGACCACACAAATGGCTGTAATTTACATAAAATATGGTTTGATATCTATCATGTCCCCATAACAGCAAAACCCTGACAAACTTTGCTGGCAATATAGTATAGTATAGTATTTAGGTTAATAAAGACATGCGTCCATCCAGTCCAACCCATCTAGCAATATTCTCATTTCCTGCCTAACTGTTGATCCAGGAAGGCAAAAAAAAACCCATCAAATTTATGAAGGGGAAAAAAACTCCTTCTGACCCAAGTGCAATTGGATTCCCTGGATCAACTCTACTTTATGTATCAATACCAGTAACTTGTAACATTCCTTGTTTGCAGAAACTCATCCAGCTTTTTTTTTAAACTGACCAATGAACCTGCCATAACAACGTCCACTGGAAGACAGTTCCATAGCTTTACCGTTCTCACAGTGAAAAACCCTGTCCGAACTTCAAGCCTAAACCTTTTTTCTTAAGTCTTAAGGGATGTCCTCATGTCCATAGGTAAACAGTGGTGTGGAGTGGTGGAGGTGCTCTACCACTGTAGAAACGTTGTGACGTGTGATGTGTGGTTCACAATAAAAGTTATCTATTATTTGGAGTGCGACCCGCGTTTTCTTTTTCCTGCTATGTCCTCAAGTCCTCTGACTGTTCTATTGGTGAATCACTAGCAGGCCTGACCATTCCAAGCAGATCTATCAGTAAAACTCTTATTAATCCAGTAATGTAAGTCAATGCACTGGTCTTCCTTCCTGCCACACGTCAACAGACCTTGCCAAAAAACACACCTTTAAAGGGCATGACCATCTGCAAAAAAACTTTTAATATATGTAGGGCACCCTAACCCACCCCCAACCACCAGGTTTGTTTCTTAAAAAAAAAAAGCAGAACTCTCTCATATTTCTTCGTTCCCCTAGCACTCTGTTCTCGGCCCTCTGCTTAATGGAAGTTGCAAGCAGGAGCTGGACTGGCAGCCACATCTGTGATTGAGGGCAGCCAATCACAGATGCGGCTGCCGGCAATGCAGAACGCTGGGAGAATAGTAATGTAAGTAAAGTCCTGCTGCTTTTTTTAACAATGAGCCTGGCAGTTGGGGGTCAGCTAGGGTGCTCTACAATATATTTAAAGGTTTAGAGGTAGGGCATCAGGAAGCAAAGGGGATCCAGAGGGAGGAGGGGGGTGAAAGGGCTTCCCTGCGCATGGCCTATAAAGGGCAAATTCTGAATAATATAACCAAGCTAGTGGCCCCCCAAACCACTCCTTTATCCATATATATATACCCTTTACCCATTAAAACAACCGACACATGTTTGGGTTAAAAGGCCACAGTTTTATTAACATAAAACAATAATTTATTTAATAATTTATAATAATAACATATTATGCTGGCTGCCCCATAAAACACGGAACAGGCACGAATTTAACACTTGTAAACCAGAGTCTTGAAACCACCGCTAGGGGTGAGTCCCCCGTGAGCTGCGGACTGCCCTCCTTTTGTGATTTTAACTCCCCAATTACTCCAGATCTATCTGACCTGGCCAAATGCATATGACAATATCCGCCACAGCAAGGACCCATCATTGATGGGTTGCCGCCCCAGCATGGATAGGGCAGTCTCCATTCCCCCTTGAAAATTTGCATTGAGGATATCTAATCCAATATCATTAAGATGAATGCCATCATATCTGAGCAATGACTTATTGTCTCCTTCTAACTCCTTATGCCGTATGCTGACCCCCCCTAACCGTCTCACAAGGCGAATCGTCATATTTAATTTTCTCCTGCATTTTTCCATCGCCTTATAATCCCGAGCTGCAAGCCAGTGTATTCTTGGGATCACCCTGACCAAACCAAAACAGATCCAGAAAATATTGACATGCATCTCGCTAGATCTTGCTTTATATATTTTATAGGTCCACATTGTGCAGATAACCCATATCATTACTGCCTGCTTGGATCACAACCCTCTCGGTCCTCGACACATACCTTGAAGCTGCAAAACCTCGGGATATCTGCGACCATCGCAAGCCCCTTATACCTCACAACCTTACCCAGCTCAGATATAGCAAGACCCAGTTGCCTTCCATATGGATGATACTCAGCACGTTTGCAGCCCAATATACATGTGAGTGACCGAGGATCCATACTTAGCACTTCTAAAAAAGACAAACAAAATAAATGAATAAAACTATGAACAATTGACAATGTGACAAATTAATTAAGCAGATGTCCTAAACCTATTGGAACTCCATCTGCCTATTTTTTTAACTTCATCGTCTGTTAAGCCAGATCGAGAAGCCTCAGTTGCAGCCCTGATTCTGAATGAATGCGTGGCATATTGCATATGCAGGATGTTTAAAAACTTGAGACATAATCAAAAAACAGACTGAAGCTGAAATTTTGATAAAAATGTTTTGTTCTCATGTATGAGTAGAGGACCCAATAATGTTGGTCTAATAGCTAGTTTGAATTCAGGAGTGTTATTGGGCACGATTGCCTCGAAAGCGTGTAGGCTAAGTAATCTGCCTTTTCCATTTGTTGGTTTTGGAGAATCTCATTTTTATTAATGCTGATTCACCAGACAATGTAACATCCTCAATGTTTATACCTGCAGCTTTCACCGTAGAAGGAGATATTAATTCGCTTATGCGAAAAGCATCGTAAATGCTAAAGAAAATGCTACTCGAAATAGCAACACCTCAAAGTTAGATGAGCATACAGAATTTGTGGCTTGCATAAGCCTATTCAGTAAAAAAAAAGAAACTGGATGTCTAGTATCCTCATGAAGAGACGTTTGTTTCCAACCCGTTAGCATTTTTCGAATAGCAAATGCCTTTGATGCATCTTTCCACTGCATTAGTCGAAACAGAAATGACAATGCTGACAATGACCTAGCCGCCGTGGAAGCTGACGCAACATTGTTTTTTAGACTCAATAAGTATGCTAACATGGCTTGTAGGCGACTATTATGATCTTGAATCCTGCCCTGTCTCTTGCTAACCAATTATGCCAGATTTTATAATAAGAATTCCGTGTAAAGGTAGACAACGAACTGGTAATCAGCTCAGTCAAAATTTGGAAACGAGGGTCCACAAGTAAGGCGGTACTATGCGACTCTCCGCATCTGGTACCATCCTCTCGACTGTCTCGAACTGAAAGCGAGAGAGAGCATCAGCCAATACATTCCTCACCCCTGGCACATGCTTCGCTGTAAACCA
Source organism: Hymenochirus boettgeri (assembly GCA_019447015.1). NCBI lineage: Eukaryota > Metazoa > Chordata > Amphibia > Anura > Pipidae > Hymenochirus > Hymenochirus boettgeri. The sequence continues at coordinate 75,704,217 of CM033469.1, forward strand.
TATGTTAAAATTAGGCAAAGTAATATAAGCTCCCTGAGCAAACAACGGGGGGGAAGAGGATGTCTGATTATTAATCACTTTGACTACGGCAAGGTTATTGCACCAAAAACAATCCTTTTCCTTCATTTTGGCTCCCCATAATGCAACAGAAACACATCGGAAAAAGCTTGAGGTAGGTGAGATTTCTGATGATTAGGCTATGGGAGTTCCTGTTTTTGTCATGGCACTGTTGTAAATAAAGTGAGTTGCATTGAAAAGTCGCAGGAGTCTTACTTTCCGGTGTGCGCCGAAGTTCCTAACTCATTTGTTTGTTTTGCGAGATTTCTGATGATGTCAGAAGATGACCACTCAATAGGCCATTTTTCTGCACACCAGCGATCTTTGTAAAAGATCCTTTTCTTTTTCCAGGGGATTTGGATTGTCTTCTTTTCTTGCTGGACGAAGCCAACTCTGGACTTAGGGGCATATTTATAAAGCTTTGTTAAGTTTTCGCTGCCGTTTTCCCTGACATTTCCGCATAAATCGCGTTTAACGCGATATATGAATGCCCGAAAACGGCTGCGAAAAGTTAACGAGGCGTTAACCCTTCGCGCCGATACTTACCTGTTACCACTGCTTCTATTTATAAAGCGGCGGTAACTGTTTCGCACTGCTAGAATCAGTGCTTTTGCTGCGCCACCCTGAAGGTGGCGAAAGCAGCCGATACTAGCTTCCCTGCTGCGGGGATGGGCAGGCAACTCACGGCGGGTGGTCGCACTCACCCTGGGAGGCACGCCCACCTCGCCCTCGACCACCCGCCGCTTCCCAGCAGCCTCTCCCAGCCCCTTCCCCGCTCACGGCAATCTCGGAACAGGAGGCTAGGAGGGGCTGCCGGGAAGGGGCCGCAGCGGGTGGTCATGACCGCTCGCTGCGCACCCCCTCCCCGCAGCCCCTCCAAGCCCCCTGCCCCGCCGCTGGCAGGGAGGGGAAGAGAAGGCCCGCTGGGAGGGGTGGAGGCACCCTCCAGCGGGGCCCTGAGAAGGGCCTTTGGGGCTTAAGGGATCCCGCAGCTTGAACCGGGACCCCCCCCCGGCCCTTGCGGCACTGACAAGTGCCTTTGGCGGGGGTTGACCCCAGTGTGTGGCTCTTAAAAGAGCCCTTGGCGGCATCTTCTTTCTTCCAGTCCCGGCGACACCAACTCCGCTGAGGCCACTGACCCCCGAGAGGTACCCCTGAGGCCGCCAGGGTACCCCTGGCGGGCGCCGGCGACCTCAACGAGGCCGATGTTGACGGCGTCTTGATCCGACGCGACGTCTTCGGGCTGGCGACACCAAACCCACTTAGGTCGCCGATGCCAGGCAAACTCACTGCGGCCGTCAGTGAGCCCGCTGGCACCGCCGGCCTCAGTGGAGCCGATGTTGCCATCCACTTCTTCTATCTTTAGCCATCTACTGCGATGGCATCTGAGTTCTGCAGCGAAGTGCACCTCTTTATAAGGTTTGCAGAAAACCCTAATCCATTTCTGATTGGTCAATTTTAATGCTTGGTTTACATGCTTTACATTAACCAATCAGATTTCTGAAAAGTTTTGAAATCTGATTGGTTAATGTAAAGCATGTAAACCAAGCATTAAAAAATTGAACAATCAGAAATGGATTAGGGTTTTCTGCAAACCTTTATAAAGAGGTGCACTCCGCTGCGGAACTCAGATGCCATCGCAGTAGATGGCTGAAGATAGAAGAAAGAAGCGTCTGGCAACATCGGCTCCGCTGAGGCCGGCGGTGCCAGCAGGCTCACTGGCAGGATTATCCACAAGATTCACTTAATGTGATGATACGTGGTCACCTTCGGTCCACGTCCTTCTTTAATAACCAAACTTTTAGTCCAGAGCTATATACAGTTGCTTACTTGAGCGATAAGTACATTCATGCAGGCATGCATGTATTCCAATTCACCGGGTCCTCGAACCGGAGTGTTCAGACCCGCTTGGCTTAGCGGTTTCAGGAGCATGCTCACCTGGGTCCCTCTCAAATGACGTCAGCTCCACACCATGTATACAACAAACAGTTTTCTTAATGAACAGTCCGTGCCTTGCACGTTCAGAAAGTTCTTTTAAATCAAAGTCACTGGGCACTGGAAGACATTGTCACAGTTATATTAAGTCACCACATTTGGACCTGGGCACAGGATTTTAAAATTTGAGTCTTTTATATAACAAATTTTATATTGTATTGTGCATTGAATTATTGTGTGGGTTGTGGCTGGCCAGCCAACTTTTAAATAATTGTAATAGAAGGTTTATATAGTTGGTACTATAATTGTACTTAAGGGTCTATGAATAAAACTGAATCACCCTTTTTTCTTCTAATCTCTTTTGGGTTATTTTTTTCCTCTTTGAGGGTTTTTTTTTTTGGTAATCTTATTTAGATGCTCCTATTGGAGCAGTTTATGATAGTCTGATTGGGATCCAGACTATCACCCTGTATTTTTATAATAATTTATCATTACTAAATCTGAAAGAGAGCTTATTTTTTATCTTTGGTATATGTTTACTAACACCTCCCCTTGGCAACTAGTGTACACCAATAAGTTCCCAGCTGGTGAGGGAAAAAACCCATCGGCCAAGGCCCGCCCCCAGCACAGCCGTTTTGTTGCCAGGCTAACATATCACCTGATGACTAACAGACACCTCCTACTATTCAGTTCTTTCAAATTTGAACAGACACTGCAGGACAACAATAAGAAGCAGAGGAGTAAGGTGAGGATTTTTTAACACCACACAGCGGGGCCAGTAGTGGTTTAAATTTTAGCTTTGGGGGTGGACATGCCCTTTAAGTGTGTATAGCAATGATCAATAACAATAGAAAAACATTATCTAGTTATGTCATTCCATACTGTACATGTACTGACAGGCCATGTTTATTGCATGTTAAGATTGTTCACCAACAGAAAATAAAATAATACCCAATATTAAGACAGGGAGCATACAAGGCACTGTATGTATGCCCATGGTGGCACTTTCTGTTGGTGCTTTGCTTAATTAGCAAATTAGGAAATAAAGACCCATTTCTAGCTACTGTAAGTGCCACACAACAGTCACATTTTTATTGTTCCAATAAACAGTTTGCTTAAAACATGGTATTACATTTAAAGGCATAGTGCTCTGTGAATTAATAAATGTCTGAACACATGGTTTGTATAAACATTCTTTGAAGCTTTTTATATTCTTTCAGTAGCAGTGTACATGTAGAAAGGGCAGTAAGATAGTTATTGCCTTGGTCTCTGTTTATGCTAAGCTGATCAGATGGTTTTGTCAGTGTCTCACATCCAAATATATTGTTTATGACCAGTTAGCAAAAGTGTTTTTAATAAGGTGTGACGGAGTATCTGACACATAGTGCTATGGGGATTACATATAATAGAAGATGTATTATTTAGCCCTGTGATACACTGATATACACCGCCAATCTGGTGGCTTACTGGTGTTCTGTTTGCAGCAAGGAATAAGATCCCACAAGTTTGTTTCAGATAGTAAGAAACTGTATTGAAACAGTCCGGAGGCAGTCCTACATATGAGAGACTGTAGTTATTGTCTAAAGGGCCAGTGTATACTGATCTTTTGATTTCATTTCTAGTGCTGCTAACATTACTATTTTGTCCTGGAAGACAATATGGTTCATATTAAAATTGGATGCACACATCTAGCAAAGTAAATGTACAAAATGTACATACTGTATAGTCATTACACTTTAGTATTTAGCTTTCACTGAAACTGAAACTGAACATGTTGCTGTTTAAACAACAGAGGGAGATATGGTATAATGCAACCCAATGCTTTTAATAATAATAGGTATTTATCTCTGGGCTTACCTCAGATCACCATCCTTTCAAGGCATGTGTGCCAGTCTGGGCTAACTCTGTCTGTACACTAAGGCCAGAACCTGGCGAATGTGAACATGTACTTCTTGCAGAGCGTATTTTTTGGTTGGTTAGAACTATAGATGGCCGAACTTTATAAATTTTGGTCCATTTTTAAACTTTCGAACTTCTAAAAAAGTTCGAAAACGGACCAATTAAAATCAATGAGGAGTAAATATTTAGGAAAGTTCAAAGGAACTTTCCGAAATATAACAAAGTAAACATACTGTACAGGCCTTTGGGACCTGGGAGATGGTCTGGGGAAGACGTCTGTGCACGGATAACAGCAAAAAACGGACACTTGCATACTACTTCCGGTTTTCTTGGGCTGCTTTTGAAAATCCTCGAACGTTCGATCGCAAGTTCAAGGATTTCCAAACATTCTGTAAAACTCGAACGGCGATTCTGAAAATCCCCAAATTGGCTGCCCGAGGATTGACGAACGTCCGACATTCCCATGGCTGGACATTTGGGGGTCCCCGCAGCTCGAAACCGGCACCCTCTCCTGGGTCCTTAAAAGGATCATTGTGGCCTGAAAAGGGCCCTTTGGGGCTTAAGGGCTCCAGCAGCTCAAAACCGGGACCCCCCTCCCTGGCAATTATAAGTGCCTTTGCAGCACTAAGAAGTGCCCTTGTGGCCTTAACAAGGGCCCTTTGGGGCTTAAGGGTCCCTCGGCACTGACAATTGCCTTTGTCGGGGGTCCTGCAGCTCGAACCAGGACCCCCCTGGTCCTAAAAATGACCTTTTCAGGTCTCTGGGTCTTGCTGTCACCAACGCTGGGCGATGTCACTGCAGCCGCCAGTCTCACCACCGGCGCTGGTGACATCAACCTCTTAATCCGAAGTCTTGCCATCAGCTGCAATGACTTCTGAGCTGAGGATTTACGCGAGTCCGGAAAATCAAACTAGTTTGAGTACAAACTAGTTTGAATAGTTGGAGTTCGTCTAAACTCATAAGGTTCGGCTCGAACTCGGGTTCGAGTTCGGTTTTGTGTCCATCTCTAGTTAGAACCAGACACAAGCAGAGGGTGGGGCGAACTGTACCAGCAATTGAAATTTCAGATAAAGTTTTGCAGGTAAGCTTCCGGAAACCTGCAGGTGTGGACCAAGTGGTTAAGGTCCTCCACCCAGAGCAGGATTATCTATTAAGGCAACCTAGGCGGGTGCCTTAGCACCAGTAAACACCAGGGGGTCCTGCTTTAGCACTACAGCCATAAAACACAAGAACAAGGGGGCCCCACATATCAGCCATACCCAGGGTCCAATTTGATTAATCTATCCCTGCCTGAACCTGACTACTATTATTGGGGGACGACAACAATAAAGTTGCCCTTTAAAATAACCTTATGAAGACAGAAATGTTAACAAAAGATTTGTTTATGTTCAGTAATCATTTTGATGAATTTTTAGAGAATTGGTAGGGTATCTCCACTGTCAAAAACAAAATTTTGGTATTCAGTTTTATTGAAAAACGGGAGGTAAAGGAGCTGTGTCTTACCTCCTGTTCTTCAATAAAACCTGCAGGAGCTGGGAACAAAGGTAAGAAACGTACCTGATCTCTCACTCCTTGTAATTAATTGTGTAATTAATTGATTAATCTTCTCTTGATTAATTGGGGGTGATAATCACCTTTCAATAAAAGAAGCTGCAGCTCTTCTTCTATTATATCACAAACAGTTTATTGAGGCTTTCCTTCACACATATATAAAGATATAAAAATATAGTTTTGGCTTACATATAGTATCTTAGTCCATCAAGCCTGGAGAGAGTAATATGAAGTTTAGCATTAAGGTTGATCTTGGTTCTCCTTTCTTTCTTTCGTCTTCTCCTTCCTCTCTCGTCTTCTTTTGTCTCAAAATATGCACCTCTTGATATACCCTGCAAACTCTTGCCATGTGTCACGTGGACACTACCCATACCTTATATGACTATTCTGTCCCCTCCTAGGTCCAAGAAACCAATTCAAACCAGAAAACCGCATCACAGGCCCATTACCATACCATCTCACGCCTAGTGGGCGCAGTTAAAGGTGAACTTTCACCCAATTAAGGGGAAATCTCCTCATATCAAAGCACAGCACGCATGTGCAGGGTAGCACCCCCCTTGGACTCAATTAGCCTCACATTACAATGCCTGTTGCACAGCTGTCTTTCATCAAGGCCTTGAGAGTATGGTCATTGTATGGTGTCTAGCCTTGGTAATTCTGGCTGGACCCAGGGGAGCGACAATATATAAACATCACATTCCTTTGTAGCTGGACTTAACTAACTAAAAAGATATTAACCCTTTCTTACACTCCTCCACCATGTAGTCTGACAGGTCCCAACAGACTTAGTATTCTATATGCATGCGCAAGTGTGATGCGCATGTGCATAAATACAGAGTCTGTCGGGACCTGTCAGACTACATGGCGGAGGAGTGAGTGAGTTAAATACCTTACCTTATCTCCTGGCTCCTACAGGTTTTATTGAAGAACAGGTGGTGAGACAGCTCCTTGTGGAGATCCCCTTTTAAGAAAAACCTTTACTATATAAAAAGACCAAACGTACATTATTATATACACATTGTGTAGTTTTTTTAAAATAAAAACCTGCGCTGTTGTTACTTCAGTAACTGAGTAGCCTAATAAGAACTAAGAACAACAAAAAAAGCATAGATTGTTGTAATGTGACTTAGAATGTAGAAATGTATTATGATCTAATGAGTCATTCCCGCACATTTGGACTTTTGAGTTTAACTGCTTTTTGCTCGAGCAGTTAATGAAGTACAAGAAATCTGACAGTTTTGTTTCATACCAATCATTCCACTCAATGGTACAATTTTCTGCTCAATGGCTCTCCTGTTCATCCGTAGCTCTCCTTCTTGAGTTCTTATTCCCACAGGCAGACACTGCAAACATTGCTAAAGGATTTAATTTTTATTACTTCTGTGAATCAACTGCTACGTGAAAGCGGATTTTGTTGTTAGGACTCAATATTTCTTTTGATATGTAGAAAATGTTCCTATCCTTACAAGCATGTACTTAGTAAGAGAATTTTTTTTCTCTGTTTCTCCGTTTTACTGTTCTAACAAATTTTATTAACCTCTTATCGTAAATCTGAATATTACTAACTACTCCCTTTTATGAAGGGACAGATTTACATCCCAAAAGACTATACTTTGCAAAAATGTGTCAACTGCAAAGAACATAAACTTTTTAAAATATTAAAGGGGAACATTGGGCCCTATCATAGTTTACCTGTGTGTGTGTGTGTGTGTGGCGGGGGGGGGTGTTCCAGTGATTCCTAGTTATGCTACTGCCCATACTGCCTTCCTATTTCCCTATTTCAGTACAAGTGCCCTGTCTTATGTGAGGTGCACTATGCTGTCACATGGGTAGCACACCAGACAACATTGTCTGCTCCTATAATCAATCTTAGCTGGGTGACTCCCAGCTAAGTGAACGCATTACACTTCATCTGTTCTCAACAGATCTAAGCTTCCTAGAAGCCGACAGCCAATCATTTAACAGCACAGAGATCCTTCCTCTCCCTAATACAGAACAGGGTTTTCAATAAACATTTTGTGTAAACATATTTAAATCCTCCAGTCCCTTACAATGATATACTCCTTTTCTTTTCAAACAAAAAGAAAAGTAATCTTTGCAGTGTATTTCTAAGATAGCACAGATGTAAGAAACAGAATATTAACATTTTATTAAAAATTAAAAGTAAGACTGGGAAATTGAACCAGCAACCTCATGTACTTTGTCTTGCTTAAAGCAATGCTCTATACCACTATCCCAATAGAGTTACCAAGTAGAAATCAGCACATGTAGAAACTTTATTTTTCACAAGGGACATAAGGGGGGGGGAGAAAGTATGGGGATTTGAACCCATGAGCTAATGGGTTGTATTTTTCTAAAATATGTGTTTAGACGGGTAAGTCACCACTGCACATGCAAAGAACTGCAGGGTAACAACTGCAGGGTAACAAGCAGTTTTCAAATCTAATAAATGGCTTCCCCATAGGTATGGAGACATCTGTATAAAAAATACATGCATAGAGACAGTAAATACTGGGGTCAGGGGCGTGGCTCTTTGATGACTACATGGGCTGTGAATTTTACTGGCAACAACATAGAAGCCCTCTTAGTTACAGAATCTGTTACTTACAGTAGATGTACTAAATGCAACTTACTAGAAACAAATCTTACAATGTATAGGTGTTCTGGGGAGAGAAAGAGTTCATATTAGGATTTAAAAAAATGAATTTTAGTTCTCCTTTAACAGTGCAGGGGTACTGGAAGTTTTTTAAACACAAGAATGGTAAAGGTGGAGGAGCATTAATCTTACCCTACAGTCTGAGTGGAGCTCCACGTCCGCGGCCCGTTCAGCAACAAACCGCTCCAAATCCAAGTCCAAATCCGTAATGTGTGAAAGACGGATTCACTTTATTAAAGGCTTTCTAAAAACATCTCAAAGTGTGATCCCAAAATGGTGCAGAAAAACACACACAAATGCCACATGCATTTCATGACTACCGCCATTTCCTCAGAGGCTGTAGCGGAGGCTTTTTAAAAGACCAATGTGCTGTAAATTTAAGCACCACAAATAGGGGAACAAAAGGGGGATGAGATAGCCAGCCACCCCTTCAACCACAAACGTCCCAGACACAAGCCTTCTGCACCTAATGGAAGTAGGAGTAATTGCAGCTCCAATAAGCCATTTTTTACTAAACCCTATGGGGAATTTGCTGCGCCTTTTGTTAAACATATTTAGGGTGAATACTTTTGAAAGTGAAAGAGTAAATGTTAGATTTTCATATCTTTCTATAAAATGTAGAACAATTTAGTTGGCAGTAGGATTTCTTTATGATTATACAAAAAGAATGATCACTGTTCATCTTATTATTCTGAACATTTTTGAAGCTTTACTGTTTATTGTTTGGTACATCATGGACTGAACAGAGCAGTTAACGTTTAATAAGTGTTAGAAACAAAGCAGTATATTTTAGCTTTATAGTCAGTATCACACAGAAAATGTCACTAATGTTTTCCTGTTTCTTTTCGCTCATGCAACTCTAATGTTGCCATTATTTTTCCGAACAGTTTACAGTTAAGTAAGTCTCACAGTAAGAAGGTCCCGAATTATTCAGAATTTCTTTTAATTAGACAATTTTCCCTCTCTTTTCTTGAGCATTGCACAGAGGTGATAACAACTGTACACTATTTCTAATCCCATTTCTCAAAGATTAAACAAGAGAAAGTAGTACATTAAAGGACATCTATACTCACCTCCTCCTTGCTCCACACGCACATCGTACCAATGGTAAGGGCCTAAATCACTAGGTCCTCAACGGGTTTCATCTTAGTTAAGCAGCTTTACTTACCTAAAGTTTCCATTGCTGCTCTTGTCCTCTCCACCTCCCTCAATTCGTCTGCAATTATGCCAATTAGAAGGCCCTTTCTGCAAGGAGTGCTTCTTCCTATTGGCCCCATCGATACCCCTGGATGTAAGTAAAGCTGCTTAACAGAGAACCCAGGAGATTGGCTCTAGCAGTTTAGATCCTCACCCTGGGTACAATCAATGGAAATAAGAAGTGGAGCATGTACACCTTAAAACAAAAAAAATGGTCACTCAAAAAAAATGGTCACTTGTCATTTATTTCCCACTAAACCTTGGTTGCCAGACCAAGCAGGGACCAAATCCTGAGTCCTGAAATCAGGTCTGAAATCCGTCCTACAGAGGGAACTGTCAGCCCTGCCCCCAGAACGCTAACTCCCTCCATCGTTACGCTCCTAACTATGTCCTGCCCCTAACTCTGCCTACCTACTCTCCGTTACGTGTACTGTGACATCACTGCCCTTCCCGCTCTGGGGTGGTGAAAATCTGGAAACCCTGGCCTAACCCCAACTGCTATTGTAACACTATAATACATCCCATTCTAACCAGATATTTAATTAGTATTAAGTATTGTCTATGTTCTTTACCTTTCTGACATAGGTTGCCACCTCCTAGACCAGCAAAATTAACTTTTAGGTGCTTGAGCCTGTTCAAAGGAGGCAGCAGGGCTGTGATGTCAGAAGTCAGAACCCCAATTGACTTGATCAAACTGTGTAAGTAAATTTAGAAGCATTTTTGGTAAAATGTGTTGGGGGTGCCTATGTAAAATTAAATTTTTGGTTTTTTTTTAACATTAATTTTTATTTGTTTTTAGTTTCAAGTAAATAAATACATACATACATGTATAATTGTACATTCCTATGCATTTCGTATCTATCAATCTTAATACATTAATGGGGAGGGGGGGATAGGGGTAGGGGAAGGGGGGAAAAAGGATTGGGTTATCGGTTTGGGGGGGGGGGAAAGCAGATTTTTCAATTGTTTCTCAACAATTATTGAGCTGTTTCAAACATTGGGTATATTTTGCTTCTTCTTGTTTTTCTTTTCTTCCTTCTTTTTCTTTTAGCAGTGTCTTCTTATTTTTCAGGTTTGGTTGTTTACTAAGTCATTGATAGAGGATCCGTATACCACCATTCCCATTTTTTATAGAATCCTTCAAAGTTGTTTTGTGAGATGTAAAACATTTTTTCGTAATGCATATTTTTAGATAGTATAATTTGTGTTTCTTTTATTGTAGGTACTTTGGATGTTTTCCATTTTTGGACTATTAGTGATTTTACTGCGGTGAGTATATGAGTATTTTGAATATGTTTGAAATCATATTTTGAATTTTGTTCCATGTTTTTTTTTATTTTGGGGCAAGTCCACCATATGTGGAAGAGTGTTCCTGTGTTTTTTCATAGTCTCCAGCATTCTGGGGATGTGTCTTGATACCATTTTGCTTTGAGGTATGGTGTTATGTGCATTCTGTTGGTTTCCCAGTGGGTTGTGCATTTGGATAGTTTAAATGGAATTATATATGTTGCTTCCCATTGGTTTTCTTCTATTGAGATTTGTAGGTCTTCTTGCCATTTTTATATGAAGTTAAATGTTTTATGGTCTTGAGATTCTGTTAGTATTTTATAAAATTTTGATATTCCTTTTTTTGTGTAAGTTGTTTTTGTAAAATATTCTCCTGTTGGTAAAGGAGTTATTGTTTGGTATGTTTTGTTTTTGTTTATGAAGCTGTGTATTTGTAGATATTTATAGAATTCTTTTTTGGGTAGATGGTGTTCTCTTCTGAGCTCGTTATATATTATTGGTATTTCGTTCTTAAATAGGTAATCTAAGTTGAGTATTCCCCTGTTTTTCCAGTTTTGGAGTTTTAAGTCTGGGATGACTAGTTCTAAGCTTATTATATCTATATATTTTATTATGGATTTTATCCAAATGTCTTTTTTTGTTGGTGTGTTCCAGGTTTTGATTGTTTGTTGTATGATAATATTTTGGATTAAGTGTTTTAGTGGTTTTAAGAGTATTGCTCCTAGTAGCTGTGATAGGGATTTGATTTCTGGATTTTGTTTTTGTATGATATTTAGTTCTATTGTTGTCCATTTTTTGTTATGGTCGTTTGTCCACCAAGATTTTGTTTGTTCCAGTATTGATGCCATGTGGTATTTTGGTAAGTTAGGTAGGGCCAGTCCTCCTTTTGCTTTGGGTTTCATTAGTGTTTCATTTGCTATTCTAGTTCTTTTATTGTTCCTTACAAATTTATTTATAATAGATTGTAGTTGTTTGAAGAATTGGTTGGGTATGTCAATTATTATTGTTCTCATTAGGTATAGTATCCTAGGTAGGATATTCATTTTTATAATCGATATTCTTGCATACCAAGTTAAAAAGTTGTTGGATTATTTGTTTAGTTCTTTTTTAATTGTATTTAATATTTCTAGAAAGTTGTTTTGATACAGTAATGAGGTGGGTTTCGTTAGTTCTATACCTTAGTATGTCATTGATGTGTCGGCCCATGTGTATGGATATCTTGCTTTTAGTAGTAATTTTAGTGTTAATGAGATGTAGATTTTTGTTTGTTGATTTTGTAGTATGAGAGTTTAGTAAAATTTTCCATTATTTTTTATAGTACTATCAGTGATTTGATTGGGTTTGTTATAGTTAGTATAATATGATCTGCAAAGAGATTTAGTTTGTATTCCTGATTACTAATTTTTATTCCTGTTATATCTTTGTTTTCTCTAATTAATTGGGCCAGTGGTTCTATTATTAGTGCAAAAATTATGGATGATAATGGGCATCCCTGTCTTGTTCCATTTGTAATTTGAAATGGTTTTGAGTATATATATTGTATAGTTGAGGGTTTTGAGTAAAGTGATAATATAGCTTTCAGGAATTGTTCTTTTATTCCGAATTTTATTAGAGTTTTCTCCATGTATGTCCAATTGACTCTATCAAATGCCTTTTCGGCGTCTAATGTAAGGAATATTGAGGGTATATTGTTATTTTCCACCCAGTTTATAAGGTTTATTGTTCTTCTTGTGGCATCATATGGTTGGCGTTGTGGTATGAAACCTACTTGATCTGGGTCTATCAGGTCTGGTAGGAGTAGTGATAGTCTGTTAGCTAGAATTTTTGAGTATATTTATATGTCTGAATTGATTAATGATATTGGTCTGTAATTTGTAATTATTGATGGGTCTTTTCCTGGTTTTAGAATTGGTATTAGTAGGGATTGAATCATTTCTTCTGGCAATTTGTCTGATCTAATTGTTTCGTTGTACATTTTGTGTAGGTTTGGGTTTAGTATTTGGTTGTATGTTATGTAATAATCGTTGGTGAAGCCATCTTGTCCTTGTGATTTGTTTTTTTGTAGATTTTTGATTGTTTGTTGTATTTCTTGAGTTGTGATTTCTTTATTCAGTAGTTTGTTGTCTTCTTCTGTTATTGTTGGTAATTTTAGTCTTCAAGAACTACATTTCAAGTCCAGTTGATCTAATTGAATACAACAGATATGTTTAGTATATACCTTTTATTTTTAATCATATCATAGGTGTTGTATACATATATATTCAAACAAATAACATTTTTATAACCATATATACATATTTAAAGGGAGAAACGCGGAAATAATAATTTAAAAAAATTGTATATCTGACATCACCAACATATCAATTTAGTTTCGCCTGAGCAGCGCAGATGTATTTTTATCTTATCTTATCTCATCCTTTTCCCCCTTCCCTCTTTTTTCTCTTTCTTCCAATCTCCTCTTTGATGTTGGTTGTGAGGGGTGGTTCCCCATCCGTGTGCCCACACAGTTGTTCTCTCATTATCACTCAGGAGTTATCAGCATATTATATAATAACATAAAAAAAATCATGGCATTTAACATTTATGCGTTTTTCACATTTAAAATAATAATGTTATCATCTCCGTGTGTGTTGTATTCAGGGGAGTGAGTGACTCATGAGGCAAAAAAAAACCAACAAAAAAAAAACAACAACACAATTTTGTTCGATATTTTAAGCATTTCAGACAGATATCGTTAGTTATTCTTATCATGGCAATTAACATTCGAAAAGAAAAAAGCGTTTTTCACATTCAAAATAATAATGATTTCATCTCCCTGTGTGTTGTATTCACACTATCACGGGGTGCACCTGAAGTGAAGTGAGTGACACATGAGACAAAAAACCACAATAGCATATCTGACACCTCCAACATATCATTCTAGTTTCGACTGAGTAGCGCAGATGAGGCCCCGGTTTTATTTCAAGTATTTTTATCTTATCTTATCTCATCCTTTTTCCCCTCCCCTCTTTTTTCTCTTTCTTCCAATCTCTTATCTCTGGTGTTGTTTGTGAAGGGTGGTTCCCCATCTGTGCCGCCCACACAGTTGTTTTCTTATAATCACTCAAGAGTTATCAGCATATTAATTAATAACATATTTGGTAAAGTAGCCGTATTCATTTTTTAATTTATTTTTATTATTTGGTTTATTGCTTTTGTTAAGCAAACTTTACTTTTCTTTATCTCTCCTCCCTCTCTCTCCCTTCTTTTAAGGTATATCTTTTACCTTTGTCCTTCCACCTGCCATGTTATCATCTCCGTGTGTGTTGTATTCACACTATCACGGGGTGCACATGAAGGGGAGTGAATTACAAAAAACACAAAAAAAAAAAAAGGATTTCCAATTTTTCCCTTTTAGAGATAATAACAATGTTCAATATTTTTGTCATATTAACCTTTTTTCATTAAACGCTATATATGTACTTATATGGAGGCGGGGGGAGAGAAGAGAAGGGTCATTCCCTCTCATTAGTATGTTGCTTAGATTTTTGCGTTAAGCATATCAGGAGCCACATCTGAGCAGTATTTATAGTTTTGGTTGGTTTTTGCTTTCCCTTTAAAGTTTTTATTTCTTTTTGGCTCCTGTGTAGTTCCATATAATAGTCCATCCTGTTCTTTTTCTTTTCCTCTCCCTTTCCTCTCTCTCCCCTCCCCCCCTCCTCCTCTTCCTATTGTTTGTTTATTGTTTTTAGGTATATATTATTTAGTTCTTTTTGTCCAAATGTATTTTTATGTCCATTTCCTTATAAAGTTCCTGATATTTAAAGTCAATTTACCGGTTTTCTTTCCACTCCGGTGTAATTTGTTTGGGGAGACTGAGGTTGGAGAGGGGGTTTCTTAGTTTTTTTGTTGCTTTAATAGTTTCCATGATTTTAGCAGCTTTAGACCCTCTTCAGGTGAGTTGATTGTGAAGTTATTGCCGTTTCTAATTGTTTTGTTGGGAATCCCCATTTATATATGATAAGGTTTTCTCTGAGTGTTTTTGTAATTTCCATATATGTTTTTCTTGCTGCCATTGTGGCTGCTTATAGGTCGTTGAATATCTGTATTGTTTTGTATTTTTCTGGGATTGGATCTATTTTTCTCATTGCAAATAATATTTTTCTTTGATTGTAAAAAAAGTGCATCCTTAATATTGTGTCCCTTGGTGCATTTTCGGGGGCTGATTTTGGCTTGTAGATTCGGTGTGCTCTATCCATTAGTAATTCCTGTGGTGAGGCATAGTACTAGTAGTTGGAATAGTTCTGTTAAGTAGTTTGTTAGTTCGTTTGTTTTGACTGTTTCTGGGATGCCTCTTACTTTCAGATTATTTCTTCTGCTTCTGTCTTCTAAATCAGCTAGTTTTAGCTTTAGTGTTGTAGTGGTTTTGTCTAAGTCGTTGTGTGCATCCACCAGTGAGTTGAATGCGTCTGTAAATTCTTCCATTTTTTTTCAGTATGTGCTGTACGTAGTACAACTACATCTTTTTTGATTGTGGAGAATATTTCTGTTATATCTGACATCATTGGCCTTGCATGTGTTATCAGCATTTCCTTTAAAATGGAATCTGTTACAGGCATTTCTGATACTGGGACCTTTGCCATTATTTCAGTTAATGAAAGTTTTGGTTCTTCTGTTTTTTTGTTTGCTTTGTAAGGGGCTGAGTTTGTTAAGTCAATTTGGCTTTCTGTGTTTTCTTCTATATTTTCATTTAGTATACTTTCTTGTGTAAGTTCTCTTCTGTTTTGTTTTGTACTTTGTTTAGTAATTTGTTTGTTTGTACCTTTTTTTTTCCAGGTGAGTCTGTCTCCTGTCTGCTGCTGGGAGCTGGAGATGAATCCAGAGTTGTGTCTGCGCCATCTTGGATTTTGTCACACATCTCAGTCCCTGCAGTGTAGAAGTCTGTAAGTTTGCCATTTTTGTTTTTTTCTCCTTGCCTCTTGCCCATATTTGTTGCCAGTATGTTTTGGTGGCTGGTGGTTGGCTTTGGGAGTTTCCTTAGTAGTTTTTTGTTGTGTTAAACCCTTGGTTTGTGGACTAGCTCTTTCAGTGAGCTACCATCTGCACCAGGAGTTATGCCACGCCCCCATGTAAAATTAAGTTAAGAGGATGGACATGCCCCTTAATCAAAAGTTGGTTGGACTTTCAATATAATTTTATTCGTTTAAACGATATTATAGTGCTTATCAAGTTTTAAAAAAAGACAGTTAAAATGAAAGTGCCTGGGGATTGGTAATTTTTAACTCCCAATATAATTTCTGTGAGGAGCACAAGCGTGTAGTAAACTGCTTCTGCCAGGCTTTCTCAGTGCTTCAGCACTATCTTTAATACAGGAAAGCCCAGGACACTAACCTGTCAGATGAAAACTGTACATGCTGGTCATATTGGGAGGCAATTGTACCTTTGTGCCCATAATACTTTTCACTTTTAAACAGTTAACATTTACAGTGTAGTAATCCTTCAAGTCTTATCTGTAATGTGCATTTCACGGGTAGATTAAAGACACTTCTACAAAATACTTTTGGCAAATTTTTGAATTACATAATCTGTATCTGTATTTATTTATGTTTTAAATATTTTTAATTTTTGAAGAACATGGAGATGAGTTTATCATACACTTTTATTAAAACAACATGGTACAGAGTTGCAGGCAGAGGATAATGTAAACACTGTTTGCCATAACTAAGCCTATCCCAGAACAAGGATATTTTAAACCTCAAATGCACCACCTTACATTTATTAGCATTGTGTGTATATTTCTTAGCATATGTATTTTAAAAATTGCCTATATTACATTGTTAATCACTAAATATAAATAATATGTCATATTGTTATTCCTATTGTATAGTAGCTGGTATGTTCTTTCTTTCTCATGCGTTCTTGTGAATTTTAATGTTCCTTTTAGGCTTTTTATTTTATTATAAAAAAGAAACATCCATTTAACATGCTTTTCTGTGTCCTTTTGCTTTAAATGTGCGGCGAAAATTGGACAGGATATTGTTATCATATACAGCAAAATGGCAAATGCCTCAATATAATTACTTTATTCTTTCTGACTTTAAAGGATAACTAAAACCAAAGTAAAGTTTCAGTGTTTCCAAATATTTCATTTGGCTTGAAAAAGCCAAATTACTATTCTTTCTATTTCTTCTTCTTCTTCTTGGACCGTATCTCCTCCCACAGTTTTTGAGCTAGAGACATGAAATTCGGTACAGACGTGCGGGGCATATATGAGAAGTGTGCTATCTTCTAGCTAAGGAATCCGCGGGAGCGTTACGGCGTTATCTGTGAATTTCCAAATATTTTTTCCCATAGACTATAATGGTAACAATCCTCAAATGTGGATATTTCAAAACAGTTTTTTTCATGGTCATAAATACAAATGGTGATACCCCCAACCGCCCACACAGACCCAGGTACACCCACCTACTGACCTAACTTTCCATTCCCATGGAAGCCATATTTAAAGGGTAACTAAAGTCAAAAAAACTAATTTAGATTTATCCTCAATAAAAGTTGCTTTATGGTTATAAACACAAAAAGACTACCTCCTCAACCGACCCAGGTACACACACTACTAATCTACTTATCCATACTGTGGCAGCCATACTTAAAGGGTAACTAAGTAAAAAAAAAAACTAATTTAGATTTATCCTCAATAAAAGTTAGTTTTATGGTTATAAACACAAAAAAGACATAGCCCCTCAACCAGACCAAGGTACACACACCTACTAATCTACTTATCCATGACTGTGGCAGCCATACTTAAAGGGTAACTAAAGTCAAAAAAATTAATTTTGATTAATAATAAAAAAGGTTGGGTTTTTTTACCCCCCATGTGGCACAGCTACATACACCTACTGACCTACCCCTACATCACTGTTGCAGCCATACCTAAAGGGTAACTAAAGTTAAAAAAAAAATTTTTTTGACCAATCATCAAAAAAGTTTGTTTTTTTAACCCTCAACCGGACACAGGTACACATACCTACTGATCTACTTATCCATTACTGTGGCAGCCATACCTAAAGGGTAACTAAAGTAAAAAAAATGTTTGACCAATCATCAAAAAAGTTTTTTTTTTAACCCACAACCCGACACAGGTACACACATCTACTGATCTACTTATCCATTACTGTGGCAGCTATACTTAAAGGGTAACTAAAGTCAAAAAAGAGAGATTCAATAAAAGTTCTCATCATTGAAAATGGTGCTAATTTTGCCCTAACCAATCAGATGTTAGCTTTCTGATTGATTGGATCAAAATTAGCACCACTTTGGGCTGGGTACACACAAAAGTTTTTTTTGTCCCAAACAAGCGTTCACTACAAACTCATCATTCCATTATTGAGTTTTAAAATCTGCAGCAAACACACATATTCCCTTCCAAAATGCAGCCTTTCAAGCCAAATTCAAAGTTTATACTTAAACTTTCCCTTTCTAGTTATTATTATAATTACTACTTACTTATAAATCAATGGGATTTTTATCAGTTCCCGTGCCCTTAACACCTTTACAGGTGATTAAATAATTTCACAAGCATGTCTATTGAAATATCTAAATGAAAAAATACTCCCAGTCATAAAGAACCATAGGAAATTTGTAAGCTTATCAACAATAATCATAGCCATTGATAGCCACGGGTAGTAGCACTTTTTTTTAAAATTAAAAATATACAAACCATGTCCTGAGAAGATTTTGAGTTTGCTAGTACATAGATCTCCATTTCAGGATGGTGACCTCGACACAACAAAACTTACTGGATTGTAAATTTTTATAGCCAATTTTACTCCCTGTCAAAAAACAGATGGCGGTAGACAGAAATGGGACTGGGAGGGATTAGGTTGCTATTGACATTGACCATAAATAGGCGGGACCAAGGAGTAGCCCACAAAATCTCCACCAAGCCTGTGGAATAGGCTTACATATAATACGTAGTTTGCACAGCCACTCTTATACACAGCCCACTGAGTGATCAACTGAACACTAATTCCCTCACAAGTCACATGTCAGTAGACATGACAGGAGGTAAAGTACACTGAACACATTCTAAAGCAATATGCTCAGTGGACTGT
Source organism: Hymenochirus boettgeri (assembly GCA_019447015.1). NCBI lineage: Eukaryota > Metazoa > Chordata > Amphibia > Anura > Pipidae > Hymenochirus > Hymenochirus boettgeri. The sequence goes on from CM033469.1 coordinate 75,722,892, forward strand.
GTGGCAATCCCCACATTCTATTGTTAGACAAAATATGTTCCCTGAGGACACAATAATGACAATGTGTTTGAACATCCCCATTGTGCTTCTATATGTTGGGCTCAAGTTACAAGTCAAAAATGTGAAAAGAAAAATAGGCTGTTGGCAAAAATAACTGCTGGAATAAGCTCTTTATTCCAGTGGCAACACAATGTTGATACTGTATTAGGGAGCCTTTATTAACAGTTATTTCTGCAAATGCTTCTTTCACATTTTTGAAATGGCAGGTCCTCACTGCTGGGATCACTTTCTATCCTCTATAATACTTACTTGAAGTTCGCTTTGTGGCTCCATTCTCCACTTAGTCGGCGACTTCGGCCAATCAGAAGACACACCTTGTGGAAGTGGAGCCGGAGCCGCAAAGTAACTATTACAGAGAATTGATAGAATGTAATTCCAGTGGTAAGGGCCTGATCATTTAGGTCCTCACCCTGGGTTCTAAAGACTACTTGGCCAGTGGAACTGCGTGGAGTTGAGTATAGTTCCCCTTTAAATCATGTCTTGTCTTGATCTTGAAAATGTGTTTGTTGTAACAAGAGACATCCAGCAAAATAGCATTTGCATTTTACCTAAAGCTGGCGAAGGGGTGCAGAGTTGTGGGCCATGGGTAATAAAAGTGAAGTGTTCATTCATACATGCAATAAAGAGCATTTGAGTCTCTTATTATTTTTATTATTATTGTGGATTTATACAGTGCCAACATCTTCCGTAGCACTTTACAATTGCATGTATACATTCACATCAGGCCCTGCCCTGAAGAGATTACAATCTAAGCACATTTTTGACACCTACAACCTATCATTATGTCTTTATGATTGTGGGGGAAACCGGAATGGCCGGAGGAAACCCACGCAAGCACAGGGAAAACATACAAACTCCTTGCAGATGAGTCCAAGGGTGGAATCGGACTTCAGCTCTGCAAAGCATCAGTGCTAAACCACAGAGCAGTGTAAAACTCCCCCATTATTCTTCGGTTATTTTTATAGTCAAGAGCTAGCTCCTTACTCTTGGCTGATGAACGGGGCATTGGATAAGAACCTGATCAACATATCCATCATATAATACAAACACAATCTTTCTTTTCTTAAAATTGCTATCAACACTTTTTTCAGCAATGCACATCTATTACATGGAATATGCTATTTGCTAAAATATCAATACTGTCAAGGTTCCATGATTTCCTGCATAACCTGCTAAATTAGTGACTATCACTGCCCACAGCCAGCATGTAAGTCTGTTAATTCAATTCCCATGTATTTGCAGCTACAATATCTACTAGGATGATATGGTTCTGGCTGACTTATTTAACAAATACACACTTCCGAACTTTAGATTTGGATTTTTTTTATCTTATTTGAAATATTTAATCTTTGTATAGTGCATTAGAGCTCAGTGATTCTAACAAAATGATTTCTTCCTTTGTTAAGTACCTCACTTTACCCTGAAGATAATGGTTACATGAAATGGCCTATTTGGTGCACCGAACAGCATTTTGTAGCTTTTTAGAACTGTTATAGAATGTAAGGTAGTTAAAAAGAAAATAAAAAACTGAATGATGAATAAATAAAAAGCTAGGAAGGGAGAGGAGAGACAGGCAGACAGACTATCAAATACACGCATTTGGGAAATCCACATGTACTGTATATTATTTTCGGCCTATACCTAAACCCCTAGAAGCCATGTTTCTTGACCAACCATTTTGTTTCAATGCCCAGTTACAGCATTCATTATGCTATGTCACACGATGTTTTAGAAATCTTTTGATCCAGCATGGTAGAGATTTGGCATAATTGTTTTCTTGGTCTGTAAAATTGTCTAGACTGTCTTTTTCTATTTACATACGGATGAACGTGTTAATATATTTCCTGGCATCATTTACAATAATCTCTACTAAAGTGGCCACGGCAGGAATAACGTTACTTTATTTACTTTTACAGTGGAAGCACTTGCTAGGTTTCTCATTTTCTAAAAGAATTAGCTGGGTTCTAATTTACTTTACTTTAACTGGTGGTATCTCTCGCTACATTTCAAAATCTTAAATAAGAAAAGGTGAAAGAAGTGAAAGATGGTGGCACACTTTGCACAGAGCAGTGATTTATGCCCATGCCCATATAAAGAGCACTCCAATTTATTATAGTGAACAAGTCACTTTATATTGTAAAATTTTACCATATTAGAATTTGATATGGTGCACTGAAGCCTTAAAAAACATCAAGGCATATGCTGCAGATAAAAAAGGAACACAGTCCTAAATGTATTAAGGCTCATTTACCCAGAGCCGCGCAAATGACACACATGCAGAAACACACACTACACTACTGTCTTGGGCAGTGTTTCTCAACCTTTTTATCTTTTGGGAACCCTTGAAAAAAAAATTGTGTCTCGGGGAACCCCTACACTGATTAATGATTATATATTATTATTTATCTTTTTATTTCTGTCATCAAAATACGTAATTCGTACAAATATAAGTGATAGATCTATAAATATATCTCCATTTAAAAAATGCACTCAGTTCACTGCAGGGGGTGGGTCTATACAGTATCTCTTTATCCTTAAGGAAATGTTAATATCCCAGGGAACCCTTACATAAAAACATTACTACTTATTTTTATTTATCTCGCAGACATCAAAACACCAAACACATAATTCATACAAAAACAGAACATGGATAAATATATAGAAAAATATATTGCAATCATCACAATGGTGGATCCATACAGTTTGTCATAGGACCCCCATGCAACCTCTCAGGAACCCTGGTTGAGAATCCCTGGTCTTGGGTATTGCCTGAAAATTTAAACTATTTTAGAAACCTGCAGAATATGTAAATCTGCCGTGGATCTACATCTAGAGTTAATTTCGGTACTTCTATCTGACCATTATGGAATGGTGTAGGAGATACTGGTGAATTTCCCTTTCTGCAGAGGCATAGAAAAAAACTGCCTTCATTACAGTCTTGAGTTTATATGAATTTGTCACAATGCCCTTTGGTATTAAAAATGCCGGGCCAGTTTTCAAAGTATAAATCATTTACTGGAAGGGCTAGAATCTATTGCTGTAGCTTACCTTGACAAAATAGCTAATCTGACAGTCAAATCAAGTAAATGTCTGGTAGGCATGACAGAAGTTCAGAACTTGGGACACAGATTAAGAGAGGGTTAAAACTGTAAATAGGGAAGGTTGACAACACCATTGCCTTGTTCACTCACCAGACCAAAAGGGTGGTTCTGCTACTCTTTGGAATAGTGGTATACTAAAGAAAATTAAACTAAACTAATTGAATATACCCAAAAACTATTGCAAACCCTATCGTCAGAAGCTACAGAGATAGATCTGGTAGTAAATCGTATCCACAGACTTCCCAAGTCCAAATGTGCACCAACAAATGCACCACGCAATGTCATATTAATACTAAATTTCTATTCAATAAAGGATGGACTTACCAGAAAAATCAGAAACACCAAAACCTTACCTCTGGAATACCAAAAACTAAAATCTTTGGCAGACTTAGCGCCTGCCACAATCACCCAAAAACGACAATTCGTTGAGGTATCTAATGTTTTCAGATCAAGGAGGATCCTATATTCATTGGGGCTTCCCGATTCGCCTTAATATTAACTATGAAGATAAGTGGAGTGGATAATGAAAGAATGATGATACAACATAATATCAGACTCCACATGTACAATCTATCCTTAACCAGCCTGAAAGGAGAATTAAAATGATATGCACTGAACTACTAACTCAAGAGGGAAAGGAGGTGAAAGAATGGAATAAGCAAACTGGTTCCAAAAGACTAAACCGGGGGAGAAGGTTTTACAAAACATAAGCAAGGTGAGGGGAGGAAGAGGGGGGGAAAAAAAGGGGGGGGGGGTACCACCATTCCTCAAATATTGGGAAGTAAGGTAACTGGAATACTACTGAGGGGGTATGAATAACATTGTCCTCAAAAGATTTTACAAACAACTAACAAAGTCCCCATTAGGTCTCTTGAACTAATTTAAGACATGGGATCTCTTAAACTAGCAATGAAATAGGCTAAACAAGATAAACAATAAACAGTATGAAGAAATATTGTGTAGTCAAATGATGTAGTAAATTGCATGATTAATATCTGAAAAATTAATATATTATAAATAAGAGCTTTAGAATAAGTTACCATCATGTAATTCAGTTGATATATAATGTATGAATAATACACTATGGGAAGTTCTCCCTCTCTGTGTCTCTTTTCCAAAATGTGTTCTAAACAATGTAGGGGTGCCAAGTGAATTGAACATAAATAATATGTAAAAATTAAGTTACTATATTGTTGGTTACTATGTTATGTCATGATATATGTCATGGCAATAACTCTCTCCCCTCTTGCTCTGTTTTTGACTCTGCTCTTCCCTGCTCCTACTCTGTACCTTGTATTTTGGTCTTGTATCTCTCCTTGTGCCTTGCCTGTCTGTTTCACTTCGGACTTCTCCAGTATTCCTGGCCTCAGTGCGAATACCTTGCACTCTAAGTTCAGAGGGCAACCATGTTTGGTGAGGCACATCTAGCCTCCCGACAAACAGGGGCTTGTCTATTGGTGAAGATAGTGGTTGTAGATTGGGGTATTCGGACTGAAGGAATACTTGGGAATCCAGAGCGTTACAGCAACAAACACAAAGGGCCTAGTAATCATGTGCAGAAGGAGTTTTGTGTCCAGGACCACTAGAAAGAGGCAACACTAGAAAGCAGCTTTGACATCACAGATTTTCAATAAATTGTTGATTCGGTTGGATACTAAGTTTGATTGGCTGTTAGCTGAGAATGGTAAAATGTCTGGAAAGCTGAGACTGGTAAAAAGACCTGGAAGCTATGAACTGGCTGGAAAATGGAGACTTTTTCCATTGGCTCTTCTTATTGATTAATGCTGAATTTAATACAGAGAAGTGTTTGGAGGGCAAACTTAAAGGGCATCTATAGTGAAAAAAACACATTGCCCCTTTGCAAAGTTAAATTCATGTACTCTGTGCTGCCTTAATCCTATATCTGTCACTGACTCTGTTTAACCACGGTGTCAGATCTATGTGCAGCATTCCCCCCTTCTCCCTCCCCTCTGTTACCTCCTCCATGTCTCAGCTCCGGCTAACCGACAAGCTTTTTATGTGCAGTAGGAGTTAAAAGTTCAACATCCTGAAAAACACACCCACGCACAGTGGCCAATAGAAAGTAAGCTGTCCTGGAGACACGAAAGAAGGAGATCAGTACAGTTTACGATCTCTCACTTTGTGACCCATCAAAATCGGGGAATTTGCGCATTCCCGCGATTTCCATTTAGCGAAAATCATGGGCGCAAATGTGAATGTGAAACACGTGCGCTAACGCTAAAAACGCGCTTGTGTGGCCTAGCCCTTAATGTTAGTTAGTGTTAGTATTTAGAATTAACTGTTAGTTAATGTTAGCAAATGTTAGTACACACGAAAAATTAATTAAAAACAATATTACATTATTTTTTATTATTATTATATTAAAATTACTTTTTTAATATATAAATTTGCAGATGTGGAATCGATTTCTGTAGTGATGCAGGGAGGGAGGGTCACCTCCACCAGCACCCCCACCAAGGTCCCAGGTGCAGCTCTGTTTCCCTTCACCACCACCACCGCCAGCAAGCAGCACCAGCGTGCCAGGAGGGACCAGCACGCCAGCACCGACCAGCCACGCCAGGCTGGAAAATATAGAGCGGTGTTGAAGTGCATGGAGAGCAGGCAGAGGCGCATGGAGGGGCGCTTGCTCTCCATGCACAAGACACTTCTGCGCATTAACGCAAACTTTTTAAAAAATATAAGGTTCTTTTTTTTGTTTGTTTTAGCACCATGTTGCACCGTGTTTGTTGTTTGTTTTAGTGTTATATTAGTTTATATTTTTTTTATTATTTTTTATATATTATATTATTAATAATATATAAGCACTAAGAAAAGGTGCTTAGTTACTAAAAAGTTAAACTAACAAATCTCTGTGTTTATTTTTACAAATGACATGACTTACAAACATATTTATTAGGCTTTTCCCACACCCCATTGGCTTCTCTCCAGAGTATGCTTCGTGCAAGGGAAAGCGGGGAAGGAGATACGCTTTGTAGGAAAACGCACCATTGAGAGCATAGCATTAGACCCACTGCATTGGACAACATTATTGAGGAGCCAGGCAGGCTTGGCCCCTCCGGACAGACCCCATACCCCATTGGCTTCTCTCCTTACGAGTATGCTTATGCAAGGGAAGCGGGAAGGGGAAGGGATACGGTTTGTAGGAACAGCCAATTGAGTAGCAGTAGATTCACTTGAGTTTGACAACATTATTGCGGAGCCAGGCAGGCTTGGCCCCTCCGGACAGACCCATACCCCATTGGCTTCTCTCCTCAGAGTATGCTTTGTGCAAGGGAAAGCGGGGAGGGGATACGGTTTGTAGGAACAGCACATTGAGTAGCAGTAGATTCACTTCAGTTTACAAACATTATGCGGAGCCAGGCAGGCTTGGCCTCCGGACAGACCCCATACCCCATTGGCTTCTCTCCCTCAGTGTATGCTTCGTGCAAGGGAAAGCGGGGAAGGAGATAGAGTTTGTAGGAACAGCACCATTGAGTACAGTAGATTCACTTCAGTTTGACAACATTATTGCGGAGCCAGGCAGGCACACAACTGACAGCAAACAGCAGATCAGACAGCAAAAGCTGCTGATTGCTGCTGAACGCAGCACTGTCAGTTACACAAACACACAGACACTGACCACACAGATACAGAAACAAACAAAAAAAACAGGACACCTAGACCTTAAAGTCTAACAAAAAATTGTCCAAAGGACTTATAGGGGGGTTAGTCCTTAAAAGGACTGTGGGTCTCAAGTTGTGTGAAACAGGGATGGTTAACTACAAGAGCTAAAACCACCACGCTGAAATCCACACACAGAAAGCTCAAAAAGCGCAAAATCTCTCTTCAACTCCTACACTGTCAGGTCTCCACTAAACAACATGACTAAATGGCCGTCGCATTGCCTTTTATACCCAGGGGGCTGGCAATGCTCAAATTAGCTGCCATTGGGTAATTTTGTACATGTGGGCACCTTTTTTTTTTAAACTCGATGATTTTTCGAATGTTTGATCGTTCGAATGTTTGATCGTTCGAATGTTCTCGAACATTCGATAAATCATCGAAAGTCCGGGAAATATCGAAAGTCCGCGTCTGAGATAGTTCGAGAAGTCCGGGTCCGTTCGAACTCAAACAGTTCGGCTCGAACTCGGGTTCGAGTTCGAGTTCTATGCCATCCCTAATCACCACTGGCCACATGAGGTTCTACCAGAGAGAGCTACAATTTGTCCATGGAATAAGCAGCTTCAGTTTATAATGGGATCAAATTGCCCTGGGGCCACCATCACTTGAGGGCCCCATTACTGTGTCCCCTGTAATGCGTCTTATGCTTACACTCTATGTACATCTAAACCAGTTTAACTGTGATAATTACTTAAAGGGCATCTATAGTGGGAAAATGAACTTTTTTTTCTTTCTTTCCATGTGTTCTACAATTCCCCACAACCCCCAGAGTCTCTTCACTTTTTTTCAGATTCCCTCTCTGTCCTGAGATACCAGTTAGAAGAATACGTGATTGCATTCCTCTACTCCTACTTGGACTGTCAATCAAATCCCTGTGACTTGATCCCCCCTCCCTGCTCTGTAATAAACATAGAGATAACGCATTAGCAGGGGAGAAAGGTAGCTTTGATGTTTGATATAAGGCTGCACTTGACCCCCCTTCTTAATAGCTTTCACTGATGATGTGGGTGAAACTCTTACCCAAACATCACTGTGGCCCGGGTGCAGGACGCCCCAAGCCCGTCGCAAGGCAATGATACTTCCAGGATCGTAAAAACATTGGAATCCGCACTGACCGAGATCACACAAGACGCTCCACCATGAAGTTTTGCAATTAAAAGCCTTTATTGTCTGGACGCCTTACGCGTTTCGGACACACCCGTCCTTAATCATAGGCACAGCAGTTCCCTCTGCCGACAATCCCTATATACAAAATACTATCCCACGTGACCTCCAAGTAAATCTTAAACAATGTCTGTTCCTTAAATTAACCCTTTAGATCCTCCTCTTAAGTAACAGAAAAAGATAGAGGGGTGTGTCCGAAACGCGTAAGGCGTCCAGACAATAAAGGCTTTTAATTGCAAAACTTCATGGTGGAGCGTCTTGTGTGATCTCGGTCAGTGCGGATTCCAATGTTTTTACGATCCTGGAAGTATCATTGCCTTGCGACGGGCTTGGGGCGTCCTGCACCCGGGCCACAGTCAAACTGAAGTGAATCTACTGCTACTCAATGGTGCTGTTCCTACAAAACCCTATCTCCTTCCCAGCTTTCCCTTGCACGAAGCATACTCTGAGGGAGAGAAGCCAATGGGGTATGGGAAAAGCCTAAATAATTATGTTTGCAGTCAGTGTCATTTGTAAAAATAAAACACAGAGATTTGTTTAGTTTAACTTTTTTAGTAAACGTAAGCACCTGTTTCTTAGGTGCTTAGCTTATATATTAATAATAATAATAATAAAATAATAAAAAAAAAATATATATAAACAATAATAATAACAATAACAAACAAACACGGTGCAACATGGTGCTAAAAAAAACAACAAAAAACAGCACCTATTTATTTTTAAAAAGTTTGCGCTTAATGTGCAGAATGTCTTTGTGCATGGAGAGCAAGCGCCCCTCCATGCGCCTCTGCCTGCTCTTCAGACGCCGCTCTATATTTTCCAACCGGCGCTGGCGTGCTGGTGCCGGTGCTGGCGGTGCTGGTCCCTCCTGGCATGCTGGTGCTGGCGGTGCTGGCGGTGGTGGTGGTGAAGGGGAAGGGGAAACAGGAGGCTGCACCTGGGGCCTTGGTGGGGGTGCTGGTGGAGATGACCCTCCCTCCTCTGCATCACTAGCAGAAATCGATTCTCCATCTGCAAATTTATATATTAAAAAAGTAAATTTTAATTATAAATAATAATAAAAAATAATGTAAATATTGTGAATATTTTTGGTGTGTACTAACATTTACTAACATTAACTAACAGTTAAATTTACTAATACTAACACTAACTAACATTAAGGGCTAGGCCACACTAGCGCGTTTTTAGCGCGTTTGCGCACGTGTTTCGCATTCACGTTTGCGCCCGTGATTTTCGTTAAAATGGAAATCGCGGGAATGCAAAAATTCCCACGATTTCCGATGCGCATGCGATAGCGCGTCCATTCACGTTTTGGTAATGCATGCGTTTACCATTTTTGGTGCGTTAACGCATGCGTTTCCATAACGCAAAAAGGCGAAGAAAACGCATGTGCAAAACGTGAACGCAAAACGCACAAGAATCGCGCACACAATGCGATAACGCTCGCGATTTGGTGCACGATTCCTGTGCATTGCAGTGTGGCCTCACCCTTGCTGTGCATTGCAGTGTAGGGTGAGGCCACACTGCAACGCACAGGAATCGCGCACACCAAATCGCGAGCGTTATCGCACGCGATTTTGTGTGCGATTCTTGTGCGTTTCACGTTCGCGTTTTGCGCATGCGTTAACGCACCAAAAATGGTGAACACATGCGTTACCAAAACGCAAATCGCGGACGTAAACACGAAACGCGTGCGCAAACGCGCGAAAAAGGCGCTAGTGTGGCCTAGCCCTTACTAACATTACAAAAATATATACTTTGAGTCGTTTATGAAAAAAGAGCTTTCAAAATCTGTATTATAATTAAATATTGTAAATGTTTTTCGTGTGTACTTGTCCTTTAACTAACATCTACTAACATTAACTGTTACATTAAAATTTGCTAACACTAATTAACACTAACATATGCACTTTGAGTCCTTAAGGATAAAAGCACTAAAGGCCCCGCAATCGTTTGTGGCGGTTTGCGAAGCGATATCGCCAGTCACAATCACAAGTGCTATAAAAGTAAAGAAAAGTGCAGTAACTCTGACAAGTGGTTATACTTGTCAGAGCTTGTCAGAGCTTGTCAGAAAGATCTGCCGCAGAACTGCCTGGTTAGTGGTGCAAAAGGTGGTGTTTTATACAACTCAATCACAGATAAAATTTAATATATAAATGTGATACTTGCCTTGGACATTCCGCTGGATGTCCTGGACGTAGTTCCGTCTCTGCCGCTTGAGGTCTGACCACCTCTTTTGGAGCTGAGAGGTGGTCAAATCAATGCGAAACTGCGTCTGCAGTTTCGCCTGCAGGTGGCGCAATATGCGCCGTTTGCGCTCCTTAATATTGGGGGTGCCGATTGGCATCCCGTCATAACCCAGCCGGGTTAGATATTCCACCATCAGACACTGCCATTGCATGGTGGCCATGCTTTCTGGTGGGGAAAGTAATGGTGGAATGACTACACCCACTTTCCAGACTCGATTTTAGATCCTGGATTGCATATAGAAGTCAATGGGAAGAAGGGATTATAATCGAATGTCGAAATCGAATCCGCGAGTAAAATGTCCATGTTATCTAGGTGCGAACATCAAATCTACGAGTAAAGTGTCCATTACAGCCTATACGAGAGCATCGAATCCGCGAGTAAAATGTCCATGTTACCTCGAACGTTCGAACGCGAAAGCTCGAAAGTAGCGCGCGTGAGAGTAAAATCGATTTTACGAAAGTCCTGGATATTGGAACATGCTCCCCAGACCATTTCCCAGGTCCCACAGCCATTTACATTAAGTTACTATTAATATTTTAGTTGTATTTGACTCGAACTTTTCGAACTATTTGCCTCCCATAGACTTTAATGGGTCCGTTTTCGAACTTTCGAACTTTTACAATAGTTCGAAAGTTCGAAAACAGACCGAACTTTCAATAGTTCGACCATCTCTACCCACAAGGTGGTGCTAGATTCTTGAGGACAACTAAAGCAAACAGATACAAAGAAACAAACATAACTGTTACAGAAAAGGCACAATGTTAAAAAGTAGACAAAATCTGTATTATAATTAAATATTGTAAATGTTTTTCGTGTGTACTTGTCCTTTAACTAACATCTACTAACATTAACTGTTACATTAAAATTTGCTAACACTAATTAACACTAACATATGTTAATTTGAGTCCTTTAGGAGAAAATCACTAAAGGCCCCACAATCGTTTGTGGCGGTTTGCGAAGCGCTATCGACAATCACAAGTGCTATAAAAGTAAAGAAAAGTGCAGTAACTTCGTATAGTGGTGATACTTAGACAGAGCTTGTCAGAAAGATCTGCTGCAGAACCGCCTGATTAGTGGTGCAAAAGGTGGTGTTTTATACAACGCTCCCGCATTCGATTTTCGATAATTATCCCATAAACGTTTCGAACATTCGATAATGGCATTAGCTAGGTGCACTGTAAAAAGTCTATGCATGCTCTGTCCCCTCGTCCATAAGGAGCAATTGCAACGTGGCAACCCCAGAGGCATTTTGTGCCAGGTGGCATTCCCCATTGAAGTGTCCCTGAGTGAGCTTACCAGGTGTCTAAGTTTAAAAGTAACAGGCATTTCACAGATGATATGATAAATCACTGTTTTCCTATAAAGTTTTAAAGGGCAAGAATCACCACCCAAGTCCCCCGACCCCAGTTAAATTGAATAGGGTGAGGGCCTAAACTGTGTGGTCCTCACCTCTGAGTCTTTCCTTAATCCTGCAAACAAGCACTGCAAAGTCAGTTTCCTGAAGCAACTTGCAGGGCTCTATTGTCATAGTTCCAGTGTTCGATGTGAAGGGGGAGTGTCCAGAGCCGGCTTCAAGAAGCCAAATTCAGATGAATCACTCCCAGTGAAAAGATAAGACCCAGGGGTGAGGACCTAGTGGTTTAGGTCCTCACCCTGGGCACCATCACTGGGAGAGGGGGTTGGACACAGGTGGTGCTAATTTCCCTTTAATTGCCATTATGGTAGCATCTTGAGCACAGGACATATCCACTATATATGTTTATTTGCGTCTAGTAGAGATGGCCAAACTTCTGAAAGTTCGGTCCGTTTTCGAACTATATGGAGAGTTCAAAAACAAACCCATTAAAGTCAATGGGAGTCAAAGAGTTCTAAAACTTCTAATAAAATACAATTAACATATCAATGGTAACTTAATGTAAATGGATCTGGGACCTGGGAAATGGTCTGTGGAACACGTTTGAATATCCAGAACTTTAAAAAAATATTTTATTCTCAAGTGCGGTACTTTCGAGCTCCCGCGTTCGATTTTCGATAATTATCCCATAAACGTTTCGAACATTCGATAATTATCCCATAAACGATTCGAACATTCAATAATTATCCCATAAAGGGCTCTATCGAATGAACGAACAATCCTTTCTGTGTTAGCGAACGGTACATTCGCGGATTATCGAACGAACGATCCTTCCTCGGTTAGCAAACGGTACATTATCGAACAAACGATCATTCCTGGGTTAGCGAATGGTACATTCAAGGGTTGGTTCAGCTCAAACTATATCGTTATTATATGGTTATAATATTACTGGGTTATTATGTGACTAGGTTATTATATGACTAGGTTATTATATGGTTATTATATGACTTGGTTAATATATGGTTATTATATGAGTCATATAATAACCATATATTAACCTAGTCATATAATAACCATATAACCATATAATAACCTAGTAATATAATAACCATATAATAACCAGGTTATTATATTACTAGGTTATTATATGGTTATTATATTACTAGGGTTAGCGAACGGTACTTTCGAAGGCTTGCGAAAACGAACGAATGATCCTTCCTAGGGTTAGTGAATGGTACATTTGAGGATTATCGAATGAACGAACGATCCTTCCTAGGCTTGGTACATTCGAGGATTATCGAACAATCCTTCCTAGGGTTAGTGAATGGTACATTCGAAGGCTTGCTAAACCATGATCCATCCTGGCTTAGCGAACGGTACATTTGAGGGTTAGCGAAAAGCAAACGGTACATTCGAGGGTTAGCGAAAACTAATGGTACATTCTAGGCTTAGCGAACAGGAAATTCGAGGGTTAGCGAAAACGAATGGTACATTCTAGGGTTAGAGAACGGCCCATAATTATCGAATTTTTAATAAAAATCGAAAACTCTGAAAATTCAGGTTTGGTGAAATCCGGGAGTTCCGAAGGTTTCGTCGGGACATTTCGTCGAACCCACAGTACATCTCTAGTTATCACTTTTTCCAGTTTAACTTTCTCATATAGTAAGGAGACTCACCACTGTGAATTTCACTGAGATCTCATATTAGCTCTCATTCTAGCAATCGGAGTGCATGGGATTGCGTGAAAAATGCTGATTGCTTGCACACCGAAAAGCAGATCGCAGCACAACGCAGGGCAGCACACCTAGTGGACCAGAACAACAGCCAACACCAACGAATAAGTCAGGAGACGAAACACATATGGCGGATTCGGACACCTGGTCTAACTTCCAGATATAAGCAATACTCTGATGGTATCGTATGCAGCTCTTTATATTACGCTAATACTGCTCAATTTTTGGATATAGACAAATATGTTATGTCTATATACGTTTTTGACACATGTATAACACTGATTGTATACAAATATATATCCATGGAATGCTAATATGGAATTATGTGCTACTTATACCTGAAATGTTAAACTAGTTAGTCAAGGATGCCTATATATGTTTTTAAGTATGATTATGTGATTTTCCATAGTAAATAAAGGAATTTTATGCTATAGGTCCTTTTTCTTGTTATTCATATTGATGTCTTTTACCTATTAAAGCACCTGGCCAAACCTTTGGTAATATATATTGTCGCTTTTCAACTTTTTTTAACACCCACATGTGCTTTTTAATACGCTTTTTTGGAGCCAGATTGATGAATTAAAGGGTATCTCCACTCGTATTTTGAAGATTTGGGAATCCAGTTCTATTGAAGAACGGGAGGTAAAGGAGCTGTGCCTTACCTTCCGTTCTTCAATAGAACAAACAGGAGCCAGGAGAGAAGGTAAGAAACTTACCCGCTCGCTCGTCCCCGGAGCTTAGTCGACGTCCCGATGGCCTTGTCTATTCTATGCAGCATAGATCGCGCATGCGCATAGTAAGACAAGGTCCGTCGGGACCTGTCAGCTACACGCTCGGGGAGCGAGCAGGCGCGTACTTTCTTACCGTTCTCTCCGGCTCCTTGGTTTGTTCTATTGAACCACTGCGGTTTAAACTTAATAAGAGGCAGAGTCCTGTAGTGTGTAAAGTGATTAAAGTTTTTATCAGATTCATGGTGTCATGATAAAGAAACGTGTTTCTTCTACAATAACTTTATAAAAAGGCACACTCCTATCTTTAAAGGCAGAGGAATGGACGAGAATGGTTTAAAAGATAAATAAAATCGTGATTCCAGAAATGTTATTAATGAGTGGAGAGATACCCTTTAAAACCATTCCTCTGTCCATCTCGTACCTTTAAAAGATAGGAGTGTGCTTTTTAATTAGGTCCCAATGTATGGAAGACCACAGTTTCCCTTTACCTCCATGTTGCACAAAGTCCACAATAGTATAAATTGATGGACCATAATTCCTTAAAGGAATGTATACTCGTATTCATACTCGATACCGAGTATAAGTCGGGTTTTTAGCGTTAATAAATAAAGCCTAAAAATTGAACCTCAATTACCTCTGGTTACTCACTTGATAATCCGCTGCCGCACCACTGTTCTGGCTGGGCTGAATAACTTACCATAGCCTGGTACTCATCGGCACCAAGTAGCGCGAGTGGCCATACTAGATATCCAGCCGGCCCATAGCAAGATTGTTAGAGGCCCACCAAAAAAATAATTCCAGTGTATCATCAACCCAGAAATATAATCACAATAAATTTTACCTCACGTATTCAACCACAATCCGTTTTTCATTTCAGTTTAAACCTGGGGGCATTTGATAGGTTTAGTAAAAGCAAAATGGGGTACGTGGGGCTGGGAGCAATTTTTGTGCTTAGGGATGTGGAGCATGCCTGCAAAGAGACCTGTGATGGGAGGCCCCCTTTTGGCTCTGGGCCCCATAGCAATCTGCTGATGGGTTTTTGCTATATGATTCTATAGGCCCTGGGTCCAGTCACGTGGGACGCGGAGCCGAGATGCAGGTGGATTTGCCCCTAGCCAGCACAGCAATCCGCGCATACAAAGGCATCCGTCTCTCCGTCCACTGATGGGGGGGTCCTCGGGCGATGGTCCGATGTTTGAGAAAACTCACAACTCCAGCACTCTCTGCTGGAGTTGTAGTTTCCGAATCATCTTGGGTGCGGAAGGACTTTTCTCCTTTACATGGGCGCAGAATCACCCATCCCCAGTATGTCCCCCATCCAGTACTAGTTCCATGCACTGGATTTGTCTATTTGCTGTGACTACTGTCTGGGAATTCTCTGTCTTTAAGGGCACTCAAGCCTCACAACATACAATCAGACAGGCCAGTAGTGGTCATCAATTTCTCACCTCATCTACGTTCTGAGTCACTCAGTTTTTCTTTCATTACCCCGTTTGATCCCTGAGATCAATACATGAGAGATCTAATCTAGTGGGTGTTAAGAACCTCACAAATCCCAATCCCAGCGTCTCTGCACTGTATGATGCCATCTGACAATTGTATGGTTGTTTCTTACAAATCAAAATTAATACTCCAAATCACACTGTGTCAAACGCCTTAAAAGAAACAGTCCCCCACCTTATATTCTAGGGAAATAGTTCAATGGTGTGATAGGATCCATGCCACCCCCCCTTGCCCTCCGTAGCGTCAGCCCCATCAGCTGCCCGTCATCTGGGTGGAGTACCTACAGAACAAGGGTGGTTTTGGAGATGGCCACGATTCAGGTCATCTCGATTTAGCACAGTAGTCTTCAAGGGCTTCCCCTAAAAAGCCACCTTGTGGTCAACGCGTCAACCGAGAGATAGAGGAGATTGCCACAGACCTGAGACTCGGCCACCGAGCCGGAGGGGGACCCCGAACCGAACGGAGTGCACGAACGCGAAGACAGGAGCGGGGAAATAGGGGGAGAGGGCGCCGTGGGGGGGCCGGTACAGGGGGAATCTTTTACAGGGAAAGGGCCGTGGACCGCGCAGGAGGTTTGGAACCTGCTGCGTGTGTCAGAGCCACCGGCGTAGGTTATGCAGAGAGGCGGGGCAGTGTAAAAAAAACCACCAGGGGGGAAGGGAGACCCTCACGAGGGCGCTGTGACCATGAGGGAGGGCGCCCTCCCGCCCCCCCGGTGGGACCGGCTGTGTCTCCCCGCATGCCCCACGGCGTGGAAGGGGCCGAACAGGAAATGGGCGAGGATGCTGGTGAGGAAGCAAAGATGAGCAGATCTCGAGAGCACCGAAGCACGCCAGGCGCGGGGCAAGGGCCAGACAAGAAGGGGCGAGAGGAAGGCAGTATGGGGGAAGGAGGAGGGACAACACAGACCCTTGCGACGGGCAGGGAAGGGCAGGAGGGGGGAAAAGTTGCGCGGCGGCGACGGAGTGGGTGCAGGAAAAGCAGGGGGGAGGGGACAGCGGAACGTCGCGGGAACAAAAAAAAAGAGGGAAAAAAAAAGAAAAAGAAAAAAAGAAAAAAAAAAAAAAAAGAACAAGAAAAAAAAAAAAAAAAGACAACAAAAAAAAAACAAAAAAAAAAAAAAAAAAGAAAAAAGAAAAAAAAAAACAAGTAAAAAAATAAAAATAAAAAAAAAAAAACAAAAACAAAAAAGAAAAAAAAAAAGAAAGAAAAAAAAAAAGTACAAAAAAAAAAAAAAAAAAAAAAAAAAAAAAAAAAAAAAAAAAAAAAAAAAAAAAAAAAAAAAGAAGAAAAAAAAAAAAAAATAAAAAAAAAAAAAAAAAAAAAAAAAAAAAAAAAAAAAGAGGAAAAAAAACAATGGATTCATTAAGCTCAGGAACATGGCTAAATACTACTGTCTTTAAATGATTTTACATATTCACAATTCACTCTCACACCTTATAAACAGCATGTTAGCTCAGGGAATTAAATAAATTCACTAGCAGCTGTCAAAAATTTGGTTTCATTTTACATGGTCAGCGGCTGTGTTGTTGGAATTCTCTTTTACTGGATGGGAGCCGGCAAGCTTTTGTAATTTCCCGAGAGATTCTTTATTCTCTATTGTACTCATGAATGATTAGGTTCAGTGTTACGGAGAAAACCAATGGTATTTGTGTTGCAGTATGCTTGGTGACTAGTTGTAACTGTTCTGTGCCATATTTTTTTACTGTAACAGGAAAATAGAAATAGCCATTGCTGTACATCCATGGTGCAGGCAAAAGCGTGATTCATTACAAACAGTCTATTTTTGCAGTATAATGGTACTATATGATTACGATTCCATATTTCCCCATTGTATAAACGTTCATTAAGTTATAGACCGCACTGTCGCACATTATAGCAATGGCACGTAACCTTGACGGTTAATTGCCCTTACTCGATGTTTACATTCATTTCCAGAGGGCTGTTCAAAACTGCCTGTGTGATGAGTATCCACTGTATTGAATAAAATCATAATATATAAAAAGGGGATTTGAAATTAAACACTGGTCATAATTTTTATTGTCTGGTGTGTAATTATACAGCTTGATTTGTAAAAGTAGGATATTTTAAATTTTGGTTAATGCATATGTGATGGAATGAAGATTAGTATTAGATATACAGGTGGGAGTGGTGGTGTGGGGGTTGGTGGGGTGGGTTGGTTGGGGTTATATTTTTTGTTTGGGTGGTATGGTTATTGGTGTGTTATGTTTGAAATATCAAGGGCAACTTACGAAAAAACCTAATAACAATGAACATTAAAAAGGCATGTCAATCAAGGCTTTTTAAAATTCTATACCTACTTACCAACCCAAGTGATGTAAGTTGAGAGCCTTACTTGACCTAGCCACAGTCCCAAAAGCTCTTGTACTTTACCAGTTTTCTTCATCGGTTTGAAGAGCAATTTTTTTTTTGCTTGCAGGGTTTTGCAGCAATTAAGTTAAGACCATGATGGGGGACACACAGCGGACCGCACAGGTAAGATGTTGGGGGGGGGTTAGGGAGGGGTGACGGATGGTAATGAATTTTATATATGACCGATAGCTGGATGGCAGTGAACAGAACAGTGGAAACAGTAACACCTCCTCTGCAAAGCTGCATGAGGCGCTGTGAGAGGATAGGATAGTTGAGTAGTACGTGCGCTGCAAAGGAGGTGGGTCGGGGGTGGTGATGATGATATGACCAGAAAAGACCGATTGGATTTTTGTGGGATGGCAGAAATGGCGCAGAAAGTATTTTGAAATAGCATCAGAAAATAGATAATGAATAAGCTTAGGAGCTTTTTTTGGTAGGGACCACAGGAATGGTAAGTTATTTAGATAAATTCTTGTCGGGTTGGGGGGGCTGGGAGGTGGGGGAAAAGGTTGGTATTTTTCTTATTATAGTTAGAGAAAGGGTAATTTAGTTCGAAGAGTAGGCAGGTGTTATATTATTAGGGGCGAAGGTATGAGAAGGATTTATTAATTTCTCAGCGAAGGTATTTTTATATTATAAAAGTTGTGGAAAGGTTTTTTATAAAGAGAGAAGAAGATAAGGATTTTTATTAATTTTTGGGGAAGGGTTATTAGATTTTTTATTGGTATTTTATTGGGGGTTTTGGGGTGGGGGAAGAGGTTTTATGGAGGGAAGGTAGATAGATTTTTTATATTAAGAAGGTTTGTGAAGGTTATAGATTTTAGTGTTATGTGCTGTGGTTGGCGGTGGGGAAGGTATTTTTTTTATAGAACGAGGGGGTTGGGGGGGGAAAGGTATTTTTTATAGGTAGGAGGGAGGAAAGGTGTATTTTGAATGTTTGGGGGGGTGGGGAAAGGATTATAGATTTTGTGCTGAGTGGACAGGCCCTCCTGTTTAGTGAGCTTTGCTTTGCTTTGTAAACCTTTTGATAATCCAGAGAGGAATTTTTTTCGTCTTAAAATTTTTGCTCTGTGTGGTAATGTGTATGAGGAATCAAAGTGGCTCCGGTCCATTCCTATCCTCACTATTTATAAAAGATCTGTGTATCGTTATCGTTTAAAATACCGATGGGTATCGTTAAAAATAACGACCGGGGTTTTTTACCGATATACGACCAGGTATTTACCAATATCGTTAAATACCGGTCGTTACTTTAACGATAGACGACCTGTTATTACCGATACTGTATAAAAACCGATGCCGGGGTGGGTTATTATTAGCCGGTATGGGGGTTTTTTCGTGTAAATAGCGGGTCGTTTATCGTTAAATAACGTATGGTCGTTTTAGCGGTATATATTGGTTTAAAAAACCCGGTCGTTATTTTACGATAACGTCGGTAGGTTACATAACGATACAGATCTTTTATAAATAGGGCCCCCAAATTCATGTTAATTGAATTTTAAAAATAAGTGTCATGAAAAGAAAAGTCCCAATATGGGTCCACAAAATCGGTGGAGGAATATCGTTGCCTGTGTGAATTTTACTCAAGATTCATCAACTGCGGACGCTCTGGTACTTGTACTCTGTTAATAACTAGGTCCCGTTCCGCTACCGATTTTGGTGGGTGAATAGGTAATGAAACACCACAGACCCTTTTCCTGTATTTGTAATTGAGGCTTAGTTTGGGGAACTAATAAACTATTAAACTAAACTAAACTAAACTTTTTTTTGTGGTGTGTTTCACTTCATTTTTTTAAAAATTATCTCAAAGAAAGATGATAATCAGATCATGTAATGATTACAACTCAAATAAATGCCGTTTTCCAAGTTCCCAAGATCACCTAATATTGATCTCTGTCCCCATTTTATTTCTAAGACTTTGCACACTAGCAAAGACTAAGAAAAATCAATTTGTGAAGGAAACTCTGAGCTCCATTCACAAATAATATAGCAAGCTGTCATTGTGTGACACTTAACTACTTTTATAGCAAGTTCTGCATGCGATCTGAATGAGATCACAGTACAGTACAGTACCACAACTACACCACCAGGGACAGCACGGGAAAGACTAAGGGAAGACCCTGGTGCAGAGAGGAAATCCTCTGATGTCCACCGGGGGTCTACCTTATCAGCACAGGAGAGAAAGATGTTTCCCTTGTAATGTCATGGCATTTAAGGGATTAAAACCTGATCTCCGCATCGGTTTCAGACAAAACCGATGATGGTTCAAGGGACAGGGGGTTCAAGGGTTCAAGGGGACAGTGCCCCCTGATTGCGCTGGGAGCATTTTACACAAAAGAATAATTAGGCTGCAGGTTGTACCCCATACAATCTGCAGCAATTAGTATGAAGGCACAGCAGTTATATGATTTTGTTTTGTCGATCGCATGTACCCCTTAACAGTTCAGGCCCCTGGCGGCCGCCAAAAAAAGACCTTATTGTAATCCGCCACTGTCTGTCTATAATAATATTAAACAGCAGAACTTTTGTCAAGCCCTGCAGGCATGTGAACTGAAAATGGTTCCCTATAATATGTAGTTACATTTAGAGAGATCTTTTGAAAACTGTTTTGGTTTGTTTATTCTGTGATTTCTTCTACACAACTACTAAATAAAATCTTCCTTATTATTGCCCAGAAAATCACCCTACTCTTGTGGACAAATATCCAGCGGACAATTTTTGGTCTGCTGATATACCATGCAGTGGGAATTTTCTGGATCACCTTCCTAGTGTTCCCCTGGTACTAGAGCTGGATATTTCAGCTTAATAAAGTCAATGAAATTGAGAAGAAATTTTAAATTTGCAAAATTTCAGGGAGTTCAGCAAAAAAGTGGTAAAAAGAAGCTTCATGTTTGTTTTTTTCATCTCTATTGATGAACATGCACAAGAAAGTTTATTGTATGACACATTATGTAATTTTATAAAAAAGATATCTCCACGCATGCACTTCACCTTCAATGTGAATAATTATCTAGTCTTCATATACATGGCTTTCCTTTATAAATTTAGTTGCCCTTCTCTGAACCCTGTTCAGTTCTAAGATGTCTGTGCACAGGACATATTGAGTCTGTATGCTTCTGTATTGCCATTGCCATGCCACCATAAAGTCTAATCTGCTACTTTGCTCCATTTTGCCAAACTGCCTAGATTGCCTGCAACAATTGCACATTATTCAATGGCCTACATTAGCAAACACGAGACCTTGTGTTCAATACTTCAATACTTATTATTCATTAATAATACATTAAAGGGCAGTCCCCCCCTTTTTTAATTTTGATATAGTGTTCCTCCCCAGCCCCAACCGCTATATAGTTTTAGCAGAAACTCCCCATGTCATACCTTACCTCTTTCCTCCAGCGTACTATACCGGCTCTCGCTGCATGAAACTGCAAGCAGGGAGCCAGACCGGTAGGGTAAGTAGAGTTCGGGGAGTTTCTGTAAAAAGGAATATAGCGGTTGGGTGGGGGGAGGGAGCCCTACAGTATTCCAAAGGGGTTAACACTAGGGGGAGAGAGGAAAACGGGAGGGGGGGGGGCTTGTAGTACGCATGGCAAAAATTCTCCTGGAGGAGAGACAGGAGGCGAGTCCTATATGGACTCTGCAAGCTCCTGGTGGCCAGTTTTTGGGACTTTGGAGGGGCATAGCAGGGCAGCCATTTGGAGCAGGGTGTAGGGTAAGGATTTAATTACACTACAGAGTGGGGCCAGTAGTGGGTTCAATTATAGTTTTGGGGTGGACATGAAAGTGCACCAATACAGAACCTCTTACAACATTTAGACCTTAGTCCAAATAGAAGAAGCTCCATAACTTGTTTCTCTTCATTTTTTTGTTATTACTTCTTTAGCACCCACCACACAGAAACACCCGGGACAATCAATTTCAAAGAGCTGTATGATACAATTCCTACAGGACAAAACTCATGCATGGTTCACAAAAATACTTATGCCTGTCAAGCTTTTAAGCATATTGCTGATGTAATTATTTCTACTTTAAAACATAAGGCAGTTGTGCACTAATATAGGAAGAAAAAATATGTAAAAGGGCTAAATATTCCAATTTACAACAATGCTGTGCTAATGTAAAGAACAGTAAATATTAATTTATAGTGCCATTTTTGTCTAATGAATATAAATGCTGAGAACAGCAGAATAATTTTAAGCATTAATCCTAAAGTGCTATTTTATGAGGATTCAGGATAGAATCTAATATTTGATTAATAAAACCTATAAAGTAACAATGTCTAGTTTCTATAAAGTATATTAAACTTTCTCACAATAGCACTCTATCATATCAGTATAATTTACAAACTCTTAAAAGCAATTTTGTTGCACAAAGCCCTAATAGGTCTCTTAACAAAGGTTCTGTGTCCCCAAAAGCCTACATTTCTATCTATAGCACCATTGACTTAACTGACTCAAGCTATTGCCTGCAGATCTTTTATTTGTGCAGCAACCATATTTGAACTGTAGGAAGCAGGGTCACAGAAGAATAAAGAAGTTAGAATGAACCATAGTCCGTCACGTCAAACCTATGAAGCAGGATAAATACGCAGAGGGTGGAAAGTAAATATTTGGGGAAAAAAACATTTTAAAGAAAAAGATACATGTGGCAAGATGTCAAGACACAAAGGAAGAAGTGCACACTACCAAATGTGTGGGATACTTTTATTGCAAGGATTCACATACACAATGTTTTAGGGAACGGACAGTCCCTTCCTATGGGTAACCTTACACAACTAAATACCCTGTAACCCTTCCTACACAAGTTAGTAACAATAATTTATAGTGATACTCAATAACAACATTTGATTAAAAGTGGAATAAAAAATAAGTCCATATAATTCATGATCTAAAATTATTGGGTTTATTAAAACCGATACTTGTTGGTAGTATGCAGATGATCACCATAAATATTTCTTCCATAAAAGGAAGAAGAAAGTGTAAAGTAAGAGAATGTTGAACACAATATGTAATTGTTAGAAGGGACTGGGAACATGAAACGAAGGTTACAAGTTACATAGTAATTAAGGTTGAATAAAGACATACGTCCATCAATTCCAACCTATTCACTTTTTTTTTTTTTACCCTACCTAACAGTTGATCAGAGGGAAGGCCAAAAACCCCAGCTAAAAAAGGGGGGAAAAATTCCTTCCTGACTCCAAACGGCAATCGGAACGTATCCCTGGATCAACCAGATCTATATGCATTAATACCAGTAATTCTCAATATTTTTTAGTTTTAGAAACTTATACAGGCTTTTTTTAAAGTTATTCAATGAACTTGCCATTACCACATCTGCTGGAAGACAGTTCCACAGTTTCACCGTTCTCACTGTAAAGAAACCTTTCCTAACCTGAAGATGAAACTTCTTTTCTTCCAACCTTAAAGGATGTCCACGTGTCCTCTGATATGACCTATTAGTGAACAATGCCCCAAAGAGTTCATTGTATGGCCCATTAATATATGTATATAAGGTCCCCATGCAACCGCCGCTTCTCCAATGTAAACAGCCCTAACTTGTCTAATCTGCCTGCATATTCAAGCCCCTCCATTCCCCTTATTAATTTAGTTGCCCTTCTCTGAACTGCCTCAATTTCCAAGATGTCCCTTTTGTATATGGGATTCCAAAACTGCACCGCATATTCCAAATGAGGCCTTACCAGTGCCTTGTAAAGAGGGAGAATAATATTTTTCTCTCTTGAATCTATTCCCCTTTTTATACAAGACAATATCTTGCTAGCTCTAGCTGTTGCTACCTGGCATTGTTTGCTACAGCTAAGTCTGTTATCTACCAGAACCCCCAAATCTTTTTCCATTACAGATGAACTTAACACAGAGTTATTTATGGTGTAGATGGCACAGGGATTATTAAATCCCAAATGCATCACCTTACATTTATCTACATTGAATCTCATCTGCCATTCTGCTGCCCATTTTGATAATCTATCTAGGGCTGCTTGCAGCACTTGCACATCATTGGAAGTTTCCAAAGCTCTGCATAACTTAGTGTCATCAGCAAACACAGAGACCTTGCTCTCAATGCCCCCTTCTAAGTCATTTATAAACAGATTAAACAGAAGCGGCCCCAGTACAGAACCCTGAGGCACTCCGCTTAGAACTTTAGCCCACATAGATGTAGCTCCATTAACCACCACTCTCTGTTTGCGGTCCAATAACCAGTTCTCTATCCATGAACAAATGTTTTCTTCAAGGCCAACAGTCCTCAGTTTATACATTAGTCGCCTATGTGGCACAGTATCAAAAGCTTTTGCAAAATCCAAATATACCACATCCACTGCTGTGCCTGAGTCCAACTTCTTACTCACTTCTTCATAAAAACCAATTAAATTTGTCTGGCATGATCTATTTCTCATAAATCCATGCTGACTACTACTAATAAGATGATCTCTGGAGACAAAGTCAAGGATATGATCCCTTAACAAAGTTTCCATCACCTTCCCTACCACTGATGTTAGGCTTACAGGTCTATAGTTACCAGGCTGTGAACGACTACCTTTTTTGAATATTGGTATTACATTGGCTTTTTTCCAATCCAGCGGCACATCCCCAGACAAAAGCGAATCTGAAAATTTGAGAAACAGTGGTCTAGCTAGAACTGAACTAAGCTCTTTTAAAATCCTAGGATGCAATCCATCTGGTCCTGAAACAAAATGAAAGACTTTGATTTGACAGCAAAATTACAACGCTTCCCAAAGGGCCCACTGATCTGCACGCCAGGTGCCACGTACTTAAGTAACGGCTTGCACCATCAGCTGTTTTAAAATATTGGCAGGCCGATCCCATTATTTTGAATAGCTGATTGTGAGCATCATTACTAACATACAGTTGATCACGATATCTGCCCTGCAGCTGGGGAGAGGAAAGAGGTGTTTCTGGTGCCTGCTAAGAAACTTGCAGAGAAACCCAGGCCTCTGCAGTTTCGCTACTTACTGCCTTTGTTTATCCCATAGAGTTAAAGGGATTTGAACCAAGTCCTAGATACTTTATTACTATATAATTCTTTAGACCAGGCAGCTCTAAATATTACACTGTGTAGAAAGGCATTGGAACGATATTCAAAATACAATATGAAATTTCCATTTGGTATTAAGAGGGCAATATTTACAATAGATAACATTGGATATAGTATTGGAATCTGGAATCATAATATCCAAAAGATGCATCTATATTGTCATGGAATTTTCTATATATATCTCTGGTAGATTTACTAATGGATTTCTTGGAGATGAGAGCTTTGTGATTTTCTCATTAGTTTTAATGCAAATGGTTACACTAGGGCACAGTCTGCATTACACTAACATTAGACTTAGTAATCTTCACATGTTAATGATACAAGAGAAGTAAGTGGTTTAGCTTCTGACAAGCACATCACTACACCAATACCATGAAAGCTCTTAACTAGCTATGCTGGAATCTCAAGCGCTGCACGATTCTAACAAGAAACAAACATTTTACCAATCTTTATGACACTTCACTGACTACCAAAAACTCAAAACAGCTACACTATGGGAGGGAAAAAAGGCAGCCCACCCACAGTGACCTTAAAAAATGTGCAGCAAACCTTCTAATACAGAAGATTCAGTTTATTGCTGATGGACTTGCCCAGAAAGTCATAAAACTTGCATATCGTGCTACAAATTGGCAAACCACAGGGGTAGTCCTGTTAGACAAAAAGGAGTACATGCTAAAGACTGAAAGAAACAAACTTTTGCAATATGAAAAGTTGCCTTATAGCAGTGCCTTGGAAACCTCCAGCTTCTATAATGTAGCAAATTCTAAAAAAAGGTTTGGTGGATATACAGAACCATAGCAACTATTCTGATTATAAAAATGTGGGATGCGTGGCTATTAAACATGAGAACCACCTTCAATTCTTGCTCATCTGTATCCAAACTGATCTGTGGATGAGGAAGGGAAAAACTAAGGAAGAACTAGTAGAGTAAATTGTAATTTATACTAAAGTTAACAAATAAGTGTCAAGATTAATAATTCATCAGTGATGGACTAGAACTGGAACCCAAGTTCGAGTCGAACTTAACAAGATTTGGACTTTTCGAACTATCCCAGACCCGGATTTCTCGGACTTTCCAGACTCGCAGCTGTATTTTCGATAATTTTCGTAAATTCAATAATTATCGAATTTACGGGCCATTCGCTAACCCTAGAATGTATCGTTTGTTTTCAGTAACCTTCGAATGTATCGTTTGTTTTCACTAACCCTAGAATGTATCATTTGCTAACCCTCGAAAGTATCATACGGTAACCCTTGAATTTCCCGTAACCCTCAAATGTTGCTTGTGCAAACCCAGTAATTGCCCGATCGTGAAGTAAGAAGTGTTTAAACAGGTTGTGTTGATAGTGACACGTTACCCAGACCATTTCCCAGGTGCCACAGCCATTTACAGTAAGTTACCATTGTTAGTTTATCTGTAAATCATCCGATCCTTTCAAACTATCACTCTCCCATTGACTTGAATGAGTCCGCTTTCGAAAATTTATGAAGTTCGACCATCTCTGTAATTAATGTGCAGAGGTTTCATATGTACATCATTTAAAAGTTTTATTTCTATTTTATGTTATTTTCAATACATTACTCACTTTCGTTTAGTGAAAGTACAAGCTTTGGAATGGATGGTTACATTCAATGGAAATTCATAAGTAATGATACAGGGAGTGACAAACTTTTTGACTTTCCACATTCTGTGCATTTCTAATGTATCCTATACAATTTCTTTGTTTTACTGCCAAACCAGATAAGAGTTCATCTATAATAATATATGAATTATATGAAAGAGCTGTGGGTGCCAAGAATTGGCAGATATCTGACATAAATATCTGTGAGATTACCTAAGCACCACTTTAGAAATCTTTGCAAACTATAAATGTACGGCTTGAAAGCTTGTAAGTGAAGTGACCTTTGGAGAGAAAATAGTTTCTTAAAATAATTTTACCTCAAGAAAAAAGAGTTTAGAAGGGAGAATCACTATACACATGTGATAGCTTTATTTTTGGAAGGTAAATTTAAATGGGTTATAACTTTTTTATCTGATTTGGTACCTAATGACCAGTAGTATTTCAAAAAGCCATTACAGCTTTCCATATAGGCCATTACAGAACGTTTTAATCGGTTTTAACCTTATTATTACTCATGCATTTGTGTTTAAGTACAAATACAATTCTTTACTTCCAAGAGTTTATTCAGCAGATCAATATAATAGACTGATAAAAGTTGATTTTTTTCTGTAAATGAAAAGTGTTTGTTAGCTTTATAAGCATTGGGCATTTCTGTGTACAACAAATCACAATCGTTCACAGTATAAGTAAACAGAACAAGTAAAAGCATGAAGACTAGCAGTGGAATTATACTGGACTGACAGAGTTTTTGAATTAAGAGGTACAGACAAACTATTTTTTCCTGTCTTAGGGCTGGTTCACGTAGGACAAATAAAGCTCACATTTCCCAATAACCTACATACCAATTGGTAGTCTGTTGGTTGGGAATTAAATTAGCTGCACAGATATCTGAGCCCAACTGTCCACTGTTACTGTCCACTTAGGACCGCTAATGGGATGTGTTTGACAAACACATCCAAGCGGTGGGTTGGGCCATTAAGTGACAAATTGGTGGAAATGCTGTTTCACGTGCTAATAATGTAACTTTCAGCAAGGGAGTCTTTAAGATGTGACTGCTTATATAGCAACTGAATATGGGGAGACAGAAAAAGAAAATAATTGCTATTTAGTTTGCAGGGGGGTTGTGAAGATAAAGAACAGAACTGAACGTCAAGGCGAAAGACTGTATTTTAAATACAGTTTAAGTATAGATCCACGCACTCCTATTTAAGACATCTTAAGGTGCTGTTCCTTGATTACTGCTAACCCCTGGCAGTTAAATAGCTATTGGCATATTGTTTTCTTGAAGAACGCACTCCTGAAGACTACTGCTACTCATTCAACTTTGTTTATTTGTGCATGCGCGCACAACGTTTGGGGGTGTGCCCCCTTCCTCAGGTGCATAATTACAACACACTTAGTGCAACAATATATACATGATTCCCCTCCCCTCTTTGTGTTTGGCTTACAACCATCTCCACTTCCATTAGTTTAACATCACATCTATTAAAAGTGTTAAAATCTTCTATCAATTACACATAATTGTTAATATAAATATATAAGATTTCCATTATTTGTTCAACTTGGTGATTATTGTTTCATAAGATTCTCTTATGTCTAATAAGCAGAACATTTGTGCTTCATTTATTGTTACAAAGTGACATCTGTTCAATTCTTTTTTTACAGGTTTCTTCATCTGAGACGTTCCTTCTGAGCCTAAGAAGCTGTCCCAACGGAATGGCTTTTATTGTACTTTTAGGGTGGAAGCTAGATGCTTCTAGCATATTATTTCTGTCCGTTAATTTTACGTACAAATCTGTGTTTAGTACGGAGTTCTCTTTTTTAACCTTTATGTCCAGGAATGATATTTCCTCCGGGTCATATTGTACAGTAAATTCTAGTTGGCTATGCCATTCATTCACCTCTTGTGTGAATTTCTGTAGTTCTTTTTCTGTACCTGACCATAGTAGGAAAATATCATCCACAAATCTTATATAGAACATTATTTTGTCTTTATACAGTTTGTTATTCTTAAAGGGCATCTATAGTGGGAAAATGAACTTTTTTTTCTTTCTTTCCATGTGTTCTATAATTCCCCACAACCCCCAGAGTGTCTTCACTTTTTTCAGATTCCCTCTCTGTCTCGAGATACGCCAGTTAGAAGAATACGTGATTGCATTCCTCTACTCCTACTTGGACTGTCAATCAAATCCCTGTGACTTGATCCCCCCTCCCTGCTCTGTAATAAACATAGAGATAACAGCATTAGCAGGGGGAGAGGGGTAGCTTTGATGGTAGATATAAGGCTGCACTTGACCCCCCTTCTTAATAGCTTTCACTGATTGATGATGGGTCACAAAGTGAGAGATCGTAAACTGTACTGATCTCCTTCTCCTTCCGTGTCTCCCGGACAGCTTGCTTTCTATTGGCCACTGTGCGTGGGTGTGTTTTTCAGGATGTTGAACTTTTAACTCCTACTGCACATGATAAGCTTGTCGGTTAGCAGGAGTTGAGACATGGAGGAGGTAACAGAGGGGAGGGGGAAGGGGGGAGTGCTGCACAGAGATCTGATACCATGGTTAAACTGACTGAGATAGGATTAAGGTAGCACAGAGTACATGAATTTAACTTTGCAAAGGGGAAATGTGTTTTTTTCACTATAGATGCCCTTTATTACAGTTATTCTCAAATTCAGACACATATATATTTGCGTATGCCGGCGCAGAAATTGCGCCCATACTTATCCCACACATTTGATTGTAAATATCTGTTGTATTCAATTAATTCAACTGGACTTGAAGTTTAGTTCTTGAAGACGTTTCGCTAGTCATCCGACTGGCTTTCTCAATTCAGAATGACTTGTACAAGAATCTGTGGCAATTAAGTACCCTGGAAAATCCCAATTAGCATATCACAGCCAGGTGTTAAGGGTGTGATTGGATAGTGGCTAAGAGGTGTTATAGAGTAAGGTGTTAAAACAGCATTGTACATGGCAGACAGTTGGTGTCGAACCCCCCCACCTCTATTTAGGCTTGGTTTCTTTATTTTCACATAAATGGCCTCCTTAACACCTCTCTTGAACCAGTCACGTTCCTTCGCCAATATGTTAACATTACAATCTTCAAAGGTATGTCCTTTATCCTTAAGATGCAGGTACACGGCTGAGTCCTGACCCGAGGAATTGGCTCTTCTGTGCTGGGCCATACGTTGATGCAGTTGCTGTTTGGTCTCCCCCACATACAAATCAGAGCATTCTTCACTGCACTGCACTGCATATATGATGTCGCTTTTCTTGTGTTTTGGTATTGGGTCTTTCGGATGTACCAATTGCTGCCTCAGTGTGTTGTTCAGTTTAAAGCAGACAGGGGTACGATGTTTTTTGAAAATTCTTCTTAATTTCTCGGAGACCCCTGCTACATATGGGATGACCATGTTCTTCCTCCTGTCTTGCTTTTCCCCTTCACTGTTGGTATTTGTGTTCTTTTCTTTCCTTCTACTTCTTTTGACAAAGGCCCAGTCTGGATATCCACAAGTTTTAAGGGCTCCTCTGAGATGTAATATAAATATAAATAATAAATATATATATATAATAAATATAATATAAAGAAACCAAGCCTAAACAGAGGTGGGGGGGTTCGACACCAACTGTCTGCCATGTACAATGCTGTTTTAACACCTTACTCTGGGTGTTCCTATAACACCTCTTAGCCACTATCCAATCACGCCCTTAACACCTGGCTGTGATATGCTAATTGGGATTTTCCAGGGTACATAATTGCCACAGATTCTTGTACAAGTCATTCTGAATTGAGAAAGCCAGTCGGACATTTCAAGTCCAGTTGATCTAATTGAATACAACAGATATGTCCTTTTTCTTGTTATTCATATTGATGTCTTTTACCTATTTAAGCACCTGGCCAAACCTTTGGTAATATATATTGTTGCTTTTCAACTTTTCTTAACACCCACGTGCGCTTTTTAATATGCTTTTTTGGAGCCAGATTGAGGAATTAAAGGGTATCTCCACTCATATTTTGAATATTTGGGAATCCAGTTCTATTGAAGAACGGGAGGTAAAGGAGCTGTGCCTTACCTTCCGCATAGATCGCGCATGCGCATAGAAGACAAGGTCCGTCGAGACCTGTCAGACTACACGCCGGGGGAGCGAGCGAGCGGGTAAGTTTCTTACCTTCTCTCCAGGCTCCTGTTTGTTCTATTGAACACTGCGGTTAAAACTTAATAAGTAAGCATAGTCCTGTACGGGTAAATGATAAAGTGTTTTTATCAGATGTCATGTGATTCATGATAAAGGGGAACTGTGTTCTCCATACAAGTGGACTTTATTAAAAAAGGCACACTCCTATCTTTAAAAGGCAGAGGAATGGACAGAGAATGGTTTAAAAGATAAATAAATCTGGATTCCAGAAATGTGTTATTATGAGTGGAGAGATACCCTTTAAACCATTCTCTGTCCATTCCTCTACCTTTAAAAGATAGGAGTGTGCCTTTTTTAATTAGGTCCAATTGTATGGAGACCACAGTTCCCCTTTACCTCCCATTTGCACAAAGCCACAAAGTAGTAAAATTGATGACCATAATTCTTAAAGGAATAGTTACTCGTATATACTCGATACTCGAGTATAAGTCGGGGTTTTTAAGCTTTAATAAAAGCCTAAAAATTGAACCTCAATTTATACTCGGGTTACTCACTTGTAATCCGGCTGCCGCATCCACTGTTCTGGCGGCTGACATAACTACTCAGCCCTGGTCTCATCCGGCACCAAGTAGCGCAGTGGCATAGCTAGATATCACAGGGCTCCATAGCAAGATGTTAGATGGGGCCCCCACATAAAAATAAGTTCAGTGTAGTTCAATCTAACCCAGAAATTATAGATCACAATAAATTTTACCTCACGTAGTTCAGACACACAAACTCCGTTTTCATTTTAGTTAAACCTGGGGGCATCTTTGATAGGTTTAAGTAAAAGCAAAAATGGGGTACGTGGGGCTGGGGGACATTTTGCTTAGGATGTGGACATGCCTGCAAGAGACCTGGATGGGGGCCCCCTTTGGCTCTGGGCCCCATAGCAACTGCTATGGTTGCTATAGTGATTCCTATGCCCCTGGTCAAGTGCCTTAACAGTGGAAGCGGAGCCAGATTGCAGAGGGATTGACCCTAGCAGACAGAATACTGAGAACATAAAGGCAAGTCATCTCCACTGTGGGGGGGTCTCGGGGGAGGGTCCAGATGTTTGGAAACTACAACTCCCAGCAATTAATAATGCTGGGAGTTGTAGTTTCCAATCATCTGGAGTGGCAAGGAATTTTCATCCCTTTAAATGGGCAGCAGAATACCCATAAAGTATTTCCATACAGTAATAGCCATACTGGATTTGGCTATTACTGTATGGGACTACTGTATGGGAATTCTGCTGTTCTTTTAAAGGGCAACTAAAGCCTCAAAACAATACAGAATAAGAAGGCAGTAGTGGTCATAATTTCTACCCTCGACTTATACTTGAGTCAATCAGGTTTTACTCATTAGCTCCCGTTCTTGAATCAATTGAGCATAATGGATGATCATATACTTTAGTGGGTTTAAGAACTAAAAATCCCAATCCCAGCGTCTCTGCACTGTATGACTGCATCTGTAAATTGTAATGGTTGTTCTTAATCAAATAAATGAATACTACAAAATAAACTGTCAAACGCCTTTAAAGAAACAGTCAAAACGTCATCATTCTAGGGAATAGTATCAATGGTGGATGAGGATCCATGCAAACACACATTTGTACCTACAGTAGCTCAGACACAATCAAAGATGCCGTAATCTTGGGGGAGTCATAAAACAGGACAAGGGGTGTTTGGAAAGAAGTGTGCCAGAATTCAGTCTTACCGATTTAGACAAACAGTAGTCTTTTCAATTGCTTTAAAAATAGACCATTGTGTGTCAACGCTCAACAGAAGATAATGGAGATTTTCAAATAACTTAGAATCTGCAAATCTAAAGTTAAGGGTTACAAATAAATAGAAATGTATGCACATAAATATAATACATTAGCTTTAAATATTTTTATAGTCTCCGTTTTTTTGCCTTTAAATTTTAATTCTTTTTAAGGGAAAGTTCAGTGGAAAATATCATTATTTTTAAAATTCTTAGTTTGTAATATCCACATCTAGTTATTCTACATATGCTCTTTCATTTAAAAAAAAACAAACAGTTGAATTTATACCCCTCACTATTTCCTCCTGTGAACATTAGTGAGCTGCCATTTCAGGTTTTGACAGTCCTTCTTCTTCCCAGAATGCACCACTTCCTTGGAATGTTCCTAACAGTAATTTCTACTGATTGGCTGTTGGATGGATCAAATATGATCAGATCTCTACTGAGCAACTGAATCAACCCAGGCGCTGGGTCAAGGGCAAGACAATAATGGTCTCTATTAAGTCAGTATTTTTGAAGTATTTATTTACACACAGAAAAATTGCTGAATGGGCAGGTTAAGGTCATTAGGGTGGGAAAATTCTGCTCTTCTTCTACTGCTTTTCATAAAAGCATGTGTATTTGCACTGAACTTCTCCTTTAACAAAAAAAAGAGGAAAAAAACACATGGACTTCATTAAGCTCAGGAACATGGTAAATTACTACTGATCTTTAAATGATTTTACAATATTCTACAATTCACTCTCACACCTTATAACAGCATTTAAGCTCAGGGAATCAAATAATATTCACTAGCAGCTGTCAAATTTGGTTTTCATTTTACATGGTCAGAGGCTTGTGTTCTGGAATTCTCTTTTATACTGGATTGAGCCTGGGCAAGCTTTTGTAATTTCCCGAGAGAATTCCTTTATTCTCATATTGTTCACTCTATGAATTAAGGTTTCAGGTTTACTGAGAAAACCAATGGTATTTGTGTCAGTTATGGCTTTTGTGACTATGTAACTGTTCTGTGCCATTATTTTTTACTGTAACAGGAAATAGAAATAGCCATGCTGGTACATCCATTGTGCAGCAATAAAGCGTATCATTACAAAAGTCATTTTTCAGTATAATGTACTATATGATTACGATCCCATTTATTTCCATTTGTAAAAGTTCATTAAGTTATAGACCGCACTGTCAGCACAATTATAGCAATGGCAGTCTACCTTGACGTTAATGCCCTTCATTCTGTTTACATTCATTTCCAGAGGGTCTGTCAAAACTGCCTTTGATGATGTATAACAATGTATTGAAATCACTAATATATAAAAGGGGATTTGAAATATAACTGTTCATATTTTATTTTCTGGTGTAATTATAAAGCTTTGATGTAAAAAGGATATTTTGTAATGCATGTGAAATGAAGATTAGCATATGGTGGGGTATTTTAAATCAATGCTAACTTAAGAAAAACCTAAACAATTAATTAAAAGGCATGTCCATCAATGCCTTTAAAATCTATACCTACTTACCCAACCCAAGATAATTATACTTACTTACCTCTCCACAGTCCCAAAAGCTCTTTTTACCAGTTTTTCTTCATCGGTTGCAGCAATTAAGTTATGACCATGATGGGGACATCACAGGTAATGACTTATAGCTGGAAACAGTCACACCTCCTCTGCAGCTGCATGAGCTCTGTGAGAGGATAGTGAGCCTGCAAAGGAGGTGATGACCAGAAAGACGATTGCTGGGCTGGCAGAAATGAATAAGCTTAGGAGCTTTAGGGACCACAGGAAGGTAAGTATAATAATCTTTGGGTTTGGGGGTGGGGAAGGTATAGATTTTAGTGCTGCTGTTGACATGCCCTTTTATGAGCTTTTGCTTGTAAACCTTTTGAAATCCAGATGAATTTTCTTAAATTTTTTTTCTTGTGTTGTATGAGGAATCAAAGGGCCCTATTTATAAAAGATCGGTATCGTTATCGTAAAATACCGATGGTTATCGTAAAATAACGACCGGGTTTTTACCGATAACGACCGTTATTTACCAATATCGTTAAATACCGGTCGTTATTTACCGATAACGACCGTTATTTACCGATATCGGTAAATAACGACCGGTATCGGTAAATAACGGTCGTTATCGGTAAATAACGGTCGTTAGCGGTAAAAACCCGGTCGTTATTTTACGATAACGATCGGTATTTTACGATAACGATACCGATCTTTTATAAATAGGGCCCAAAATCCTGTTAATTGAATTAAAATAAGTGTCATGAAAATGAAAAGTCCCAATATGGGTCCACAAAATCTGTAGGAATATCGTCCTTGTGAATTTACTCAAGATCATCACTGCGGACGCTCTGTACTCTGTACTAATATTGACCGTAAGCTACAGGAAGTAGAGTAATAAAACAAATGTGCATTGTAATGTCTTTCAGAGAAACTAAAGTAGACAATAGATTATTAAATGGTTTTAAAGACAATTCAATTACTAGAACAAAGCTGTTATTTCATTTGATGGCGCGTACAAGCATCAAAGCCTGTTCTTGGCATCACATTATCAGTTTCTATTGAAGCATACATGTTTGGTTATTAAAAACTCATAAAGTTTATAGATACTGTATTTCCACATTTCATTTATGTAGGACATAAAGTTTATTAACGGAATTTGATTAAAAACCCTAATTTTCTGTTTGAAGGAATTTGGATCTAAAATATACATATATATATGTATAACATAACTCCGAGGTCTTGATAATCAAGGTTTTTATTGTAAGTGAATAAGTCTGTATACTACCACACACACACACATATATGTATACACCTGAAGCACATTATATATTAGTGTGCTTCAGGTATAGTGCACTATTTTTAGTGGCAGTAAACTTCCTATTGATGCTTTAAATTAAATGGAGAGCTGAAACTGAATGAGAATTAAAACTCAGGTGTTTGTCCATCTAATTGAGGATTTAAACTGAAATTTGTTCTAACTGCAAAAATAAAAATACATACTGTAAAATCAATCTTTATGTTGCTTCTCCTTGTTTTTTCCCATAGTTTGCTATAAAGATGAAGTGGTGAGTTTCATTCTACATGGTTGCACGGAGCCACTTCAAAAACAAGTATTCAGTTGCATTTTCACATTTTCAATCACTAGTTTTCTGCAGCTTGCGATTTCAGCCCTATTCAACCCTAGGTGTGTTATGAACCTGGCTTCGGAACTACTGGTTTTGGTCTCAAAGTTTTAATGAATGAAACTGGTGCTGAAATATTGACCATCAAACCAACAGTTTTCAAAGTTTTGATGTAGGATTTTCAGTTCCCAGTAGAATTCTGGTTTGACTGTCAAAATTACAAGTCAACTCTATCAACTCTATTTGTCATTCTGGATAGTGTTTTCTCAAATTAAAGAGAAACCTCAAAAAAAAAAAAAAATAAGCATGCTCCTATTGCTTAAAGCCTAATATGTATTGTGTCAATTTTAGAAATGTAGTGATCTATATTAAGATCTCTTGCAGTTCTGCTTTTCTACCTGGTGATATTGCTATGAGGATCTCCTGCTATTCCGAACTTTTCCCAAGGTTCTCGCTGTTTTTTTGTTTTTGTATCTCATGAGCTTCCACTTTCCACCAGTTGCAGGCCGTTTTAGTTTATGAACAACAATCATTCATCACATTCACATGCTAACAGTCTTCAGTTATTTAAGGACTCCACCCACTTCTATCCTTTGCCAGATTGTCGCCTATTGTTATGCCCCTCTCATCATTCCTCACCTTGTTATGGCTCCTGTAATTCCTGTTCTTGACCATGTCTTGCATCTTGACTTCCATTCCTGTTCCTTGCCATATTGCCTGTTCCAGTTCCTAGATATCTTTTTCTGTTTTTTTACGGTACCGATCGTTAAAGTTGCGGTATCGCTAAAAAGCGATACCGCGGCTTTATTAATATGGCCCATTGTATATAGTCTTAGTCATATTGTTATAGTAATTTATATCATTTGGGGTTCTGCGATTGGGAGGATATGAGTGAAGAGAAGTAGTTTTGTTTGGCTAAGGACAAAGCACCTCTGATCTGACAAAGGGCACTTTTAAATTCGAGAAAGTCGATATTTTTGTTACTCTTGCGCCATCGTTTCTCCGCTTTACGGGATTGCCTTTTCAACTTTTTCATCTGGTCCATAAGCCATGGTTGTGGGTTCTTGTGACCAAGGCGATGGGTCGATAAGGGAGCAACAGAGTCGAGGGCATTGGAAACAGTGTTATGGTAGTGGACAGCTGCAAGGTTAGGGTCAGAGACGGAGTTAAACTGTTGGAGAGGAATAGAGAGCAAATGGGGGTCGAGATTATGCAGGTCCCTGCATCTGTACGATTATGATCTGACAGAGGAAAGGGAGAGTTGGAGAAGTTAGATATGGAGAAGAGGAGGGTAAAGACCAGATCCAGTGTGTGCCCATTACAATGGGTCTGGGCAGAGGACCATTGGGTAAGGCCAAGGGAGGAGGTAACAGAGAGACGTTTAGTGGCAGCAGAGGTGTTGATATCGATGGGGATATTGAAATCCCCTAAGATAATTGAGGGGATGTCAGTGGATAGAAAGTAGGACAACCAAGCAGAGAATTAGTCAAAGAAAGTGGTGGTCGGGGCGGGTGGTCGATAAATAAAAGCAATCTGTAGGGGAACTCAAAAGCTAGATGGGAAAGGCCTAGTAAGGGTGTGATGGGTTTGAAAATACAGCACTCAGAGAGAAGAATACCAACTCCCCCACCACATTTATTATCGGGTCTAGTGGTGTGGCTGAAGTGAAGGCCACCATACGAGAGCGCAGCATGGTAGCCTTCACTTACATATGTTAAATATTAAAGGCACAAATTGCATCATTATTTAACGTCCATTAATCACGGAGATACCATTTACAACTGCCAAGACAAAAAACAGTTGCATCATTATTGCTGCGATGTACAGTAGTTACTGTATTATACATTACAAATTTTGTTTATATACTGCCCTGAATTTAAATAAAAACTAAGCAATTTGCATTACTAGAACCATTTTAAAGGACAATTACTGTAAATACACACACACGCACAACTGATCTTCTAAATAGATTAGCTAAAATTGGTTCAATAAGCAAGAAGACATATTTATGTGATATTGACAATAGCTAAATACCTACTGGCAGGGTGTCCTTCAGGTAAATTCTTCTACAGGTGTTATTGGCAGTGCCAAGCTATATCTAATGGGGGTAGTGGCTACTTGATATTTTATGCACTTATGCATTGTGTTGTTACACACACGACACTTAATGTGCGTGACAAAGGGGTGGAGCTTTATGTGTTTGCAGACATTGCACAAAATCCTTATCCAAAATTATAGTGCATCATTTATATTTGCCAATGAGCATTTTGCCAAAATAGAAAAACTTCTGAGGTTCTAATTAAGCAATAATGTCAGAAAAAAATACAGAAAATAATTTTATAATAAGGATTTATTGGGTTACTGTTTAGGTCTTAGGGGGAGATCCAATATAGCCGTTTTTCGTCTAAAACCCACGTTAACCCGAAAATATTTCGGGTTAACGTGGGTTTTAGATGGAATTTAGAGCACAGCGCCGTTTCCAAATGTTTTTGGAAACGGCGCTGTGCTAACAATCCAAAACCTCTGCCGTTAAGGTTTGCGCGAAACTTAACGGTAAAGGTTTCGGAGCGTTAATGTCGCGCTCCT
Organism: Hymenochirus boettgeri; assembly: GCA_019447015.1. Lineage (NCBI taxonomy): Eukaryota > Metazoa > Chordata > Amphibia > Anura > Pipidae > Hymenochirus > Hymenochirus boettgeri. Next base: position 75,761,165 of record CM033469.1, read on the forward strand.
TACCTTAGCCCGATCCCGCGATGCAATAACTGACGTAATCTCGTTTACGTCAGTTATTGTATCGCGGGATCGGGCAAAGGTAAGTAACGTGGCGTCCGGCTTTGGATCTCCCCCTTAGTCTGCAAAATTCTAAAAGTTCTTTGCATTTTAATAAAGTACAGAATTGGGAAAGTTGATTTGTAATATTCATAAACTCCCTTTCCCTGAACGTTCGTCTGCATCAGAAATGGTTGTTTTAGCTGTACTTGCATTAGCGGTATTGGGCCAATCCCAAATGTACTGATGGGATTGTCCCTATATTGCTAATGTGTGTACCCAGCATTAGTTTACTTAATACTCCAAAGCAAAACAATTTTGGGTAAATGTCATTCTTTACAAAAAAACCAATCTATTACTAAACATTACAAAAAAAAAAACAATCCATTACTAAACATTTTAGTACTGGTTTACAAGAATATGAGGAGCCAATTTTTCTCACTGGATTTTTGGTGGGTGAAATCTGGTAATGAAACACCACAGACCCTTTTCCTGTATTTGTAATTGAGGCTTAGTTTGGGGAACTAATAAACTATTAAACTAAACTAAACTAAACTTTTTTTGTGTGTGTTTCACTTTCATTTTTTTAAAAATTATTCTCAAAGAAAAGATGATAATCAGATCATTTGTAATGATTACAAACTCAAAATAAATGCCCGTTTTCCAAGTTCACCAAGATCACCTAATATTGATCTCTGTCCCCATTTTATTTCTAAGACTTTGCACACTAGCAAAGACTTAGAAAAATCAATTTGTGAATGGAACTCTGAGCTCCATTCACAAATAATATAGCAAGCTGTCATTGTGTGACAGCTTACTACTTTTTATAGCAAGTTCTGCATTGCGATCTGAATGGAGATCACAGTACAGTACAGTACCACCACTACACCACCAGGGACAGCACGGGAAAGACTAAGGGAAGACCCTGGTGCAGAGAGGAAATCCTCTGATGTCACCGGGGTCTACCTTATCGAGGCCAGGAGGAAAGATGTTTCCCTGTAATGTCATGGCATTTAAGGGATTAAAACTCCTGATCTCCGCATCGGTTTCAGACAAAACCGATGAGGGTTCAAGGGGACAGGGGTTCAAGGGTTCAAGGGGACAGTGCCCCCTGATTGGGCCTGGGAGCATTTTACAAAAAGTAAATTAAGTGCTGCAGGTTGTACCCCATACAATCTGCAGCAATTAAAGTATAGAAGGCACAGCAGTTATAATGATTTTGTTTTGTCGATCGCCATGTACCCCTTAACAGTTCAGGGCCCCTGGCGGCCGCCAAAAAAAGACCTTATTGTAATCCGCCACTGTCTGTCTATAATAATATTAAACAGCAGACTTTTGTCAAGCCCTGGCATTGCTGAACTGAAAATGGTTCCCTATAATATGTAGTTACCATTTAGAGAGATCTTTTCAGAAATACTGTTTTGGTTTGTTATTCTTGTGATTTCTTCTACAAATACTAAATAAAATCTTCCTTATTACTTGCCCAGAAATCACCTACTCTTGTGGATCAAATATCCAGCGGACAATTTTTTTGGTCTGCTGATATACCATGCAGTGGAATTTTCTGGATCACCTTCCTAGTGTTCCCCTGGTACTAGAGCTGGATATTTCAGCTTAATAAAGTCAATGAAATTTGAGAAGAAATTTTAAATTTGCAAAATTTCAGGGAGTTCAGCAAAAAAGCTGGTAAAAAGAAGCTTCATGTTTGTTTTTCATCTCTATTGATGAACAATGCACAAGAAAGTTTATTGTATGACACATTAATGTAATTTTATAAAAAGATATCTCCACGCATGCACTTCACCTTCAATGTGAATAATTTATCTAGTCTTCATATACATGGCTTTCCTTTATAAATTTAGTTGCCCTTCTCTGAACCCTGTCTAGTTCTAAGATGTCTGTGCACAGGACAATATTGAGTCTGTATGCTTCTGTATTGCCATTGCCATTGCCACCATAAAGTCTAATCTGCTACTTTGCTGCCCATTTTGCCAAACTGCCTAGATCTGCCTGCAACAATTGCACATTATTTCAATGGCCTACATTAGCAAACACAGAGACCTTGTGTTCAATACTTCAATACTTATTATTCATTAATAAATACATTAAAGGGCATGTCCCCCCCTTTTTCTTAATTTTGATATAGTGTTCCTCCCCCAGCCCCAACCGCTATAATAGTTTTAGCAGAAACTCCCCATGTCATTACCTTACCTCTTTCCTCCAGCGTACTATACCGGCTCTCTGCTTGCATGAAACTGCAAGCAGGGAGCCAGACCGGTAGGGTAAGTAGAGTTCGGGGGAGTTTCTGTAAAAAGGAATATAGCGGTTGGGGTTGGGGGAGGGAGCCCTACAGTATTCCAAAGGGGTTTAACACTAGGGGGAGGGAGAGGAAAACGGGAGGGGGGGGGGCTGTAGTACGCATGGCAAAATTCTCCTGGAGGAGAGACAGGAGGCAGAGTCCTATATGGACTCTGCCAAGCTCCTGGTGGCCAGTTTTTGGGACTTTGGAGGGGCATAGCAGGGCAGCCATTTGGAGCAGGGTTGTAGGGTAAGGATTTAATTACACTACAGAGTGGGGCCAGTAGTGGGTTCAATTATAGTTTTGGGGGTGGACATGAAAGTGCCACCAATACAGAACCCTCTTACAACATTTAGACCCTTAGTCCAAATAGAAGAAGCTCCATTAACTTGTTTCTCTTCATTTTTTTTGTTATTACTTCTCTTAGCACACCCACACAGAAACACCCGGGACAATCAATTTCAAAGAGCTGTATGATACAATTCCTACAGGACAAAACTCATGCATGGTTCACAAAAATACTTATGCCTGTCAAGCTTTTAAGCATATTGCTGATGTAATTATTTCTACTTTAAACATAAGGCAGTTGTGCACTAATATAGGAAGAAACTATGTAAAAGGGCTAACTACATTCCAATTTACAACAATGCTGTGCTAATGTAACAGAACAGTAAATATTAATTTATAGTGCCATTTTTGTCTAATGAATATAAATGCTGAGAACAGCAGAATAATTTAAGCATTAATCCTAAAGTGCTATTTTATGAGGATTCAGGATAGAATCTAATATTTGATTAATAAAACCTATAAAGTAACAATGTCTAGTTCATATAAAGTATATTAAAATCTTTCTCACAATAGCACTCTATCATATCAGTATAATTTACAAACTCTAAAAGCAATTTTGTTGCACAAAGCCCTAATAGGTCTCTTAACAAAGGTTCCTGCTGATTTCCCCAAAAGCCTTACATTTCTATCTATAGCACCATTGACTCTAACTGACTCAAGCTATTGCCTGCAGATCTTTTATTTGTGCAGCAACCATATGTTAGAACTGTAGGAAGCAGGGTCACAGAAGAATAAAGAAGTTCAGAATGAACCATAGTCCGTCACGTCAAACCTCATGAAGCAGGATAAATACGCAGAGGGTGGAAAGTAAATAATTTGGGGAAAAAACATTTTAAAGAAAAAGATACATGTGGCAAGATGCTCAAGACACAAAGGAAGAAGTGCACACTACCAAATGTGTGGTATACTTTTATTGCAAGGATTCACATACACAATGTTTTAGGGAACGGACAGTCCCCTTCCTATGGTGTAACCTTACACAACTAAATACCCTGTAACCCTTCCTACACAAGTTAGTAACAATAATTTATAGTGATACTCAATAACAACATTTGATTAAAGTGGAATAAAAAATAAGTCCATATAATTCATGATCTTAAAATTATGGGTTTATTAAAACCAGATACTTGTGGTAGTATGCAGATGATCACATAAATATTTCTTCCATAAAAGGAAGAAAGTGTAAAGTTAAGAGAATGTTGAACACAATATGTAATTGTTAGAAGGGACTGGGAACATGAAACGAAAGGTTACATAGTTACATAGTAATTAAGGTTGAATAAAGACATACGTCCATCAATTCCAACCTATTCACTTTTTTTTTTTTTAACCCTACCTAACAGTTGATCCAGAGGAAGGCAAAAAACCCCAGCTAAAAAAGGGGGGAAAAAATTCCTTCCTGACTCCAAACGGCAATCGGAACGTATCCCTGGATCAACCAGATCTATATGCATTAATACCAGTAATTCTCAATATTTTTTAGTTTTAGAAACTTATACAGGCTTTTTTTAAAGTTATTCAATGAACTTGCCATTACCACATCTGCTGGAAGACAGTTCCACAGTTTCACCGTTCTCACTGTAAAGAAACCTTTCCTAACCTGAAGATGAAACTTCTTTTCTTCCAACCTTAAAGGATGTCCACGTGTCCTCTGATATGACCTATTAGTGAACAATGCCCCAAAGAGTTCATTGTATGGCCCATTAATATATGTATATAAGGTCCCCATGCAACCGCCGCTTCTCCAATGTAAACAGCCCTAACTTGTCTAATCTGCCTGCATATTCAAGCCCCTCCATTCCCCTTATTAATTTAGTTGCCCTTCTCTGAACTGCCTCAATTTCCAAGATGTCCCTTTTGTATATGGGATTCCAAAACTGCACCGCATATTCCAAATGAGGCCTTACCAGTGCCTTGTAAAGAGGGAGAATAATATTTTTCTCTCTTGAATCTATTCCCCTTTTTATACAAGACAATATCTTGCTAGCTCTAGCTGTTGCTACCTGGCATTGTTTGCTACAGCTAAGTCTGTTATCTACCAGAACCCCCAAATCTTTTTCCATTACAGATGAACTTAACACAGAGTTATTTATGGTGTAGATGGCACAGGGATTATTAAATCCCAAATGCATCACCTTACATTTATCTACATTGAATCTCATCTGCCATTCTGCTGCCCATTTTGATAATCTATCTAGGGCTGCTTGCAGCACTTGCACATCATTGGAAGTTTCCAAAGCTCTGCATAACTTAGTGTCATCAGCAAACACAGAGACCTTGCTCTCAATGCCCCCTTCTAAGTCATTTATAAACAGATTAAACAGAAGCGGCCCCAGTACAGAACCCTGAGGCACTCCGCTTAGAACTTTAGCCCACATAGATGTAGCTCCATTAACCACCACTCTCTGTTTGCGGTCCAATAACCAGTTCTCTATCCATGAACAAATGTTTTCTTCAAGGCCAACAGTCCTCAGTTTATACATTAGTCGCCTATGTGGCACAGTATCAAAAGCTTTTGCAAAATCCAAATATACCACATCCACACAGCATACTGTCTTCTGTGGCCCTTCTGGTCTCAACAGGCTGTACCACAGTTCTCTCCATGCAAACGTTAGTTTTGGCCAAAGCAGAAAGTCTTTTTGGTAAAAGCAGACAGTTTCAGAGAACTTGGCAGGTGGTCATCTTGGACCAGGCAGATTGTGGTGCAGGAGTTGGAAGATAATGGTCCAGGGTCTAGACAATGGTGATCTAGGTTCCAACAGTTCTACTTTTCTTAATCAATCCATAAAGTCCTTAATGTCTCTTTATTATTATATTTTATTATATTACTATGTAACTATTACAGTGCTTCTATACTGGGATCGGTAAGTTTAAACGTCAATTTTGAATGGTGGCCAGGCCATTCCTCGCATCTGTTTCTCCCAATCAGTTTGCTGTGTAACAGAAAATACAAAAAAATGAACTGATTAGTTTGACATTTTGTAAAGGGTCAGAATTAAACCCAAACACAAATCCTCACAGATCCCTTTGTTAGTGGCTCTCGTGCTTGAACTAAACCCATTGAGATAACTATGGATCCATCTATTGACCTGGTCGATTTAGTCATTATAACATTTTATGGAAATAGTGACCTCAACAATATAGAAACAAACAATCGCAACTTATCTACATCGATAGTTATCAACTTACTAGGATGAAATCCGCTTTTCAGATGGAAAAAAAGTTAAAGAATCGCCTGGCAGAGAATAAACTCGATGACAGGGATTCGTATGGAGATCCATTTCAATGACGTTACTATTCCAGCCTGTGCTGTACAAGGATTCTACCTGGGATTTACATTCATTCCGATACTAATGAGTTTATGGCATGATAGACAGAAATGTCGGTCAGTACGGGTTTGATAGCATCATACTGGGAAATTACCAAAATGGGTATTTATTACACTGGAGAGTATTAATTCCTACCAGCCAATAAGCAATTACCTAAACCAAGGGGGAGATGGAATATATTTTGCTATCGCAACGTACGCGCAATCGTTTCCGCAATGCATTAACCACTTTGCGACCGTTAATACATTAGGAAAACATTAGCGGTAAGTTGCAACCTTTTGCGCGTATTTTAAAGACACCAATGAAGAGGCGTTAATTGTCGCGCAAAAAACGGCGTATCACTTTGCGCTGCACAAAGAAAAAACTTGCGACTTGGTGCAGGCAGTGCAAAACCTTGGTTAACACGTTAGAACATGGGTTAGCGTGATTTTAGCGCTTATTTTCTCGTTAGCGCGGGATATTGCATCTCCCTGCAAGAGTCTAATGGTTTGCTATTCTATCCACTCTACATTAGATTGTGCTGGTTTCACCAATGAGGACAATGGGAATTGTTTGCCAGTAGCACTTTCCTCATACTTTTTGCTGTGGAAACTAAACATATATTAGGAAAACCAGTAGCTGCCTTATTTCTGCATCCACTCCAGGTCTGTACAATGTTCCTTCTTGTCGTGGCGATGTCAATACTATTCATGTCAATGGTGGGTGGTTGTGGCACAGCAGAAGGTAGGACCTTTGTAAAGAGAACAGGAAGGGGGCAGCTCTGGAGTTCTTTGGCCCATGGGGGAGCTGAATAACAGACGTTCATATATTTTAAACATCCAGAATTTATAAAACAGAAAATAATCCTGAGGTAGCAAATGGTTTTATTTAAAGGGCAACGAAATTCTCAAATGTTCCAGCCCACCCTCCTCCCATTAAAAGAACACAAGGACAAGGATACCAGTAGGATTGGATTATTTTCATCTCGACCATTCGCCACAAACGAATGATAGACACTGTCGGTCCCAGCAAAAATCACTGCAGCGGACAGTTCACAGTGACCAATCGTGCGATCTATAGCAGAAACAAGATATTAATATGTTGAAATATTTTACAAGCCATTTACAGAAATAAAACACTGTTTATCTTCCCTGTAGATGTTCTAAATAAAAGTTTATATTCAATAGATTTGTTCCTGGGGTTAGAGCTGTGCTGGTCAATTCGCTGTGCTGGACAGAACCATCCAAAGTATAGATGTCCTAAGTATATGGGAGTCTCACAAGGGAATCTGCTGATCTGACATTATTTCCTCTCTCTCTCTTCCAACAGGTACGCACTCCATAGCCTTTCCTCCTGTGCCCCCATTGTTATTGTTATAAGCCACCAAATGCTGGGGAGGAGGTGGAAATGAATCTCCATATGCACTTGGCGAAGGCTGCTGGTATGGGGCATGTTTTAGTTATGGGGGATTTTAACTAACCTGACATAAATTGGAGTAAGGAAACTGCCAGCATCTCAAAAGGTATAAAGTTCTTAAATTTCCTATATGAGCATTTTCTTTCACAGATGGTAGCAGTTCCTACTAGACAGAATGCGTTGTTGGATCTAGTGATATCTAATAACCCTGAGCTCATTTTGGAGATGAAGGTAACGGGAAGCTTAGGGAACAGTGAGCATGGTATAGTGTCATTTAATATAGGTTGCAAAAAATTAAAGTGCACTGGGTTAACAAAAACTTTTAACTTTAGGAAAGCTAATTTTGTGCTGTTAAAGTAATCACTCCTGCTTATAGACTGGGGGGAAATGTTTCTAGGTAAAGATACTGAACAGATGTGGTCCACTTTTAAAGGGATATTAAACTATTACATTTCTAATGTTGTACCTTTAGGGAACAAGTGTAAAAAAAGTAGGTCCTCTCCTGCATGGCTTAATGCTCAGGTAAAAAGGGAAATGGAAGAAAAAAAAAGGCTTTTAAAATTTTGAAATCAGAGCAAACAGAACAGTCTTACAGGGAGTACAAAAGCTGTAATAAAGAGTGCAAGAAAGCAATTAAATTAGCTTAAATATAAAATGAAATACAGATTGCCGAACAAACCAAGTCCAACCCCAAAATGTTTTTTAAGTATATAAATGGTAAAAAGATGAGGACTGAGAATGTGGGACCATTAAATAATTGGGCTGAGATGATTGTAGAGGATGCCAAAAAGGCTAATCTGCTAAACTGTTTTTTTACATCGTTTTTCACTGTTGAGAATCCTAGTCCTTACAACAGGGATTATAATAATATGCAGGGGAGAAATGAGGAGTATTCACAGGAAATGAAGGATGATATGGTACAGAAACAATTTAACACAAAGTAAATATCAATAAAGCCCCAGGACTGGATGGAATACACGCTGGATTGGAAAAAAGCCAATGTAATACCAATATTCTAAAAAGGTATTCATTTACAGCCTGGTAACTATAGACCTGTAAGCCTAACATAAGTGGTAGGGAAGGTGATGTAAACTTTGTTACGGGATCATATCATTGACTTTGTATCCAGAGCTCATCTTATTAGTAGTAGTCAGCATGGATTAATGAGAAATAGATCATGCCAGACAAATGTAATTGGTTTTTATGAAGAAGTGAATAAGAATTTGGATTCAGGCAAAGCAATGGATGTGGTTTACTTGGATTTTGCGAAAGCTTTTGATACTGTGCCACATAGGCGACTAATGTATAAACTGAAGACTGTTGGCCTTGAAGAAAACATTTGTGCATGGATAGAGAATTGGTTAGTGGATCGCAAGCAGAGTGGTGGTAAATGGAGTTACATCTATGTGAGCTAAAGTTATAAGCGGAGTGCCTCAGGGTTCTGTACTGGTGCCGCTCCTGTTTAATCTGTTTATAAATGACTAAGAAGGGAGCATTGAGAGCAAGATCTCTGTGTTTGCTGATGACACTAAACTATGCAGAGCTTTGGAAACTTCAAATGATGTGCAAGTGTTGCAAGCAGACCTAGATAGATTATCAAAATGGGCAGCAGAATGGCAGATGAGATTCAATGTTGATAAATGTAAGGTGATGCATTTAGGATTTAATAATCCCTGTTCCACCTACACCATAAATAACTCTGTGTTAAGTGCATCTGTAATGGAAAAAGATTTAGGGGTTCTGGTAGATAACAGACTTAGTTGTAGCAAACAATACCAGGTAGCAACGGCTAGAGCTAGCAAGATATTGTCTTGTATAAAAAGGGGAATAGATTCAAGAGAGAAAGATATTATTCTCCCTCTTTACAAGGTACTGGTAAGGCCTCATTTGGAATATGCAGTGCAGTTTTGGAATCCCATATACAAAAGGGGCATCTTGGAAATGGAAGCAGTTCAGAGAAGGGCAAACTAAATTAATAAGGGGAATGGAGGGTCTTGAATATGCAGTCAGATTAGACAAGTTAGGGCTGTTTACATTGGAGAAGTGACATTTGCGTGGGGATATGATAACCTTATACAAATATATTAATGGGCCATACAATGAAGATTAGGAAAGGTTTCTTTACAGTGAGAACGGTGAAACTGCGGAACTGTCTTCCAGCAGATGTGGTAATGGCAAGTTCATTAAATCGCTTTAAAAAAGGCCTGGATCTGTTTCTAAAACTAAAAAAATATTGAGAATTACTGGTATTAATACATATAGATCTGTTAGGTAGGGTAAAAATAAAAAATTAAAAAAAATAGGGTGAATAGGTTGGACTTGATGGACTTACTATCGGATTACTATGTTACTATAATGAGTTCCTGAATTTGCTGCAGGATTATTTTCTCTCACAGGTGGTTGAAGTTCCTACTAGAAAAGGAGCTCTGTTGGATCTGGTAATATCTAACATCGTGGAGCACATTATAGAAATAAAGGTAACTGGAGGCTTAGGGAATAGTGACCATGAAATAGTGTCGTTTGGAGTATGTTATCGAATGAAAAAGTGTGCTGGGTTAACAAAGACTTTTAATTTCGGGAAAGCAAATTTTCCCAGGTTAAAAGTAGCTCTTCAGAATGTCAACTGGGATAAGGTATTATCATGTAAAGGTACTGAACAGAAGTGGACTGTGTTTAAGGGGATTTTAACCCATTTCACATCTAAATTTAAACCCTTGGAAAATAAATGTAAAAAAAATAAATCCGCGCCTATGTGGCTTAATTCTGATGTAAAGAGGCAAATTGAAAGGAAGAAAAAAGCATTTAAAACCTTTAAGTCAGAGGGAATGGAAAGGGCCTTTAGGGATTATAAAAACTGTAACAATGAGTGTAAGAAAGCAATCAAACTAGCTAAAATTAATAATGAAGTTAGGATAGCTGAACAAAGCATCACTAAGCCTAAAAAAATTTTAAGTATATTAATAGTAAGAAGATTAGGACTGTAAATGTGGCACCATTAATTAATGGGGATTAGTTTGTTACGGAGGATGGAGATAGAGCAAATGTTTTGAACTTTTTTCCCTCTGTATACACTATAGAAGATCCAAGTACAGATATCATAGAATATCGTAGCAATAATGGTATAAAGTGCACTTTGGTTAACCGAGGATATGGTACAAAAAGAACTAAATAAGGTTAATATTAATAAATCTCCTAGACCGGATAAAATACATCCTCAGGTACTTAGGCAGCTAACCATTGTTTCTTATTTTTGCAGATTCCCTTATGTCCGGTGGTGTGCCTCTGGATTGGAAAAAGGCTGATGTTATTCCAATATTCAAAAAGGGTAGTCGTTCACAGACGGGTAATTACAGGCCTGTAAGTTTAACTTCAGTGGTGGGGAAGATACTGGAAAGTTTAATAAGGGAACATATTCTTGAGTATGTTTCAAGGACTGACATTATAAGTAGTAACCAGCATAGATTTTGGAGGAAAAGATCTTATCAAACTAACTTGCTTGGCTTTTATGAGGAAGTAAGTAGAAATTCTGGTATAGCAGTAGATGTAGTTTACTTGGATTTTGCAAAGGCTTTTGATACAGTTGTTAATGTAGCTTCATCATTATGGACTAAAGTGCTAAGTGGGGTGCCACAGGGTTCTTTGTTGGGGCCACTTCTATTTAATCTATTTATTAATGATTTTTGTCAGCAAGGTTTCTGTGTTTGTTGATGACACAAAAATTGTTAACCATTAAAAACTTCAGAGGTGCAACCGTTGCAGGGGGATCTAGATAGATTGTCACATTGGGCTAAGTGGCAGATGAGATTTAATGTTGAGAAATGTAAGGTGATGCATTTTGGACTTAAAAATCCTTGTGCTGCTTATGCTATAAATGGCTCTGTGTTATGTGAATCCCTGTTGGAAAGGGATCTTGGAGTTTTGGTGGATAACAAACCACCTCTGGCGGCAACAGCCAGAGCCAGCATGGTATTGTCTTGTATAAAGAGAGGTATGGATTCAAGGGAGGAAAATGTTATCCTCCCTCTTTACAAAGCATTGGTAAGGCCTCATTTGGAATATGCAGTGCAATTTTGGAAACCTGTGTACAAAAAGGACATCTTTGAAATGGAAAGGATTCAGAGAAGGGCAACTAAATTAATAAGGGGATTAGGGGAGCTTGAATATGAAGAGAGACTGGAAAAGTTACAATTATGTACGCTGGAAAAAAGGCGCTTGCGTGGGGATATGATTACTGTGTATAAATACATTAACAGGCCATACAATAAACTATCTGGGGCATTGTTTACCAATAGAGCACGTTAGAGGATACGTGGACATCCCTTAAGACTTGAAGAAAAAAGGTTTAGGCTTCAAGTTCGGAAAGGGTTTTTCACTGTGAGAACGGTGAAGCTATGGCAGGTTCACTGGTCAGTTTAAAAAAAAAGCTGGATGAGTTTCTGCAAACAAGGAATGTTGCAAGTTACTGGTATTGATAAAAATTAGAGTTGATCCAGGGAGATTTCCAATTGCCACTTGGAGTCAGGAAGGAATTTTTTCCCTCTTAGTGTTTTTTGCCTTCCTCTGAATCAAAAGTTAGGAAGGAAATGAGAATATTGCTAGATGGGTTGGACTTGATGGCCATATGTCTTTATTCAACCTCAAATACTATACTATACTATGCCTTTTATGCATTGTGGCCTATTGTGGGGAATTGAAGTATTAAAGGAAGAAATTTTAAATATTGTAAAGTAAGGGTAACTATTTAAGCATTGTCTGAAATAATAGAATCCAGGGAATAGTTCCCGTTTAGTTTGTATATTTGAATTAAAAGGATTATCTAGCTTTTTAAAAGTGGTAAGCAGTTTGATAAAGGTACAATAATTAAAATATAGAAGAATGAAGAGGGAGGCATTTTAGCAGCTTGCAAGTAAGGTTTGTTTTTACACAGCAACTTACTCCCTGTCTGACTCACCGTACCCAGCCAATGGTAACTTTTATTGGCCTACTTCTCCAGTAGCAGCACCAAATATATTAATACTGCTGTTACCAGGGGTGTACCTAACTGGTAAGCAGAGGGGCAAAAATTGGGATTCGGTTGATGGAGGTTCCCACCACTGTATCTTTTCTGTGATGTTTCTTCTAAATTCGTACACAAAACACAGAAAGAAATTGCCAGTGCTCGGTCTAACCCACATTCTGCAGTTAACCAGCTGCTAGAACGGATAAAAAGCCAGTATTTCTACATACACAAAAAGGAAAATCATTTAAATAACAATGAGGTGTTAGTACCACACTTTGGACAAAATTTGTAAGCTTGCATGCCACTTCAAGGCCCCTCATTTAATGTGAGTCCTACTCTGCTTCTAAGTCCCCAGCATTGCACCTGAGTAATAAGACTGTGTTGCCCTTACCATTGACATTGAGGCTCTGGTGTGGTTGCTAAAAGCTGTCTAAACCCCAGCCAATTAACATACACCTATGAGTTCTTTCTCTGCCTTTTAGCATTCTACATCTATTCTGCATTAATAATAAAGTCCTTTAGCCACCATTGAAACTGGGTACCATATATACTTGAGTACAAACCAACCAGAATATAAACTGAGGTACTTATTTTTAAAGGGGAACTGTGGTCTCCAAACATGATTTTAAATAAAAGGCTATGTTCCTACCTTTAAAATTAACCATCAACCATCTCTATACATGCTGCACAGCCCAAGATATGAAGAAATCATTGGTCAGAAAGTTAGAGGGTGGGAGGTACTGAATCTGCGGTCACAATACTACTCCCTCCTTTTAATCTGTGGTTGGCACATGCTCAGTGCAGGAGAAAGCAGAAGAAACCAGGAAGAGATCAAGTTACAGTGACTTAAGGAGGCATGGATGGGGCCAGAGGGGGTTTCAAGGGGACTACAAGGCGAGGGGCCATGGGTGCCCACAAGGAGGAGGAGACTTAGGGAAGAGGGACTGTCACATGGTTTCGGAGCAGGAAGCAGGAAGTGCAGGGGATCTTTTGATGCTTCTACCATATCACCCATAAAAATTTAAATATCTTCAAAACTATGTAAAATAATAATCAATGTAAATTGCAAAAATACACAGGAAAGCAATTCCTGCAACTTACCTAAAGTCATTTTTAGACCACAATTACCCTTGGTAACTAATTGACTCGAATATAAACCGATAATTGATTTTCTCCCATACACAGCCCCATAGAAAGCCTTATACACAGCCCCATAGAAAGTCCAATACACAGCCCCATAGAAATTCCCATACACAGTCCCATAGAAAGTCCCTACACAGCCCCATAGGAAGCCTTATGCACAGCCCCATAGAAAGTCCAATACACATTCCCATAGAAAGTCTAATAAACAGCCCCCTAGGAAGTCTAACTATAGAAAATCCAATACAAAGCCCCATAAAAAGTCTCATACGCAGCCATATAGAAACTTTAATACATAGCCCCATAGAACATCTCATACATAGCCTCATACACAGATGCTCCCCCATACCTTGTCCAGCTGCTCATTCAAGCATCTAGATCAGCCTAGACCCAAGTATAAACCTTTGAAGATGATTTTAAAATGATGATTTTAGAATCTGTAGTGGTGTGTGTGGGGGCACAAGAACCCTTTAACCCCAACCAATTGAAATACAACTATGAGAAGTTTCTTATTTAAAGACGGATTGGCAGCTAGGAGCAATATAATATTTGGCTAAAATGTGTAAGCAAAACACAGAAAGAAATCGTCAGCACTCAGTCTAACCCACATTCTAAAGATCACCAGCTGCTAGAAACAATAAGAAGCCATCATTTGTAATATTTGAAAATTATTGAATATTTGTTGCTGAAACTCGTTTTGGTTATTTGTACATGTTTTAGGCTTATATGAAGTAAAAAAGCTGTAATAAGGAGTGCAAGAAAGCAATTAAACTAGCTAAAATAGAAAGTGAAATACGGATAACTGAGTGAGAATCAATCTGCTTTTCTTATTGAGATGGCCGGAATTTTGGCCGATTGATATTATCGGCCACAATCATTCGATAATGATAATATAATAATATACATAATATCAGCCATCTATGGTCACCATTATTCATTTTTTTGCCAAGTGCCATTTTCTTTTCTTTCTTTAAAAGTTAGTCTTAGGGGAACATATTTTTGAATGGTATATGTTTGTTGTAATGGTCTTATTAACGAATTGAATCTGAGCTAATTATATAATGTTACAATAATCATTGTACACATTCCTGCAGTTATTAATATGTTATCATTGTTGGCAGTAGTTTTAGATAAAACAAAAAACATCTGAAATTGGTCTTAATATTTTCACTCAATATTGTAACTTTTACATACACTAAATGTTAAAGTTCCATGACTGTCATTCAATAACATAACACATGTTCTGGATTAATTAGCCATTTTGAATCATCAGGTTAAAAGAGATTGCAATTTATAAACTTACAATCTGCTATGAACTTCTCTTCCCAGCATTCTTATACCAAACTGGTATTTGTAGTTCTAACTAGATTTGTGAATAGAGATGAAGTTCAGATCCAATTCGAACCCTGTTCTGAATCACATCTCTCAGTTGTAAAGTTCCAACAACTTTCAGAAATGTCGGATTTCACGGAACTCAGAATTTCGGATTTTCTATAATTTTTGAAAAGCCTAAATTTCTAAAAAGAAAGTAATCAGGAATGATCCATCCACATGACCTTAAATCACCAACCACAGCAGTGCCAACTCCCTGGATATAAAAGTCAGTGTTCTGGACACCATTTTCTCAGTGCGTTACCATCCATTTGCGATGAGATCCACACAATTTTACATAGTCGGAGCAGATGCTATTCCCAAGAAATGCTGACCACATACGTTCCAAAAATGTATTGCAGCGAGAATCAAGCTGGGTACACAAACAATAAAGGGACAATTCCATCAGATTTGACAAAATCGCCCTTAAAGTTGCTGGCTGTCTTCTTTTAAATATCCAGTTTAAAATTCTGCTAAAGCAAAGCTTGCAACATTGTATCTTTTATTCAGGTGCTGACATTGCTAATCAACACTAAAGTAAAAGATACTGTACAATGTTGCGAGTGCTTAGAACTTTGCTTCAGCAGAATGTTAAACTCACTAGGAGATTATGATTTGTGATAGGCAGTGAAAAACCCTCAAATCCGAATTTGTGAACAGTCAAATTTGTGAACCCTGGAATATTCAATGCAGGACCACGAAAATAGCTTTAATGTGAAGAAAAATTATATTTTTAAAAAGTTTTGGTTATATATCCTGATGGGCGGATACCTGGGGTACTTAATGTCACCTACAAGATGCTGGGATAAGTATAAGATAATCAATAAGGCCAAATGATAAAGGCCTAAAAGCCTAGTGATAAAGACCAGCAGTGTCAAATAATAAAAATACAAGTTACATTTCTTTTGTGAGTACAAACCGTGACCAGAACATGACACAAGGGAGGGGGGGGGGGGCCTGGATATATATCTAGAGGCATACAGTGTATCTAGGAATGTTGCCAAGAGATTTTTGTTTTAGGACAAGAATATCTAACATTAGGTGCCTCAGTCACATTTGTGGTAAACCACAAAGGCACAAACAGGACACATCAGGCCATTGGTGGCTGCGCAGTTTTGGGTCCATTAAAGTCCATTTGAATAATTAAAGAATTGTGATATTATATTGCCTATATAAGTAGATCATGGCCCATTGTGGGCAAGGCTTGTTACATGGCACTTGTCACTTGTCTTCTCCTCTGAGTGATATTCCAGGGGGTACAAAACTGGGGGTACCCCTTTATTCTTTCAATACATGCTCCCCAAACCATTTCCTATATCCCTGAGCCATTTACACTAACATACTATTGCTATTTAAACCTTACATTTAATCAGAACTTTTCGGGTTATTATTATTATTGATTTATATAGCGCCAACATCTTCCGTGGCACTTTACAATTACATAGTCATACATTACATACAGGGTAATACATGTTATACAAAGTCATACTTATTACATTATCTCCCATTGACTTCAATGGGTTCATTTTTTAATTTTTCAAAAAATTTGAAATCCAAAAACGGTTTGCCAGTTTCAAACATCTTTATTTCTAAATCCTGGGCTAATTTAATTGATCAGAGTATAGTTGCTTTGAATTAGTGTAAATGTGCTTTTGTTTTAATAAGTGCTTGACATAGCCTTTAGTCTTAGACAGTACATTGTGTGCCAAAATTACCAGTTTCAACTTTTCTCACAAAACGGTCTAACTTTTATAGCAATATAAAAAAATTGCATTTTACCATTGAAATTTCTTGAAAATACTGAGATTTTGAGGAAAAATGTACAGTTTTAATATAAAATATAATTTTTTTAAAATATTGACAGATGGTGCTAGTCTATAGCAAGAAAGTAAATTGTTGCTTTGCATGACAGAATGTTAGAATATAAATATTGAATATATATGTATGAAACAAATAAATATTAAAAAAAACTCTAACTGAAATATACCTTTTTTTTTCAAAGTCAAATGATTTAACACAGTGGTTTTATATATATTTTTAAAACATGTAAATGTAATATAGATCAAAAGGACAATGTTGTTAAGGCAAAGAAACTGTATCAACAACATAGCAGCAAATTAGCTGTAGAAGAAGAGCCATCTGGGAAAAAAACCAAGAAGAAGATATTACTTACCAATAACAGATCAATAAACAAGTTGCTATCTTCAGCTTTACTGTCCTTTGGGGATTTGTGGATGAAAAAGTAGAAGTAATAATTTTATTTTATGCCATCTAATAATTTGGCTTGAATAAAACATTTTATTGTGTTGGCACTAAAATAAAGTTATTTCTTGTCTTGACTTCACAGCAACATTTAAGGTGTTTTTCATCTTCAAATACTTGTTTAAAAGATAAGTAACTTGCTAGAAAATTCAATTCAAAACAAGGCTTACAAGTAACAGTGAAGAAAGCTGTTTTATTTTTTGATAGGAGCAATGTCTCTTCTTCTGGGTCAAGAATTTTAGCTTTCAGAACCACAAGTCATTAACTTTTACAAACATAAATAAATCTTACTAAACCAGGCTCTGCTGTATTAAGTTTTGTACCTTTATATTTTCTCTTAGAAAATGTTGCATTCTTCTTAATATTATAATTAGATATCTTGTTATCACTTGTCCATTTTCAGTTAATCAGTGTTGTCCAACATAAATTTATAGTAGATTTATCTAGTTTCTAAAGTTTAAGTTAAAGTTCTATTTGTTTGGTTCATTACTTTGGCCTGAAATTTTTACACAAGGAAACAAAAGAAGATTAAAGCGTATCTCCACTGAAAAAAAACAATGGGCTTTTTCAGTAGTTTTATTGAAGAATGGGAGCTGTGTCTTACCACTCGTTCTTCAATAAAACCTACAGGAGCCAGAAGAGAAGGTAAGCTACTTACATCAGGAACAAATTAGCAGGAGATACGCACTCAATGTGAACTATTTCTTAATGGTGACTTGCAGTGCACAACATTCCGGGGTTTTCCTCCTTCCTCAGGAACCAAGGGGTTCTGTGTCAGATCTTGTCGAACCCGGATCCCATCTCTAGTGGGATGAACTGTGAACTGTGATTGATAACTATCAGACAAATAATAAAATTGACAGAAGCAAAATATATGAGTTTTACTGCTTTGTAGAATTAATACTATGTTGTGATTCTAGCTGTGCACTATCTTAAGGGGGAGCTGTGCTGGGGTTAGAGCTGTGCTGGTCAAGTTGCTGTGCAGGACAGAATCATCCCAAGTCTAGATCATCCAAAGTATAAATGTCCTAAGTATATTGGAGTTTAACAAGGGAATCTGCTGATCTGACATTTTTCCTCTCTCTCTCTTCCAACAGGTACGCATTCCATAGCCTTTCCTCCTGTGCCGCCATTGTTATTTGTGACTGTTAAATTCATATATCTGGTACGCATTCCATAGCCTTTCCTCCTGTGCCCCCATTGTTATTTGTGACTGTTACATTCATATATCTGGTACACATTCCATAGCCTTTCCTCCTGTGCCCCCATTGTTATTTGTGACTGTTAAATTCATATATCTGGTACACATTCCATAGCCTTTCCTCCTGTGCCCCCGTTGTTATTTACCCTCCTGTAAATTCAATCTAGTAAGCATCCATTGCCTTCCCTCCTGTACCCCTTGTATTGTGACCCTGTTAAATTCACATCTAGTACGCATTCCATTGCCTTCCCTCCTGTGCCCCCATTGTTATTTATGACCCTGTTAAATTCACATCTAGTACGCATTCCATTGCCTTCCCTCCTGTGCTCCCATTGTTATTTGTGACCCTGTTAAATTCCATCTAGTAAGCATTGCATTGCCTTCCCTCCTTTGCCCCCATTGTTATTTGTGACCCTGTTAAATTCACATCTAGTACGCATTCCATTGCCTTCCCTCCTGTGCCCCCATTGTTATTTGTGACCCTGTTTAAATTCACATCTAGTAAGCATTCCATTGCCTTTCCTCCTGTGCCCCATTGTTATTTGTGACCCTGTTAAATTCACATCTAGTAAGCATTCCATTGCCTTCCCTCCTGTGCCCCCATTGTTATTTGTGACCCTGTTAAATTCACATCTAGTAAGCATTCCATTGCCTTCCCTCCTGTGCTCCCATTGTTATTTAACCATGTTAAAATGATATCTGGCACGCATTCCATTGCCTTTCCTCCTGTGCCCCCATTGTTATTTGTGACCCTGTAAATCATATCTGTAACATTCCATTGCCTTCCCTCCTGTGCCCCCATTGTTATTTGTGACCCTGGTAAAATCATATCTAGTAAGCATTCCATTGCCTTCCCTCTCTGTGCCCCCATTGTTATTTGTGACCCTGTTAAATTCACATCTAGTAAGCATTCCATTGCCTTCCCTCCTGTGCCCCCATTGTTATTTATGACCTGTTAAATTCACATCTAGTACATTCCATTGCCTTCCCTCCTGTGCTCCCATTTTATTTGTGACCCTGTTAAATTCACATCTAGTAAGCATTTCATTGCCTTCCTCCTGTCCCATTGTTATTTGTAACCTTTAAATATATCTGCCGCATTCCATTGCCTTCCTCCTGTGCCCCATGTTATTTGTGACCCGGTAAAATCATATCTGTACGCATTCCATTGCCTTCCCTCCTGTGCCCCATTGTTTTTGTGACCCTGTAAATCATATCTGGTACGCATTCAATTGCCTTCCCTCCTGTGCCCCCATTGTTATTTGTGACCCTGTTAAAATCATATCTGGTATGCTATCCATTGCCTTCCTCCTGGCCCCATTGTTATTTGTGACCCTGGTAAAATCATATCTAGTAACGCATTCCATTGCCTTCCCTCCTGTGCCCCCATTGTTTATTGTGACCCTGTTAAATTCACATCTAGTAAGCATTCCATTGCCTTCCCTCCTGTGCCCCATTGTTATTTATGACCCTGTTAAATTCACATCTAGTAAGCATTCCATTGCCTTCCCTCCTGTGCCCCCATTGTTATTATGACCCTGTTAAATTCACATCTAGTACGCATTCCATTGCCTTCCTCCTGTGCCCCCATTGTTATTTGTGACCCTGTTAAATTCACATCTAGTACGCATTCCATTGCCTTCCCTCCTGTGCCCCCATTGTTATTTATGACCCTGTTAAATTCACATCTAGTACGCATTCCATTGCCTTTCCTCCGGTGCCCCCATTGTTATTTGTGTTATTTGGGAACTGTGGTCCAAAAATGACTGTATGTAAATTGAGGTAAGTTGATTTGTACCCCTGAGAATTTTTGCAATTTTTCCCCATTGTTTATTTTGCATAGTTTTCAAGATATTTAAAATTTTGTGTGTGATATGGCAGCAGCATCACCAGGTCCCCTGCACTTCCTGCTTCCTGCTCTGAAACCATGTCAGTCAATCTGCCCTGTGTCTCCTCCTCTCCTTTGCAGTCCCCCTGGTCTCTCCCACTCATGGACCCCATGGTCCCTCCAGTTGCAGGCCCCCCTGGCCCATTTTCTTAGAGCCCCATGTGGCCCCAACCACTCGCAGGTACCATGGCCCCGCCCACTCATGGGCGCCTAAGCCCCGCCCACCAACTGTTATTTGTGACCCTGTTAAAATCATATTTTACGCATTCAATAGTCTTTTCTTCTGTGCCCCCATTGTTATTTGTGACGCTGTTAAATTCTTTTCTCGGTACGCATTCCATTGCCTTTTTTTCTGTGCCCCCATTATTATTTGTGACTGTTAAAATCATATCTGGTTCGCATTCCATTGCCTTTCCTAAGTGCTGCATTTTAGTTGTTTATTTCCTTACAAACTCCATATTGCCCTGCCTCCTGAGATGGTACTTTCCCTGTTTCAGCCCTTGTAGCACAGCAGGAGATCACTTTGTAGTCCAAATTGAATCCTGCTCATTACTTTATTACCTTGTCCTGTGACTGGCTTTCACCCTATTTCAGACAGGGGGGAGCTGTTCTGGGGTTAAGGTGGCCAACGTGCGATTTCCACAGCATGTGTGCCGACAGATCACATTGGTATCTGTCAGCACATATGCTGTGGGATTTACACATACAGACCCGACCCATCCCTATAGGGCGTATGGGATTGGACGGCCATGTGGCCATATACAGTACGATCAGATGGCTCCTGTGCTCTGCTTAATGCTCGCTCGCTAGTTCGCCAGTAAACAAATCTACCATCATTCATGACCTCTTCTGCTTTCCTAAAATGACTCAGCCATCAAGGACTTGCTTGTTCCTGGTGGGCTCCGTTTCTCCCATACACCTCTCTTATCAGATCGTGGTAGGGGTGTTGGTCCTTTTTTTTCTGTCCCCATTTGACCTTTCATTGACATCTTTTGAGGTTCATTCAATTCAGCTCTTGCACCCCTTGCAAGTAGCTGTGGTGTACAGACCACCATCTACAGCATCCCCTGAACGCATTGCTCTCTGATTTTGAAACTTGTCTTACTTTCTTCCTCTCTGCTGACTGTCCTGTTCTGATTTTGGGGGACTTTAACTGTCACATTGTCAACTCCTCCCTCTCCTGGCTCTCTTGCTTCCTACATTTAACATCCTCATTTGATCTTCAACAATGGCCTAACGCTTGTACTCACAAGGATGGCCACTTCCTGGACCTAGTGTTCACTAAAAACCTCTGTCTCATCTTTTGAATCTACCCCCTTCCTGCTTTTTGATCACCATTTTATCATGTTTCAGGCTCAACACCCTCTTCTTCTTCTTGTCCCTACCTCTTGTGTGTCTATTTGTAATACTAGAGCCACTGATCTCCCGGCACTCGCCTCATCCCTGTCCTCTAGTCTCTCTTCCCTCTTGCCCGTTGATGACTCTGACTCACTTACTAATTCCTATAACTCTATCCTGACTAACACAATAGACTCTTTTGCCGCCTTGAAAACCCAAGGGGGCAAAAGTGGGGTGGCTCAACCCCACTTTCCATTTTATATGCAGGTGCACACCTGCAAAACAAAACTACTACCGGAAACTTATAAATAATAACAAATATAACCCATATTGCCTGTTCTCTATCTTCAACTCCCTTCTACGTCCCTCGCCCACTGACTCTATTCTTCCTTCGCACTCTCCCCAGGACTTTGCGCATTACTTTCAACATAAAGTGGAGTCCATTCAAATGCAAATCTCTTGTCCTAGGGATGACTCTCAGATTATGTTGCCCTCTCCTCCCTCTGCTATTCTCGGATCTTTTACTCCTGTGACCCTTTCAGAAGTCTCTAACCTTTTTCTGTCCTGTCCGCTTACTACCTGTCCTCTTGACCCTATGACCTCTGTTTTACTGAAACAATGCAATCATGTGCTTAACCCTTTACTCTCCCACATATTCAATGCCTCCCTTACATATGGAATTTTCCCTTCCATCTTTAAGCATGCCCATGTTAAACCCATACTATAAAAGCCCCCGCTAGACTATTTTTCTCTAGCTAACTACCACCCGGTCTCTCTTTCCGATAGCCTCTTAGTCTAGAATGATTAGACTTCTTTGGTATCACTAACCACCTCCGTGCTCATAACTTATTGGATCCTTTGCATTCTAGATTCCGTCCTGCGCCTAATGGCAATAATTGACTCCTTTCTATCCTTTTCTAACCGTTAAACAGCGTATTGTATACAAAATCATTCTCCTAACCTTTGGATCACTTTGTTCTGCTGCAACTCCTTACATTTCCTCTCTAGTGTCCCCATATGTTACTGCCTGCACCTTTCGATCATCACAGAAGCTCCTGTACAAACCCCCACTCGTACTGCTTCCTCTCTCCTTAAACTTTTCTCTCTTGTGGCTCCCATCCTCTGGAATTCTATTCCCCTCACTCAATGTCAAGAAACCTCAATTAGCGGGTTTAAATCTACACTTACATCCTACCTATCTGGTAACCAGCACAGTCTATGATTGTTTTATTTGCACTGCATAAGTCTCACTTATCTGTGTGTTACCCTCCTAATTAGATTGTAAGCTCTTGTGGCAATGCTTTAGTACTTATATTTATTTTTATAATTTATAATTACAAAGTTCATAAAGATCCAATGCACACAGGGATTTTCTATAGATAATAAACTTTTATTATGCTACATAAAGGCTCTAGAAAGTGCACTGGCTTGAGAAAGGCTCTAGAAAGATGGCCCTAATGTAGCACAATAAAAGTTTATTATCTATAGAAAACCCCTGTGTGCACTGGATCTTTTTGAACTTTGTATTCATCTTATCTACTAGTAGCACCAGGGTCATTTAAATCTCCATTTGGAAGTTGAGTGCCTACCATTTTGTTTGGACTATAATATTTATGTACTGAACTATTTATGTATATGCCCTCATGTATGACTTTTTTGTATTTAGGTATTGTACAGTGCTGTATCCCCAAGTGGGGCTTTAGAAATAAATTATACATACATATATACAATAGATACTAACACGTTGAGTTAAATCGAGAGGTGCTTTCGGCGATTGTACGCTCTAGTTGTGGCTCTAGTGGCTCTCGCTGCATCAGGCTGATAGTGAATAATGTAGGCCACACTGTAAATTATAAGGAAATGAAAAGTTACAGATGATTTTCGTGACCATATAAAAGCCAAGAATTCTCCAATATTCCCATCCCTTCTCACCAACCACCCCATGCATACAATACAAGAACAAACACCATACCATGGAGACACCCCCCCTACCCCCCCCCCCCCCACACACACACACACATACACACAACTACCTTCCCAGAAAGTCCTCATACAGTACGGGTAGACTGAACTTGCATTCGCCATGTTGGCTCCCTTGTCTCGCAACACTCCCACCCCAGGCAGCTGCTACTTTATTTTTAATACGTAATTGTTCAGCTTTGTGAGGTGGGAAGGATAATGGGATAATATGGGTGCCTGAGGCTGTGTTTATGAAACTTTCAGGTTATAATCAATTTGCCGATTATAAGTTTATTATCTACTGCTTTGACCCCATAGGGATCCACGTAAGGGGTGAAACAAGGGACAGGGCTTGGGCATTTCTGTGTGTGATATGGTTAAAGCTTGTGGCTAGTTTTAAAAAATTAGTAAGAATTTTAGAGGGGGGCAGCTGATGATGCTCTGTCCCAGCAGTAGCATACAAGTGGGCATGCTCAATTCAGAGGCGAGGGGGGGTAGATTAATGGTGCTGATGATGTATCAGCTAACAGTGTAAGCAGAAAGCACCACCCCCTTATACTGCTGTAAATTTGGATAGACTGCAGATAGAAGCACAATCCTGGGGTCATTTTAAAGGAAGGAGGGTGCTCCTTTTAATAGAAGGCACTTGTACTGAGACCACAATTCCCTTTTTTACAGTTACATCTGCTCGTGTGTCATGAAAAAATCATTTTCACTTTGCAAAAAACACATTAATTTGGCTTGAAAAAGCCAAATTCCTGTTCTTTCTATTTCTTCTTCTTCTTTTTCCGTTTTATTCTTCTGCTTTTTGGACTGTATCTCCTCCCACAGTTTTTGAGCTAGAAGCATAGGCGGGGCATATAGGAGAAGTGTGCTATCTTCTAGCTAAGTAATCTGCCGAAGCGTTACAACGTTATTGGTGAATTTCCGGACATTTTTTTACCATAGACTATAATAGTAACAATCCTCAATTGTGGATATTTCAAAACAGTTTGTTTCATGGTCATAAATACAAACGATGATACCCCCAACCCCCCACACAGACACACGTACACCCACCTACTGACCTACCTTTCCATTCCCATGGAAGCCATACTTAAAGGGTAACTGTAGTTAAAAAACTAATTTTGATCAAGCATCAATAAAAGTTAGTTATATGGTCACACATGCAAAAACATATACCCCACCCCACCTCACACGGATACACACACCAACTGACCTACCCTTTATTCCTTTCGCAGCCATACTTAAAGGGTAAATAAAGTTAAAAAAAAACAAATTTTGATATATCCTCAATAAAAGTTAGTTTTATGGTTATAAACACAAAAAAAGACATACCCCTCAACCAGACCCAGGTACACACACCTACTGATCCACTTATCCATTACTGTGGCAGCCATACTTAAAGGGTAACTAAAGTAAAAAAAAACAATTTTATATTTATCCTTAATAAAAGATAGTTTTATGGTTGTAAACACAAAAAAGACATACCCCCTCAACCAGACCCAGGTACACACACCTACTGATCTACTTATCCATTACTGTTGCAGCCTTACTTAATGGGTAACTAAAGTCAAAAAAGCAAATTTTGATCAATAATCAAAAAACGTTTGTTTTTTTTAACACTCACGTAGCACAGGTACACACACCTACTGACCTACCCCTCCATTACTGTTGCAGCCATACTAAAAGGGTAACTAAAGTAAAAAAATGAATTTTGACCAATCATCAAAAAAGTTTGTTTTTTTTAACCCCCAACCCCACACAGGTACACACACCTACTGATCTACTTATCCATTACTATGGCAGCCATACATAAAGGGTAACTAAAGTAAAAAAAAACTAATCAATAATCAAAAGTTTGTTTTTTTAACTTCCAACCTTATCCAGATACACACACCTACTGACCCACCCTACCATTTCCATGGCTGCCATATTTAAAAGGTAACTATAGTCAAAAAAACACATTTTGACCAATCATCAAAAAAGTTAGTATTTTATCCCCCAACCTGACACGAGTACACACACACCAACTGACCTACCTTTAATGCATGTGACATATTTAAAGGGTAAGTAAAAAAACAACAATGTCCTCATCATTGGAATTATTGAGTTTTAAAATCTGCAGCACAAATACACAAATTCCCTTATAAAATGCGGTCTTTCAAGCCAAATTCAGAGTTTATAATTTAACTTTCCCTTTCTTGTTTATACTGTATTTACTTGGACACTGACATTTATTTAAAAAAACAAACAATATTCACAGAGTTCTGCGGAGGTTCTAGACCAACTGTGTTTAGGTGTTATGTTTGTTATAGAGAAATTATTTTTTAAATCATACAGCATTGTGTCTTGTATGTATGTTGGGTAGGAATAAAAACAAGTTATGGCAGGAGTACCAAGCAGTGCAACAACACAAGTTGAGCATTCCTGTTTGAGTGAAATAGCAGCATGGAACAATTCATGCCAGCCCAGCATGTTCTCTACACTGGTAGAATCCTGACACTTCAGCTTATGGACTTTTCCAACAAAAAGAAAAATCTTTCAACAGCTTTTCACTACTTTTCTGGCACCTGATTACGGCTGGCAGACACATGTAATCCTTCCCATCTGTTGCCTATGGTTGCCTGCACAGAGTCCAGCACTATTTGTTTAGCTAAGTACATATATTGCTCTCTCCTTGCTCCTTATCAATCTCCTGTGTTGTATTGCTCTAAATTCACGGCATCAGGCAGAGCCCCAGAAGTCCTACTGTACAGTAAAAATGAAAGGAAGTTGGCAGAAATGTTTTTTTTGTCAGCCCTCGTGTCATCAATTATAAAAAGCTGTAATTTTGATTTAGGATAGGAAATCTGGTAGTATACATAAGATATGCATGTTAAGTTCCATTTGGCTTTACAAATACAGTAACAGCAGGTGATTAAAGAATGACATTTATTACCCCCAAAAAAAGCAAATCCAATATCTCCTAAATAAAACTGTGCTCGTATTGTAAAATTGTAATTGTACTTGTTGAGTTGTGTATATTAAACACCATGAGAGTCTCAGTATAGATCTCATAATAATAGCAGGGTCAGGTATTAAAAAAAAAAACGCACAGTGCTGAAAGGGCAACAACACTGTAAAAATGTACTTTTTAAAAATGAGTACCTGGGGGGTAGGATTGAATATTCCTACCTCCCAATGTAAATTTGTTGAGCAAAAAGATAAGGAAAACCAGACACCGACAGGCAGACCAAAAAAAAAAAAAACCATGATAAAAGGGATGAAAAACAGGGATTGTCCACTTTGATCTGTGTGTAGTGTTAATGAGCTATGGCTCTAGGTTAATATTACAAACACGATTTAATAACGTGCTTGAGTACGTTGGTAAATCCCAAAAAGGATTTACCCACAGCGTGATTTTAACACCAGCTATTTTCCAGCATTAAAATCATGTGCTAAAGGTAGCGCAGACGTGATATTGAATCGGGAGTTCCAAATGTGTGGGTGACTCACGTAACCCACGCATCCGGCTCTAACATGAAGTTAGCAAACTGCTTACCGTGAGTAACTCCAAAGACCTGCCCAGCGCCAAACTAAAAATTAACCCCATGCTGGGCTTGTCCCACTGTGTATTGTTAAAGAATCCTTAACTTACTCCTCTTCTCCAAATGGTTTTCCTGCAGTGCCGATCTAAAGTCCAGGAAAGTGAAGAGTGGGAGCCTGTCTGCCTGTGAAAAGGTTTCTGCCTCTTCTCTGTCCTCCCTAAGGACTCAAGCATGTGTTTAGAAGCAGATCCCCCACTCCCTCTAGTTTCTTTAATCTGTGCAGGATTTAGTTTAAATGTAATTCTTTTTCTGTAGTGTAGCTTCCCACCTCCCAACCCAGGTTCCCTCGGCTAAATCAATAGCCGGCAGCCACGTCTGTCTTTGGCTGACTCCCAGTCAATCACAGATGCGGCTGCTGGCCAAACACCTAATGCAATTCTGTGTCCAGAAGTTGCATTAGCAGCTGAAGCCAATGAAACCCATTCTGGTAAATAAGTTTCCGCTGACTTTTTTTTACAAATACACCATGTGGTTAGGGTCGGGAGGGAGGTAGCTACACTACAGAAAGTTATATATTTTTGGGTGGACACACCCTTTAATGTTCATCACATACTGAAGCTGTGGAAATTACTTGTCTGTGACAAATGCACATCAATAATTCAACCTGCTAACATTGGACTTGAAAGAAGCCATGCAGTCAATGTACTATAGAGGCTAAACTGTCCCGTATAATTATCCCTTCCCCCATATTAATATAGAAATAATACATTTGTGTGGTATAGTGTTTGTTTAGAAGTATAAATAAACCACAGAGTAACACAAAGTAAAAAAACAATTCAAAATGTAAAAAGAAATTCATATTTTCTGAATGACGTCTTTCAGAATACATGTATACAAATACAATAGTAGGTGAGTTGCAGACACATCAGAAAGCCTTGTAGCGTGACAAGGCTTTTGGATGAGACTGCGTCATGTGGTATTTTATATACATGGATCCTTACCTAAGCATTAATTATACATCAAGGACAGTGATCAACAATGGACCTGACCTTGGTTTATTTAATGGCCAGGAATTTTCAAACGGTTATGGATGTTTTATTAGTAATTGATATGAGGTTTTAGAGGAAATTCATCTTAAGCTTTTAAAGGAGGAAGGGTGTTTATGTTCAGTTTTTTTTAATTTTACAGTATTAGATAATCTTTATGTTTTCACCAACCAGATATAGCCCCATGGAATCACAAAATAGATATTAAAAGCCTGCATGTAGGCAACACTTACTCACATGTTATTGGGCAATGTGCTATCAGAGATAAGATCTAAATATGTCTAAATTAGCATGCACATGTAACAGATTGTCATAACAAAACATTACTACCACTTGACTAAAAAATATAATAATAAAAATATAAAAACAATTCTGTTGACTTGACTTCAGATTAGGAGAATACAGTCTGATCATCCCACTTCAAATAATTACTCTTAAACATCATTAACATCAGTGAAGGGCACCCGCCTCAAGACAAGACAACAAACCAGATTAAACAGGGATGTCTTTCTGCTTCTATTAATGCTCCACACTTGTTTTGATATCTCTATTTTTAGTAATTGTAGTATTTGAGGTTGACTAAAGACATACGTCCATCTATTCCAACCTACCCAGCAATACCAACATTTCCTGCCTAACTGTTGATCCAGAGAAGGGCAGAAAAACCCCACACCAGAATTATGAAGGGAAAAAAAATCTTCCTTCCTTCCAAATAGCAGAATGTCTCAGATAGTTTATTGTATGACCTGTTAATGTATTTATATATAGTAATCATATCCCCATGCAAGTGCCTTTTCTCTGCATAAATGAAACTTATCCAAGATATGCAAAATACTCCTTTATGTCCCTTAGCTTATGCATGTGTCCAGAACCGCTGGCTTAATAACATGCAATATAGCCTAATATATAGAGTCAATCATCTGACCTGCAGACATGTTTCGATCTTGTTAGATCTCGTCAGTGCAAGATACAGATTAATGGCTCTATGGTGCAGGACTTGGGCATACAGTAGAAATTTTGCATATCTACGCCCTTTACTCTGGGGAACCTGGGAGTAAGAAATTACTTCTTGTTTCTTAGAATTTGTGTGGGCAATGCTATTCATATAGCATGAGACTGCAAGATGCCTTCTGTTATAAGAAGGCGGTTCTCCATTTTTATGCTCAGTGGAGGGCTTTTTGCTCCTTTTGGCCCCTCTCTCCCTAAGCTTTCTAGCTGCCTTTTCTACTTCTACATCCTAATCCCTAAACTGCTAGTGCACATAACATTAAAGGAATAGGAATAAGACAAAGATATTTCCACCTGATGCAGAGGTCTGCACACCTGATTTCTTTGCACATTATTTTTATCAAGCATTATATCCTGCTTTTTACCTGGAATTTTTATATATATGAATAAAGCTGTGTTTTTATGGATTCTGGGAGCACGTAAGTCTTTTACTTTATTCATTTTTTATATGGTTTGATATCAGTGCATTGGATAGATAAGTAATTAATACTATTTATTTGATTTTGTCTTTTGGGTGAGAGGAGGACAGCGCTGCTACCAAACCTAACATATAAGAACCCTAGATTGTATCGTTCACTAACCCTTGAATGTAGCCTTCGACTTTCGGTAACCCTCGAATTTATCGTTCGTTTTCAATAACCCTCGAATGTATGGATCTATTTTTGGTCACCCCCGAAAGTATTGTTTCATAACCCTCGAATTTTCCGTAACCCTCGAATGTAGCTTGCGCAAACCCAACAATTGCCCGATCATAAAGAGTGTTTAAACAGGTTTTGGTGATACAGACCATTTCCCAGGTGCTACAACCATTTACAGTAAATTGCTAGTTTATCTGTAAAACATCCAAACTTTTTGAATTGTCACTCCCAATTGACTTTAATGGGTCTGTTCTCACCACCGGCACCAGAAATGCCATCTCCCCAGCCCCAGCACTCTCCAAGCCTGATTGACCTGATGGAGATGTTAGACCAGATTCAACATGGCATGCAACAAATGCAGCGTGACATTTGCGCATAAAGACATTTTTTTTCTGAAAACAAAATGATTCCCCCCCCACCTTGTTTCCCTCTAATGTTTTGATATTTTATTATATTTACTAATTTATTTATTTTTTAAATCATAAATTATTTTCAAAATCTCTGTCTTTTATCTTTATAAACCAATACACACATAAGAGAGCCCTATTGGCTTCTCTCCCTCAGCGTAAGCCCTGTGCAAGGGGAAGTGGGGTTATGCTACGTAGGAAATGCACCATTGAGTTACAGCAGGCCCACTGCAGTTTTCCACCATTGTTGAGGAGCCAGGCAGGCTTGGCCCCATTGGACATACCCCACACCCCATTGGCTTCTCTCCCTCATAGTTTGCATCATGCAAAGCAGGGGAAAGCAGGGAGGGTGTTAGGCATCATAGGAACCATTGAGTTAGAGAAGGCTAAAAACAATTTATAATATGGAGCTCTTGGGCCAGGCAGGATTGACACAGAGCAGAAAACGTTAGCCACAGATTAGCTGTCGTGGCTGTATGAGATGGTCAGAGTAGGTGACGCCACCAAGGTGTCTTGTGGAGAGAAAAAGAAGAACAAATATGGATTTTTGCTCTTAAGCCAGGTAGGATTTACCTAGAGCTGAAAACATTAGCCACAGAGTAGCTGTTGCAGCTGTATGGTTCCTTGAGAGAAAGAAGAGCTTTTGCTTTGGGTCAAACAGGATTGACCCAATTTTTGAAAAATTAGCCAATGAGTAGCTGTTGCAGCAAGGTAGGACCATAAATGGCCCTACCAATAGGAAAAATGAGCTATTTCAAAGCTTGAATGCAGTATAGCAATGTAGGCCTTACTAATTTGAAATATTAGCCATTTGCCAGCTAAGCTGGCATGAGCTAAGCCTCTAGGTAAAAAATGAGGCAGAAGGAGCAGTATGGGGGGCCAGGAGGCCTTCAGTTATGGGCATCAGCAATAGGGGTGCTGTAATGAGCTGTGATCCATGCCTCATTCATCTTGATAAATGTCAGACAGTCCACATTCTCAGTGGAGAGATGGGTCCTCTCCTGCCGCACTGAAGGTCCTCTCCAAAAGGACACTGGATGCCGGGGAAGAAAGGACCTCAATGGCATACTGTACCAACTCGGGACAGATCTCAAGCCTCGCCACCCAGTAGTCCATTCCAGTGGATCCTCAGTCTCTGAAGTGACTAAACCGGCTCTAGATCTAATGTAGTCGTGTGACCTGCTGACTGAGGTGTTGCCTGGTAGAGTTGCAAGTAGATGTGCCTGGCAACTGTGGCTGGAAGAACAGCCTGAAGTTAGCCACAAGGCCGCCTCCAGTGCTGCTGCTCCTCCTCTTAGGCACATGGGGACGTAAGCCCTGGCACATCCCCAACATCAGGTGCTGTAGGCCTGCCAGCACCTGGGAAGGCAGAACAGAGGCGACTCAGCAGTGCCACCTCATAGTGCTGCATTCTGTCTTCCCTCTAAGATGCAACTCCGACACTTTACACTCATAACGGGGATCTATAAGGTTGGCCACCCAATACTGCTCTTTATCCTTGATGGCCTTAATCCTGGGGTCCTCAGGAAGCATCACAGTGTCGGCGTCCTCCACTTCCAGTTACTGCTGCTCAACAGCTAGTGCCCTGTAGAGTATGCCACACAGGGTGTGCTCAAGGAGAACCACCTGTGGGATGGTATCCATGATGGTGGCATCATTGTGGCTTACTATCCTGGTGGCCTCCTCAAAGGGCGCAAGCACATGACAGGCATCCCGAATCAACAGCCACTGCCTGGGTAACAGCAAACCCAGGTCCCCAGAGCCTGACCTTGCTTCAAACTCATATAAATAGTCTATAATGGCTTGCCTCTGCTGGAGCAGACTCAGCAGCATCATAAGAAGCATCATGAGAAGTGCCCTTGCGGCTCTGAGAAGGGCCTTTTGGGGCTTAAGGGGTCCCGCAGCTCAAGCCGGGACCCCCCTCCTGGCCCTTGTATGGGCCCTTGCTGCACTGAGAAGTGCCTTTGTTGGGGGTCCCGCAGCTCGAACCGGGACCACCGGCGGCTCTTAAAAGAGCCCTTGGGTGGTGTCTTCTTTCTTCCATCCATTGTTCCATCCAACACCAGCTCCACTGAGGCCACCAACCCCGAGAGGTACCCCTGGGGCTGTCAATAGCCTCAACGGGGCCGATGTTTCCGGCGTCTTTATCCGACACGACATCTTCGGGCTAGTGAAACCAACACCACTGAAGCCACCAATGCCAGGCAGGCTCAATGCGGCCGCCAGTGAGCCCGCTGGCACCGCTGACCTCAGCGGAGCTGATGTTGATAGCCGCTTCTTTCTTACTGCGATGGCTTCTGAGCTCTGCAGAGGTTTGCAGCTCTTTATATAGGTTTGCAGAAAACCCTAATCCATTTCTAATTGGTCAATTTCTCAATGCTTGGTTTACATGGTTTACAATAACCAGATTTTCCGGGGTTTATTTTCAAACTATAGAACTTTAGAACTTTTCCTAAATTTTATAGTTCTAAATTAGAAAATTAAAAGTTGCAAAGATCTCCATGTCTATATAAAAGCATATGAAAAATGGCAGTGGGTTCTATTTGTGTGTTCTAATATGACACACAAAAACTCAGGAATTCCAATTAAGTGATTACATAGTACATATGTATACATTTAGTACACATTTCCTA
The DNA here is from genome assembly GCA_019447015.1 of Hymenochirus boettgeri. Classification (NCBI taxonomy): domain Eukaryota; kingdom Metazoa; phylum Chordata; class Amphibia; order Anura; family Pipidae; genus Hymenochirus; species Hymenochirus boettgeri. The sequence continues at coordinate 75,793,992 of CM033469.1, forward strand.
TGCTCCATTGTTGCTCCTTCCTGTCCTTACAATTCTTCCGGTCTTCTTTGCTAGCTTTGGGTGTTTCTGTCATTGTTTTCAGCTTCTTCTGTGGCACCTTTGTGTCTTTCCGCCGTTCAGATTCAAGCTCCCCCATTCCCTTTATTATTTTAGTTGCCCTTCTCTGAACCCTTTCCATTTCCAAGATGTCCTGATTTTTTCTGTACACAGCATTCCAAAATTTCACTGCATATTCTACATGAGGCCTTACCAATGCTTTGTATTTATTACTTCTATATCTTATATTTTCTTATTTTCCCTGTCTGTGTTTTATTCTTTGTAATAATGTAAAGCAGTGTCCCTGACTGTTAATAAAGAAATCAATTATGCATGCATCATACAAAAATTGATGTTCAAATGTACACCTAAAAAGTATATTATAAAATGAGTACCTTGCCTGTGAAGTTATTTAGAACTTTTGTCTATCGCTTTGAAAGAGACCTGTCTTCATAACTAACATATTAAGCGGTGGATGTGAATAAAAGCTGACATCTCTACAGCAATTGATTTCACTAGCAAGAAAGGTTTTTTTGTCTGTTTTTTTTTATTTTAGGAGCCACGTTTTCTAATCAATTATTATACAAGCACTGTAACACTTTACTGAACGCTCTCCTGTACCACTTACTGAATTCAAACCTTTCGTGAACCAGTTTGTGTAGCTCATGTGAAATTGTACATTTTAACAGAACAGCCTGTCTGTACAGACTTCACTAGATGACAGCTATACTTATGATTTGGAGATAATAATTAGTGGCATAGAACCCTTTACAGTTAATATATATAAAACAGCATATCTAGGGGTGGACTCGAACTTGAACTTTAAGAGTTTATACAAACTGGAACTATTTAGTGCAGGTGCAGGTGCAGATTACTCACATCACTTTTAGGTCTTTAGGCTCCAAGTCTACCCCACTCCTGCGTCAGTGGTCAGGATATGAGCAATAGAAAGAATTTGCAGACGAGCCTCAGGCAGCAGAAATACAGTATTCTAGGTAAAACTTTTATTGTGTATTCAGCACAACTCTCCGAACTACAAACTTTCTGGTTTTTCGGACATATTTTTGATAATTATCTAAAATTCGAGGATCATCAAACTCTCGAATAAATAAATAACCCTTGGCTTTAGTGCTTCATAACCCTAGAATGCGGCGTTTGGTAACCATCTAATTTGACGATAACCCTCACCTGTAGCGTTCGCTAACCCTCAAAAACCCTTGAATGTGGTGTTCGATAACCATCAAATATGGAAATAACACCCAATTGTAGCATTCGCTAACCCTCGATTTCGGCCATAACCCCCAAAAGCGTTGTTCGGTAACCCTCAAATTTGGCTATAACCCTCCAATGTAGCGTTCGATTTCACTAACCCTTGAAAATTCAGTGCTCAAGCCCTACTATTACCTGATTGCGAGGAAAGTTAGTGTTTAAACAGGTTTTGGTGATCTGTACGTGTTCCCCAGACCATTTCCCAGGTCTCAGAGCCATTTACAGTAAGTTACCATTGCTATTTTAATAGTCACAAAGATCTCCATGTCTATATAAAAGCATATGGAAAATGGCAGAGTGGGTTTTATTTGTCCTTGTACAAAGTGACTTCTAATATGACGCACAAAAACTCAGGAATTCCAATCAAGTGATTATGTAGTACATAGATCTCCATGTCTATATAAAAGCATATGGAAAATGGCAGAGTGGGTAAATTAAATAACTCTTGCTTGCTTTAGTGCTTCATAACCCTAGAATGCGGCGTTTGGTAACCATCTAATTTGACGATAACCCTCACCTGTAGCGTTCGCTAACCCTCCAAAAACCTTGAATGTGGTGTTCGATAACCACAATATGGAAATAACACCCAATTGTAGCATTCGCTAACCCTCGATTTCGGCCATAACCCCCAAAAGCGTTGTTAGGTAACCCTCAAATTTGGCTATAACCCTCCAATAGCGTTCGATTTCACTAACCCTTGAAAATTCAGTGCTCAAGCCCTACTATTACCTGATGCGAGGAAAGTTAGTGTTTAAACAGGTTTTGGTGATCTGTACGTGTTCCCCAGACACATTTCCCAGGTCTCAGAGCCATTACAGTAAGTTACCATTGCTATTTTAATAGTCCCAAGATCACATTCCTCACCCCTGGCACATGCTTCGCTGTAAACCATATGTTAAAATTAAGGCAAAGTAATATAAGCTCCCTGAGCAAACAACAGGTGGGGGGGAAGAGGATGTCTGATTATTAATCACTAGCAAACAACAGGTGGGGGGGAAGAGGATGTCTGATTATTAATCACTTTGACTACGGCAAGGTTATTGCACCAAAATACAATCCTTTTATCCTTCATTTTGGCTCCCCATAATGCAACAGAAACAACAATCGGAAAAAGCTTGAGTATGTTCAACTAAAAGCTTGGATGAGTTAGCTTTCAATGTGTTGCATTAAATGTATGATTTCTTGACACATTTGTAGCTATCGGATACAAGATTAATAATGATATGGTCTATAGACTAGAAGTAGTAGTTCCAATATCTTTCACTTTTATGACAAAAACAACAGATGTTCACTGTTCTTTCCTTCACACTCATTGATATATATTTATTTAAGCACTTCTGGAAGTTTCAGTGTTAAATACAAATTCTGGTAGAGTGGGGTACTTAGGTGCCCTAGTTGCTCTAGACATACCCCCTCATCATGGTTGCTGATTCATTAGATATGCTTTCAAAGCAAGGACGTGCTTCTGTGCCGTCCTTCCTTGGTTGAAATGCTGGGTTATGGAGCATGAAGGGACCAGACTATAGTGGGTCAAGAGACAAGGAAACCAAGAAGGTATGTTTTCAAAGTACTAGCGGTACCCCAGATGTCATAGCATAGAATTTTTAGTCCTTGTACGGTTATGATAGGGTGTGCAATTTAATTTCCATCTGGGCCAAGGGATTTTCCAGATTATTTTTGTAACATGGTGGAAAACTATTCTCGTTATTTATATTGGGAAATACATGTTTTGGGAGTGTGAGGGGGGGGGGGAATCCTCTGAGAGAATCTGTTAAATATAATAAATAAGCTGCCTTGTATAAACATAGTATTTCTGAACTTTTTTGCATCAGAATTTTAAAATTATATCAGATTGGAACAGTATGGTTTAGTTAAAAACAGTTTAATGCAGAAGTTATTTTTCAGCTAATAGCTATTGGAGAACAAGCAGAACTGAACCCATTTCCAAGGTTCAGTGTGTAAAAGTAGATATCAGGTTCCAAGAACAATTACCAATAAGGGAAATGAAACTGGTGTAAAAGGAGAACATTATGGAAGGTATGCTTAGTGTAGTTTAGTTTTTTAAACATTAGTTTAGCAAACCTGCTCTAAAATGGAAAGGATAAGAAATGAACATCAGTCCATCCACTATTACTTTTCGTCTACAGTATATTGACTTTTCCCCATTTCTTTTTAGTAATTGTGTTAATTTGTTGCTGGTGATGAAAATATTACCCAAAAAATCAAATTGCTGCTTTTTTTCAATATGTCTCTGGAAAATGTTAATCACAGTCTCACAGATCTGTATTAGGAGATCAGTTAAGACCACCTTAATATTAATATGCTCTATGATAAAGAATAACTTTTACCATGTAGATTTCAAATTGGCTGGCTTTACCATTGGACACTCTAGTCACATGCCCTCTACCCCAAGGGCAGATTTACACCTAAACACAGACCACACTCTAAACTACACTGTTTTCTCTTTTATGGGGAAGAAAATAGTATGATGAAGAGGGTGCATTGATGGGAGAAGATGGTGGGGCAGTCCCGTTAAGCTGAAAAGAGTGGATGCAGCCTGGGGGGGAAAAGAGGAGGGGAGCTTGAAACTGCCTAGACAGGTAGGTATGTATAAGGTAGATATATAGTAAAAACTAGTCAGTGTCCAGGTTAAGCTACCCTAATGAAATTCTTTTTTGGACTACAGATCAACACTATGACCCAATACTAACATCTATTCATTGTAGATTTCATTTGTAGTTTCAAATGGTGATACCAGAACTAATAATTCATGGAAGGATGTAGGGAGATGTAGAGTAGACTAGATGGACATATGACTTTATTCAACTCCAATACTATGGTACTATGTAACAGAAAGAAAGACATTTGGGTAGGGTTATAAATGTTGAACTAGATTGACGTATGTCTTAATATAACTTTCAATACCATGTGTTTGTAACATTATACAGACATTATGGGTAAGATCCGCCGCGGATTTATCCCGTCCGCGAACGGCGGATTATTCCGGATTTTCAGCCTTCCGAACTTCCGAACCGCGGATTTTTTTTCGAAAATTTTCGTAATTACGAGGATCTCCGTATTTTTGAAATACGGGAGAGAAAATGGAGGTCCTCGTAATTACGTGAATCCTCGTAATTTCGAAAATTTTCGAAAAAAACAAGAAATTCTGTGAAATTCTTAGAATTTCTGCATTTTGGGGATTATTTTGAAGACGAGCAAGCCAATGTCCCCAAATTATCCAATGGCAGCTAACATGATTATTGCCAGCCCCTGGGTATAAAAGGCTGCTTCACAGGCGCCATTTTGTCAGTGTGTTGGAGTGTGTTTAGTGGAGACCTGACAGTGTAGGAGTTGGAGAGAGTTTTTTTGTGCTTTTGAGCTTTTTTTGAGCTTTCTGTGTGTGGATTTCAGTATGGTGGGTTTAGCACTTGTTGTTAACCACCCCTGTTTCACACATCTTGAGACCCAACAGTCCTTTTAAGGACTAACCTTGTTGTAACGGAGAGGAGGACCCGTCTCTCCACTGAGAATGTGGACCACCTTACATTCATCAAGATGAATGAGGAGTGGATCACATCTCAGTAACAGCCCCTATTGCTGATGCTGATGCCCGTGACTGAAGGCCTCCTGCCCCTGGCCACCGTATACTGCTCTTCCACCTCATTTTCACCTAAAGGCTTAGCTGATGCCAGCTTAGCTGGCAAATGGCTAATTTTTCTTATTGGCAGGGCCATATATGGTCCTACTTGCTCTACTGCATTCAAGTTGTGAAATAACAAATGCTCTGCAAACAACAAGCTACTCTGTGGCTATTGTTTCTAAGATTGGGTTGATCCTACTTGGCCTGAGAGCAGTAGTACTTTGTTCTTCCTTCTCTCTCCATGAGGCACCTTTGTGGTGTCAACCTACTCTGACCATCCCATACAGCCGCCAACAGCTACTCTGTGGCTAATGTTTTCAGCTCGGGTCAATCCTGCCTGGCACTAGAGCAGTACTCCATAGTACAAAGTTGTGGGCCTGCTGTAACTCAATGGTGCTGTTCCTACAAAGCCTTACCCGTTCACCCGCTTTCCCTTGCACGAAGCATAGCTCTGAGGAGAGAAGCCAATGGGGTGAGGGGTATGTCCAGTGGGTCCAAGCCTGCCTGGCTCTTCAAACAATGGTGGCAAACTGCAGTGGGCCTGCTGTAACTCAATGGTGCTGTTCATACTCGTTCACCCGCTTTCCCTTGCAAGAAGCATACTCTGAGGGAGAGAAGTCAATGGGGTGAGGGGTATGTCCAGTGGGGCCAAGCCTGCCTGGCCCCACAACAATGGTGGCAAACCGCATGGACATATGTAACCCAGTACCCCCATCGCTTCTTTCCCTTGTTGTGTGCAAACTACTATATAGGGGAATGTGGCCAATGTGGTGTGTGTAATGGCATTAATGGTAAGGTATATCAATAAATATGTTTTGTCAGAAGTGAATTAAAATATTTACAATTATTACAATACAGTAATATAATAAAAATAACTTGCCTTCCATCAGTTGCCGCATAGCTTGAAACATAATGAGGCCTCTGCTTCTTCAGATCAGACCACTGTCTCTGGAGGGTAGAGACAGTGGTCTGGTAGCCGAAGGGCGCAGGGGCATCTCCATAATCCTGCGCTTTCTGCGCCGCACATGATAGGTGCCAAGGGGGGAAATCATCGTACCCCCTGGCCAGGAGGTACTGTGGGGCATACATCTGCCTTACAGAACTCGCCATTGTGCAGGCAGAAGTGGGGGTTCCGGTTCTCGTTTTTACGAAAATCCTCGTTTTTATGAAAATCCTTGTTTTTACGGAAATCCTTGTTTTTACGGAATCCTTGTTTTTACGGAAATCCTCGTATTTTCGAAAAATACCATTTTTTTACTTACCAAGGCTATTTAGACCACTTTTAATGCGGATTTTGCCGAACTTTATTTTTAATACGAATGTATTTCTAGTACATTAATGATTGATGACATGTCATTAATTATAAGAATATCAACTCTTTTAAAGTTAAATAACTAATTGCTATTAGCCACATGGAAAATAGAGCATAAATAATATGCTATGTATCTCAGGTAGACAACGAAACTGAGAACTAGAACTAGAGAATGAAACTGGCGAGATTGTCCCGACAGTGATTCTGCAGAACCTATTGAAGTTTTTTTACTTATTTTTAATTTTCCGAGATTCTAAAATTAGGTTCAGATACGCAGATTATGAAACTGCAAGTTCCGAACAAAATGAATTTCATTAACAAAAAAATTGGGTTTACATAAGGCAATAGTCCAAATCAAAGAAATAAACTTCATGCACATGTACTTAACACCTCTGTCAATTGCAGACAGAAAACACCAGATTAGAGCATGTTATGCTATTTTTATGAATTGCACATCAAAAAGGAGTAAAATAGGAAATCAATATCTTTCAATAATTAAACAAGGTTGTGCCATTTGATTCAAACATGGGAATTGAAAACATATTTTGTTCGTGCTAAAAAAATGGAATAATTACACTCTTACACTTTATGTTCCCATTTTTTATTCAAAACACCAACTTGATTTTTATTGTTTGCCACTGGGTATATCCTTGAATTTTCTTGTTGCAATATAATATTGGGCAAATAAGGGCCTCATAAATTGTAAGTTAGTGGATTATTAAAACTAAATATCCTGTAACACAAACCAATTTAGGGAGTAATAAAGAAAGACTGTTGGAATGTGTTTCTGATGGGGATATCTTGAAGCAGTCAAGGCTAAGACTAAATAATGGCAGAGTGTGCCCTGTCAAGTTTCAGTTATGTTCTTGATACAATGATTTATAATTGATAAAAAGATCTGTGTAGTAAAGGATATCTTAGGCTGTTAAAACAGTTTGAATTTTATGATCATTTGGTCTGTAGTACTGTGAAGGTATTTTATCAGATGCCTGTGCTGTTAGAAACCTGTAATCTTTAAGGGTTTGAACAACTCAGTTTACAACTCAGGAAATACTACATTTTACATTGCAATCTGGGTTAGAATTCATAAATTATTTCATTTATACATGCTGTTGTTACTTTAGTAATGAGGGGAACATGATACTTTATTTCTCTTTAACCTATATCACACATGCGTCTGTCCATATTTGTGTGGCCCCTGCTGACTGTACAGCATCCCATCATCCAAGACTTACTACACTGCTATCTATTTGTGCAGCCCAAAGCAGCATCGGAAAATAGGATCTGCCTGCTAGATACTGCAATCAATTGTTTTTGCACAACTTATTGTGTGCACCTTTACTAAGATATGCGAGCTCCGTGTTAAAAACAAAACTGTTTCAGTATCTAGCAGGCAGATCTATTGTTAGGACGCTGCTTGGGACTGCATTGTCGGACTTACACAAATGGATAGAAGTAAAATAAGGCTTGGGTGCAATTACCGCTGGAACAGCTGATTGTGTATATAGAGAGGAGAAGGTGTGGACAAGGGCTTTCCATTGGAGTTGGTCATTTCATTACAATGAAACTAAAGCTAGGTACACACCTAGCGATTTTCCTCCTGACCGACCGTTCGATACTGTCGGTCGCGGCAAAAGCAAACTGCTGATGCTCCTAGGTCGGTCCGACCTCTCCGAAAAAAATACAGGTGCAGCAGGTGGGAGCAGAGAGATGCATCCAAAACAAGTTAACCATTAGAATGGTTGATAAAGATAAAACTTCACATTTATTAATAATGTTAAAATAGTAATTAGTACAGTATAAGACGTCCATGGATGAGGAAGACGCCAAAGGGAAGGGGCGTGGCCTGGCGCGTTTCGCGGTTACTTCCGCTTCATCAGAGAGGATACATTACAATGCCAGAAGAGTTGGGTGGGCATTCCACATTGGAATGATTGCACCATAGGCAGAGGACCCAATCCAAAACAGTGTGATTTACACATTTTCGTGACGAGACCAGCACTAAGCACAAGCATGACAGAGTCCCAATCCTGCAACTGTCAGAATATTCATAAATTAATTCGGCCCACCACTGTCTTTGGCCCCATATGTGATTGAGTTTGGCACCTGACCTATATAGTTACTGTAAAGAGTTGTGCATTTTCAATTTTCTGAAGACATTGACTGTACCGCACAGTTTAACAACACAAAACATTTCAAGTTTGCAGGATATTTTTTAATTCTTTTTACTGTTCTGAAAAAGCAAATGGCATTTCGACTTTGGAAAGGCAGTGAATCGGATGATTACTGAATACAGGCTTCATCAGAATAACCATTGTTTATTGCATGGGATTTACGAAAGGCAGAAAAACAGATTGCAAATTCATAGGGAATGTTATTTTTCTAGAAATGTTCCTTGACAATACATCTTAGGGTGTGTGTGCTAGATACTGCGAAAAGCACAAACCCTTGTGTACGATACTGTATAGCACTAGAGATGGGGGCACTGGGGCTAGAGGGGATATTAAATTGCCATATCTTTACTAGTACTAAGTGATGTGCTATTTATCTTACAATGTTAAGGAAATGTCTATTTGTGTTTAATGAGAGAGAAATGTAATAAAATATACATGCTTTGTTTTTATTACAGGACAAAAACACATGATTACATTAAATCTCATTGATTTTTCTTGTTTTATTAACTCATTTATTTTTCCATTGTCCCTTTTACTTTGAACTTTTTTATTTTGTCCTGGTTGCTGTGTGAAATGGAAGTGAATTTTTTTAAAAAGCAATGCTAGTTCTTATCTTTTGCTTTGGTTTAAAAATGTGGGTGGGAACGACAAACACTTTTGTTGGGTAATGGCATTAATGGGAGCAAGAAACACATTTTCTTGCCAAGACGTATTAAATCCGTTCTTGACACTGATAAGTAAATTGATTAATAGAATAATTCATTGAATTGTTAGACTGAAGCAGATTTCAAGTACTGTTAAGACGGCAAATGGAAAACATATGGTTTTGATCAAGCGGCTGTGTTTAAGACACTCTTCATATCCATTTGTTTTCATTTGCTAGAGCGGTGAACATGGAAGTGACAAAAAGAAAATTTAATATAGGGCTGTGAAGTGGCTTTTAGTTGCTTTTAGTTAATTCAAAATAAATGGTTGTTTATGCTAAAAGAGAAACAATATTACTGTAATGTAGCAAAACTCTTTATATGATTAAAGCCTGATAGATCAAGCATGTCCAAACTACGTGAAGCTAGGAAATCTGGGAGTTGTAGTTAGCAAGTTGGACATTCCTGCTCATAGGTGATCACTACCTTGCATCCAATTAAATTAACTTGTCAAAATAAACAATGGAAGATGAACTATTGGGGCCGACCAGAAAAGCTGAGACCAGGGTCCACCAGGGTGAGATTGGTTGACATTTCATATCTCTTTATGACTATTTTTACATATCTATATTACTCCTTCTGACTCCAATTTTTTTACAAGAAATACATTTCTTACTGTTCTCTTGATTCTGTATTTTTAACAGTTCTTTCTGACACACAGAGGCACACATCCAGAAATGAGGTAATCAGCAAAATAAGAAACAATGGCCTAGATAAAACTTAGCCCTAAGGACCCGAGAATGTATTTTATTCGGTTCAGGTGATTTATTAATATTATACCTTATTTAGTTGTTTCTGTACCATATCCTCGGTCAACCAAAGTGCACATTGCATCTTTTATACCATTATTGCTACTATATTTGTTTATCACCATCTTTCATAACAACTTATTACCATTAATTAATGGCGCCACATTTCAGTCCTCATCTTCTTACTATTAATATACTTTTTAAAAAGTGGGATTTGTGATGCTTTGTTTAGCTATCCTAACTTCATTATAACTTAGCTAGCTTGATTGCTTTTTTACATTACTTGTTACAGTTTTTATAATCCCTAAAGGATTCCCTCTGAATTAAAGGTTTTAAATGCCTTTCCACTTCTCTCTTTACATCAGAATTCACCCACATGGGTGCAAATTTATCTTTTTTACATTTATTTCCCAAGGTATATGATTTAGGTGTGAATTGGCTTGAAAACCCCCTTAAACACAGTCCCCGTCTGTTCAGTACCTTTACCTGATAATACCTTATCCCAGTTGACATACTGAAGAGCTACTTTTAACCTAAGAAAATTTGCTTTCCTGAAAATTTTCCAGCGCACACTTTCCTTTGGAAAACTACACTAAACAAACTATTTCAGGGTCACTATTCCCTAAGCATCCAGTTTCCTTTATATCTATATACTCTCCACGATGTTAGATTTTACCAGATCCAACAGAGCTCCTTTTCTAGTAGGAATTTCAGGAACCCATTGCCCTTTTATGTGTTGGTAGTTCAATACACCAATCAATGTCAGGGTAATTAAAATCCCCAAATGAGTACACTCCGTAAACATGCAGCCTTTGCCATCTGCATATGAAGCTGACTCACTTCCCCCTTGCTAGCATTTGTAGCTTATAGCAGACACCAACAATGACATTACCCCATTTCCTGTTGCTTAGTTCCACCCAAATTGCTCCCGTTTAACTTCCATATGCCATTTTCTCTTCTTTTAGATTTGTCCTCAATTCTTTTTTAAATAAACACATACATACTCCTCCCCTTTCCTTTTTTCTCTGTCCTGTTAAACAAGAGTACCATCTAAATTTAAATTTCTGCTATACCTATTACATCATACTTTTTAGTCAACACCATTATCTCCAATCCTCCATTTTGTCAGCCAGGCTTCTCGCATTGCAAACATACATGTAGATTATGATCCACGCCGTGTGTCGGGCATGGCATGGTGGAGCCATTACACACAAGAAAAGCTTGAGGAGCACACCTGATGAGTTTCGTGAGTAGTGTGACATCTCTGATGAAATGAAGCTTTTGGTTTTTATACAGACCATCATCGTGTGCAGCCTGCTCCAAACTTTGAATTACTGTTGGAATCATTCTGCTGGCCGAGAGTTTATAAGAACGTGTGAGCGGCCACAGTGAAAATGATAGAGTGAGCTCCCGTGGGTATGTACTCTGTGTGTTTGATGTTCGTAGTGAGAAATAATTCTTGTTTTTGGATTATATGGGCAATGCTATTTTTATATTATGAGGTTGTGAAGTACCTTCTGTTTTAAGGGAATCTTTCATTTTATGATGTGATGGAAAGAGAAATACTGGACAATTTGCTATCATCATTTACTAAAAAAAAATGTTGTAATGTTCTTTATCTAGGGCAGGGTTTCTCAAAGGCTGTGCTTCCGAATTCTGGAGGCAGCAGAGGTGTGCTTCAGAATTTTGGTAGTGGAAATATATTACCAATATAACCTACATTTTTGTTTTTTTACTCTAAGAATAGATATTGAGATAAAATATAACTGTCAATGTAGTGCATCACTACAATATGAATACAATTTACACTGTTAGGTGGATAAAATATGGGTAATTACAACTTACATCCAACATTAAGAACACAGATGTGCCTGGAGAAATTTCAATTGCCAAGTTTGCCACAGTCTGAAAAACTGCGAGAGCCACTGATCTAGGGAGCTAGAGAGGAGCTGTCCAACGAGTTATTATCTTTGTATGTTTTGAGTTAAGAGGAAGTGAGGAGTCAAAGTAAAAGGAACTGAAGGGTTTGCTATAGTGGTACATTTTACTTATGTAACAAGTAAATCTTTGGTTCGATATTACAGTACTTGGGTCTGGTACACACTAGCTGATTGAATCTTTAATTAAGCTGATCATTTCACCCAGCAGATTTACCAATCAATGTATCTATTAGTTCTGGTGGCCAGTCTGTAGCACAGACATTTGGAAAGACTAGTGGCCTTTATAAGACCACACAAATGGCTGTTATTTACATAAAATATTGTTTGATATCTATCATGTCCCCATAACAGCAAAACCCTGACAAACTTTGCTGGCAATATAGTATAGTATAGTATTTGAGGTTAAATAAGACATGCGTCCATCCAGTCCAAACCATCTAGCAATATTCTCATTTCTGCCTAACGTTGATCCAGAGAAGGCAAAAAAAAAACCATCAAATTTAGAAGGGGAAAAAAAACTCCTTCTGACTCCAAGTGCAATTGGAAATTCCCTGGATCAACTCTACTTTAGTATCAATACCAGTAAATTGTAACATTTCTGTTTGCAGAAACTCATCCAGCTTTTTTTTTAAACTGACCAATGAACCTGCCATAACAACGTCACTGGAAGACAGTTCATAGCTTTACCGTTCTCACAGTGAAAAACCCTGTCCGAACTTCAAGCCTAAACCTTTTCTTAAGTCTTAAGGGATGTCCTCATGTCCAATAGGTAAACAGTGGTGGAGTGGTGGAGGTGCTCTACCACTGTAGAAACGTTGTGACGTGTGATGTGTGGTTCACAATAAAAGTTATCTATATTTGGAGTGCGACCCTCGGTTTTCTTTTTCCTGTCTATCCTCAAGTCTCTGACATGTTCTATTGGTGAATCACTAGCAGGCCATGACCATTCCCAAGCAGATCTAAAGTAACTCTTATTAATCCAGTAATGTAAGTTAATGCACGGTCTTCCTTCCTGCACAACTGTCAACAGACCTTGCCAAAAAAACACACTTTAAAGGGCATGACCATCTGCAAAAAAACTTTTAATATATTGTAGGGCACCCAACCACCCCCAACCAAGGTTTTTTTCTTAAAAAAAAAAAGCAGAACTCTCTCATATTTCTTCGTTCCCCTAGCACTCTTTTCGGCCCTCTGCTTAATGGAAGTTGCAAGCAGGAGTGGACTGGCAGCCACATCTGTGATTGAGAGGCAGCCAATCACAGATGCGGCTGCCGGCAATGCAGAACGCTGGGAGAATGAAGTAATGTAAGTAAAGTCCTGCTGCTTTTTTTAACCAATGAGCCTGGCAGTTGGGGTCAGCTAGGGTGCTCTACAATATATTTAAAGGTTTTAGAGGTAGGGCATCAGGAAGCAAGAGGGGATCCAGAGGGAGGGAGGGGGGTGAAAGGGCTTCCCTGCGCTGGCCTATAAAGGGCGAAATCTGAATAATATAACCAAGCTAGTGGCCCCCCAAACCACTCCTTTTTATCCATATATATATACCCTTTACCCATTAAAACAACGAACGAAATGTTTGGAGTAAAAGGCCACAGTTTTATTAACATAAAACAATAATTTATTTAATAATTTATTTAATAATAACATATTATGCTGGCTGCCCCTATAAAACACGGAACAGGCACGAATTTAACACTTGTAAACCAGAGTCTTGAAACCACCGCTAGGGGTGAGTCCCAGCCGTGAGCTGCGGACTGCCCTCCTTTTGGTGATTTTAACTCCCCAATACTCCAGATCTATTGACACTGGCCAAATGCATTGACAATATCCGCCACAGCAAGGACCCATCATTGATGGGGTGCCGCCCCAGCATGGATAGGGCCGTCTCCATTCCCCCTTGAAAATTTGCATTGAGGATATTCTAATCCAATATCATTAAGATGAATGCCATCATATCTGAGCAATGACTTATTCCTTCTTAACTCCTTATGCCGTATGCGACCCCCCCTAACCGTCTCCAAAGGCTGAAATCGTCATATTTAATTTTCTCCTGCATTTTTCCATCGCCTTATAATCCCGAGCTGCAAGCCAGTGTATTCTTGGGATCACCTCTGACCAAACCAAAACAGATCCAGAAAATATTGACATGCATCTCGCTAGATCTTGCTTTATATATTTTTAAGGTCCACATTGTGCAGATAACCCATATCATTACTGCCTGCTTGGATCAACAACCCTCCGGTCCTGACACATACCTGAAGCTGCAAAACCTCTGGGATAATCTGCGACCATCGCAAGCCCCTTATCCTCACAACCTTACCCGAGCTTCAGATATAGCAAGACCCAGTTGCCTTTCATATGGATGATACTCAGCACGCTTTGCAGCCCAATATACATGTGAGTGACCGGATCCATTACGTAGGCACTTCTAAATAAAGACAAACAAAATAAATTGAATAAAACTATGAACAAATTGACAATGTGACAAATTAATTAAGCAGATGTCCTAAACCTATTGGAACTCCATCTGCCTATTTTTTAACTTCATCGCTGTTAAGCCAGATCGAGAAGCCTCAGTTGCAGCCTGATTCTGAATGAATGCGTGGCATATTGCATATGCAGGATGTTTAAAAACTTGAGACATAATCAAAAAACAGACTGAAGCTGAAATTTTGATAAAAATGTTTTGTTCTCATGTATGAGTAGAGGACCCAATAATGTTGGTTTAATAGTAGTATGAATTCAGGAGTGTTATTGGGCACGATTGCCTCGAAAGCGTGTAGGCTAAGTAATCTGCCTTTTCCATTTTGTTGGTTTGGAGAATCTATTTTATTAATGTGATTCACCAGACAATGTAACATCCTCAATGTTTATACCTGCAGCTTTCACCGTAGAAGGAGATATTAATTCGCTTATGCGAAAAGCATCGTAAAATGCTAAAGAAAATGCTACTCGAAATAACACCTCAAAGTTAGATGAGCATACAAATGTGGCTTGCATAAGCCTATTCAGTAAAAAAAAAGAAACTGGATGTCTAGTATCCTCATGAAGAGACGTTTTCCAACCCGTTAGCATTTTCAGATTCTCATAGAAATGCCTTGATGCATCTTTCCACTGCATTAGTCGAAACAGAAATGACAATGCTGACAATGACCTAGCCGCCGTGGAAGCTGACGCAACATTGTTTTTTAGACTCAATAAGTATGCTAACATGGCTTGTAGGCGACTATTATGATCTTGAATTCCTGCCTCTGTCTCTTGCTAACCAATTATGCCAGATTTTATAATAAGAATTCCGTGTAAAGGTAGACAACGAACTGGTAATCAGCTCAGTCAAAATTTGGAAACGAGGGTCCACAAGTAAGGCGGTACTATGCGACTCTCCGCATCTGGTACCATCCTCTCGACGTCTCGAACTGAAAGCGAGAGAGAGCATCAGCCAATACATTCCTCACCCCTGGCACATGCTTCGCTGTAACCATATGTTAAAATTAAGGCAAAGTAATATAAGCTCCCTGAGCAAACAACAGGTGGGGGGAAGAGGATGTCTGATTATTAATCACTTTGACTACGGCAAGGTTATTGCACCAAAATACAATCCTTTTATCCTTCATTTTGGCTCCCCATAATGCAACAGAAACAACAATCGGAAAAAGCTTGAGGTAGGTGAGATTTCTGATGATAGGCTATGGGAGTTCCTGTTTTGTCATGGCACTGTTGTAAATAAAGTGAGTTGCATTGAAAAGTCGCGCAGGAGTCTTACTTTCGGTGTGCGCCGAAGTTCCTAACTCATTTGTTGTTTTGCGAGATTTCTGATGATGTCAGAAGATGACCACTCAATAGGCCATTTTTCTGCACACCAGCGATCTTTGGAAAAGATCCTTTTCTTTTTTCAGGGGATTTGGATTGTCTTCTTTTCTTGCTGGACGAAGCCAACTCTGGACTTAGGGGCATATTTATAAAGCTGTTAAGTTTCGCTGCCGTTTTCCCTGACATTTCCGCATAAATCGCGTTTAACGCGATATATGAATGCCCGAAAACGGCTGCGAAAAGTTAACGAGGCATTAACCCTTCGCGCCGATACTTACCTGTTACCGCTGCTTCTATTTATAAAGCGGCAGTAACTATTTCGCACTGCTAGAATCAGCTGTTTTGCTGCGCCACCCTGAAGGTGGCGAAAGCAGCCGATACTAGCTTCCCTGCTGCGGGGATGGGCAGGCAACCCGCGGCGGGTGGTCGCACTCACCCCGGGAGGCACGCCCACCTCGCCCTCGACCACCCGCCTTGATTGACAGCTGAAATATAAGAAATTTTAGATTGGATATCTAAAGAAATAGGGGAAAGATCAACAAAAAATGATAAAGTGATGGTTGGGAAGAATTATAGTTTCCAGTTATGGTCACTTTAAAATAAACAATTTTTCAGTATAGATGCCCTTTAAGTAATCTCAAGTTTGCATGCACTATACTAGAGGATTTTTTTTACAAAGATCTAACCAAGGAATTTTGGACTAGGACAACATTACAAAATATTATATATGTAACTATGGGAATGTCATAATTGGTATAACTAGATTGTAACCTCTACAGGGCAAGGACCTCCTTTCCTCTGGTGGTAAAGCCCTAGCACTTCTATTTATATAATTTATATATTTATGTACTGAACTATCTATGTATTTGTCCAACTTGTATGACTTTATTGTATTTTGTTACTGTACCTTCCTCAAGCAGCGCTTTATAAATAAACTACATACATGGCCATGTTATTTATAATTATAATATTATAAAGGAAATATACTAAGAAACAGAGTTTAATGTTTAAACTTGAGATTTTCTAAGCTTCACAAAGATTTTGCCACAGGGTCAACCCTCTATTTTATTTCTGCTATACAGTTCTTATCGTAGCCTCCGGAACAAATGATCTTTATTAGCTTGTCTGAGGAAGAGTAGTATTTATAAACAGTGCAGGAAGTACTGTTTTTATTAGAATTTGACTCCTCTACACCTTTGAAGTCAAAGGGTGCATTAATCTTTTATAAGCTTTATTGGTGTATACTTTAGTTTGTCTGTTGTTATTATTTTGTGGGCATGTAATCTGCCTTTGCTCTGAATTTTTTTTTTTTTTTTTTTTTTTTTTTTTTTTTTTTTTTTTTTTTTTAGGTTAAGACTAAATTAGGAAACAGAGCAATTAATATATTGGTTTCTTAACAATTACCATTTATTATATGTAAATTGGTTTTAATTTGAGTACTTCAGTGCTTTTTTCACAGTTAAACATGACCCTATGTAATGTTAGCAGAAATTATTTAGATAATTTAGAGGAGAGTGGAGCAAGCTTAAGGGGAATTTCCATCCTTAAAACAAAAAACTGGTGACTTGTCATTTACAACCTGCAATCCCAATTTGCAGTCTACGATCTGGCCAATGGGAATACCTTCCAGAAGGCATGAGACTCAGTTGAATGGCCTTTCCTCTGGTCTTTTTGGATTTGAGTTTAGCTTCTCTGTAGTAAATGGGTCAAACTCATCTATACCCACCTTACAAAAGTAGCAAGAGGTGACACTGAGCATGTGAGCACTCATTGGGTACGGAGAACTTCCTCCGCTTCTTAATTCTGAGAGGCTGGTCCCTCTCCAACTTCCCTTTTGGTGTGGGTATATTAGTATGTTCCCAGCCTTTGGGGTTCCAGACATCATTTATACCAATTACAGTCCCCAACATTCCTAGCCTCCCCTTCCAGCTGTAATGATTTTATTGTTATATTGAACCACTCTTACACCTTTAAGTTGGTACCATCATTCTCACTACTTTGGAGACTTTGGAATTTTCTTCTTCCAAGTTGCACCAGCCATAATCCGTGTACCTTGTTTTGAAAAACATATTGTACACATACCTTTGAATTACAGAGACTTGAATTTAAACCATCTATGGTTTATATATTCTTTATTTAAGTGTACAATTAACTGCTACAATTGATGATCTAATTTAACATGAACACATCGTATTGTAGGTTGTAAAAACATATAGGTCCATCCAGCTGACCCAGGGCCCTTCTTAACAGTTGATCCAGAGGAAGGCAAAAAACCCAACAGAAAAAGGGGGGGAAATTCCTTCCTGACTCCAAATGGCAATCGGAAAAAATCCCTGGATCAGCCCTGGATCAAAAAATGCTTATTGTAAAAATATTCTGAGGCCTGGCCGATTACGGTCCAATCCAGTAATGTTACAGGCCCCACAGCATACTGTCTTCTGTGGCCCTTCTGGTCTCAACAGGCTGTACCACAGTTCTCTCCATGCAAACGTTAGTTTTGGCCAAAGCAGAAAGTCTTTTTGGTAAAAGCAGACGGTTTCAGAGAACTTGGCAGGTGGTCATCTTGGACCAGGCAGATTGTGGTGCAGGACCTGGAAGATCATGGTCCAGGGTCTAGACAATGGTGATCTAGGTTCCAACAGTTCTTCTTTTCTCAATCAATCCATAAAGTCCTTAATGTCTCTTTATTATTATATTTTATTATATTACTATGTAACTATAACAGTGCTTCCATACTGGGATCGGTAAGTTTAAACGTCGATTTTGAATGGTGGCCAGGCCATTCCTCGCATCTGTTTCTCCCAATCAGTTTGCTGTGTAACAGAAAATACAAAAAAATGAACTGATTAGTTTGACATTTTGTAATGGGTCAGAATTAAACCCAAACACAAATCCTCACAGATCCCTTTGTTAGTGGCTCTCGTGCCTGAACTAATGACATACCTTGAAGAAATTGCGTTCCATGATTTCCTGTGCTCCGCTTGATCCAAGGCGCCTTCTGCCATTTTTATTCAAAAGCTACAAAAACAAAATCATTGGTTACCCTGAGACCTGGTTTGTTCCCTGGCAGATTTGACAGTAACACTTTCAGTCTGGTAACTTACCGCATATAATAAGGATCTGGTGATAATATTGAGATGGGAGGGAAATACTGGATCCTTACGAATAACCTCATTTTTAAATCCCTCCTCGGTGTCTCCTTGAAATGGAAACTAAATAAATAGAGAAATATCCGTTTAATACCCAATCTTATGGGTAAAATGGTAATAACCCATTAAAGGGCTATACAGTTTAACCAACACCCCAATAAACATCAGTACAACAATGATCTGGATAACATAGAGTTAAAGTTCTGCTGGTTCCAACTGCATCCAAGTTTGTTAGTGTTTTAGAAACAGAACTGCGTTAATTCCCAGTAAAATCACAATGAACATCAGTTGGTTCTGTTAATTAACATCTTATACTTACATCAGCAACTACCATCTCATACATGATCAGGCCCAGAGCCCACCAATCAACCGATCTGGTGTATGGTTTGCACATCCACATTTCCGGGGCCCGGTACAAAATATGTCCGCATCTGGTTGTCATTAGGTCCTTGTAGCCAATGCCTTAACCAAAAACATTAAGAGTTAACCCAAGATCTCTCATGTCATCATTTTAGTTAGGAGTCTGTAAGTTCTATCTATTGTGTTTTATTGTAATGGCAGAGTAACTAGTTAGAGACGTCTACCATGTTTTACATGTAAAATAAATAGAATATGAAATCATAAATGGATCTGTTCTATGGCATTGGACCAGGAATCCTACCTTCTTCGCAGTGCTCGAAGTTGGCTATTTTAAGGTAGCCAGTGGCAGTCAAGAAAATATTTGTTGGATTCAGATCTCTGGAGAAGAATAAAGAAATGATGATTAATAAACTGTTTATTCTGGTAAAAGAATTTTAGGGAGATTTTCTGAGCATTACAATGTCTCCTCTATACGTCGGTAACATGGATTTAATATCACATTAGCATCTCTCCTCATCACTGCTTTTTATTGAACCCTTACACCTGTTTAACAATCTTACCCTCTAACCCCCCTATACCTTCATATTAACATTCTAATGGGATCCCAGCTATCTAATAGATAATATCCGGTACATTGCCATTAGCACTTACCTGTGAACAATCTTGTGCTCATGCAGAAACTTTATCCCTAGAACAAGGCAAGCCGAGTAAAACCTGCAGATATTTTAATAAAACTCACATTAGCCAATGTTATCCAACATAAATCCAATATAGTTAACTTCACACCCATATAGTCACTGTACCCAGCCTTCCCATAGAAGAAATGTGTATCTGTTACAGGTGTGGGCAGATAAGCCCTCATTTCATTAGGTTTATCCTTTATACCTTTATCTCAGTCCGACTGGGGGACAATAGTTAAGTTACTGCCTGAAGGACCCCGGATTGCCAGGCGTCCCTATTTGGCTGGGATTGCCCGACTGTAGGGACAAAATCCTGAGTCCTGCAGTCAGGGCTGAAATGCGGTCCAGAGACCGTCCCTGGGAGCCCTGCCCAGTTACAATCACTCCCCGCCCAGTTATGCCCTAAACCCAACTCCAAATACGGCCCCAACCTTTTGCCAAAATGTCTGCCCACTGCGACATCACAGCCCCGCCCCCTCCCGGCCAAGATCTGGCAACCCTGGAGGGACCCTAACATATAATACTCACTGTGTCCTTGCCAGTGGTAATGGGCCATTGGCATTGATCAGGAAAGTGGCCAAGTCCCCCAGAGGGGCAAATTCCATCACAAGGCCCTCATGATATTTGGTCTGGATTGCGGCAATAAAGCTTATTAGGAAAGGACTTTGCTCCTTCCGGCTCAGTTTCATGACCGTCTTCTCTGTGTTGAAGCTAAAATAGAAAATTAACCAAAATTAAATGCAGCCGAATGTATAATGTACAATATGCTTCGGAGGGAATTTCTTTTCTACTGATCTTTATTATCTATTATAGGAGAATTTACATTATACAAATAATACAAATCTAGCAGACGAAAGAATAACAATGGAAATCAACTGGAAACTAAATTCTCTCCATATGAACAGGAAATGTGTCCAGTAGAAATGTATAAAGTATCTGGCAAATTGCCCATTGCCCACAAATACTTTGTCCAATAGAATTCAATTTTCACTTACCATTTGCGCATACATTGGTCCTCAAGATTTTCTTTTGTCCTTAATTTCACTGCCACTTTCATTCCATTTTCCTTAAGCTCCGCCAGGCAAACCTGAAGAAGAGAACGTTTTATTCCTTCTCCCAGATAAGTTACCATTGAGGATCATAAGAATTACTGACTGAATAACTTACCTTTCCAAATGTCCCATTGCCCATCCAATTGCAGAACACAAGCCTATTAATAGATGATATGGGGTTCTGCTGTGCACTGAAAGGAAAAATCAAGAGATGAATATGATTGGTCCATCAAAGACCTTTTCACTACCATGTACAGGGGAACTTCATCACAACATTTACAGAACTAGACCAAACTAGAGGAAAGAATAGCTCAATGGAACAAACATGGCCTGAAGGTCCTGGTCTTGGGAGGCTGTGTCTTGGACTACATTAAGGAAAACGAGCAATCCCATGTGGATATAGTGGTCTGTTTATAGATCAGCCTTGGGGGTAAAATACCAAACATATACTTTATAACATTCTAAATCTTATATAACTAATACTCTCTCTATATCTCTCATATATACAATGTGTCCCACGTCCTATACTATGCAACATACTGTATTGAGAATCCACATTCCTATTTCAATCCCCACCAGGTGATAATGTTTAATCCCAATGGGTTACTGTTTGTATTTTACTTACGCTAATGCACAAGGGTCGGGCTCTGGGATTCTGTCTACAATTTCCTGCTCCTCTACCTTTGTCTCACTCTGTTCATGAGGAGGAGTAGCTGGTCTGGCAGGCTAAATATGGAAAGAAAGTGAATTAAGGATTAGATGGTTTATCTGGTTGTAAAGCTGGGATGTCTCTTGTGAAAGTGATATACAGTGGTGATGTCCTTACCATAGACATATCATTGTTAATAATAATCTGTACAGAAGGCTGCACTTCTTCTAATCCTTCTTTTTCATTAACTGGGTCTGCAGCATCTACAGGAGAAGCTTCAGTAGGTTCTGGTGGCAGATTATATAAAATAGTATAGAATTAGTATCCAAGGTATTAGTTATGACCATGAATTTACATTAAAGGACAACGACTCTGTAAAAGTTTACATTTTAAAAGTGGAACGTTTCTGTGGCAGGGAGGTCGGATTGATTATTCCTACCTCCCAATATCTTTTTGTTGTGGAGCACCAGCACATACATTTTTCATCTGCCAGGTTAGTGTCCTGGGCTTTCCTCAATTAAAGATAGTGCTGAAGTCAGGAGGAAGTCTTGCAGAAACCGTTTTCTTCATGGTGCTCCTTACAGAAATGATATTGGGAGGTAGGAATTACTAATCCTACCTCCCTGCCCGAGGAACTTCACTGGTAGCCCTGCAGGATGTGTGATTTACAGTGGTAGGATACGACATTAGGACTGCACGCCCTATGAATATCTTCATGCTGGGCTGTGTGCGTGGTAGTTATTGTTATGTGGTATATAGAAATAGATAAATCTACCGCACACCAGTAATTGTTTATTAATCGACATTTCAGTGTCTGTATAAAACCTCAAGTCAATTGTGTCTTCAGAACTTCAGGTGCTATACAGACACCGAAATATCGATTAATAAACGATTGCTTTTCAAGACTGGTGTGTGGTGCGTTTATCTATTTATGATGTACAGTTGTGTGATGTTTGTATAGTTTGGTTACACAGAATAGTGATAAATGTACCACATACATCACTGATCCCCTATACTGTACCTGGAAGGGCCTCCCCTTCCTGAACTTCCTGCTTCGCATCCTGCAGAGTAACAAGCTCCACATGTTCCGAGCAGTCCATTGTTTTAACCTCATCAGGTTCAATGCTATCAGGCATGGCATCAGCCTCTTTAGGTTCAATATCATCAGGCATGGTATCAGCCTCTTCGGGTTCTAATTCCTCCGCAGCATTGGTATTAGCCTCTTCGGCTTCTAACTCCTCTGCAGGCATGGTATCAGCCTCTTCGGCTTCTAATTTCTCTGCAGGCATGGTATTAGCCTCTTCGGCTTCTAACTCCTCCGCAGGCATGGTATCAGCCTCTTCAGCTTCTAATTCCTCTGCAGGCATGGTATCAGCCTCTTCGGCTTCTAACTCCTCTGCAGGCATTGTATCAGCCTCTTCGGCTTCTAATTTCTCTGCAGGCATGGTATCAGTCTCTTTGAGTTCAAATTCCTCCGCAGGCATGGTATCAGCCTCTTCGGGTTCTAATTTCTCTGCAGGCATGGTATTAGCCTCTTCGGCTTCTAACTCCTCCGCAGGCATGGTATCAGCCACTTTGAGTTCTAATTCCTCAGCAGGAATGGTATCAGCCTCTTCGGGTTCTATGTACAGATAAATATATAATACATAAGGCTAAGGACCTTGAATGGGGAGGGGAGGTGCAGTGGAATATATTCTTATAAAAACCTCTTGGCTATGTAGCTAAGAGATTTTTATAAGAATATATTCCACTGCACCTCCCCATTCACTTTACATGAAGTGTTGAAATGTACATGTTAATAAAAATAGGACACCCAAGGAGCTGCAGGGTTAATCAATTTCTTTCCGAGAGAGATTGAAATTTACATCTGTCCATGTCTGAGCTGATAGCGAAGACCAGGAGAGACCTGGATGCATTTGCTATGAGTCATAGATGCAACATCCGGATCTCGATTATCAGCCGGATGTTCATACACATCATGCATCGCGGGTCGACACCCACAATCGCACGTGTGTACGAACCTTAAAAAGGGGATACTAACAGGTTACAGTAATCTAACTAAATTCCACCACAATGCTGCTCATTTCAGTAATGATCGCAGATTCTCTATTTCCTATCAAATGCTTGAATGTGTCTAAAGCTACACTAGGCAGATCTTAGATAGATTAGACGTTTGTCTATAGGCCTATTTATAATATATTTTACCTTTAGTTTGCCTTAAATGAACCCAATAAAACCAATAAAGTTCTTGAATGTCATACCTGGTCTTTCCTCCACTTCCTTTTCTTTATCATTCTCCGGTTCGGGAGACTTTTTGCAACACTGGAAGAATTTTTTGCATCTCCGCCTAAATCTCTTCCATGTGGAGACCTTGTTTTCTGTAGAGATCTGTCCCACTACAGTGATCTCAACGTCTCCGGAGATATTCATGGTCTCTTTGCTGTCATTGGAATTCTAAATAGGAAACCAGCACAATATTGTGAGGAAAACAACCCTTATTAGCGTGTCCTTAAAAAGCCTAGAATAAGCAATCTGAGGGTCTTACACCAGTTCTAGGAGCCTTTTACTCATTCTACCTTCTAACACATTGTAGAAATGATCAGATACTCTACATATAAGTTAAAGCGTGTTCACTACCTGGGGGCAGGGTGGACTGTACCCAGGGTTTACAGCATCTCCATGTGGATGGTACTGGCCCAACTGAAGGGACAAAGTACTGCAGTCAGGGCTAAGATCACGCCTCTTAAAAACCCCTGGAAGACCCCGCCTTGGAACGCCCACTTTCTGACCCAAACCCCACCCATCCACCTGTGACATGCCTACTCTCCACCCCCAACCTGCCCCCTGCTTTGCCTTGTCCCTGCCCCTATCCCAAGTTACAAAGGACAGAATGTGGCAACCCTGACTGTACTATTGTTACTAGTACATAGAAATGGGATGCAGATCCAATACGGAACCCCTCGGTTCCAAAATCCGAAAGATCCAACCGAATCTGGACGGATCCTCCGGATTACGATCGGAAACTCGAAAGTGGTCTCCCATCGTATTTTCAAGGATTTCTGAATGTACAAAGATATTTTCGAAAATTATCGGAAATTGCTCCGTATATTTCGAAAATCTTCGAAAATTTGTTCTGTTTTTGGATCTTTGGGATTTTCCAAAGATCCGGGTATCCGAAAACGGAACAAACTATGTCGTTTCGGCCATCTCTACTAGTACACAGGGTGTTTGGTGACTTCACAGACCATAACCAGACTTATAGGGGCTGATGCAATAGGAGGTGCAGAAGTTTTACCTGTGCTATTATATTGCAACCAATCAAATATTAGCGTTTTACTGGGTTACTGCAGTTAGATCATTTCTGATTGGTTGTTACAGATTAATAGCACGGACCATCGGCAGAGCTAAATCAGGGTGGACAGTGAATTATAACAAGAAGTTCTGCAGCAGCCTAACTTACCTTCTGCTTCTTTCCAAAGAAACGGCCAACCCGTTCTTTCAGTCTCTCACTCATGGTGGAAACTCCTGTGGGACAGAAAGAAGGTTTATTATGTAAAAACACATTGACATCGATACTCAATAACAGGATTGTGTGAGACAAATTACAGTTAGAGGGGCGGACATGTTATTTAATATGGAAATCCTTATGGAGATCCACCACTGCAACTGCCAGTTTCCATATTGTATGCCCAGAAAATAAGGTTTTAAATCTACAAATCCCACGATTCGTTACAAGAACTCAACCCATTGAGATAACTATGGATCCATCTATTGACCTGGTCGATTTAGTCATTATAACATTTTATGGAAATAGTGACCTCAACAATATAGAAACAATCGCAACTTATCTACATCGATAGTTATCAACTTACTAGGATGAAATCCGCTTTTCAAATGGAAAAAAAGTTAAGGAATCGCCTGGCAGAGAATAAACTCGATGACAGGGATTCAACTTAACTAAAAACTTCTGAAAAAAATCCTCAGAAAAATCGTTTAACGGTTGTAAAGGAGAGAGCAGCCAACGTGGACTGTTCTGCAGCACAACAACCAACGCAATGATTCACAGTAACAAGTTGATGGGGGGGGAAAAATGTGGTTACCATGGCAACTGGTTTCCTGTTGATGATGTAATACAAATTAGCAAGTAAACAATGTCCAAGGATGGGCGGGGCTTGGAGAGAACTGTTCCTAGATAGAAGTATTGTAAGGTATGCACTAACAGAAGGATCCACTGGGTCACACACATTAACAGAAAAACCATAAACTCTTACAGCATTGCCTTTTCATAGTTCTCAACTTACTAGGATGAAATCCATCTATTGACCTGGTCGATTTAGTCATTATAACATTTTATGGAAATAGTGACCTCAACAATATAGAAACAAACAATCCCAACTTATCTACATCGATAGTTATCAACTTACTAGGATGAAATCCGCTTTTCAGATGGAAAAAATAAAAAGTTAAGGAATCGCCTGGCAGAGAATAAACTCGATGTGACAGGGATTCAACTTAACTAAAAACTTCTGAAAAAAATCCTCAGAAAAATCGTTTATCGGTTGTAAAGGAGAGGAGCCAATGTGGACTGTTCTGCAGCACAACAACCAACGCAATGATCCACAGTAACAAGTTGATGGGGGGAAAATTGTGGTTACCATGGCAACTGGTTTCTTGATGATGTAATCATATGCAAATTAGTAAGAAAACAATTTGCCTTTAAATATATAAAGTGATGATGTGTTACATGGAGCTCTGCGAAGTTCACTTTAGTATCCTCCATGATCTGCACCATCTTGTTTTTATAAATTAACTGTACCCTTTCAACCCCCTAATAACACCCCCTCCCCTAATAGTACTCAGGGTGAGGACATAAGCCAGTAGGTAGTAAACCATGTCTTTGCTCTAGATTCTCCATAACATTTTGTCACAATCTGGCTGGTGATGTCAGTCTCTCCCAGCTCTGCAAGGAGCGTCTTCTCAAAGCCTGTGGGGGTAACAGGGGCAGTGCCAGGTAGAACAATGAGCCGAACTTGACAGAATGGTATGGGGGACCTTAAGCATACCCAATGGTAAGGGACATAAACCACAAGGGTAGAATTAGGGGAGAAGGGGTGGAATAATTGCCCTTTTAAGAAAGGTTTAAGCTTGAAAGGAAACCAATTACTGTTCCTATAACTGTGCTGCTATGAACAAGGCCCCTCGATACCACACACCTCACACAGATTTTGTTTTTCTAACTTCTGTGATGGAGATCCATTTCAATGACGTTACTATTCCAGCCTGTGCTGTACAAGGATTCTACCTGGGATTCACATTCATTCCGATACTAATGAGTTTATGGCATGATAGACAGAAATGTCGGTCAGTACGGGTTTGATAGCATCATACTGGGAAATTACCAAAATGGGTATTTATTACACTGGAGAGTATTAATTCCTACCAGCCAATAAGCAATTACCTAAACCAAGGGGGAGATGAATATATTTCGCTATCGCAACGTACGCGCATCGTTTCCGCAATGCATTAACCATTTGCGACCGTTAATACATTGGAAAACATTAGCGGTAAGTTGCAACCTTTTGCGCGTATTTTAAAGACACCATTGAAGAGGCGTTAATTGTGCGCAAAAAACGCAAAAGCGTATCACTTTGCCTGCAAGAAAAAACTTGCGAATTGGTGCAGGCAGTGCAAAACCTTGGTTAACACGTTAGTACATGGGTTAGCGTGATTTTAGCGCTATTTTCGTTAGCGGGGAATTGCATCTCCCTGCAAGCGTCTAAGGTTTGCTATTCTATCCACTTACATTAGATTGTGCTGGTTTCACAATGAGGACAATGGGAATTGTTTGCCAGTAGCACTTTCTCATACTTTTTGCTGTGGAAACTAAACATATATTAGGAAAACCAGTAGCTGCCTTGTTTCTGCATCCACTCCAGGTCTGTAAGTTCCTTCTTGTCTGGCGATGTCAATACTTTTCATGTCAATGGTGTGTGGTTGTGGCACAGCAGAAGGAGTCACAGGTAGGACCTTTGTAAAGAGAACAGGAGGGGGGCAGCTCTGGAGTTCTTTGGCCCATGGGGGAGCTGAATAACAGACGTTCATATATTTAAACATCCAGAATTATAAAACAGAAAATAATCCTGAGGTAGCAAATGGTTTTATTTAAAGGCAACGAAATTCTCAAATGTCCCAGCCCACCCTCCTCCCATTAAAAGAACACAAGGACAAGGATACCAGTAGGATTGGATTATTTTCATCTCGACCATTCGCCACAAACGAATGATAGACCAGGACGAATCACTGTCGGTCCCAGCAAAAAAACACCGCAGCAGACAGTTCACAGTGACCAATCGTGCGATCTAAGCAGAAACAAGATAAACCCAGGGGTGAGGACCTAGTGGCAGGGACACACCGTCCATGAAGCAAACATTTTATTTGTTCACGGCACGCACTTTGGTACACATGAAAGGCAGCATTTATTACAGGTTTAAAAAAAGGTTGTAAAAACCGAAATGAATGGCGCCTTTCACTCACGTAGGTGGAGAGGAGAATACAGGCGCTGCTGGAGGGTGGAAGAGGTGTGAGCATGCGCACAGCCTGCAATAGCTGTGTGTCTCTCGCCCAGATCTTGCCTCTGCCTGCTTGATATGACATCACCTGCCACAGTTAGTAGTAGTACAGTCAGTGTGGGCAAAATTGTATGTACCAGTCACTGTGGGCAACCTGTATGTACCTGGGCATGAGGGGAACAACAATTACCCTCAGCAAATTAATAAATATCAAACGGCCCGGATCCCACTAGGCTATAAACAGCACTTGGAAACCCAGTGCCACCAAATCTTTTTTCCAGTGCCGTTCTGACACACAGAGGCAAGTGAGGACTGATTTTGTGCAGTATGAGTGTAAATCATCCCACCACACCACTCCACAAGCCACTCCCACTTTCCCCCATCACAGGGTGCAGCAGGTAAAATATTTGTTTCATGTGACAATCGTCTAGTGGTTTTGGTATTTTTAGATAGATAGATATAGATAAATAGACAGATAATAGAAAGATAGATGATAGATAGATGATAGATAATAGACAGATAGAGGATATATAGATAGATGGATGATAGATAATAGATAGATAGATGATAGGTAATAATAGATAATAGACAGATAGAAAGGTAGCAGTGATAGATAGATAGATGATAGATAACAGTGATAGATAAATAACAGTGATAGACAGATAGTTCTAGTTATGCCGGGGGGGTGGGGGTGGAACTAACTTATTTTGATTATTGATCAAGATTTTATTTTTTGACTATAGTTACCCTTTAGTATCGCTGTCACAGGGAGTAAAAGGGTAGGTCAGAAGGTATGTGCCTGTATCAGGTTGAAGGAAAACTAATGTTTTTGATGATTGGGCAAATTTTGTTTTTTTTGACTATAGTTACCCTTTATGTATGTCTGCCATGGAAATGGAAGGGTAGGTCAGTAGGGGTGTGTACCTAAAATCTTGAATTGTCCACATTTGAGGCTTGTGCTTGTTAAAGTCAATGTAAAAAAATCCTGAAATTCGCTATGGAAATGCTTCAATGGATTGCTTAGCTAGGTAATGGACAAGGGCATAACTACCAGGGAAGCAAGGGGAGCTACCGCAAGGGGGCCCCATCTTCTTATGTTTCCTATGACAGATACAGCCTGTTCCCAGAAAACCACTGTGGATAAAGCAATGATAGGGTTCCCATCATAGTTTTGCTGGGGGCCCAGTGATTCCTAGTTACGCCACTGGCAATGAAGGAGGAAGCGGGAAAAGAGGAAGAAGGAAAAAAATAAATGGCCTATAACAAGTAGTGTGGCACAAGAGTTCAACACGATACTTGTGAATGTGCCTTTCTGCTGTCTGAAGGTTATGTTTATTTACATTGGAAATTTACATTGGATATGCAACTCACATCACTAGGTTAGTGGGTGGGGTTCTGCATATCATTACCAAAGGCTTGATTGACAGCCCTGTCCACTGTAATCACAAATGACTTTAGAAGGAGAATGCAGACACGGGGCCAAATTTGAGAGAAAAAACAATGCAGACTAGACAAGGGTGAATTATAGAGTTGTATATTGTAGTCAGTTGGAAAACTGTCAGGGTGACTTTACATGCCCTTTAACTGAAAAGCAGAAGCACATTTGCTAACACAAAAAATTGCGGATCCTACCAATCCAAAAAACAGGACACGATTCTAGGAGCGGTACAGTGTGGCCCTACCATAAAAACCGACCCTGTTGGGCCCTTTTGTATTTTGTACCCATAGAAGATAGAAATATAATTGTTAATTTGTTTAAAATATTAAAGGAATGTCATCTTTCCGATGGTTGGATCATTTCCCCTTTGCATGACACTGTATCACTTCTTTACTATGTAATTCCTTACCAAAGATATTCCCATTTAAAGCCATTTCACTAAAGTTAGAAAACAACAACTTTCTGTAAGGAAAGATTTTACCAACTTGGATAGATAAGACAAATTGTGATCCTTAGATTCAATCAGTTGTCACCTGGGAAAAGTTTTAAGTTCGGTATGAACGAGCGTCTGTTTCGGACGATAAAGTGCCCATACACGGGATGATTATTGACCGAAACATCCGTTCATACACATTGTGTGTCACGGGTCGGCACCCGCCATCGCAGGTGTGTACTAACCTTTAGCCTGTGCTATTAATCTGCATCAACCAATCAGATGTTATCTAACTGCAGTATCTCAGCAAAAAGCCAACATCTGATTGGTTGTTGAAAATTTATAATTTAGGCAAACTTTTGCAAAACTAACCACAATGGTAAAAGGAACACGTCTAATCACGTGACCATGAACAATCTGTTAGCATGATCAAAATTGCTGATTTTACTGCTAGGATTTTAATTCCAGGAACAAACCATGCATTTCCACAGCAACCAAAGGGTCATGGTAATGTACAGGGTTCTATTGGAGAAACTACAGTTCATACACTGACAGCTGCAACATGAAAGGAACCTAATGAAACAGAGAGCCAGTGGCAGGGATGGTGCTGGATAGGGAAGTTTGGTCGTGTATGTTAAAGATGTAGGAATTGTGGCTGCAAGGTTGGGGGGAGGGAGGGCTGGTGTTGTATACACATTTTAGATTTAGGGTGGCATGCCCTTTAAGAGTCAATAGCTGTAGCAGAAATATCATTTGGGGGGTGGACATGCCCTTTAAATAACCACTATACAGCACACAAAAAAAAACATGTGCCTGCATTCTAGAATTATTACGGAGGTTGAATCAAGTATCCCTACCTTCTGTTATTCTTTAGGAGCCAAGTACTCATCTGTGAAAGATCATGGTGGGCATAGTCAGTCTGTGTATGACTTGTCTCCAGTCTGTGCAAGGGCAGGCGTGCACAGGAGAATAAAGGAGAGAAAGCCAAGAGCAGAGACCTGGAAGTGCTTACTATGTCCCAACGACTTTTTCCCATTGTGTTCAACATAAATATAAACAAAATCTCCCTATACAAATCTGATACCGTGCAGCCACTAGCAGGAACAAAACATTTCATTAAAGGACCATATTCATTAACAAAATAAAATAGATAATAAATGACATTATAGACAGGTTTTTATTTATAAGAAATACAAAACAATTCTAACCAACTCCTTCCAACCCAATGAATGAGCCATGAATGTCCTGGCTCAATGCCATCATGGTGCCATTGCAGCTCAGATCACCAAACCTTGTGACGTTTGCTTTCAATAATAATGGTCTTATGATACAATCGGACTGGTAAAGTGGAAAAAGAGGCAGAATTTACACAGGTGTCAATGAGCTTCAGAAACATCTCAAGCTGATGTGTATTCAGATCCTTTATGGACAGTGACTCCCATAATTCCATCTGATAAGCAAACTGTTGGGTTCCTTCCCTCAGTAAATTCCATAGGTTGGCTCCTCTGTGTCTCGATAACGGTCTAGATACCTCAAAGGCTTTGCATAAGGGTATTTAACTTGCCGCGGGTGATACACAGGCGGTCGGTCATATTCAAAAATAGGTTCTTTCATGTCTAGAAACAAAAGAGAGAAACAGACACAACTCACCAGCCTAAACAGGGGAAACCCATATAGTAGAGAGAAGCTGGATGCGCCAGGTATAAAGGGCGGGTTAATGCAGGAAGCAGATCCTATACTCACTAAGTAGCTGGTGATACACCTGGGTAACAGCGTCCTCCCATCTGCACTGGAAGAAGGCCAGACCTGCAGCAGTAAGATTATCCTCATACTTCCTGTAAAAGTCTATGGTCTTAAAAGTTCTCAGTTTCAGGCTGTGACTGTTCAAGATAAAATGGTAAACACAAGACTGAAATAAAATCATTAGCCCAGAGCCCTAGCAGCACAATTCAGTTCCAGCTCGTCGCAGGGGGATTTTTTAGAGACAGCAAGGGCTGTAACTCCACCACGCCGATCCCAAAGAAGAAAACCAGGAGATCCCAAAGGAGGGCCAGAGAAAGGAGGCAGAGATACCAGCAGAAGAAGGACCAGATCCAGAAGATAACTGCTAAAGGTACTGTAAATGTTAATATGAATGTTATCCCTCAGTCTCTGGCCCCTGAATTAACCCCTGATGTTAAGTGTTTAACCCCCCAGCTACAGACTTTGGATTTAGAGGTTAAAGATGCAACCCATACCCCCCAAGTGCCAGCTTTGACCCCTGAGCCCCCACTTTCGTCTGAATCCTTAGTGGTTAATATTTCGAAAGAATCCTTTACTAAGGAGCAAGAAGCGCTGATTAATAGAGGACTGGGTTTTGTTCCAACTTACAATGGATCACTATTTAACTTTAAGAAGGAATGGTTCAAATTTGTGAGAAACATCAAACTTAAAATGGTTTTTGGGTCATCACCTTCGACTCAGTCGAAGTTTAAGAAGAAATCTAAATTCATGCCAGAAATAACTAATTCGTCAATTGAAACATTTAATAATATGGTCTTAACCCAGGTATCCTCCCTTCCCTGGCAAACAACAGGGGGCAAATCAAATCTATCTAAGTCCGAGCAAAAAACCTTTCAGGAATTGAAAAAGTTAAAAAATGTGATTATTAAAAAAGCTGATAAGGGAGGGGGGATTGTCATTATGGATAAAGAATACTACATGGAAGAAGCTGAAAGACAATTAAAAATTACCACCCATTACACTAAATTACCTGGTGACCCCACCCCACAAATTAAGAAAGAAATAGATAGCCTTGTGCTAGAGGCTTTTTCCAATGGAATTATAGATAAAAATGTAAGAAATTTTCTTCTATGTGATAATCCTAGATCTCCAGTTTTGTACTTGTTACCCAAAATACATAAAAATTTGACTAAGCCACCTGGTCGTCCAATTGTCTCAGGAATTGACTCCCTGTTACAACCGTTAGGGATTTTTATTGACACATACCTACAGCCTATTGTGTCCTCTGATAAATGTTGCTTAAAGGACACGACTTCCTTTCTTAACCATTTGAAGAACATTACGGACATATCTGCCAGTAAAATATTATGTACTATGGACATTGAGTCCCTATATACTTCAATCCCACATGAAGAAGGGATAACAATCATGGAGGAGGCATTACTGGATTTCGGATACGATCACAAACTGGTTTTCTTTATCATTGATCTTCTAACTATTTGTCTTAAGAAAAACTTTTTTCGGTTTGACAAAGACTGGTATATGCAGGCTCAAGGGACCAGTATGGGTGCGAATTTTGCACCCTCATACGCAAATTTGTTTGTCACACACTTTGAAAAGAAATGTCTTGCCTCAAATACTGTATTTAATAACCATGTACAACATTATGTCAGATATGTGGATGATGTGTTTTTTATTTGGAATGGGGACATCACCTCACTCTTAGAGTTTGGAAATGACCTGAACAAGATGCATCCCACATTAAGGTTCACACTATGTCATGATATGTGTAAAGTAAACTATTTGGATGTAATGGTGCTAAAACAAGGGGATTTTCTTACCACTGACCTGTTTGTTAAGGAGACTGACAAAAATAACTTATTACAATATAAGAGCTTCCATCCCCGTAATGTTAAAGAAGGTCTACCATTCAGCCAGTTCCTTAGGGTAAGAAGAATAGTGCAAGATGATTCATTATGTCAAATTAGATTACAGGAAATGATTAAAAAGTTTGCCGATAGGGGTTACCCAAGAAAGAGCTTAGAAACAGATGCAGCTAGAGCCCTGAAACAAGACCGTAATTTGCTTCTTGAAAAAGAGCAGAGGCAAAAATTGAGCAACAGAATACCATTTGTATCCACATTCAATACCCTATCGTATCGTATCCAGCAAATAGTAAAGAATAACTGGGGGATTCTACAAGCTGATCAGAAGTATGGGAAAATGTTTAATGAAATACCATTATTCTCCTACAAGAAATCTAAAAATATAGGTAACGACCTGATACGCGCTGACGTATCACCTACTAAAATCAGCAAACAATTATTTCTCGGTGAACCCCAAGTGGGCACATTTCCCTGTAGAAACTGCCAGTCGTGTAATGCCATCATTAGAGGTGACTCCTTTAATCACCCTAGAAAGGGCAATAAGATTAAACTTAAACACTTTGCCACATGTAGAACGACTAATGTGATATACATGCTAAAATGTCCATGTGGTTGGGCCTACGTTGGAAAATGTTCTAGAGAGAAAGATGACGTGTGAGGAGAGCATAAACGCGATATCACCAACTATGACGGCATTAACAAGAAAACGAAACCCCAGTTAGTAAACACTTTTTTGAGAAGAAACATAAAACATCACAGTTACGATGGCTGGTACTTGAGGTTGTAGAAAAAGAAAGAAGAGGGGGCGACTTTAATAGCAAAATCCTACAAGAGAATTATTCTGGATAGATAAATTAGAGACGCTTGCCCCTAATGGTATGAATGAGGAATCAACTGGTCTTGTTTTCTGTAACTCTTGAAACTTTGGATCTTGTTCATGCTACACCTCAAACAAAGTAAAATCTTTTTAAACTAATCTTTTTAGCATTTTATGTAATGTAATGTTTTGTATTTTAAAAAAAATTTTCACATTTTTCTGCCTTTATTCAACAGTTGATACCTACTTTCACTACACTTTCAATCTTCACAACGTGGCGCCATCTGTGGACTTTTTTGAGAGCACTTCTTCCAGGCCAGCACTTTATTTCTTATTCCAATTTAAATTGTATTTTACTAAATGGCCTTGATACACATTCGGGTGTTCTCATAAGTGAAAAGGTTTTAAACACTCTACAGTCACTTTCTATCTTTAATATATCCATGAAGTATTTTAAAAATGTTTTAATATCTTTATTGAGATTTCAGTAAAGGCCAAGTTTTATAAGGTTGCAAACATACTCAATAATTGAACAATTTTACACTATTGATTTAGAAAACAATTTTATGTATCTATTGCACTAAGAATGCATTTTTGCACTAAACCAATTGCATGATGTCACTTTTTTGCCTAGCCTATCAGAGGGACGTTTACCCAGGAGGGCGCGTCCCTAAGATTGGCTGACCTATATAGATGTGTTGCACTACTGTTGAATCATCACCTGAGGAAGGGGGCATGTTTCCCCCCGAAACGTTGTGTATATGTGTGGTTTACAATAAATTGAAGTTAATTTACTTTGGAGTGCGACCCTCGCTTCTTTGCTGTGACACTCTATAGGGTAATTAGCCTGTGACATTCTATAGGGTAATTAGCCTGTGACATTCTATAGAGGTAATTAGCCTGTGACATTCTATAAGGTAATTAGCCTGTGACATTCTATAGGGTAATAAGCCTGTGACATTCTATAAGGTAATTAGCCTGTGACATTCTATAGGAATTAGCTGTGACATTCTATAGGGTAATAGCCTGTGACATCTATAGAATCATTAGCCTGTGAGACTCTATAGGTATTAGCCTGTGATATTCTATAGGGTAATTAGACTGTGGACATTCTATAAGGTAATTAGCCTGTGACATTCTTAGGGTAAGTAACATGACATTCTATAAGGAATTAGCCTGTGACACTCTATAGGGTAATTAGCCTGTGACACTCTATAGGGTAATTAGCCTGTGACTTCTATGGGTAATAGCCTGTGACATTCTAAAGGTAATTAGCCTGTGGCATTTATAGGGTAATTAGCCTGTGAATTCTATAAGGTAATTAGCCTGTGACATTCTATGGGTAATTAGCCTGGACATTGTATAGGGTAATAGCCTGTGAAATTCTATAAGTAATTAGCTGTGAATTCTAGGATTGCGTGACATTCATAGGGTAATTAGCCTGTGACATTCTATAGGGTATGTAGCCTGTGACATTCAATAGGGTAATTTGCCTGTGACATTGTATAGGGTAATTAGCCTGTGAAATTCTATAAGGTAATTAGCCTGTGACATTCTATAGGGTAATTAGCCTGTGACATTCTATAGGGTAATTAGCCTGTGACATTCTATAGAATCATTAGCTGTGGACTATAAGTAATTAGCCTGTGAATTCTATAGGGTAATTAGGACTGTGACATTCTATAGGTAATTAGCCTGTGACATTCTATAGGGTGTAAATAACTGTGACATTCTATAAGGCAATAGCTGTGACATCTATAGGTAATTAGCCTGTGATCTATAGGGTAATTAGCCTGTGACATTCTATGGGTAATTAGCCTGTGACATTTCTGTGAATTTATAGGTAATTAGCCTGTGGCATTCTATAGGGTAATTAGCTGTGACTTAATAGAGGTAATTAGCCTGTGACATTCTATAGGGTAATTAGCCGTGAATTGTATAGGTAATTACTGTAAATCTATAAGGTAAAAGCCTGTGACATTCTATAGGGTAATTAGCCGTGACATCAATAGGGTTAATTAACCTGTGACATCTATAGGGTATGTAGCCTGTGACATTCAATAGGGTAATTTGCCTGTGACATTCTATAGGGTAATTAGCCTGTGACATTCTATAAGGTAATTACCCTGTAACATTCTATAAGGTAAAAGCCTGTGACATTCTATAGGGTAAGTTGCAACAGCGGCAGATCTGACTCCCCAATGCAATTGCACCAAAGACTTAAAGGGAACGTCCACCCCCAAAACTAAAATTTTACCCACTGCTGTCCCCACTGTGAAGTATTAAAAATCCTTACCTTACTGCTCTGCACCATATGGTTGTCCTGTAGTGTTTAGTCAAAGTCCAGGAAAGTGAAGAGTAGGAGCCTTCCTGTGTGTAAAATGTATCTGCTCCTTCCCTGTCCTCCTGGAGGGACTCAGGCATATGCTGTGGAGCCCTTTCAACCCTTCCCCCCCCTCTGAATCGCTTGTCTCTGCAGTGTTAAGGTGGCCATACACATACAATTTCCACAGTATTTGTGCCAACAGATCACATTGGTGTCTGTCGGCACACATGCTGTGGGCCGTGCGGTCAGACACAGTATGATCGTATCGGCTCATCTTACTTAAAGTAAAGGGAGCTGATACCGACCAACAGAATTTTCCGTCGTTCCTGACCGACCGTAATGCCAACTAGAGTCGTTTGTCGGCACTACAATGCATAGGGAAAAGCCCCGACACACTGACGATAATACACAAATCCCGTTGTTCTGATTGATCATCTGTTTCCGGTTTGGAAGTGCATTTATTCCAGCAGTTGTATGCATTTCCATAATGCATAATCGCACAGGAGTCGCACATACAATCACGTGCGATTGCGTATTCAATTCCGGTGCAATGCAGTGTGGCCTTGCCCTTACTCTTATTTTTCTAAGCCATTGTCAAAGTTTACTTTCACTTTACCTTTCCTCTTCTTTACTTGCTGCCCCTCCTCCTCCACATAATGCAATGATGTTTAAAGGGCTAACATTGTGGCAAATTAATATTGGTGGCATTGAGCTGCGGTCATCTATCAATGTGTGACTATGTATGTGGTTAATCTTTTGAAATGTTCCTGTGAATTTCTTGCACTTTAAGTGTTTTTCTTCTCCATGGGTTTTTTGCAAGCATTAATTTTATGAGTGTGAAATCTGAATTGTGTTTTCTGGGGGGCATTGATTGTAGGTCAATAGTTAATTTGGGTTGAATGCAGTACTTTTAAATATAGGGATTATTGTTGTGCAACATAGTCAAAGTCATAAGGTTCGTACACACGTACGATTTGGGCCCAAGCTACGACCCCAGACCATGATGCATTTGTGCGATGAACAGCTGTTTCGGACGAGAATCACATGTGTGCGTTCGGTCGGGGTCGTTCGACGATCTGCCTGGCGGATGGCATGTGCAATTCTCGGCCAAAACAGCCATTCGCCGCACGATTCTGTTGCGGTCATGGGTCGTGGCTCGATGCACAGATTGTTCGTGTGTACGAACCCATAGGGATATTGCAAAATGTTCAAATTTTGGGGCAAATTATGTTTCGGCGTTTGACCTTAAAAATGATTGAATGTGAGAAGATGTTGTACCCCATTCATTTTTTTTATTTCTATGTCGATCTACCCCCTAGACCCCAGTTTCAAATGATAGGAATGGACTTACCTGACCCGGTCCCTTGCTGATCTGCCATGCTACTCCTCCCCTCTGCTCTGATACTTCCTGGTCGCAGCTGTCAGTCAAGACGCAGCATGATGTCCTGCCCAATAACCTGACAGCCACCATTCACTGCTGCTGTTCTTGCTTGAAACAAGTTTGCAACCCCAACAGGGGGCAGTACCCAGGCCGTGAGGGACCAGGTCAGGTAAGTCCATTCAGGGGCATCTTTGGAAGTTTCTCTAATGCGAAACTGGGGTTTGGGGGGTAGCTTTTCTTAAGGCTGGACATGCCCTTTAAAGGGGAAGTTAACATGATACACTTTAAAGTATATCAAATGAACTTCCCTTTAACAGCAGGGTACAACATTTTCTCACCTTAAAATCTCACCTAAAAAATACTGACCAAAATGAATTATTGACACACAATGTCCCTCAGAAAACAGTATTTGACTTTTCAACTTGGCTGATGGGTCAAATGTAAAAGATCCACTGTGTGACATTTACCGTAATTACAGGGTTGCAGTAGTGGTGATAATTTCTACTTGAGTCAATCAGTTTTTACTCATTTTTTAGGTAAAAATAGGTGCCTCGACTTATACTCGGGTCGACTTATATTTGAGTATATACAGTATATAAAATAAAGAGGATAAAAATATTTAAACTCTACTCACTAGAAGAAGTCCTGGGTCCCGGGGTGAGAAGGAAATATGATCCATACACATTTACCATGTCCCCTCAGTATGAACAAAGTAATAGGGGCTACAAGGTTCGTCATAAGATCTTCAATAACATCTAGCCAACAGGACGGACCATGTTGGCTTACAGCAGGAAATAATATTTGGACTTTTCCCATATCTGAAGTTCTGGACTCAGCTCATGGATATTTCAGATGCCAACTATCTTTAAGCATTCATTCTTTTACCCCTCACCTGTGTGTTACCGTTTTTATGTTCAGTGAATTACTTTAGTTTTTCTTTATATTTTTTTTATGCACTATTTTTGTCAACTTTTAATAAATGATTTTATATCATTTATTAAAAGTTGACAAGGGAGCATGTGACTGAGATCTGTGGACCAACTGGGGAATCTGTGGGTAAGTGTTATTGCTGGTAGAGAGGGTACCCAGTGTTGAGGTCTTATTTGGTAAGATAGTCACCCTGGGTCCTCTTGGCCACTGAAGATTGTTGTTAGAGGCTTCACATCTGTTGGAAGCAATTAATATTCTGGGGCCAGATCTCGATCTTAAATGTTTATTTGTCCTTGTACAAAGTGACTTCTAATATGACGCACAAAAACTCAGGAATTCCAATCAAGTGATTACTAGTACATAGATCTCCATGTCTATATAAAAGCATATCGGAAAATGGCAGAGTGGTTTTTATTTGTCCAGGTACAAAGTGACTTCAGATATGACACACAAAAAATTCAGGAATTCAAATCAAGTGATTACATAGTACATAGTACATATGTTAGATGCCATTTTTACTTTTTCAGGCTCCTTGTTGCTCCTTCCTGTTCTTACCACTTTTAACGATCTTCTTTGCTAGCTTCGGGTCTTCAGATTCTTCTGTCGTGCCTTTGTGTCTTTCCGCCTTCAGTTTTCCCGGATTTCGGGAATCTTTGGAATTATAATATAGTATTTAAAGTTGAATAAAGACGTATGTCCATCCAGTCCAACCTACTCAGCAATACCCACATTTCCTGCCCATCTGTGATCCAGAGGAAGGGGGAAAAAAACTCCAGAATTATAAGAGGAGAAGTAACAAACAGAAATATCCCTGGATCAACTAAATCACCCATTTATTGGTTTTGCTGTTTTAAGAAGGCAAATTTGAAAACTGTATCATCCTACTCTGGTCTCTGCTTTTTCCTGATTGATTCTGTTAGCCTTTTAGTTCCTGTTTCCTCTTTTCCAGTTATACCCTTTGGATTTTATATATATCTTGGGGGTGACTTCTTGATCTGATTTCCTGTTTTCTGACTGGAAAATGGGATTGTTGCTACCTGTCCCCACTTCTGCCCATTTCCTGACCACATTCTCTCTTCATCCCTGGTACCTTGTTTTGGCTGATTAACTCCTGTGTTTGACCCTTGGCTCCATTCCAGACCATGTAACTGTTTCCTACTCTTTACCACAATTTTGGTTTTCCGAGACCGTCTGGTTTGGTGTCCAGTTTCCATCAGTGTGCCTGCCTACGTTCTATTTGAGTATCCCTGGCCTCACACAGATACTTCATCAGGTAATGAGGGCAACCATGCCTGGTGAGGCACATCAAGTGTGAAGGTAAAGGTGGTAGATTGGGATATCTGTGCTGAAGGGATACCAGGTATTGCGAAGTATTACAACATACATGTATAAGTATTGGAGGTTGAATAAAGATTCATTAAGTCCACCATTTTAGCCACCCATGAACCCTACATGACAGTAAATCAGAGGAAGGAGGAATAACAGCGCAAAGGGGAAATCCCCCCTCCAACAATTGAAACTCTAAATGGCAATTGGAAAGATCCCTGGATAAACCAGAATGCTGATGTATTAAGTCATGATGTCCATGCCCAAAATGAAATGTCATAGTTAGGGAGGTCATTCCCCATTATACTAACAGACCTGAAAGGTGCATGTTTTGATGTAAATCTTCATTTCTGTAACACAGCCTTTCCCCTGAGCTCACCATACTCTCTGGGGCTTGGACGCATGCTCAGAGGAGGAATCCCCATAAAAGCCCTTCAGTCATTGGCCGTGATGTCAGGCTGTGTAACTATATTTCCTACATATGGGAGACTTTGTCTGGTGGTAATTCTGGGATCAAGTCTCCAGTTAGATTATTTAGATTTATTTTATCTACAAATTTATATAAAGGTATAAAAATATTACTGCATTAAAAATATGTTTATTAAGGAACGAGATGTTAAAATGTTATTATTTTACTACAAATTAAACATCGTTTTGTTGTTGTTTAGTGGCCCCATGTTTTGGCACTTTACTAGTGTTAAAAAAAACCAAAAACATTAAATGCTGCTGCTTTGCGATATATCTGTTTACACCACATTGATCCACAGTATAATGAGCTGATGCGGGACCAATTAACAGGAGAAGCTAACAGCCCACATAGTTATAAACAGTAACTTACATGGTTAAGCTTATTTTTGAATGTTCGGTTGCTTGACAGATTTGATTTGTCCCAGTAGATCCCAACAATTTTATTTGTTCCATCCAAAAAAAATGCTGAAATAAAGCTTAGGAATTTGATTATTTAGTTCTGAGAATTTTAAGACTCTATAAATGGTGTTCTGCTGTTTACAGCGTGATCTAATCCATCTGGTACTTTTATTTATGATGCATGTTATCTTATTTAAATACCAGCTGACTGGAAGCCTGCTGGACACCAACATATTGAAAACATTTCTCAGCATATCATACCTATGTGCATATAATTTTTAAGTTCTTTGTCAGGAAACACTTATATTGTGTGAGGCTTTTAATCCCACTAAGTATCATATGTACCAATGATTAAGGTCTTTATCCCCCCTGCCTCTGCACCAGCAGACATGACTCACTTACAACCCTTGGTGTTGACTGATCCCACACCCACCCCCACCCCCCGCCGCCTGCACAGGACTGTGAATGTAATGGCACAACACCCCCAGTACTAGACTTTAACACAACCACCTATTCTCCCAATCCAACCCCAAGGTGTACCAGATTGTAGCCCCCTGCAAAAGACTATGATACAACAACACCCACCCCTCATCACCGTCCTGCAACAGACTGCCTTGCCACACATACACCTGGGCTATGACACAACCCCCAATGGAACAGCACTGTGCCATGTACCTTTTTTGCTCTGGACTCCCCATTCTCCTTTTTCTTAATAACAGCACTGCCCCAGAAGCAAAAGAGATGCCAGTGTGTGTAGTTACCTATTATAAAGAATCTATGTTCCAGAAAAACTTCCAAACAGGACAGGGAATATTTTTAAGTGAATTGGCATATGTGCATTTCAGACTGGAAAAGACCAAGGCTACTATACAAACCTCTTACCCTCCCCCCCAGAGCAGGATTATCCACAAGCAACCCTAGGCACCTGCCTAGAGCCCAGGAAACTTGGGGGCCCAGCTTCAGAAGCAGTAACAAAAATAGTCTATACAATGACGGCACTGCCTTGGGCCCCATATGATCTTAATCCATTTCTACTCCCCCCCCTTTCTTTCATATAAAGTTAATTGGTGAGAAATCTGACCTTAGTACTGTCATCTGTTGGTGAATCAAATTGGGAATGAGATCTGATTCCTGCATCGAAATGTGTCTCGATTTGTGGGTCGGGTATAAAGCTGCGGTGTGGGTCATGCCAGGTAGTGGGTGAAGGTGTGGGTTGGGTTCGGGTAGAAAGCTGCGTGTGTGGGTCAGGTCCGTTAGAGGGTTTAGTGTGGGTCTGTTTAATTCGTTGTAAGTTAGTTTAATTTCTGGTGCAGGCCTGACTACTGGTGCAGGTTTGGTTATGGAACCCACCAGCCAAGTGGTGCAGTTTTCAGAAATTATACCAGCACAGGACTTTGTGCTGCTACCCATCAGCAATCAAGTGATCACCTGTCAAAAACAGCTGATCCCATAAGGTTTTAATTGGAAAAGGGAAATGCAAGAGTATTCTGCTAGTTCACAATTAAACGGGGTTTGGGGGCTTGAACATCTCATAGCAAATCGGATCATGAGGGCTACAATGAGTGCCTTATGTGCTTCCTTTCTAATTCCATTCCAGTATTTCTTTTATAGATGCTGCCCTAAATGGCATGAATTTAATAAAATCCACACTTAGGGCTAGGCCACCCTAGCGCGTTTTTTGCCTGTGATTTTAGCTAAAATGGAAATCGCGGGAACACGAAATTTCACGCGATTTCTGATGCGCGTCCGTTCATGTTTT
Organism: Hymenochirus boettgeri; assembly: GCA_019447015.1. Classification (NCBI taxonomy): domain Eukaryota; kingdom Metazoa; phylum Chordata; class Amphibia; order Anura; family Pipidae; genus Hymenochirus; species Hymenochirus boettgeri. The sequence continues at coordinate 75,836,967 of CM033469.1, forward strand.
GGTACGTTAACGCATGTGTTTCCATAACAGAAAACGGCAAAATCGCATGATTGTGTGCGATAACGCTTGCAATTTTGTGCGCAATCCCTGTGCTTGCAGTGTGGCCTCGGCCTTAATGTGTTTCGTGTGACCTGAGCACACAGGTTTAATTATATATTTTGTCTGCACAGGGTTAGCCCTGCACAAGCCTAACCTTTTTTCTCCCCTATTTTAAGGGACAGAAATCACAAAAGGCTACCGACCTTGTGGACCTCCTGACCATATATACATGACACGCCCTGCATAAAGAGGGAATGATCGACTGTGTCAAAAGCAGAGGAGAGATGAAGGAGTATAGATAGAAAAGTGAGATCTCCATGTCTATATAAAAGCATATGGAAAATGGCAGAGTGGGTTTTATTTGTCCTTGTACAAAATGACTTCTAATATGATGCACAAAAACTCAGGAATTCCAATCAAGTGATTACATAGTACATAGATCTCCATGTCTATATAAAAGCATACGGAAAATGGCAGAGTGGTTTTTATTTGTCCAGGTACAAAGTGACTTCAGATATGACACACAAAAATTCAGGAATTCAAATCAAGTGATTACATAGTACATAGTACATATGTTAGATGCCATTTTTACTTTTTCAAGGCTCCTTGTTGCTCCTTCCTGTTCTTACAACTTTTACGATCTTCTTTGCTAGCTTCGGGTCTTCAGATTCTTCTGTCGTGCCTTTGTGTCTTTCCGCCATTCAGTTTTCCCGGATTTCGGGAATCTTTGGAATTATAATATAGTATTTAAAGTTGAATAAAGACGTATGTCCATCCAGTCCAACCTACTCAGCAATACCCACATTTCCTGCCCATCTGTTGATCCTGAGGAAGGGGGAAAAAAACTCCAGAATTATAAGGGAGAAGTAACAAACAGAAATATCCCTGGATCAACTAAATCACCGCATTTCTATTGGTTTTGCTGTTTTAGAAGGCAAATTTAAAACTGTATCATCCTACTCTGGTCTCTGCTTTTTCCTGATTGATTCTGTTAGCCTTTTTAGTTCCTGTTTCCTCTTTTCCAGTTATACCCTTTGGATTTTACTATATCTTGTGGGTGACTTCTTGATCTGATTTCCTGTTTTCTGACTGGAAAATGGGATTGTTGCTACCTGTCCCCACTTCTGCCCATTTCCTGACCACTATTCTCTCTTCATCCCTGGTACCTTGTTTTGGCTGATTGACTCCTGTGTTTGACCCTTGGCTCCATTCCAGACCATGTTACTGTTTCCTACTCTTTACCACAATTTTGGTTTTCCAGACGGCCGTCTGGTTTGGTGTCCAGTTTCCATCAGTGTGCCTACGTTCTATTTGAGTATCCCTGGCCTCAGCACAGATACTTCCAGGTAATGAGGGCAACCATGCCTGGTGAGGCACATCAAGTGTGAAGGTAAATGGTAGATTGGGATATCTGTGCTGAAGGGATACTCAGGTATTGCGGAAGTATTACAACATACATGTATAAGTATTGGAGGTTGAATAAAGATTCATTAAGTCCACCATTTTAGCCGAGCCATGAACCCTACATGACAGTAAATCAGAGGAAGGAAGAATAACAGCGCAAAGGGGAAATCCCCCCTCCAACAATTGAAACTCTAAATGGCAATTGGAAAGGATCCCTGGATAAACCAGAATGCTGATGTATTAAAGGTCATGATGTCCATGCCCAAAATGAAATGTCATAGTTAGGGAGGTCATTCCCCATTATACTAACAGACCTGAAAGGTGCATGTGTTTGATGTAAATCTTCATTTCTGTAACACAGCCTTTACCCTGAGCTCACCATACTCTCTGGGAGCTTGGACGCATGCTCAGAGGAGGAATCCCCATAAAAGCCCTTCAGTCATTGGCCGTGATGTCAGGCTGTGTAACTATATTTCCTACATATGGAGACTTCTGTCTGGTGGTAATTCTGGGATCAAGATCTCCAGTTAGATTTATTTAGATTTATTTTATCTACAAATTTATATAAAGGTAATAAAAATATTACTGCATTAAAATAATGTTTATTAAGGAACGAGATGTTAAAATGTTATTATTTTACTACAAATTAAACATCGTTTTGTTGTTGTTTAGTGGCCCCATGTTTTGGCACTTTACTAGTGTTAAAAAAACCAAAAACATTTAAATGCTGCTGCTTTGCGATAATTATCTGTTTTACACCACATTGATCCACAGTATAATGAGCTGATGCGGGACCAATTAACAGGAGAAGCTAACAGCCCACATAGTTATAAACAGTAACTTACATGGTTAAGCTTATTTTTTGAATGTTCAGGTTGCTTGACAGATTTGATTTGTCCCAGTAGATCCCAACAATTTTATTTGTTCCATCCAAACAAAAATGCTGAAATAAAGCTTAGGAATTTGATTATTTAGTTCTGAGAATTTTAAAAGACTCTATAAATGGTGTTCTGCTGTTTACAGCGTGATCTAATCCATCTGGTACGTTTTATTTATGATGCATGTTATCTATTTAAATAACAGCTGACTGGAAGCCTGCTGGACACCAACATATTGAAACACATTTCTCAGCATATCATACCTATGTGCATATAATTTTAAGTTCTTTGTCAGGAAACACTTATATTGTGTGAGGCTTTTAATCCCACTAAGGTATCATATGTACCAATGATTAAAGGTCTTTATCCCCCCTGCCCTGCACCAGGCAGACATGACTCACTTACAACCCTTGGTGGTGACATGAACCCACACCCACCCCCCCCCCCGCCTGCACAGGACTGTGAATGTAATGGCACAACACCCCCCAGTACTAGACTTTAACACAACCACCTATTCTCCCAATCCAACCCCCAAGGTGTACCAGATTGTGAAGCCCCCTGCAAAAGACTATGATACAACAACACCCCTCATCCACCGTCCTGCAACAGACTGCCTTGCCACACATACACCTGGGCTATGACACAACCCCCAATGGAACAGCACTGTGCCATGTACCTTTTTTGCTCTGGACTCCCCATTCTCCTTTTTCTTAATAACAGCACTGCCCCAGAAGCAAAAGAGATGCCAGTGTGTGTAGTTACCTATTTATATAAGAGTCAATGTATATATCTATGTTCCAGAAAAACTTCCAAACAGGACAGGGAATATTTTAAAGTGAATTGGCATATGTGCATTTCAGACTGGAAAAGACCATAGGCTACTATACAAACCTCTTACCCTCCCCCGCCAGAGCAGGATTATCCACAAGGCAACCCTAGGCACCTGCCTAGAGCCCAGGAAACTTCTGGGGGCCCAGCTTCAGAAGCAGTAACAAAAAATAGTCTATACAATGACGGCACTGCCTTGGGCCCCATATGATCTTAATCCATTTCTACTCCCCCCCCCTTTCTTTCATATAAAGTTAATTGGTGATGAAATCTGACCTTAGTACTGTCATCTGTTGGTGAATCAAATTGGGGATGAGATCTGAGTCCTGCATCGAAATGTGGTCTCGATTTGTGGGTCGGGTATAAAGCTGCGGGTGTGGGTCATGCCAGGTAGTGGGTGAAGGTGTGGGTTGGGTTCAGGTAGAAAGCTGCGTGTGTGGGTCAGGTCCGTTAGAGGGTTTAGTGTGGGTCTGTTTAATTCAGATTGTAAGTTAGTTTAATTTCTGGTGCAGGCCTGACTACTTGGGGATCAGGTGTGGTTATGGAACCCACCAGCCAAGTGGTGCAGTTTTCAGAAATTATACCAGCACAGGACTTTGTGCTGCTACCCATCAGCAAATCAAGTGATCACCTGTCAAGAAACAGCTGATCCCAGTAAGGTTTTAATTGGAAAAAAAGGGAAATGCAGAGTATTCTGCTAGTTCACAATTAAACTGGGGGATTGGGGGCTTGAACATCTCATAGCAAATCTGATCATGAGGGCTACAATGAGTGCCTTATGTGCTTCCTTTCTAATTCCATTCCAGTATTTCTTTTATAGATGCTGCCCTAAATGGCATGAATTTAATAAAATCCACACTTAGGGCTAGGCCACCCTAGCGCGTTTTTTGCCCGTGATTTTAGCTAAAATGGAAATTGCGGGAACACGAAATTTCACGCGATTTCTGATGCGCGTCCGTTCATGTTTTGGTAACGCATGCGTTCACCACTTTTGTACGTTAACGCATGTGTTTCATAACAGAAAACAAAATCGCATGATTGTGTGCGATAACGCTTGCAACTTTGTGCGCAATCCCTGTGCGTTGCAGTGTGGCCTCGGCCTTAATGTGTTTCGTGTGACCTGAGCACACAGGTTTAATTATTAATTATTGTCTGCACAGGGTTAGCCTGCACAAGCCTAACCTTTTTTTCTCCCCTATTTTAAGGGACAGAAATCACAAAAGGCTACCGACCTTGTGGACCTCCTGACGCATATATACATGACAACGGCCCTGCATAAAGAGGGAATGATCGACTGTGTCAAAAGCAGAGGAGAGATGAAGGAGTATAAGAATAGAAGACGATTGGCCTTTGCAACCTGCAGATCATTTACAACCTTACACAGGGCCGTCTAAGTGGAATGCACAGGATGGAATGCAGATTGCAAAGGATCCAATAGGTTATGAGCATTAAGGTAGTTAGTGATACGGGAGAAGACTAATCGTTCTAGCAGTTTAGAGGCTATCCGCAAAAGAGAGAATGGGCGGTAGTTGGCTAAACCGGAGGGGTGCAGCGAGGGCTTTTTTAGTATGGGCTTAACATGGGCATGTTTAAAGACAGAAGGGAAAATTCTAGATGTAAGGGAGGCATTGAATATGTGGGTGAGTATAGGGGTAAGCACATGATTACAGTGTTTCAGTAATACAGAGGGCATGGGATCAAGAGGACAGGTCAGGAGAGGACATGATAGAAGCAGGCGAGAGACTTCTGAATGGGTCACAGGCGCAAAAGATCCAAGCTTAGGGAGGAGAGAGAAACAAAATCTGAGTCATCCCTAGGACCAGATATTTGCACACAGATGGACTCCACTTTATGCTGAAAGTAATGCGCAAAGTCCTGGGGAGAGTGCGGAAAGGAGAAAGGAGAGGGTCAGCGGGAAAGGGGCGCAGAAGGGAGTTGAAGATGTAAAACAGGCGACGTGGGTTCGATTTGTTGTTATTTATATATTCCGGTAATAGTTTTGTTTTGCCAGCAGGAGCCCAGAGCCGAGACATTGCAGCATGAACTTGTAATGGAGAAAGTCAGCCTTTGTACGGGACTTTCTCCATGCACGTTCAGCAGCACGTGTGCATCTGCATATAAAAGTGGGGTTGAGCCACAGACGAGCATTAGAGGTTCCTCGTCTAAGGGAATGCAATAGGGCAATAGAGTCTATCATGTTAGTCAGGATCCAGTTATAGGAATTGGCAAGCAAGTCAGGGTCATCAACTGTCAAAAGGGAGGAGAGACTAGAGGACAGGGATGAGGCATGGGCAGGTTAAACTCATTGGGAATGAAAATTACTGCTCTTTTTTCTAAAAAGCATATGTATTTGCACTGAACTTCCCCTTTAAGGTACGACAGAAAGGCTTTTATTTAGCTCTGACAGTTGCCCTTTAAGTACTGAGTGCCGGGAAATCTATGGATCTAGTATTATGAACAGATGCACAAGAGGGAGGGACAGGAGGAAGAAGAGGGAGTTGAGCCTGAAAAGTGATAAGATGGTGATCAGAAAGGGGGAAGGGGTTAGATTGAAAAGACGAGACTGAGAGGTTTTTAGTGAGCACTAGGTCCAGGAAGTGGCCATCCTTGTGAGTACTAGCGTTAGTCCATAGCTGAAGATCAAATGAGGAGTGTAATTGTAAGAAGCGAGAGGGCCAGTAGAGGGAGAAGTCATTAATGTGACATTTGAAGTCCCCCAGAATCTTTGAAGTCCCCCAGAATCAAAACAGGACAGTCAGCAGAGAGGAAGAAAGTAAGCCAAGTTTCAAAGGAGGAGAGAAATGCAGACGGAGATGCTCTAGACGGAGATGCTGTAGCTACTCGTAGGGACAAGGGGTGGGAGAGCTGAATTGAATGAGCCTCAAAAGATGTGAATGAAAGGTCAGGCGGGGAGGTAATGTTAGTAAATCGACAGAAGGCAGAAAGTAAAAGGCCAACACCTCCACCACGACCGGAGGAGTGAGGCGAATGGAAAAAGAGGAGCCCACCATGAGCAAGGGAGGCCTCGATAGCCGAGTCATGTTGGGAAAGCCAGGTTTCGGTAAGGGCAAGAAGGTGAAAATTATTAGAGCATAAGAGATCATGAATGAGGGTAGATTTGTTAACTAGTGAGCAAACATTAAGCAGAGCACAGGAGAAAGACAGACAAGATGGCGGAACCAGAGGAACAGATAGAAGGTTGGAAGGAATTGAATCACGACAGGGGGCGAGCGAAGGTGAGACAGGGCACGGTCAATGGCAGACAGAGATGTTACATGGCCCAGGATTTGGGGACATATCACCAGCAGACAGAAGAAGTAGGAGGATGAACAGAGACAGAAGGTGGGAGGAGGATTTGTAAGTGTTTTTCTTTTTTACATTTGAACAAGAAGGAAGTTAGCGAGGAGCTGATATAGCGTATGGGAGCAGAAGGTTGGGGTATAGAGAATGGAAGGAAACATATAAACAGAGTTGGGAGATTGGTAAGGAGGGGTGGAATACAAATACAAATTAGGGAACATGGTGCATAAAAGAGTGAGACCCAGACAAAGTATATACATTTTCCAATCAGATTAGGCAGATATTATGACTTAGTTGAAACTGGATCCTCAGCTCCTCAAGTCCCTTGTTAAACTCCAATATACTTAGGATATCTATACTTTGGATGATCTGACTTGGGATGGTTCTATCCTACACAGCAACTTGACACAGCACAGCTCTAACTCCACTTTCTACAGAAACTCTTCAAACAGGTTGATTAACAAAGCTAACCCAATATTGGAGGTCACCACCTGACCTTAACATTCCCTTGCACTAAAAATGTACTTCTGGGTGCTCTATTAAGCTTCTACAGAGAAAACAGATTTATACGAACACTTTCATTCTTTTAATCACTGGCTTCATCTCTATCTATATCCCATTTTCTGTTGTCTGGTACATCTCTTGGAGAAATGACTGTATCTCTTGTCTCTTTAACAGAACTTGTATCAATTTGGAAGCAAAGGAAACTATCTTGATCGCAGAGTTGCTTAAAGGGAAACATGGCAATTATATTAGTAGGGTTCCCATTAATGCTACATTAGTCTAAATTTGTAGTAAAACATACTATTTTAGGTTATGCAATTTATTTACAAAGCTTTCATGGTTGTTCACCTCATTCATATACTCAAACTTAACATCCTTTCCTATGAATAACAGAATAGTTAATATCAGCAGTCAGGCAAATAACATCTAAATCTAAAGCTTCATACACAAGTGTGATCGTGGGGACCAAACCGGTCAGCCCCCTCGATTGCACGAATGTATAAAGCTTTAGGCCTGATACACAGCAACATTTCGGACCTACTGTTCAGATTTGTCTGTCAATAGGGGGAAAAGTGGTCATCAGACTGTCATCTGATTTGGAGAAAATTACAACAATGGCTGTCGATCGTGCTAAATATGTATCCGATATTTTGCTCCGATCAACCGAAAATGTTGTGGCAGCCAGTGGAGTAGGCTGATCTATTATCCCTTGTGTAAGGGCCTAAAAATGCTAAAAGAACAAATACAAAAATTATACTTTACATGTCTTATTTTACTTTAAAACATTTATTACAGTTGGGTTAAAAAACAATGAAACAGCTTTTTACATTTTTTTCATTACAGCCTTTATGAACCAATTTTTACCATGTATTTTCTATGACAGTACACACAAACACACAGAAGTGGTTCATTTTATATACAAAAAAATATTTTTTGTGTGTTATACCAATAAAGTAAACTCTTTACAGTGGTTCATACAAAAAATAGAATTCTAGTGCACAAGCAATTCTAATTGCATATTGGCCATCTCCATAAGGTTGCTACTACAAACAGCCTGCTAAACCCTGGATAAATAAAAGCAATTAGTTCAATAAGTTGGCCAAATTATTTTAAGCCCAGTCACCACATCAAGGTTGCTTTCTTTAACTGGGTCCTAAACTACTGGTACTTGCCTTTTTGGCTGCATGAGCTGACAGCTTCTCCTGTGTAGCCTGGATTCTTGAAGCTACCATTAGGTTAGGACCCAGGTAAAGAAAGCAACCTTGACGTGGTGACTGTGCTTAAAATAATTTGGCCAACTTATTGAACTAATTGCTTTTATTTATCCAGTGTTTAGCAGGCTGTTTGTAGCAGCAACCTTATGGAGGAAGCCAATATGCAATTAGAATTGTTTGTGCACTAGAATTCTATTTTTTGTATGTATTATATTTTTGGTCTCTAGTTGCACTTGTGTACAACAGCCCAATTTTCTATAAATTGTGTCTTTACAGTGGTTACCTTGTGTTTGGCTGATGGTCCACATATTTTTGAGAACATTGAGTTAGTATAAACATTGAGTTAGTATAAAAATACTAACTAACATGATCTTGAACCACTTATTTTATATATTATAAAGAAATTTTTTTAAGCTATTTGTAAGATAAAATTTTATTGAGACAATCAGCAACATCAAAAAGAATAAAATAATCTTCACTGTCGCATCCTTTATTTACCAATTTTGGACTAGCATTGCAATACTGATTTCCGATTAATATGAATTGGAGAACTTGTTTTTTCCAGTAATGATTTTTTTTCTAACAATAAAGAGAAACAAGACTCCAAATACACACTTAATCTTCCTATCAGCGTCATCTTTTTATTGTCTTCTGTTTCTCCTTTTACAACTTTTCAACTACAAATACTGTAAAATACACACTGCTGTATAATTGATGCATAATATATGCAATGTGGTATTAGCGTAACTGTGTATACAACTCATCTTACAAATTAGAGTTTGATTTCAAACGTAAAAATAACTATGTACTGTAGCATACATTTCCTCTATTTCAATTACAATCAATTTGCCCAATTACAGGCAACTAAAAGATGATGTACAATGTTAAGCGTACAGTTGATACAGCTACAACATTTATAATTATTATACCAGTACATGTATTCCAACCTATCTTCTGTATATAGCTAAAAAACTTTTTGAAATGATTTTGCTAGTATAACAGTCCTATCTGCATACCTAATAAATAACTAAAAACACTAACCTGAAATAGAAGGATGTTTCATTATAAATATTGTAGCACTTTCTACTAGACATCCAGTAACAATAAGAGTTGCCCTACATGCTCCAAACTGCCTTCCAAACAAATACAATATTGTTCCAAACACTATTCTTTCACATTAATGTTTAAATCTCTATTACCTACTCCCTAATGTCATTTTTTTCATTGATAATAAAATAATGTATCTGTTAATAGCTTTGTTTTAGCTAAAATCATTCTGTCTTTTTTTTGTAGTTCTGACCTTGTCTACAATTTTCCGAATGAATATGACACTAACTAAACACTAATCTGCATTTATACAGTAAGCAGCATAGTATTAAATTTTTCAGACATTTTATTGATGTTTCTGTTCAGGGGCTCTTTTCTAATATTTTGTCTCTTACCCTGGATACCCACCTCTATCTATAAAATGTGTGGCTTGCTGTCTATGGAGGCTACTTTATAACTCCCACTGATAGTGGCAGTAATAGAAGGAATGTTCTGTTCTTATCACAATTAGAGAGGAGTCCCGGATTTGAAACAAACCTGGTTTCATTCCGGAACTGCCGGATTCAAAAATTCCCGTATCTGGCAGAATTTTTGCAAATTCTAAAAAATTCAAAACTTATGCAAAGTTGAAATATTTAAATTCCGAAAAATGCATTAATACATTAGAAATGGAATATTCCATCTCTCTAATCATAATAAATAACTTGAGCAATTCTACAATAACTAGATAATAATTTACCTGCAAAAATAATAATACTAGTTTAACTAGGAAATTAAACTGAAAAATAAGAAAAGAAAAATCGACTTTTGCAAACATTAAACTAGTAGAGTGTTACTAGTACAATCACATATTTCTACACTAAATATTGTCCTATTACATTAGGCTTCCTTTAGGTTATGTTGGCCATAGATGTAGTGATATTATCGGACAATACCCAATATTTTCACACAATTGAAATGTTTGCATTGCTGTAATGATTTCCTAGTGATACTGAATATCTTTCAGTTCTCTATGGTTCCCTGCATCTGGTGAGTGGTTATATCACTATAGCAAAGTGTATGTTGCTGGAGTTGGTAAAAAAGAGGAGCAACAGTGCTCCTAGGGACCGGGGACAGACAACAAAACCACAAACTCTAACCAATGAAAAATTGCATTATATGATAATTCTTTGATGTGTATCCCTATATAGAATTAACACCACACCAGTTACCCAGATTAAGAGACAGGATTACTATTCCCAAGTATATGTTTTATTATTATTTTTATATATATGTATATATGTATATTATTTTTTATGTTGGTTAACATTATTACTAAATGTTTATTACAATTATTGCATCATTTTAAACTACTGTATTGAATATAATATAAAAAACATGGATGTCCTATAATGATGTATAACCACATTGCTTGAGATAACAATAGCATATCTATAAAGGTTTGTTAAACTTTTCGCCTTCTTTAACGCAGCCTTTTCACCAAATTTGGACATTTCGCTATTTATAAAGCTGCAATTACCAGTACCGAAAGGTCATTACCGCTACATTTCGCTTTTCGCCATACATTGCTGCGGTAATCGCTCAAGCATATTTATAAAATGGCAAAAAGTGTATTTTTGCGTTAAGTTCAGCCATCCAATTCGCCAAGTCTGAGGTGGAGAAAACGCATTAGTGGCCATTTATTTAGCCTGCCAATGGGTCCATGGAAGGTGTCAGTACATTGTGGAGTGTTTCTCAATACTAATAAGTGCTCAGGGGGGGTTAGACTATTTTCTAGAATCTACTTTAATACGATCTGAGATTTCGCTTTTTTAAGGTTAATTTTCTGCTTTTTAAAGATTTTTTTTTTAAGGTTCTGATTTTCTTTATTTACCAATAAAGTCAAATTGGGGGTCTGAAGGACATATTTATAAAGGGCATTAGTTTTGCTTTTTTTTCCCTGTTAGTAGTTTAGTAACGTGGGAAATCAGCGAAACTTTAAGACTAGACCTTAATTTGTGGTGGATGTAAAAATCAGCCAAATTGATTGTAGGATTGATATGCAATAGAAAAATAGGATGAAATGCACAGTTGAAATTAAATAATCACATCTGCAAAGCTTTTCATACGTTTACAGCAAAGTGTAATATTCTAATCAAAACGTAAGTGGACCAATATGTGTCTTTTCTGAGAAATCTAAAAGCGCATAATTAATGAGAGTGAAATATATCACCTCCCTTTGAAACAGAATTTACTTCTCATCTAAATCAAAATTGCTCAAACTAAGATTATTGCATCAACCTTTCCTCCTCTTGTGATTTAGGAATCCTGATTGCAATTAGTGTATTCTTTAAGGAACATTTCAAATTATCTTCTTCAGAAGTTGTAAAAACTCTAGAAAATGCATATTGAGGGAGATAAAGAGGAACCATGAGACAATTTAAATAAAAACCATGTGGGACAAATCAGCTATAGGTAAATTATTTTATAAATTACTTGCTATTTATTCAACTTAAAATGCTTTATAGCTCGAAGTCTGTTTAGTTTGATAATGATGAAGGGGAGAGAAAATTGCAAAAGACTTTTTATTCTCTTAGCAGCATGCATGCATGTGCAGTTGCTATGCAACCTCTAAGACCTTTTCAAAACTGCTTCCATTGTCACAGCACAGGTCTTGATGGGCTTTAGATCAACAGCGTATGTAACAAAGATAACCGCATAATGGAGAGATGTAGAGACCGGACCATTAAAGAGAAGCCATCAGGCTTCAGGAGGGCATTGATTATCTTGAAGCCAATAGGCTTGAGAAGCAAAATGTGAAGAGAGAACAGCAGATAAATACACAAAGGGAGATGTACGGAAAACTGGAAAATGCAGTTACTGTAGTTGTTCCTGTAGGTGCTATTTGTGAAGAGGAGGAAAACTCCAATATATTTAGATGTATTTAGATTAGATTTCAACAAATTTAAGATTTAAAGTAATATGGTTTCCTCTGATTATTTACAGTATATGCATTTTTTATATATCCGTTATCAGATAACCAATTCAATGCATTCTCTGATGGGTTATCTTTATTTTAAATAATTTATGTGCATACATGTACACACAGTAAGTTATTTTTGTGCAACTGACTGATAGTCGCATGTATCGGTCGACCGGGCAAAAATATCTTACCGTGTACAGGGCGGCCACGACCAAGCTCAGTCGCCTGTTCGTCAGGATCAGCCCATTAGTAAATCATGGCCGATTATTCGGATTCCTATAGTACTGCATGATCGGTTGTGCAAACATTTGACCACAACCAACAGTCATTTGTCCCAACCGAGTGCTCGCTAGTAGCGAACGCTCGGTCGGAACAAATAATTTCTCCGTGTGTACCCAGCCTTAGGTGAAAGATATTTTTATATTGTACACTTTAGAGCCTCTTTACCAATGAAAATAACCTGAGGTGATTTAGAAACAAGGAATTGAACCACACCCCCACTGTGGTTAGCATTGATGTCTTGCAGCTCTGAAGTCCTGAGTTCTATTCCACCCTTGGACACATCTGCAAGGAGTTTGTATGTTCTGCCCGTGCTTGTGTGGGATTCCTCACAATTATAAAGACAAACTAATAGGTTGTATGTGTCAAATAAATGTGCTTAGATTGTAAGCTCTTCGGGGCAGGGACTGATGTGAATGTATTCATGTAATTGTAAAGTGCTACAGAAGATAGCGCTATATAAATCCACAATAATAATAATAATAAACACGCCTTATGCAACTCGTGCTTCAAAGCACTTAAAGATAGCCTATGGTTTAATCACTGCATAAATTTTAGTCAACTACGATTCCAATAGGGATGGCCGGTTCGCAGATCCGAACCCGGATCCGCCGCGGATTTATCCCATTCGCGATCGGCGGACTTTTCCGGATTTTCCAACTTCCGAACTTCCGATTCCCCGATTTTTCATATTTTCGAAAATTTTCGAAATTACGGGTTTTCGCGTATTTCAAGGGAATTTTTCATTTTAATGGGTCCGCTCGCGGATTTTCGAATTTTTTCGAAAATTCGCGGATCCTCGAGCGGACCGGATTTTGCGAAGTTCGGACATCTCTAGATTCCAAGTGTCTTCAGTGGTGGTGTGGGCCAATTCCTTGTTTCTGATGTTTGTAGAGGCTTGAGCAACGGGCCAAGGGCAACAGCCCATGAGCCAGTTGACACCAAGAATGAGTGCTTTAATTTCCATATTGAAAGAATGTTTTGAACTTACCATTAATCATTTAACGCAATAGGGAAAATACAAGCTTTGACTGTGTGAGCGTGAGACTCGAGGCATACAGACCCAGTTCCACACTCACAGTGGGTGACTGCATACATTCCTATAGATTTATATTGATGTCTATACTTATCTATATAGATGTGTATACTAGCTTGAACTGCTGGTTGTTTTAAAGGGATATTTAAAGGGATATATTTCCAGACACTGAGATAATTTAGGACTTTTAGTACTATTTAGTTGTTTTTAACTCTTCCTTTCTGAAACTATTTAAAGCCCCAACCAAGCAGTATCCTTATCTTTTTAGTTGATCTCTTTTCTGTTTGTTGAGATTCTAAACTGTATGTTAATAATTTTTTTTTTTTATCTGGACTCACATGCCTTGCAGGGAATATTTTTGATAGATCAGCACATCTTTGTCATTGATATGAATAAACAAATATATAACAATTATTACATAACTGAAATATGGATTTTATAAACAAATATATACCTTAACAATTAAAACATGACTGAAAAGTAGGTTTGAAATATTGCAGACAGTGTAGAGTTGGATTTAATGGTCCATTAAATATTAATACAAGATCTAAGCGACATTTGCTAGGATATAAAGCTAATATGCAATGATTACATTTGCAAAAGTTACTTTTTAATCATGTCTGAAGTGTAATTGATTACAATGGTGTATTTCAAAGGCTTGTCATTTTAATTATAACTCGCAATGCATGTTAATGCAAAAAATGTATTGCAATAAACAATTTTAGTCTAAGTTTCCAAGCTGAATATCAATTGTGTCTTATAAACTAACATGATTAAATGTGTTCTACTTAAAAGGACTTGCTCCAACCTTTGATCCAAATCTTTTTATTAAGTACCTCTTTCCTTTATAGAAGTTTCATATATGCAAAATACAAGGGTGTCCGGAGCTTTCTCAGGTAGAAAAGCTCTGGACACCCTGTGTTAGAGCGAAATGCGTCCCAACTGCCTGCTTTTTATATCACTGACCATCTCTCCAGATGTACTCTGCATGACTTGGCCTATGAGGGTGAAAAACGAGCCCCAATCGCAGCTACACATGTCTGGAGGTAGTAAGAGCCCTGGAACATAAAGAAATTGTGCCTTAAGAGATAAGAATGGGCATACACAATGAAGAACCTTTGGTTTGCATGTAAATTGTCATACTCGGATAGCCAATATGATATCGCCTTTAAGCCCATATCGTGAGGTATGCTCGAGTATAGACTACTAACATCTATTGTCAAACAAATGTAATTGTCACACCACTCCATATTATTTAATTTATTGAGACAATCTCCTGAGTCCCTAAAATATGATGGTAGCTTTGTGGCCATTGGAAACAGACACCGGTCAATATACTCTGAGGGTCTTCTTTCATTCAGGGAGCCAATTATTAACCCTTATATTATATAATATATATTTATATCTCCATAGGAGATTGCATTGAGTTTTTAGGAGCTACCAATGTGGTGGGGGTATAGGATATTACACATAGAAAAGGTGTATATGTAAGTGTGCTATCTCACGGTTACCATTTAAATGACCATCAGTAAATTTATATACAATTTAGCAATTTATACAATGTTACCACCTGTTGGGAGGATAAATTATTGGACACACAATTTACCTTATTGAATTCAAACCCTGAGATAACAGATAAGTGTACACCAACTTACAAGGACACACAATATACAGGCCTGGCCAATATTCAAAGTGCTACACCATAGACAGGGACATCCCTGATTACTGCACATGTTATTAGGGATCAGTATAGAGAATGATGACCGCACACATCCAATAGTGCAAAGGGTCCTTAACCCATTTATTCAAAGTGAGACAACCAAACGGATAACGTTTCGGGGGGCCTAGCCACCCTTCATCAGATGCTGGTAACAAAGTGCAATACACAATTTATAACAAACAATGATCACACCCCCATTCCAGGCTCCGCCTGTCCAGAGTAGGGAGTCCAATGGGATTCCAGTATTCCCACCCCCATGTGTGCACATATGGGAATACTGGAATCCATTGGACTCCCTACTCTGGACAGGCGGAAGCCGGAATGGGGGTGTGATCATGTTTGTTATAAATTGTGTATTGCACTTTGTACCAGCATCTGATGAAGGGTGGCTAGGCCCCCCGAAACGTTATGTTTGGTTTGTCTCACTTTGAATAAATGGGTAAGGACCCTTTGCACTATTGGATGTGTGCGGTCATCATTCTCTATACTGATCTTAACTAGGGCGTGGCAGAACGTTCCAGTGACCAGCACCACCAGGAAACTAATTAGAGGCAAATGCTAGTGCCCGGGTGTGCAGTACCTTTTCTATACTGTTATTAGGGAACTGTTTATGTGCACTGTCTGCTTTGTGCCAGACCACCAGAGTAACCCACTGTGTGCCATGCTACCCATAATGCTTCCATAAAGCAGTGATCTGGTAGAAATTGGTGGCAGCAGTGCTGGTAATACCAGTTATTCTCCCTGTTTACTTTGTAATTTGTTCTCTGTATTAAGCTATGGAGGCTGATAGTATTGATTTGTGTTGATAGTATTGATTTAAATCCTCCTGTCCTTGTACCTGCAGATGGAATTTCCCAATTAGACTCAGTAGCTCTACCAGGCCCAATTGCCAAACCTATTTTTAAACCTGATCCATTTGATGGGGTAACTAAGGAGTGGACTGATTGGCTAGAACATTTTGAATTGGCAGCCACTATTAATGGTTGGGATGAAGGTGCTCACTTGCAAGTTCTTAGCTTTTTGCTTAGTGGTAAAGCCAGGCAGGTATACCAAGGATTTACTGTAATACTGAAATAAAAAGCAGTTATCAGTTATTAAAAATTGCTCTAAAGCAACTTTTTTTCAATTAGATCTATATAAGAGTATATAAAGGATAAATCCATTTCTTTTGGTAAACTGGGAATGAGAAATGTTTGTTTATACGTTAGATTATAAGGGCAATGCTACATGATGCTGTGAGGTACCTTCTGTTATCACCACATGCCGTGGTGAATACTAATAAGTATTAACCTAGCATGTTTAGTTTCAACCACACAGTGTAGCAGGATTGCCTGGGTCTACTCTCAGACCTGCAGGATTATCCTATTTGGTTCCTCTGGAAGCTGGTGACTGTCTGAGTAACAGTTTAAAATATACCTGTGTAAAGATTCTATATCCACTATATCCACACATAGCAAAACATACACACACATAATTTCCATTATGCAATAACGGGCACAATTTTGCTAGTATTATATAATATTGTATTTGCAAGATATATATAGAGTCTACCTTTGATTACTATTGCAATACTCATTACTAATTTGCATGATGACTGATGTCAATGTGGGATTTGCATATATAAGTTATCAGTGTAGTAGACTCCTAGTTTCTCCTTAAGAAACTATTTACTTACTTTTTACTCACTTTCAACCTATTTTTTACTCACTTTTTACCCATTTATCACCTATTTTTTATCCCACTTTTTATCTATAACGACTGTGTTTTTAATCACATACAGATATGAAACTTTGCACTCATATAGGCATGCATACATTGTGATTTATATATTATATTTCACAAATGGTTATGATATACTATTGTTATTTATATATCCTTATACTCTATGAGCTCTTTGCTATATACTACCTTTTTGTTGATTTTTTAGATACAATATCTAAGATACAATATCTTTATTTATACAAAATAAAATATATTAATTGATGAGCTTTAGATATTGAGGTACCAAGTATGGTGCTTTAGGATATATACTATACTTAGGTATTTTTACATTATGTATTTATTCTAAACATTGATTAGGTGCTATATTTATTAAGTGTGTATATATTTAAAGGGCATGTCCACCCTAAATTAAAACTTTTGCCAGGTAATAGAATACCCTCCCCCAGCCCCAACCGCTATAAAATTAATTTAAGAAAGTCCCCAGTTCTTTACTTACCTTCCCTCTCTCCTCCGGTGCCCGGCCCGGCCTTCTGCTTGCGAGACACTGCAAGCAGGGGGCAGGACCGGCAGCCGCGTCCATGATTGGCTGAGAGGCAGCCAATCACGGACGCGGCTGCCGGCTTCTCAGAATGCCGGGGGAGCGAGGAAGGTAAGTACAGTTCTGGGGACTTTCTAAAAATAATTTTTATGCGGTTGGGGGGCTGGGACAACATATTTTTTAGGTGGCAAGGGGGAGGGGAGGGATAGCAAAAGGGAGGGAGAGGGAGGGAGAGGGAGGGGGAGGAAGGGGGAGAAGGGCTGCAGTACGCATGCCAAACTTCTCCCGGAGGCCAGGTAGGAGGCAGAGTCCTGATGGACTCTGCTTATCCTCTGGTGGGCAGTTTTTGGGACTTTCTGGGGGGACTACAGGAGAACCATATGGAGCTGGGATGTGAGGTAAGGATTTTATTACACTACATGATGGGGCCATTACTGGGGGGATTATAGTTTTGGGGGTGGACATGCCCTTTAACATTTATTATTTATTACTGGTTTTCTATCACTGTTATTATTTACAATAGATATTATGGGTACACTAGATTATATTTTATTACATATATATTTAGATTTATGGATATTGTTGGGATATATTTTGCTTCTAAGAAATTTTTGCACATAATTTTTGTAGATTCATATATATTTCTTTATGTATGTTTTTTTTGTGGTTTGGGTCACAATAATTAGTTCTGTTCCTTTAATAGGATCATATATTGTTGAATACTCACCTTTAATGGGAGACATCACCTTTAAGGTGCTATTTAAGGTGGAGTCAGGTTTCTTTATCCTTCTGATGAAGTGAAAACTGTCACGAAACGCGTCAGGGAGCTGTTGTTTGCGTGTTCTTCTAACCTCACTTTGGTGTCGAATATGTTACAATAAACTGCACACAGTTGGAGACTTGTTCCATTTGTTCTTTTGCTTGAGAGATGCTAATCCATATTGGAGGTGCCGCTCCTCCTGGGAATTTGAGTCTCCTTTGGTGCCATGCCCGGTGGTAGACGCAACATGGTAGGACACCCTATCTCATGTTTTGTGGTCTACACATGAGCCTGTTGCATGACCAGCAGCAGAAATACTAGATGTTAGTTACCCAGCCCAGTTTGTAAAGCTGACGATTTATTTTGGCATTTTGGCATTGAAGTGAAAAAGTGAACAGGATTTTAGTTGCCAAATTAAAGACTAAATATCAGGTGTGGGATTTTATTCCTTAATTACCCTTGAATTCTCACTAGAGATGGCAGAAGTTTGGCAGCAAAGTTGGTTTCAGAGAAAAACTTTTTCGGTGTCAACAAAATGTTATTATTTATAAAAACAACTGAGAGGATTAGCAAAACACATTTCTACCTCCTATTTAGTATTGATATTTTTTTTATTTATTAGTGTTATATTACTTTCTGTAACCTCTAATGTCTACTCTATTCTTAAAGGATAACTGTATTGCCTTAATGCATTTTTTTTAAAAACTGCTTTAAAAAGAGTAAAGTTAATGCAGCCCTCCCTATACATTTTTATTCCTGATTTTGAGACTCTCTCTGCCTTCAATTAGCCATGCTGTGAAGGGGGCATAACAATTCTGTCTGCCTCTAACTGTCACTCAGAGCTGGCATGAAAGAAAACACTACTCCACCCATCCTTGATTAGCTTGATTATGTAGGCTGTATTCTAGAAACAGGACAGTTCAAGTTTGTTTGACTGGCAGAGGAGGAGGAGAGAGGTTGTAACAGACATTCCGCCCAGCCAATGACAAGTGATATGTTAACGATGGTCCTGGGCCGTCTAGGAGGCGGGCTGTTAGCACTCATCTTTGCTGTGTGATATCTAAGGGAGGGCAGCACATTTGTAAATGAGAGTAAGTGATTTCAGCTGCTGAAAGTATGGACATGTAATAGGGGAGATGTTGTTTTTTTGGGTATTGTTGTCCTTTAATACTCCACCTACTGATTGATATAATCAAACGTTTTCACAAGTTTTACCCCTTTGGGGTACTTGCCTGCAGTTTATAATACAAGTTAATAAATTACACTTTATCAATCATGTAGGCATTTTATTTTCTTCCAATAAAGGCTGTAGATTTGACATTGATGTCTAAAATGAAGTAACGTCAACAGCTTTGATACACTTTATTATATGATATATGTTTTATGAGATATTGGACTTTGCTTCTATGAGATTTTGCACTTTAATTGAATCCCTCAATTAAATTGTTCACGCAAAGGCCTTGAGCCATGCTGCATCAGTTTTTATTTGATTCTTATCATTGAATATGTCAAATATTAAATTATTAATTTATTAGGTATTTAATTGAGCTGAAAACTGATGTCAGAGCACAGTATTCATACTAATTAGCAATGTTACATAAAAAGACGTTTTTGGCTCACACTAAAAAGGTTTGTTTTTTTTTTTACAAAATCCATTAAAATTACTATTATAGCTTAAATAAAAATGCACATATGTGGAAAATAACTCTTGTAATATCCCACTTCAGATGCAGGAAACACGTGTTTCTTAATACAGTATTAGACAAATATTACCAAGAGAGAGAATAAAATTTGGTCTCTGGCCGGCACATTTTGCAAGCTGTACAGCCACACCTTCCCTGACCCTAAAAGATTCTGTATTCTCTAATATAGAGAAGCTAGCAATGTTTTGCTGATTAACTTGACCTCATTTTCTTTTACAAACTCCATCTTTCCAGACTTTAGCAAAAAACAAATATTTCTTTCAGTACCCAATACTAAACCATTAGAAACCCTGTAATACATCACTTTCTGCAGCTTTAGGCCAATTAAACGCACAATTGACATTTACTGTCTGTATATGATCCTTCAACTAATCTTTTATCCACCTGGAAAAGAGTTCACAAGAACAACACACCATAGTTTCTACAAGAATCATTTATTTGAAATAGGAACAAAATCTTTATGAAAATCTATTTTGCTGCAGTCGTTATAACGCCTCTCATGTATGATAGATAAATGGACAGAAAGAAAGAAACCAAATAGATAGATTGATTGTAAGCTATCCTGGGCAGATGTCCCTTTTCTCATGCCTAAAGCAGTTTTATTACTATATAACATAATAATATTCATGTACAGAGTTTGCTTATTAAAACAGTGAAACCGGGAGGCTGCACCCCACCGTAGACTGTTATTAATGTGCCTTGAAAAAGACAAATTACTGTTCTTTCTATTTCTTCTTCTTCTTCCTCCATTTTATTCTTCCGCTTTTTTGGACTGTATCTCCTCCCACAGTTTTTGAGCTAGAGACATGAAGTTTGGTACAGACGTGCGGGGCATAAAGGAATCCGCGGAAGCGTTACTGCATTATTGGTGAATTTCTGGACATTTTTTTCCATAGATATAATGGAAATAATCCTCAAATGTGGATATTTCAAAACAGTTTGTTTCATGGTCATAAATACAAATGGTGATACCCCCAGCCCCCCACAAAGGGTAATTAAAGTCAAAAAAACTAATTTAGATTTATCCTAATAAAAGATAGTTTTATGGTTGTAAACACAAAAAAAGACATACCCCTCAACCAGACCCAGGTACACACACCTACTGATCTATCTGTTGCATTCAATTAGATCAACTGGACTTGAAGTTTACTTCTTGAAGACGTTTCGCTAGTCATCCGACTGGCTTTCTCAATTAAGAATGACTTGTAAAAGAATCTGTGGCAATTATGTACCCTGGAAAATCCCAATTAGCAAATCACAGCCAGATGTTAAGGGCGTGATTGGATAGTGGCTAAGAGGTGTTATAGGAACGCCCAGGGTAAGGTGTCAAAACAGCATTGTACATGGCAGACAGTTGGTGTCGAAACCCCCCCACCTCTATTTAGGCTTGGTTTCTTTATTTTCCCATAAATGGCCTCCTTAATACCTCTCTTGAACCAGTCAGGTTCCTTTGCCAATATGTTAATTGCAGGTACACGGCTGAGTCCTGACCCGAGGAATTGGCTCTTCTGTGCTGGGCCATACGTTGATGCAGTTGCTGTTTGGTCTTCTCCACATACAAATCAGAGCATTCTTCACTGCACTGCACTGCGTATATGATGCCGCTTATCTTGTGTTTCGGTATTGGGTTTTTCAGATGTACCAATTGCTGCCTCAGTGTGTTATTTGTAGAACTAACAAGTAGATAGGGCACTAGTCAGAAGAAAGTAATAGTGGTGCTCTACAGGTATTATATTGAGAATGTTATAAATAAACGAAAAGAAGGAAGAAACCTGTGGCACTCAATATTTAGTCAGAAAATATATAAAAACCCTTTATTGTGCTTTAGCATGGGCTGTACAATATAAAAACACTTAAAAACACATAACCCCATACCCAAACAACACAAACTGGCAACACAATGACCCCCCTCCCTATTTATATAATGCTGAAAAACACAGAATAATATAAATATAAAGTGTAGCAAAGTGCAAGACTAAATTAGAAGCATAAATATATGTCTACAGACAGTATCAATATGTATCAAAGGACACAAGTCACTGCACAAAATCCTATATCAATATCAGTATCCTGCGGTATAGTAATAATAGGAATCTTTCAAAAGCTCATAGTGTATATATGGAGTGCACAGACAGAATAATCAGCAAATAACAGATCTAATATTGCAATACAAGAATCAGCATTTACTTATCTATCTGATACAAAAAAAAATCACAGTGTGCCATCAAAAGCGGACCCATACAGAGCAGAGAGAGACCCACAGAATATAGTCAGCATAGAGGGGGAGAAAGAGGAGCCAGCACCGAATGCCAAAATCTCGCGCGAGTGTAAGGGAAAACTCGCACATGCGTGCGTACAAAGATGCACGCATGTTGATGACGTCATCAACTAATGTAAGTCGCGGCCAGCTAGCGCCATAGTTGAACAGGGCAAAAGTAAATGAATAGAAAGAAGAAAGAAAATAGCCCAATGCAAATGTCCTAACAAAGGGGAAAGTACATCCATAATACAATTATCATCACTCAATATATACAGTTTTTATCAAAACAAAATTACTATGTGTCTTGAGTAATACCTAACATTGTTATACTAAAATAGTTAATAAACAATCAGAGTCCAACATATCACATATCTTGATTATGATCAGAAATTTAATTTGCGTATATAATTGTATCACTGGCATTATCTTTATCCAAAGGTACCAAACCGGAATTTATTATATCAATGTTTCCCATAAATAGATATGTCAAACATCATTCTTTGTATCCAAGGGTAAGTATATTTCAATCCACCAAAAAAACTTTTTCACACAGGAGGGGAAGTTAAATGATTCCTGAAACAGGTAAACCCACACCATAAATGTATCAAAACAAAGTTTGTTGTATTAATGTATCCCATTAGTAAGTATGTAACAGTGTATCCAGCAGGTAGTCTCACGTCGTTCTTTGTATCCAAAGATAAGTATATACAAAATCACCAGATAGGCTGAATCCACGAAGGGAAATTAGAAATCCTGGAGAGGTGACCCACATCAAAACTAGATCAATATCTGGGGAATATAGTACCAGTATAATATCAGTGTGTTATTTGGTTTAAAGCAGACAGGGATACAGTGTTTTTTGAAAATTCTTCTTAATTTCTCAGAGACCCTGCTACATATGGGATGACCATGTTCTTTCTCCTGTCTTGCTTTTCCCCTTCACTGTTGATATTTGTGTTCTTTTCTTTCCTTCTACTTCTTTTGACAAAGGCCCAGTCTGGATATCCACAAGTTTTAAGGGCTCCTCTGAGATGTTTCATTTCTTTAGCCTTCGCCTCTGTGCTAGTGGGGATGTTCTCTGCTCTGTGTTGCAGGGTTCTGATGACACCCAAATTGTGATCTAAAGGGTGGTGGGAGTCAAACATCAAATACTGATCTGTGTGTGTTGGTTTTCTGTAAACATCTACTTCCAGTTTACCATTCTCCCTGACTTCTACCAAGCAGTCCAAGAAAGCCAGTTTGTTGTTTTGTACCTCTTCCCTTGTGAATTTAATGTTTTGGTCTACCGCATTAATGTGTTCTGTGAAAGCTTGTAATTCCTTCTGGTGGATTTTAACCCAGGTGTCATCCACATATCAGAACCAGTGGCTGGGTGCTATGCCCTTAAAGGTTTTAAGCACCTGTTTTTCTACCTCCTCCATCTAAAGGTTGGCCACAATGGGTGAAACTGGAGATCCCATAGCACATGGGATCCCATAGCACATGGGATCTCCAGTTTCACCCATGGGATGTCAAGTTTCACCCACCTCCAACCTTTACATGGAGGTTAGGTAGAGGTTAAAATCCACCAGAAGGAAGTACAAGCTTTCACAGAACACATTAATGCTGTAGACAAAAACATCAAATTTACAAGGGAAGAGGTACAAAACAACAAACTGGCTTTCTTGGACTGCTTGGTAGAAGTCAGGGAGAATGGTAACCTGGAATTAGAGGTTTACAGAAAACCAACACACACAGATCAGTATTTGATGTTTGACTCTTTTTTTTTTCTATATAATTTAGTTTTCTAAACTTACGAAACAAAACAAAAAAAAAGCTTGAACTGTTTACTGTTCAGAGACAAAGGCAGATTACATGCCCACAAAATAATACAACGACAAACTAAAGTATACACCAATAAAGCTTATAAAAGATTAATGCACCCTTTGATTCAAAGTTGTAGAGGAGTCAAATTCTAATAAAAACAGTACTTCCTGCACTGGTTTAAATACTACTCTTCCTCAGACAAGCTAATAAAGATCATTTGTTCGGAGGCTACGATAAGACATGTATAGCAGAAATAAAATAGAGGGTTGACCTGTGGCAAATCTTTGTGAAGCTTAGAAAATCTCAAGTTTAAACATTAAAACTCGTTTCTTAGTATATTTCCTTTATAATATTATAATTATAAATAACATGGCCCATGTATGTAGTTTATTTATAAGCGCGCTTGAGGGAAGGCAGTAACAAAGTAACAAATACAATTAAGTCATACAGTTGGACAAATACATAGATAGTTCAGTACATAAATATATAAATTATATAATAGAAGTGCTAGGGCTTTACCACCAGAGGAAAGGAGGTCCTTGCCCTGTAGAGGTTTACAATCTAGTTTACCATTAGGACACTTCCCATAGTTACATATATAAATATGTAATGTTGTTCCTAGTCAAAATTCCTTGGTTAGACTTTTGTAAAAAAATCCTCTAGATAGTGCATGCAAACTTGGATTACTTAAAGGGCATTCTATACTGAAAAATTGTTTATTTTAAAGTGACCATTAATGGAAACTATAATTCTTCCCAACCATCACTTTATCATTTTTTGTTGATCTTTCCCTATTCTGCTATCAATCTAAAATATCTTATATTTCAGTGGTCAATCAATTTAGTTGCTCTCAAAAACTATTCTTTTGTGAGTAGTTTTACTGTAGCTGGAATGGTGAGTTTTGACAGTTGGAATGCTGTATGCTGTGTGCAGGCTTGACAGTTGGTTTGTCGGGAAAAAGTCATGTCGGATGGAAGTGAGTGGTAGGTGTTAAAAAGGGAGGGGGAAACTGCTCTAAATAAATGTGTGCTGGATGAGGATGCAACAACAGACACAAACAGAGTAAGTGCTACTAAATGTATTCATTATAGATTAGGATGAAGCAAAGTATTTTTTTCAGTTTACCGTATATACGCGAGTATAAAACCGACCGAGTATAAAACGAGGGTACCCAATTTCAGCTAAAAATCCTAATAAAGTTATTGACCCAGAGTATAAACCGAGGTAGAAACTTGGCATTCAAGATGTTTGGAAACTACAACTCAGCTAATAAAGCAAGCTGGGATTGTAGTTTCCAAACATCTTGAATGCCAAGAGCGGTGGCATTCAAGATGTTTGGGAACTACAACTCCAGCATGCTTTATTAGCTGGGAGTTGTAGTTTCCAAAACATTTGAATGCACCCTCACTGGATTCAAGATGTTTGGAAACACACACTCCCAGCTAATAAAGCATGCTGGGAGTTTGTAGTTCCCAAAAATCTTGCATGCCCCCCCCCTCAGTTCAGTTGTACCTGTGGGCTCTTCTCCCTGTGGACTCTCTCCCTGTGGACTCCTGTGGATCTCTCCCTGTGGACTCTCTCCCTGTGGACTCTTTCAGTGGACTCTTCTTGGACTTTCTCCTGTGGATCTTTTCCCTGGTGGATGTTCTCCTGGGACTCTTCTCCTGTGGACGAATCTTCTCCCTGTGGGCTCTTCCTCCATCCAAGGGCTTCCTGGCAGGTATGGTATCGGCATTCGGCAGCCGCGCGCCCATTCTGTACCGGCGGCCGGCTGACGTCATGCCCGGCGCCGGGCTTGGCACCGGCATGACGTCAGGCCGGCGCGCCAGTGCAGAAAAAAGATCGCGCGGCTGCCGGAATGCCCAGGTAAGAGGTTGATCGAGTATAAACCGAGTCCGAGTTTTCGGCTGATTTTCAGCCTGAAAAACCGGTTTATACTCGAGTATATACGGTAGTGTCCCTTTAAGGGTAATAGACAAGTGCTACCATTCATTAGATACCAATTTCTAATTAGCTTTACCTTAGTATACACCCCAGTTTCTCTAGATTATAAATTCTTTGGGCAGGGTACTCTTTCCTACTTGTATAACGGTTTTGTGTTGTAAATAACTCATCACTCTGTGTTTTTATGGGACAGTTCAGGGAAATGATTAATTTTGTTTAATTGTTAGTTTTTGCAATGCTTCTTAGTTATTCTAATATTCTCTCCCCATTTTAAAAATCAGTTGATTTCATACCCTTTGCTATTCCCTGCTGTTGTATTAGTGAGCTGATATTTCAGGTTCCATACAGTCTTTCTTATTCCCAGGATGCCACATGATTCTTGGAATTGTTCTTAACAAGAAGTGTCTACTGATTGGTGTGGATGGGTCAAAGATGCTCAGATCTCTACTGAGCAATTAATCAACCCAGTCAAGGGCAAGACCATAATGGGTCAAGGGCCAAGACCATAACGGTCTCTACTAGGGGTCCTGCAAACAGGAAGTCAGTATTTCAGTTGACTTATTATACATAGCAAAATGCTGAATTGGAGATTATGGTCATTTGTGATGAAAAAATAATGCTCTTTTTTTTCTGAAAGCATATGTATGTTGCCTGAACTTCCTTTAAATGTATGCTTTACCTTTGTATGGAAAATGTATGATATGTAAATTGTGTATACCTTTTAGTAATGTATGATTGTTATTGTAAAGCACCACAGAAGATGTTGGTGCTATATAAATCCTTATCATTATTATTATAGTATTATTATTATTAATAATAATAATAATAATAATAGTATATTATCAACTAAATCCAGAATTTTATTTCCATAGGAAAAAAAAGACATAAGGGATAATGCGCCCCTTACAGTTGTAATATAAGGATATACGCCACTGAGGAGTTCCCTGAACCAATAGAAGCACGAGCCGTAGGCCAAGTGCTTTTATACAGGACAGGGAACTCCAGGTGGCGTAAATGGCTTTATTATACATGTGAAGGGGCGCATTATTTCTTATAATACATAAGTATCAGATTCCTCACCCCATTCACATTTTAAATTCTAGCCTTGTCCATATTTCCACCTTAAATCCCCCAAGCTACCATCGCAACTTAATGCCAGTAAGAAGGAATCCCAGCCCAGCATCTATGCGGTTAAACAAATCTTTTGTGGAGGAGGAGAGAGGACATTGTTATGAGAGTGACAAGAAGCCTCCAGCAGGTTCTGTAGTGAAGATAAAACGGCAAAAAACTGATGAGTCATTGTCCGGCATGAAACTGAATGGGAGGAGCAGTGGGATATAAGAAATATAAGAAATGAGTCACTTAGTGAAATCTGAGTGATTTTTAAGATATATACCACTGCAGCTCCCATTATAAAATGTCACACTTATGTATTATATATAGAGTTGAAGCTGGCCTAAAATGTTATATAATGCTATCCCAGTACCTCTAGAATTATATTAGGATATATTAAGGCTGTTTAGTTTGAAAGTTGCTGTTTCACGTTTTAGTCATAGTGTCTAACACCTTTGTTTCCATCATCTCTTTTGTTTGGTTTTTTACTAGTAGTCTTGTCTTGTATAATGATTTCTTTGGTAATGATTCGTATGATATTTTGTGTTACTTTAAGCCCAAAGAACTTTCAGCACTGTTCTCAACACCAGAGTTCAAAAGTGGGAGTATAGATAATAGAGGTGAGATCACAGTTTTAAGAACACAAATACTTGCTGTAAGTTTGACATCTTACTCTTTGATGCATTGTCCAGGTTTGTATTTCATTCCCTTTTGTAAAAGTTCAGTAAGCAGCAGAACCTTTGCGTGGTCATCAGTGGTGGTATCCTACAAATCCTGGTTTTTAATATTTTTTACAATTTTAGATATCTGATTTGCTGTTTTCAAAAAAAACATGTACTATAAACTAAGGCAGCAATGTATCACTACATAAACTACACAAGAGCCAACTAAGGTCCAAAATTCCAAAGAAGACATACCAAGCAATATACCAATATAATCAGTAGTCTGTTGGTCAGGAATTGAATGGTCAACCAATATTTCTGTCTAAAGGTGCCTGTGATCTAATGGAAGACTGTAGGTTTAACCAGCGTTATAATTACCATAGAAGTCAATTTTGCTATAAAATTACTTGGAAGCAGTTGGTCAGGTTGAAAATAGTGATATTCACCAATCATAAAATTATCGGTTTGGGTTGACAATCAGGCCAAAAATATTCTAAAATGTGTACAGCTCTCAAATAATAGCTATGATTTAAAATAAGTAGATTACTTGCTATTTTTATTCCTAAACAAAAATGTACACTGCATGAAGTCAATGCAATTTTATATGTCAGCAAGTTCTGCGTTTAGTCTATTTTTACTTCTAACCTTCTTAATAACAGGAAAATAAAAGATGGAAATTAGGCAATGCACACTGGTTCCACCTGGACAGAGCTTCACTGATTATTAGTAGCATTTATTATATATTTGTTATCATAAAATGATTCAATTTATGACTATTTAGATGGTGTTGTTGCTGGAAGACTTAGCGAAACACCATCTTTTGGCCGGAAATGGTTTCCAAACAAGGCAATAGAAATAAGGGCTGTTTACACTACAAAACTAATAAGCAGCATTTTTATGATGCAATGCATCCCAAAACACACAGCAGCAAGGATCACATAGAGAAACAGATAATAGTTCTTTATGCAGTTCAGTGTATTTCAAAAATGCTCGGCTACATGCATTTGTATCTACACAGGGGCGTGACTACCTAGAAGCTGGGGGGTCGGGAGCCAAGCGGGCCCATCTTCTTATCTTTCCTATGACACATATAGCGTCCTTTCGGAAAACCACCGTACATGAAGCATGGATAGGGGCCCCATCATAGTTTGTGGGGGGGCCCAGTGGTTTAAGCATTCTAAATATTTTAATATTATCAACTTGGACAAAAAATCACATTAAATAACATTTCAAGTGCTGAAATTTTTTTTTAACAAAAGAAAGAAAAATCCATATTTGTAACATCACAGTGAATCTTAAATCTTTTCCATGTGGAACCATTTGTTAGCTCTACAATCTTCTGAAAACATAACTAATGAAAAGGATTTGTAGGAACAATGAGCTCACAGAGCACTGATGTTAGCAGATCTAACAGAAAGCATTACATTCTCTTGTTTATGGGGTTCTTGGATTTTTCGAAATCATCAATTTCTGCTACATCTAACAAACACATAACATTTATATTCTATTCAAATGGTTGTCATATTGTAAAAATAAGTTAAAGAACTTTAAAATCTTAATATTTTTTGTCATTAAAAAAATAAAATATCCCATGAAGTTAAATAAGTGCAATTTTATAAGCTTATTCTTTGTATTGTCATTTTTGTTTACAAAGTAAACATGAAATAATTTTTGTAACTATAACACACACTGTGCTAATGTGATATTTTGGTTGTAAATCCCCTGTGAGACTTTCTGCACATGGGATCCCCAATCAGGTAAGTCATGCAGTTTACACCTTCATTGAAAAGACAGTAAGTTTTGCGCTAAATGTGCAAAATAAGTGTAAATCTTGTGCTAACCTGATAATATATGAGGTAGTACATACAAAAAAAATAGAATTCTAGTGCACAAAGAAGAATTGCACTAGAATTATTTTTTGTATGTATTATATTTTTATATATATTTTTGGTCTCAGTTGCACTTTAATATGGAGTACAACAGCCCAATTTTCTATATATTGAATATATCACGTAGCATGGGGTTTACACTAATTTGGCTCGAATAGGGCCAATATAGCCTCACCCCTAAAACTCCTAAAAAACATCATACTACAGTATATTCCCAAAGTATCATTAGAATAGCCAAAGCATCACTAATGTTATTCATAGGATAACATTCATTGTATGTGTAACAGATCTACGCACTTCAGCCCACACAGGCCATTTTCAGAAACCCAAACCCCATAATATTAAAATAGAGAAAAACAAGTATTGCTGGATTGTGATGACCATTGGAATGACCATTGGGGTCATTCCAATGGTCATAAATATATTAGTTTTAACCAAGCCTGTGTTAATATGGATTTATACTCACCTTTTTTTTCAACAGAAGCCAGGTTCGGAGCAAACGTACCATACATCCCTACTACAGATTAATTACTAACACTTTTCAACACAGCCAAACTTCTTTTATTGTATGGTGCTGTACACATATACAATAAACATAATATTTCATTAACAGGTTATATAAACCACCATCCTATATAAGACAGGAATTGAGACACAGATCGGAAGCTTTTCTGGTTTCTGAAGAACAGTTAGCCCCTGGATTTTATAAAGCACCCTTTATTCATTTATCTGTTCATATACTATTCATTACTGGAGTCTCTGTGTAGCTAAGGGAGGGACATGTCTCCCTAAAATGTGATGAGGATGTGTTTTTGAAAATACATTTCACTTCATCAATCTTGGAGGTTGGCTCTTACTTACTACATATACATCACATGCAGCTCATCAAACGGAGCAACCAATGGTTTAACAACAGGTCAAAACAAGTTTAAAACAAAGTGTGTGCTGCACAATGATGGGTGTGCTACAGTAGCTGCATATCATGGCCTGTTTTTTTTTTTTATTCCATGCAGCAGTATAAAGGGACAATAGATTTTCCATATATATAGTGTTCTAAAAAAAAAAAGTTTAACTTTGAAAGTATTAGTGTAAAAAAAAGTAAAATAGGTACAACTAGAAAGAGAAAGTTTAAGTATAAACTTGACTGCATTTTGGAAGGGAATTTGTGTGTTTGTGCAGCAGATTTAAAACTCAATAATGCCAATGAAGGGGTTAAAAAAACAAACTTTTTAGATTATTAATCAAAATTAGCTTTTTGATTAGTTACCGTTTAAGTATGGCTGCCTCAGTAATGGATAAGAGATCAGAGGTGTGTGTACGGGTCTGGTGAGGGGGTATGTATTTTTTGTTTACAACCATAAAACTATTGTTTATTGAGGATAAATCTAAATTAGTTTTTTTACTTTAGTTACCCTTTAAGTATGGTTGCCACTGTAATGGATAAGTAGATCAGTAGGTGTGTATACCGGGTCTGGTGGAGGGGGTATGTCTTTTTTATTACAACCATAAAACTACTTTTATTGAGGATAAATCTAAATTAGTTTTTTTGACTTTAGTTACCCTTTAAGTATGGCTGCCACCATAATGGATAAGTAGATCAGTAGGTGCTTGTGAAGGTTCTCATTCATCCAGGTCATGGTATATCTGTTGTATTCAATTAGATCAACTGGACTTGAAGTTTGTTCTTGAAGACGTTTCGCTAGTCATCCGACTGACTTTCTCAATTCAGAATGACTTGTACAAGGGTCTGTGTCAATTATGTACCCTGGAAAATCCCAATTAGCATATCACAGCCAGGTGTTAAGGGCATGATTGCATAGTGGCTAAGAGGTGTTATAGGAACGCCCAGGGTAAGGTGTCAAAACAGCATTGTAGGCAGACAGTTGGGGTCGAACCCCCCCACCTCTATTTAGGCTTGGTTTCTTTATTTTCACATAAATGGCTCCTTGACACCTCTCTTGAACCAGTACGTTGCTTTGCCAATATGTTAACATTACAACTCAAAGGTATGTCCTTTATCCTTAAGATGCAGGTTCCTGACCAGAGGAATGCTCTTCTGTGCTGGGCATACGTTGATGCAGTTGCTGTTTGGTCTCCCCCACATACAAATCAGAGCATCTTTACTGCACTGCACTGCGTATATGATGGTGCTTATCTTGTGTTTGGAATTGGGTCTTCGGATGTACCAATTGCTGCCTCAGTGTGTTATTTGGTTTAAATCACAAGCAGAAAAAGGTTGATGGAAGCGCACACTGTTATCAGAAGATATTCTGTTTATTGCATCACACAAAACACACAAAGTTTCGGAGAACGTATGTCTCCTTCATCAGGTGAACACACACTCTTACACCTGATGAAGGAGACATAGGGGCCTATTTATAAAGGTTCGTTAACTTTTCGCGGCCGTTTTGCGCCATTAACGCATAAATCGCGGTTACCGCGATTTATAAAGGCCCG
Source organism: Hymenochirus boettgeri (assembly GCA_019447015.1). Taxonomy (NCBI): domain Eukaryota; kingdom Metazoa; phylum Chordata; class Amphibia; order Anura; family Pipidae; genus Hymenochirus; species Hymenochirus boettgeri. Next base: position 75,869,032 of record CM033469.1, read on the forward strand.
AAAACGCCGCGAAAAGTTAACGAAGCGTTAACTTTCGCGCCGATACTACTGTTACCGCCGCTTCTATTTATATAAGCGGCGGTACTGGTTTCGCTCGGCTAGTACGGCTGTTTTACTTCGCCACCTTGAAGGAGGCGAAGTCAGCCGATACTAACCTCCCGCGGCGGGGATGGGCAGGCAACCCGCGGCGGGGGTCGCACCCGCCCCGGGAGACACGCCCACCCCGCCCCCACCCCCCGCGGCGGCAGCGGCGACCACCCGCCGCGCCGCCACTTCCCCGCAGCCCTCCCAACCCGTTCCTGTTGCGCAACTCGGAACGGGAGGCTAGAAGGGGCTGCCGGGAAGGGGCCGCAGCAGGTGGTCGGACCACCCGCCGCGCACCCCTCCCCGGCAACCCCTCCAAGCCCCCCCGCCCGGCCGCTCCCGGGGAGGGGACGGGAGGGAGCCGCTGGGGGGGTGGAGGCTCCCAGCGGGCCCTGAGAAGGGCCTTTTGGGGCTTAGGGGGTCCCGCAGCTCGAAACGGGACCCCCCGGCCCTTACAAGGGCCTTCGGCACTGACAAGTGCCTTTGGCGGGGGGTCCCGCAGCTGAAACCGGGACCCCCAGTGCGGCTCTTAAAAGAGCCTTGGGCGACGTCTTCTTTCTTCCAGTCCGGCGACACCAGCTCCGCCGAGGCCGCCGACCCCCGAGAGGTACCCCTGCGGGCCGCCAGGGGTACCCCCGGGGGCGCCGGCGACTCAACGAGGCCGATGTTGCCGGCGTCTTGATCCAACGCAGCGTCTTCGGGCTGGCGACACCAAACCCAATCAAGGTCGCCGATGCCAGCAGACTCACTGCGGCCGCCAGTGAGCCTGCTGGCACCGCCGCTCAGCGGAAGCCGATGTTGCCAACCGCTTCTTTCTTCTTCTTCAGCCATCTACTGCGATGGCATCTGAGTTCCGCGGCGGAAAGCTCTCTTATAGGTTGCAGAATCCATAATCCGTTTCTGATTGGTCAATTTTTAATACTTGCTTTACATTAACCAATCAGATTGGTAATGTAAAGCAAGTATTAAAAATTGACCAATCAATTGACCAAACCAATCAAAATGGCGGGTGCCAGCAGGCTCACTGGGGCCCGCAGTGAGTCTGCCTGGATCGGCGACCTGAGTGGGGTTGGTGTCGCCAGCCCGAAGACGTCGCGTCGGATCAAGACGCCGGAACATCGGCCTCGTTGAGGTCGCCGGGCCGGGGGGGTACCCCTGGCGGCCGCAGGGGTACCTCTCGGGGGTCGCGGCCTCGGCGGAGCTGGTGTCGCCGGGACTGGAAGAAAGAAGAGTCGCCCAGAGCCGCACTGGGGTCCCGGTTCAGCTGCGGGACCCCGCAAAGGCACTTGTCAGTGCCGCAAGGGCCCTTGTAAGGGCCGGGGAGGGGGGTCCCGGTTCGAGCTGCGGGACCCCCCAAGCCCCAAAAGGCCCTTCTCAGGGCCCCGCTGGAGGGAGCCTCCCCCCCCAGCGGCTCCCTCCCGTCCCCTCCCCGGGAGCGGCCGGGGCGGGGGGCTGGAGGGGTTGCCGGGGAGGGGGTGGCGGCGGGTGGTGCGACCACCTGCTGCGGCCCCTTCCCGGCAGCCCCTTCTAGCCTCCGTTCCGGCAATTTTTTGCGCTAACATCGTTCCTTTAAAATATGCCCCTAGTGTTCTCTGAAACTGTTGTGTGTTTGTGTGATGCATAAACAGAATATTTGATAAACAGTGTGCGCTTCCATCAACCTTTTTCTGCTTGTGCTATAGTGTGGGTCCTTGAGTAGAGGTAGAGGACTGAGGGCAGCAGCACCTAGGAGTGCCTAGGCCATATCTTTGTTATAACGGACTTATTTGGTTTAAAGCAGACAGGGATATGGTGTTTTTGAAAATCTTCTAATTTCTCAGAGACCCGTGCTACATATGGGATGACATGTTCTTTCTTCTGTTTTGCTTTTCCCCTTCACTGTTGGTATTCGTGTTCTTTTCTTTCCTTCTACTTCTTTTGACAAAGGCCCAGTGGATATACAAGTTTTAAGGGCTCCTCTGAGATGTTTTATTTCTTTAGCCTCGCCTCTGTGCTAGTGGGGATGTTAACTCTGTGTTGCAGGGTTCTGATGACATCCAGCTTGTGATCTAAAGGGTGGTGGGAGTTCAGAAGGAAAGAAAAGAACACGAATACCAACAGTGAAGGGGAAAAGCAAAACAGAAGAAAGAACATGGTCATCCCATATGTAGCACGGGTCTCTGAGAAATTAAGAAGAATTTTCAAAAAACACCATATCCCTGTCTGCTTTAAACCAAATAAGTCCGTTATAACAAAGATATGGGCCTAGGCACTCCTAGGTGCTGCTGCCCTCAGTCCTCTACCTCAAGGACTCCACACTATAGCACAAGCAGAAAAAGGTTGATGGAAGCGCACACTGTTTATCAGAAGATATTCTGTTTATGCATCACACAAACACACAACGTTTCAGAAACACTATGGGCATATTTATAAAGGAACGATGTTAGCGCAAAAAAATTGCCGGAACGGAGGCAGAAGGGGCTGCGGAGGGAAGGGGCCGCAGCAGGTGGTCGACCACCCGCCGCGCACCCCCCCCGGCAACCCCTCCAAGCCCCCCGCCCGGCCGTCCGGGGAGGGGACGGGAGGGAGCCGCTGGGGGGTGGAGGCTCCCTCCAGCGGGGCCTGAGAAGGGCCTTTTGGGCTTAGGGGGTCCCCCAGCTCGAACCGGGACCCCCCTCCCCCGGCCTTACAAGGGCCCTTGCGGCACTGACAAGTGCCTTGGCGGGGGTCCCGCAGCTGAACCGGGACCCCCAGTGCGGCTCTGGGCGACGTCTTCTTTCTTCCAGTCCCGGCGACACCAGTCCGCCGAGGCCGCCGACCCCCGAGAGGTACCCCTGCGGCGCCAGGGGTACCCCCGGCGGGCGCGCGGCGACCTCAACGAGGCCGATGTTGCCGGGTCTTGATCCGACGCGAACGTCTTCGGGCTTGCGCGACACCAACCCCACTCAGGTCGCCGATGCCAGGCAGACTCACTGCGGGCCGCCAGTGAGCCTGCTGGCACCGCCATTTTGATTGGTTTGGTCAATTGATTGGTCAATTTTTAATACTTGCTTACATTAACCAATCTGATTGGTTAATGTAAAGCAAGTATTAAAAATTGACCAATCAGAAACGGAATGATTTCTGCAACCTATATAAAGAGGAGCTTTCCGCCGCGGAACTCAGATGCCATCGCAGTAGATGGCTGGAGAGAAAGAAGAAAGAAGGGTTGGCAACATCGGTGCGCTGAGGCCGGCGGTTGCCAGCAGGCTCACTGGCGGCCGCAGTGAGTCTGCCTGGCATGCGCGACCGGTGGGTTGGTGTCGCCAGCCCGAAGACGTCGCGTTGGAATAAGACGCCGGCAACATCGGCCTCGTTGAGGTCGCCGGCGCCCGCCGGGGGTACCTGGCGGCCGCAGGGGTACCTCTCGGGGGTCGGCGGCCTCGGCGGAGCTGGTGTCGCGGGACTGGGAAGAAAGAAGACGTCGCCCAAGGGCTCTTTTAAGAGCCGCACTGGGGGTCCCGGTTCAGCTGCGGGACCCCGCCCAAAGGCACTTGTCAGTGCCGCAAGGCCCTTTTAAGGCCGGGGAGGGGGGTCCGGTTCGAGCTGCGGGACCCCCTAAGCCCCAAAAGGCCTTCTCAGGCCCCGCTGGAGGGAGCCTCCACCCCCCCAGCGGCTCCTCCCGTCCCTCCCGGGAGCGGCCGGGGCGGGGGGGCTGGAGGGGTTGCCGGGGGGGGGTGCGCGGCGGTGGTCGACCACCTGCTGCGGCCCCTTCCGGCAGCCCCTTCTAGCCTCCCGTTCCGAGATTGCCGCGAACAGGGAACGGGTTGGGAGGGGCTGCTGGGAAGTGGCGGCGGCGGCGGGTGGTCGCCGCTGCCGCCGCGGGGGGTGTGGGCGGGGGGGCGTGTCTCCCGGGGCGGGTGCGACCCCCCGCGCGGGTGTGCCTGCCCATCCCCGCCGCGGGAGGTTAGTATCGGCTGACTTCGCCTCTTCAAGGTGGCGAAGTAAACAGCCGATACTAGCCGAGCGAACCCAGTACCGCCGCTTTATAAATAGAAGCGGCGGTAGGATTCGAGTATCGGCGAAAGGTTAACGCTTCGTTAACTTTTCGCGGCCGTTTTCGGGCCTTTTAAATCGCGGTAAACGCGATTTATGCGTTAATGGCCGCAAAAACGGCCGCGAAAAGTTAACGAACCTTTATAAATATGCCCCTATGTCTCCTTCATCAGGTGTAAGAGTGTGTGTTACACCTGATGAAGGAGACATAGCGTTCTCCGAAACTTTGTGTGTTTGTGTGATGCAATAAACAGAATATCTTCTGATAAACAGTGTGCGCTTCCATCAACCTTTTTCTGCTTGTGATTTAAACCAAATAACACACTGAGGCAGCAATTGGTACATCCGAAAGACCCAATTCCGAAACACAAGATAAGCAACATCATATACGCAGTGCAGTGCAGTAAAGAATGCTCTGATTTGTATGTGGGGGAGACCAAACAGCAACTGCATCAACGCATGGCCCAGCACAGAAGAGCCAATTCCTCTGGTCAGGAACCTGCATCTTAAGGATAAAGGACATACCTTTGAAGATTGTAATGTTAACATATTGGCAAAGCAACGTGACTGGTTCAAGAGAGGTGTCAAGGAGGCCATTTATGTGAAAATAAAGAAACCAAGCCTAAATAGAGGTGGGGGGGTTCGACCCCAACTGTCTGCCATGTACAATGCTGTTTTGACACCTTACCCTGGGCGTTCCTATAACACCTCTTAGCCACTATGCAATCATGCCCTTAACACCTGGCTGTGATATGCTAATTGGGATTTTCCAGGGTACATAATTGCCACAGACCCTTGTACAAGTCATTCTGAATTGAGAAAGTCAGTCGGATGACTAGCGAAACGTCTTCAAGAACTAAACTTCAAGTCCAGTTGATCTAATTGAACACAACAGATATACCATGACTGGATGAATGAGAACCTACACAAACCTACTGATCTACTTATCCATTACTGTGGCAGCCATACTTAAAGGGTAACAAAAGTAAAAAAAACTAATTTAGATTTATCCTCAATAAAAGATAGTTTTATGGTTGTAAATACAAAAAAGACATACCCCCTCCACCAGACCCAGGTATACACACCTACTGATCTACTTATCCATTACAGTGGCAACCATACTTAAAGGGTAACTAAAGTAAAAAAACTAATTTAGATTTATCCTCAATAAACAATAGTTTTATGGTTGTAAACACAAAAAAATACATACCCCCTCAACCAGACCCAGGTACACACACCTACTGATCTACTTATCCATTACTGAGGCAGCCATACTTAAACGGTAACTAAAGTCAAAAAAGCTAATTTTGATTAATAATCTAAAAAGTTTGTTTTTTTAACCCCTTCATTGGCATTATTGAGTTTTAAAATCTGCTGCACAAACACACAAATTCCCTTCCAAAATGCAGTCAAGTTTATACTTAAACTTTCTCTTTCTAGTTGTACCTTATTTACTTTTTACTTTTACACTAATACATTTCAAAGTTAAACTTTTTTTTTTTAGAACACTATATTATGGAAAATCTATTGTCCCTTTATACTGCTGCATGGAATGGATAAGAAAAAAAAAAACAGGCCATGATATGCAGCTACTGTAGCACACCCATCATTGTGCAGCACACACTTTGTTTTAAACTTGTTTTGACCTGTTGTTAAACCATTGGTTGCTCCTGTTGGATGTAGCTGCATGTGATGTATAATGTAGTAAGTAGAGAGCCAACCTCCAAGATTGATGAAGTGAAATGTATTTTCAAAAACACATCCTCATCACATTTTAGGGAGACATGTCCCATCCGTTAGCTACACGAGACTCCAGTAAATGAATAGTATATGAACAGATAAATGAATATAAGGGTGCTTTATAAAAAATCCAGGGGCTAACTGTTCTTCAGAAACCAGAAAAGCTTCCGATCTGTGTCTCAATTCCTGTCTTATATAGGAATGTGGTTTATATAACCTGTTAATGAAATATTATGTTTATTGTATATGTGTACAGCACCATACAATATAAAAGAAGTTTGGCTGTGTTGAAAAGTGTTAGTAATTAATCTGTAGTAGGGATGTATGGTACGTTTGCTCCGAACCTGGCTTCTGTTGAAAAAAAAAGTGAGTATAAATCCATATTAACACAGGCTTGGTTAAAACTAATATATTTATGACCATTGGAATGACCCCAATGGTCATTCCAATGGTCATCACAATCCAGCAATACTTTGTTTCTCTATTTTAATATATATGGGGTTTGGGTTTCTGAAAATGGCCTGTGTGGGCTGAAGTGCGTAGATCTGTTACACATACAATGAAATGTTATCCTATGAATAACATTAGTGATGCTTTGGCTATTCTAATAGATACTTTGGGAATATACTGTAGTATGATGTTTTTTAGGAGTTTTAGGGGTGATGCTATATTGGCCCCTATTCGAGCCAAATTAGTGTAAACCCCATGCTACGTGATATATTCAATATATAGAAAATTGGGCTGTTGTACATCCATATTAAAGTGCAACTAGAGACCAAAAATATAATATAAAATATAATACATACAAAAAAATAGAATTCTAGTGCAATTCTTCTTTGTGCACTAGAATTCTATTTTTTTTGTATGTACTACCTCATATATTATCAGGTTAGCACAAGATTTACATTTATTTTGCACATTTAGCGCAAAACTTACTGTCTTTTCAATGGAGGTGTAAACTGCATGACTTACCTGATTGGGATCCCATAATGCAGAAAGTCTCACAAGGGGATTTACAACCAAAATAATCAACATTAGCACAGTGTGTGTTATAGTTACAATAATATTTTCATGTTTACTTTTGTAAACAAAAATGACAATACAGAAGAAATAAGCTTATAAAATTGCACTTATTTACTTCATGGGATATTTTATTTTTTATAACGACAAAAAATATTAAGATTTTAAAGTTCTTTAACTTATTTTTACAATATGACAACCATTTGAATAGAATATAAATGTTATGTGTTGTTAGATGTGAGCAGAAATTGATGATATTTCGAAAAATCCAAGAACCCCATAAGACAAGAGAATGTAATGCTTTCTCTTAGATCTGCTAAGCATCAGTGCTCTTGTGAGCTCATTGTTCCTACAAATCCTTTTCATTAAGTTATGTTTTCAGAAGATTGTAGCAGCTAACAAATGGTTCCACATGGAAAAAGATTTAAGATTCACTGTGATGGTTACAAATATGGATTTTTCTTTCTTTTGTTAAAAAAAAATTTCAGCACTTGAAATGTTATTTAATGTGATTTTTTTGTCCAAGTTGATAATATTAAAATATTTAGAATGCTTAAACCACTGGGCCCCCCAGCAAAACTATGATGGGGCCCCTATCCATGCTTCATGTACGGTGGTTTTCCGGAAGGACGCTATATGTGTCATAGGAAAGATAAGAAGATGGGGCCCGCTTGGCTCCCGACCCCCCAGCTTCTAGGTAGTCACGCCCCTGTGTAGATACAAATGCATGTAGCCGAGCATTTTTGAAACACACTGAACTGCATAAAGAACTATTATGTGTTCTCTATGTGAATTCCTTGCTGCTGTGTGTTTTGGGACGTATGCATCATAAAAATGCTGCTTATTAGTTTGTAGTGTAAACAAGCCCTTATTTCTATTGCCTTGTTTGGAAACCATTTCCGGCCAAAAGAATGGTGCTCGCTAAGTCTCTTCCAGCAACAACACCATCTAAATAGTCATAAATTGAATCACTTTATGATAACAAATATATAATAATGCTACTAATAATCAGTGAAGCTCTGTCCAGGTGGAACCAGTGTGCATTGCCTAATTTCCATCTTTTTATTTTCCTGTATTAAGAAGGTTAGTAGTAAAAATGAGACTAAACGCAGAACTTGCTGACAATATAAAATTGCATTGACTTCATGCAGGTACATTTTTGTTTAGGAATAAAAATAGCAAGTAATCTACTTATTTTAAATCATAGCTATTATTTGAGAGCTGATACACAATTTTAGAATATTTTGGCCTGATTGTCAACCCAAACCGATAATTTTGATGATTGGTGAATATCAGCTATTTTCAACCTGACCAACTGCTTCCAAGTAATTTTATAGCAAAATTGACTTCTATGGTAATTATAACGCTGGTTAAACCTACAGTCTTCCATAGATCACAGGCACCTTTAGACAGAAATATTGGTGTGACCATTTCAATTCCTGACCAACAGACTACTGATTATATTGGTATATTGCTTGGTATGTCTTCTTTGGGAATTTTGGACCTTAGTTGGCTCTTGTGTATTAGTATGTAGTGATACATTGCTGCCTTAGTTTATAGTATATGTTTTTTTTGATAACAGCAAATCAGATATCTAAAATTGTAAAAAATATTAAAAACCAGGATTTGTAGGATACCACACTGATGACCACGCAAAGGGTTCTGCTGCTTACTGAACTTTTTACAAAGGGAATGAAATAGCAAACCTGGACAATGCATCAAAGAGTAGAGATGTCAAACTTACAGCAAGTATTTGTGTTCTTAGAAACTGTGATTTCACCTCTATTACTTCCCACTTTTGAACTCTGGTGTTGGAGAAAAGTGCTGAAAGTTCTTTGGGCTTAAAGTAACACAAAATATCAATACGAATCATTACCAAAGGAAATCATTATACAAAGACAAGACAAACTAGTAAAAAAACCAAACAAAAGAGATGATGGAAACAAAGGTGTGTAGACACTATGACTAAAACAGTGAAAACAGCAACTTTCAAACTAACAGCCTTAAATATATCCTAATATAATTCTAGAGGTAACTGGGATAGCATTATATAACATTTTAGCCAGCTTATACTAATCTATATATAATACATAAGTGTGACATTTTATAATGGGAGCTGCAGTGGTATATATCCTTATAAAAATCACTCAGATATGTCACTAAGTGACTCATTTCTTATATTTCTTATATCCCACTGCTCCTCCCATTCCAGTGTTCATGCCTGGACAATGACTCAGCATTTTTTGCCGTGTTTATCTTCACTAACAGAACCTGCTGGAGCTGCTTCTTGTCACTTCATAACCAATGTCTCTCTCCTCCTCCACAAAGATTTGTTTAACCGCATAGATGCTGGGCTGGGATATTCCTTTCTACTGGCATTAAGTTGCAGATGGTAGCTTGGGGGATTTAAGGTGGAAATATGGACAAGGCTAGAATTTAAAATGTGAATGGGGGTGAGAAATCCGATTACTTATGTATAAAGAAATTAATGTGCCTCACCTGCACATATAATATAAGGATCATTACGCCACCTTGGAGTTCCTGTCCTGTATAAAAGAATTGGCCTACGGCCTCGTTGCGTCTATTGGTCAGGGACATCCTCAGTGGCTAATATCCTTATATTACAAGCTGTAAGGGGCGCAGTTATCCCTTATTCTTTTTTTCCTATGTGGAAATAAATCTGGGATGTAGTTTGAAATATACTATTATTATTATAGTATTATATTATTATAATAATATAAGATAATAATAATGATAAGAGATTATATAGTCACACATCTTCTGTGGTGCATTAACAATAACAATCATACATTACATAAAAGGTTAATACACAATTTACATATCATACATATTCCATACAAAGGTAAAGCATACATTTTAAAGGGGAAGTTCAGGGCAAATACATATGCTTTTCAGAAAAAAAAGAGCAGTATTTTTTCATCACAATGACCATAATCTCCAATTCAGCATTTTGTCTATGTATAAATAAAGTCAACTGAAATACTGACTTCCTGTTTGCAGGACCCCTAGTAGAGACCGTTATGGTCTTGCCCTTGACCCATTATGGTCTTGCCCTTGACTGGGTTGATTCAATTGCTCAGTAGAGATCTGAGCATCTTTGACCCATCCAACAGCCAATCAGTAGACACTTCTGTTAAGAACATTCCAAGAATATGGTGCATCCTGGGAATAAGAAAGACTGTATGAACCTGAAATATCAGCTCACTAATGACAACAGCAGGGAATAGCAAAGGGTATGAAATCAACTGATTTTTTAAAATGGGAGAGAATATGTAGAATAACTAAGAAGGCATTTATTTTGTGGGCATGTAATCTGCCTTTGCTCTGAACAGTAAACAGTTCAAGCTTTTTTTTTGTTTTGTTTTCGTAAGTTTAGAAAACTAAATTATATAGACTATTGTGCAAAAGGTTAAGACTAAATTAGGAAACAGAGCAATTAATATATTGGTTTCTTAACAATTACCATTTATTATATGTAAATTGGTTTTAATTTGAGTACTTCAGTGCTTTTTTCACAGTTAAACATGACCCTATGTAATGTTAGCAGAAATTATTTAGATAATTTAGAGGAGAGTGGAGCAAGCTTAAGGGGAATTTCCATCCTTAAAACAAAAAACTGGTGACTTGTCATTTACAACCTGCAATCCCAACGGCTATTTTTACCATTTTGTTACATGAATTTGTAACCAGTTATTTAATGATAAGTTCTTTTTCATTGTGGAAAAGATATCTGCCTCCTCCCACTGTTCACAGAGTTTTTATAAGCTTAAGCATGTGCAGTGGAGGCAGCAGAGGAGACAGTAGTCAATCATTGGTTGTGATGTTACCAGTCACAAGCTTTGAATGACTGCATGGAGGGAGGAGCCAGTTTACTCTGCCATAATGGAGGAAACAATTATCCTTAAATATCAGTTGGCTGCCTCTCAGCTTATCAGGGACGCAGCTGCCGGTCCTGCCCCCTGCTTGCAGTTCCATGCAAGCAGAGGTCCGGGACTGTGCGGCAGGGGAAAGAGGGAAGGTAAGTAACTATTGGGGGACTTTCTGGAAAATTTAATAATGCGGTTGGGGCTGGGGGAAGGTGCCCTACCACCTATAAAAAAAAAATTTCAAGGTGGACATGCCCTTTAATAGTTCTGCTTTAATAATTGTTTCCCTTTTAAGGCACTGATGCAGTAAAAGGTGCAAATGTTTGCTTGCCCTTTTTATCTGAAGCAACCAGTCGGATGTTATCTAACTGTAGTGACCCAGTAAAATCTGATTGGTTTCTGCACATGAATAGAATGGGCAAATGCTTACACATGGTTATACAGTACCCAATCATATTTCGGCACCCGCCACGGGAGAAATGCCCACCCCGCTGTGCCCCTCTTGCCACCCCGCTCACGCCCACCCCTGGTGGGTTGGACGTTTACCCCCCTGCCCCGACCACCGGCAATCTTGCCTGTTTTCACCACCTTCAGGTTGATTTGAAACGGCCGAGATTAACGGCACAAATCAGTTACCGCCGCTTTATAAATAGAAGCGAGCGGTAACTGATGCAATGTTAACGAGGCGTTAACTTTTCGTGTACGGGTTTCGCACCATTTATAAATATGCCCCTTTGATTATTAATGAACTAGAAAAATAAAATCTGTTAAATTACAAATCTAATTGAGATGCTGAGAGATACTGAGAACAAAAATGCTTACTTCCCCATACTTGCGTGGCATATTTAAGGAGAAATAAATTACCATATAAGCTATATTTTTCATTTATAAAAAATAGGCACTTTCAAGTAAAAGATCTGGGGGTGTTGCCTTTAAATCTTCTTAAAAAGGTTTCTCTTCCTTGCCATTTTCTTTGCCATGGACTACGTGCCCAATTAGGCTATACCCTGTCAATACATAAGACTTAGACTCATCCATCTAATCTATCTATTGTCTTTAATGTGCAGTTTTGACACAACAGTTCTTACCATTCGCCCATTAATTTTGTGATTGTGAGGGGTTAGGTGGTTCTTTGAAAACTTTTAAGTGTATACTGTATGGGCAGCATAATGCCTTTGACAAAAAAGAACTAAGCTATCATTAAAGTTATTGTAATCTAACAATGTCAACCATTATTTAATGTCATATTTTAGCTACACTTCTGTCCTGTCCCAAGCACTATTACTCAGATAGAAATCATCTTTATTCAAGTTTCTTTGCTTGGCTGTTGACTTTTTTTAGTTTTTTAACACTGGAAGGTGTTTCAAAGGGATAATTTCATCATAATGAAGATACTGTGAAACAATAAAAATCAAAATGATTTTCTCTTTTTATAACCTATTCTTCCATTAAATCTTTCTGACTTTTATCATACCCTTAAAACACATTCTTGGCAAAGAGAAAATATAGGTTCAATTTTGATCTGCCAAAGTCATATTCTGCCCTTGAAGGTTTTATTTCTATATTTTTATTTTTTTATTTTGTACGAGCGTTATATCGGACCTGTTCGTTGATAGATTATTTGTTGTTTCTTATACATGCAATATGTACCCACTGTCAGAGCAGAGTCCTGTTTCATTCTAAACGGTAACAGTTGGTAGCGGGGCGAGATTAATACTGTGTCAATCTGTTTTCCAAGGTCATTTGAATTATAAACAATGTGCCATATTTTATCTGGCATAGTAAGTCAGACTAAATCTATTTTGAAGTCCTTAAGGACCTTTCTTTTAAACTTGACTTTTTTCAAAGTTTTCATAAAATCAATTGATGGATTCTTTTTAGCGTTATTTTGACTTTGATATATTTTTACAGTTACATAAATCTACGAATAAGAACTTTTATTCGCCATTGACTGCAATGCATTAACGTTCTGATGATCACTTGTTTGGAAGGGAATTTTCTTACATTAAAGCCAGATGCATTCAGTAACTGTCACCATTAAAATGAATAATATCCCAACAATGATCTATCCAACATCCAGTAGTTTATACATGTTAATGCCTGAAAGTATTTGGGTTTTTTTCTGTGTGACAAAATGATAATATTCGAATGAAATATATTATAAATTTCTGGCACATTTTCAGCCTCAAAAAGATCAGTGTGCCTTAAGCCTGTATTAAATACCTTATGCATTGTCTAGCAAAAATGGTTTCATATGATTAAATATATGCATTAAATGAAAAAGAGTCTTGCTATGATGTAGATTATGTTCAATGATTATAAAATGTAGTGCTTGCAGACAATACCTTTTATATTGCAGGAAAGCATGATTTAGTGCCTTGCAGAGACCCATTAAAGGACCGTTATTATGACAATTACTTATGCTGAAACAAATGCTTTGTGTGACTTCTCTTTCTTAGAAAAAGAATGGTTGTCCCATGGATGAGAGATTATTACCTGCATATACCTACACTTTTCATCATAATTTGGCCACGGGGGATTATAACATTATGGTCTATGGATTATATTTGCTAGCAACTGATCCTACTGATAAATATAAACAGACCAGCAAAGATTTTCAAAAAGCATAACTTACCGTATATACTCGAGTATAAACCGAGGTTTTTAGGTTTTAAAAATACCTGACCTCGGTTTATACAGGGGCACACACAGATTAAGTTTGTACGACAAAAAAGAAGCCTACACAGTTGGAGATGGACCATTCGGTAAGGACGAGCAGACCGGAGACTAGGACCGGAGCAGTTAGAGGTGCAGGCAGTATGCTGATGAAGTAAGTGATATGTGCGGGACGTGCGTAACTTACGTGCCCGCGCGTATCCTACGTCATCAGCATACTGCCTGCACCTCTAACTGCTCCGGTCCTGGTCTCCGGTTGCTCGCTCCTCAATGAATGGTCCAATCTCCAACTGGTAGGCTTCTTTTTTCGAATGCATCCCAGACGTACATAGAGGATCGAGGGACTCTGTACCTTCCGAATTGCCCTCATCATATCCAGTAAGGAACTTGTGTATGAGGGGTTTAGGGGTGAGGCTAATAGGTCTGTTATCAGTTGGAGGGGTGGGGTGGTTTAGAAAGTTTGCAGAACACCTCAGTTTATACTCGAGTCAACACTTTTATTCCTTTTTTCAGGCAAAAATAGGTACCTCGGTTTATACTCGGGACGGTTTATACTCGAGTATCTACGGTACATTTTTGTGAATAGTTCTACAAACAAATCTAAATGGACAAAAGTATTTGATAAAAGTTGACTGGTGTATTTCATCACACAATTATCCAGGACAGCTCAGGAAGATTATTATATTTTTTTACCCTTATAAAGCGCTGAATATGTAATACAATCAGATCATTCCTTAAGATCAGGCCCTTATCCAAGTTGGTACAGGTACAGATATCACCAGTGGCATAACTAGGAATCACTGGGCGAGCAAAACTATGATGGGGCCCCTATTTATGTTTTATCTACAGTGTTTTTTTGGGAAGAGGCTATATCTATCATAGTAAAAATAATAAGATGGGCACCCCTGGTAGTTACGCCCCTGGATACCACATTTCTAAAATGAGCTTGCTCTTTGTATCTGCCCTTGGTATCTGCCTGCTTTGCTCTTCAATTCTGCTTTTATCTGCACTGATGTCCAGCACTTTTCTAGATATAGAAGGTGACAAGTTAAACTTCTCCTTGATTCTTTACCTGCAGAGATCATGTTTCTTTTGCAACAAATTGGTTGGATGAGAACAATAGGACATTGCACATATTTCCTTTAAATTAATTTTCTTATAGCCCAGGAAATGCTGGTTAAAATGATGTATCCCTTGCCTTTCTGTCTAATTCCATTCACATATTTACCTAAAATCTACTAAAATAAGCCTTAAAGTTACTCTCCCTTAGCTTAGTAAGCTTAGACATGCTCAAACATGTCTAAGGGAGAGCAAAAGTAAGGTGAATACTTCAGTTAACTAATGTTTATTTCTCTGTGCAGCCTCAGCTCATAGGCTGATGTTATTCGCCTATACAATAGACATTAATCCTTAAAGTTCATTCACAGTGTTTATTTAATTATATTCTAATATGAATATTAGTATTAAAAACAACTCCCCAATATCTGTTTTCTTTATCATATCTCTTGTATTAGATCAACTAAACTTTAAGTTTTAGTTCTTGAAGACAATTCGCTAGTCATCCAACTGGCTTTCTCAGTTCAGAATGACAGCCAGGTGTTAGGGACCTTCTGAATGCAAGGTGTGGATGCATTGTACATGGCAGACAGTTGGTGTTAAACCCCACCTCTATTCAGGCTTGTTTTTTTCATTTTCACATAAATGGCCTCCTTGAAACCTGTCTTGAACCAGTCATATTCCTTTGCCAAGATGTTGACATTGCAATCTTCAAAGGTATGCAGGTACAGAGCCTGACCCAAGGGATTGGCTCTTCTGTGCTGGACCATAGGTTGGTGCAGTTGCTGTTTGGTCTCCCTCACATACAAATCAGAGCATTCTTCACTGCACTACACTACGTATATGATGTTCTCTTTTTCGGATGTACCAATTGCTACCTCAGTGTGTTTTTTTGGTTTAAAGCAGACAGGGATACGGTGTTTTTTGAAAATTCTTATTAATTTCTCAGAGACCCCTGCTACATATGGGATAACCATGTTCTTTCTCCTGTCTTGCTTTTCCCCTTCACTGTTGGTATTCGTGTTCTTTTCTTTCCTTCTACTTCTTTTGACAAAGGCCCAGTCTGGATATCCACAAGTTTTAAGGGCTCCTCTGAGATGTTTAATTTCCTTAGCCTTCACCTCTGTGCTAGTGGGGATGTTCTCTGCTTTATGTTGCAGGGTTCTGATGAAACTCAACTTGTGATTTAAAAGGTGGTGGGAGTCAAACATCAAAACTCCTCTGTATGGGTTGGTTTTCTGTGAACCTCTACTTCCAATTTACCATTCTCCCTGACTTCTATCAAGCAATCCAAGAAGGCCAGTGTGTTGTTTTGTAGCTCTTCCCTTGTGAATTTTCTTTATCATTAACCTTATCCAAAGCTTTGTGGCTTTTAATGTTTTGCATAAGCATATAAACAGACAAAATAATTAACAGGTTATTTTCTACCCCTGGTAATTAGCTGCATGATCCCATGTTTGCTGTTACTGTATCTTTCTTTTCCAACGATTGCATATAGTCTGACTTTTTAAATAAGTCATCTATCATAAGTTTTATTCACAACTTCATTTTAAGCAGCTCTGCCTCTTACATACCGCCTAAGAGAATTCTAGGAAATTCTATATTCTCTTTTATCTCTTAAGAGGGAAAAAGACATTTTCATTTTTGTTAAAAAATGTATGAACCTAAGCTATCTGTTCTTAATATCCATTAAGAACGATCAATAAGTGTAAAAAAAAAAGAACCATTGCATTCATAGCCATTAGCAGCTAAAGCATTGCACCGCAGAAATAGTCTTTTACAATTTAATAAAAATACTTCTTCCGTAAGAAAGACATTGCCAGATTATTTTAATATAATCCATAGAAAATGCATTGGTGCGAGTGGAATTCTTTTTGTTCAATTTTCCTGTCTATGGTAAATCTTCCCTGTAGACCTGTTTGGTTAGCAAGTGTGATGTAAACAGGGTGTTTCATGGAGATTTCCCTGTATAACAATTGTGAGGGAATTTTAATCCATTAAATGTGTTTACTTTGCACTGACATGCTGGTGAAATATAGGAAATTGATACTATTTGCTCAATTTTACTGAATAAAATTCAGTAAAATAAAAAGACTAGAATAAAAAAAACCACAAATTTGTGGTTTGTGGTACAATAAGTTACATCTATATTATACTATTCTGTTTTTGTGTTAAAGGACAACTATACTCACCTCACCCTCGCTCCTCTTCATAGCTGCATAGTACCCAGGGTGAGGACCTAAAACGCTAAGTCCTCACTGGGTACTTTCCCTAACTCCTGCACTACTTACCGCAAATCTGCTTCGCCGATCGCTCCATTCCTCCGCTCTTCCTGCTTCAGTGACAGATCGGCGAGGCAGCCAATAGGAAGATACGCTCTGCAAGGAGGCATGTCTTCCAATTGGCTGCCTTGCGACTGTCACTGACAGTAGAAGAGAGGTGGAACAGTGTGGATCGGCGAAGCAGATTTGCGGTAAGTAGTGCAGGAGTTAGGGAAAGTACCCAGGGTTAGGACTTAGCGATTTTAGGTCCTCACCCTGGGTACTATGCTGCAGTGGATCGGGGAAAAGGTGAGTATAATTGTCCTTTAAGGTTCGTACTTTTGAGGCTATTTGTTATTTTTGCATTTAAACTACACTTGACCAATCAACCAAATACAAAAAAACTTAACAAGACTTTTCTTATCCATGTATAAAAGAATACAACAGGGAAAGACAACCTTTCACCACTGGTTGGGACAAAGAACCCGTAGGCATGCCAGGACACTAATAGCTTTTCTAAGCCCCAGTGGAGCAGTCATTGAGAGTGGGTACTCTTCAGAACAGCCTCATTGGATTGATTTCATCCTGCCTTCTTCTGTACAGGGCCCCAACCTATTACCACGAGGTGCAATAAAGGACATTTAATCAAAAAAAAGCCTCTTACCTCTCGAAGGAGTACTTTAAATCTGTTTAATATTTCCATATTCCATACAATGGTAAGGCACAACAAAACATCTGACCTTGCTATACAAATCCCTAAGGTGCTGCAATATTTTTCACAACAACCTTTATTTGGTTAAGAACAAACAAGTTCTCCAGAGGTCGTTTTAGGCACATGAATTTAAATGGAGTGTCTTCAGGCAATCACTGTCAATGCCAGTTGTACAATAATTATTATATACCAATATACCGTATAATAATATACTATTTCATTTAACACAAATGTAACAAAACCTTATGTCAGCATCTTTTTGTACAGTAACTACAAAGTGTTCCCGTCTTAAAGGGAAGTATATCCTGAGGACGGCTGCTGTGTCAGCCAAAACGCGTAGATTGGATGTGAAATAAAATCGACTTGTTATAAGACCCACGAGTGCCCCCTATATTGATATTGGATGACTATTACTTTTTGGATGCACCGGGGCATGTGAATCTTGAAGTGAGAGTGCGGGACTTACTATATATATATATATATATATATATATATATATATATATATATATTTATAGTAGTATATAATCACAGGCACTCACTCCACCACCCTTTAATTTCACACCTGGGTGCTGTTGTGTGGATCAAAAATTCATATAAACAAACTTGTATATTCAACGCACTCTCAGGGTTTCTTCATCCAAATATTTTATTTAATACATCACTGTGTAGACAACGTTTCGGCACCCTTCTAGGTCCCTTTTTCAAGCCTCATATCAAGCGTGATACAAACAATTCCAATTTTAAAGCCTCTTACCCCTCCTCCAATAGTGACATCATCAAAACGATCCACAAGATTTAAAGTGCTAGTGCTTAAAATAAGTGTAAACATGTGGTATATACCATGATTAAATATATAAATATAAAGTGAACTATGTGAACTACATTATTCTGTAGACAATAAAATTTTTGTAGACAATAAAGATTCTTAGAAGTGTTAAAATACATATAAAAGTGTGCTAAAAATGTGTTGTCTTAGCACATTTTTAGCACATTTTTATATGTATTTCAGAAAGGTGCCGAAACGTTGCCTACACAGTGATGTATTAAATAAAATATTTGGATGAAGAAACCCTGAGAGTGCGTTGAATATACAATATGTCGAGTAGTAGTGAAGGAGCACTCCTAGGGTTTATAGAAATCCATTTATTAGTGGCTATCTACGCGTTTCGGTCCTACCCTGGACCGTTCTCAAGACAATCTGCCTGTACAAACAATGTGTAAAAATACCAAAACACAATTCAAACATCCCGCCCCTGTGTGACGTAACGTTCCCTCCCTCCACCCTCCTCCTTCCATATCGTCATCCCCTCTTTGGTAAAGGGGCGGAACATAAAGTCCGATTTAATAACAAGTCCTGTATGAGATCCCAACTGCAAGCAAAGTCCAGGGGGGCAATACATCCACATGGGGGGGGAAAAGGAGGTCCAGAGGGATATCCAAAGTGCCATTGCTATTAAATAAATAACAAGATACATCTAAAAGCGTAAGTGCAGTCATCAATAAATATCAAAAAGTGTTTAAAAACAAGTATTACAGTATATGTGCTACAGATAATAAAGTGACTACAGTGTGACCATAAGATCTAATAAAAGTCTTATAAAAATAGGATAAACATATATATATATATATATATAATATATATATATATCCAAAAGTATTCAGTGCAAATGGAACCTTTCATTAAATTTTATTGTATACACATTCATATCTGTGTCACGGCAACGTTTCGGTCCTGGACATGGACCTTTCTCAAGCCTACAGAACAGTGAATCAATTGTGCTCACAGTGTTTTAAACAATTAGCCACACCCCTTCAGTAAACTCCACAATTAGAGCTGCCTAAAAAGTGACATATGCAATAAGCTATATATCATATACATATTAAAATACATAATAAAATACCTTGACATATCCCTTTATCATTCATATCTGTCATAAAAAAAATTTTAGTCTCGAATATCCAAGTGCTGCAGTTTAAAGTGCTAAATCTAAAAAGTGCTATGTGTAAAGTGCTAAGTGAATACCGGGGCAAAACAGACTTGATTAATGCTGAACCTCTTCTTAAGTTATACTACACCTCTGAAGTGCTAAGTGCTGTTAAAAAACAATATATTTAGCTAAAAAATACATATTTACTTATAGTAATAAAGTGCATGTTTATTAAACTCCATATCTATTATTGAACTACTATTAAGACTTTCCATAGACTATTCATGTAACCTACAGTTGTACTACACCTCCAAAGTGCTAAGTGCCGTAAAGTGAAACAATATCTATAACTAAAAAGTACATAGTTATTCACTTTACACATAACACTTTTTAGATTTAGCACTTTAAACTGCAGCACTTGGATATTCGAGACTAAAAATATTTTTTATGACAGATATGAATGATAAAGGGATATGGCAAGGTATTTTATTATGTATATGATGTATAGCTTATTGCACATGTCACTTTTTAGGCAGCTCTTATTTCCATATAGGATGTGGGGTATATATAGATTCTAAAATACTAATGGATAAGTACACATACAACACCTGCTAGTTTTCTCTGGTGCTGCTCCGTTCAAACCCCATTCCAAAGGACCAATCGTCACTGCAGAACAGTGACCAAACAACCTTGGTTTCCCTTTAGTAACCACCTTGCCACTAATCACCATAGTCTTACCAGGAATTCAGACTCCTACACAGTACCTCATGTCTTCCTGTTGTTGCACCACAAATGGTTTGTCTTGCAATCCTGCCCATGACCATCAAAGATCTCCTTCTCGAGTTATCTCGAGTGTATAGCATCCATTGACACTCTCAGTATATGCAGTCAGCTCTCCACATCCCATTTACTCCAACCAAAATAGTGAATATTTAGAATTACTGTGATTTGTGTAGTATAAATAAATATTTTTTACTTTAATACACATCCTGGAAGCATTTTATCACTGTATTAGACGTACATTTTAGATATGTTATAGACCATGCAGAAATAAGTTTCATGAAGCATTTCATATTAGGTTTTCATTCAAATGATTTAGTGTCTAATTGTCACGAACTTACCTGCTGCTCCGGTCCCGCGCCGCTCTGCACTTCCCCTATGGGAACCAAAGCTATTCAAAGGTTCATTGTCTTTGCCAATTATTACAGACAATTCATTTAAGGGTTCTCTTCTATAATTTCTCCGATATTAGCCCTCATCAGTAAAGGTGGTAAGCCTCATTCATGAACCCCTGCAGCCCCCGAAGCCTTCAAACGACTCAAGGAGGTCTTTGCTGATGCTCCTGTTCTAGTACATCCAGATCCTAGTTTTCCCTTCTACATCGAAGTTGATGCCTCTGGGACTTGGGCGCTGGAGCCGTCCTTTCCCAAAGACAAGGCCCTAAAGGGAAACTCCATCCCTGTGCTTATTTCTCTAAAAAGTTTCTACAAAACGAGCGAAACTATGATGTGGGAAATAGGGAACTTCTTGCCATCAAGCTGGCCCTCGAGGAGTGGCATCATCTATTGGAAGGCACCTCAGTACCAGCCTTACTGACCATAAAAACCTCGAATACATCCAGAATCCTAAAAGGTTAAATCCCCGTCAAGCACGGTGGTCCTTATTCTTTCCCGATTCAACTTTGTTATCACTTACCAACCTGGTTCCAAAAACAAAAAAGCTGACGCCCTTTCCAGATCATTTGTTGCTTCCGAATGTATTAATCAAGATAAGGGCTCCATTATCCCAACCGCTAAAATCTTGGCCTCTATATCTCCTCAACTCTGTTCCAAGATTCAAGCCGCACAAGATTCTGCTCCTCCAGACACAACCTCTGGCAAAATCTTTGCTTCTGAAAGTTTTATTTATTAAAATAAATTGCAGCAAAAAAGTCTGAAAAATTTAGATGTTCTGTATTGTGCTTCCCATTTTCCTTTCTGAGGGCCAAAGGAAGTAGCACACTAAAAGGACAGCTTCCCCTACTGCAAGGCTGATCAGAGTGAGGCTGACAGTGGTGGGTGACATTAAAAGAATAATACAGTGGGGCCCTGGATTGCTGTCTTATCTTCTCTGATTTTTATAAAAAAATTAAAGGATGTGTTGGTCCCATTTTTTTTTATTAAAGCTTTATTTGTGTATCATTAAATCGGCTTAAACTAGACTGACCCCACATTTCTATTAAAAGCTTAAAGTTTTGCTAGTTCTAATTGACATATCATCTGTCTTAATACTTAAACATTTCCTGTATTCTCTTTTTAAATTAATCTTTCGAGAGGCAATTCATCTTACCATTAAAAAAGTAATTGTATGACAGGCTTCATAAAGAAATTTTAGTATTAAAGCAAGTAGAGCAGCATATTGTTTTAATCATCGGGCTCTCATTGCAGGTCATTTCGTAAGAATTTTTTTTTTTAAATATCTGTGGTTTTGCAGGTTTGTAAACAATGGTGCAAGATTACCCTAAGGTCCTCTGAAATCAGGCACCTTTCCATGCAGAAAATGTGGTGTATGTAATTCCATAATACCTGGGAATGTAGTACATCATCCGAGCAAGGGTACTAAAATTAAATTGCATCAATTTTCCACCTGTTCTACCAAAGGGATTGTATACTTGCTTAAATGCCCTTGCGGGTGGGGCTATGTAGGGAAAACGGAGAGAGAAGCCAGAATTAGAATAGGCGAACATTAAAGGGACATTGACAATAGACACCAGGTGTCTCAACTGAAATGGTAGGTTTTAGAAGTGGTCAAACCCAATATAAGAAGGGGTAATTACAAAAGAATTTTATTAAATAAAGACGCACGGTGGATACATGTGTTAGATACATTGAGTCCAAAAGGTATGAATGAGGACACAGGCCTCAAAAGCTTTCTGTAACCTAATAGACCCTTCTCTGAAGATATAACTGGTAGACTATAACATGTTATATAGTTATTTATGGGAGTTATTATTTTAGGATTATATTACTTATACTTGTTACCTAGGTTATCAGTTGCCACCCACAGGATCTGTTAACAGAGAACCATATACAAGAACATCATGAAGAATACATGTCTAAGTATACACTAGTGAATAAGGAGTAATAGTTACTGTATTTATTGAAACACTGTTATTTATTGTGATTGATATTCGTTATTTATTGCATATGAGACTTTTATTGTATTTATTCACTTGATTTTGTAAGCATTTGCACTTTGTTTGGATTGATTTATACAGCCTCACTTTGATGCCCTGGCCTGTCATTCACATTGCCACATGGCCAGGGGGTGGGACTTAGGGTATATATGTTTGTAACTCACTGTGCACTGGTTAAACCTGAGGAAGGGACATTGTAGTCCTGAAACGTTGTGTGTTGTTTACAATTAGAGATGTCCGAACTTCGCAAAATCCGGTCCGCTCGAGAATTCGAAAATCCGCGAGCGGACCCGTTAAAATTAAAAATACCCTCGAAATAACAAGATTTTTCGTATTTTCAAATTACGAATTTTCACGTATTTTCGGGAATTTTCGAAATAACGAGTTTTCATGTATTTTCGAAAATACAAGTAATCTTCGTAATTTAGAAAATTTTCGAAAATACGTATGTATGGAATTAAGAGAAATCCTTGTATTTTCGAAAATATGTGAAAACTCGTAATTTCGAAAATTTTCGAAAATACGAAAAATCCGCGAATCGGAAGTTCGGAAGGCGGAAAATCCGGAAAATCCACCGTTCGCGAACGGGATAAATCCGCGGCGGATCCGGGTTCAGATCCGCGAACCGGCCATCCCTATTCACAATAAATTGTTGATTCTACACATATAGTGTGCTCCCTCGTTTGCATCTTTTTTGGGATTATCTAAGCTCGTGGAGTAGAGAGCTGAGGGATAGCACCTATTTATTGTCTGGCAGCAAGCCAACAGCGGTGTGCTAGAGTGTTTCTGAACTGTATTGCAAGATTACCCTACCAGACATAATAAGAACTAGCAACATTTAAAACAAATTTAAACTTAAAGGATCTATATTGTCCAAGAGCTGGTATACAAAACACCAGGATTGATACTTTGGTCAGCTGTGATGAAAATCTTTTTTTTTAACGTAATTACTGACATGTCTGATTTTCAGACAAAATCAATCTAAAGCTAAAAATCTGTCATATCAGACATTTTCAGCCAGTAGTACGATCTTTCATAGGCCCCACTATCAATCAGCCCAAAATATTGTCTGTGTTACCTTTCTGCTTTGTCTCTGCCACTCCTTCAGGAAGAAAGAAATTGTTGGAACATATACAACCTAGATATTCAACACAAGAGACATTCATTTTCCTTTATAAAATTAATCAAACAATGTACATTATGAGAAATATGGGAAGATTTAATTTGATTTAAACAAAAGACTGGATATATACATTTTCTATAACGTGTTTCTTGTCTTTTCATTTCTTATGCCTCTGAGAACAAACCATCCAAACTTAAATCTGAACACAACTTTTTTACTTATTAATTGAGGCATACTAAGTAATTCCTAGTTATTATCCCAGATGATCAAGTTATAATCCCAGATGACTTAAAAAGTCATCTGGGATTAGTTTTTAAGTCATCTTTCCTGAAAGATGCAGTTACAAAAAGTATTTAAAGGGACCACTTGTCTGGTTTACTATAGTTTTATATAAAATTACTTATTTAGTGTAGTTTTGAGATGGATTAGGTATAACTCTAAACTAAATATTTTGCCTGTTTGGTTTATCTTACAGTACCCCAATCGTCATCTTTAAAAAAACCTGTAAAATATTCATACTAATATTTCTCTAAAAAAATTAGATTTTTTGTACATTATCTAATGTACTGATCTAAATATCTGTGCATAATAACAACAACAAAAAAAACAGCCCTATAATAAACCATTTCAAAGTTCCCTTAAAAATTGTCTTAAGGGTAAGTAGCCCAGAAGGGTTGTTTCTTTTTTATTTATAGTGCTCCTTTAATAGGTTTTCCAGTCTAATTGGAGTGTGAAGCTAGGTATCAATATGCATATATTTTGGGCTGACAGATATTTTGTTATTTTTGTCTGCTGGCCCTAAATATTGATGGAATTATTTGGCAACCGCTGACCAGTGTCAAAAGTTCTTTCATCCAAAAGGACGTCCTATGGACCAAAAGATTGGTCACAGCCAAATGCCACTTTTACCAGGACCAATGCTATTTCGGATGACATTTGGCCTTACATGCAGTTTTCATAAAAATTTCTTACCAACAAGAGTTAAATATTTTTGTGAAACTGTCTTCAGTTTCATGCTGATGTTTATGTTTAAGATGATGATATTTTTTTAATTGCCTGGAGCAAAAATATTTCATGCTGATTTTTATTTCTATGAAGATGGAATTATATAATTGCCCAAAGCAAAAATAAAATAAAAATGTATTGAATTTACAATAAAATACAATGAGGCTTATTTACAATGTGGTACGCATTTCTTACTGCAGGATAAGGTTTATCACTGCTAGTGGTATTGTGGGTTTAAATTATAGCAAAGAGGAAGACCATGACAACAGAACAGATGGCTAAATACTACTTCAAACAGTATAGGAAGGCAAGTGCATTAAATTAAAGGCATTACAATTAACAGAAAATCTTAGTAGTATGATGCTTCTATGTTCTCAAAAAGTTGTTCAGGTGACTATAAAGCAAAACATGTACTACACATACAACGCTTCAGTGATCCATGTGAATTGTCCATTTAAACTGTAGCTGTCAACTGACTGCATAACCAAGTGGTGCATAACTTGCTTGAAAAACAAATTTGAAAGGCAATGAGCAGCATAGTACCATACATACTTGTATGTAATGTATGCATACTGCTACATGTTTTTCTTCATTTCATTGTTTTAAACCAATGACAGATTGTGTCCTGGACTGAAGAATAATTTCATTATTCACAGAAAGTGGTTCATCATTCATACCTGTTATCTGCTCCACTGATGCTCCTGTTTCCTGGCAGGATTTCGGGGTTAATGCAAACACCAAGATCAGGAACCTTTTGTCTCCTTTAAAACTGTAAATCAGCCTTTATTTCATGCTCATACATTGCTACTCTGAATACTAGTCTGAATACTCTCAGAAATATAAATAGCTGCTCACATAATTAGATAAATGGTTCCTTTTTTATTGAGACAATTTATTGAATTAATATTTAACATTGGGGGATTCGTTTGTTTGGAAGCGACACTTCAAGCCTAATGAGTATAATTTTAACATAATGAAAATATGATTAACATTATGTGCCAGTTGGCATCAAATTTCCAGATAATGAAATATGGCACAAATTAAACCAGGTCTGGATTACAATTCTGTGCATAATAAAATCAACTAATCATTCTTTTTTTTCCCCTTTCAGGGCTAGGCCACACTGCTGCGATTTTTCTGCATTTGCGTTTTTTTCAAATCAATGAAAACGCGGCAACGCACCGAAAATGCACGTTTTCGGGTGCGTTGTGATTGCGATTTGCATTCTGCATTTTTAATCGCAATTGCATGCGGTTTCCTATACCTAATAAAGAAACCGCATGCGCAAATGCAATCGCACACGGAATCACATGTGATTTCATGTGCGATTTTGTTGCGTTTGCGCATGCGTTTTTTCATTACATATAGAAAAGCGATTGCGAATTAAAAATGCGCAACGCAAATCGCAAGCGCAATCGCACCCGAAAATGCATGGTTTTGGTGCATTGCCGCAATTCCAATGATCAGAAAAAAATGCAAGCGCAACCGCATGTGCAAACGCAAGAAAATCGCGACAGTGTGGCCTAGCCCTAAAAGAAACATTTGCAAACTCCTGTCTGTTCAATTCAGTTCTGACCTGTGTTTGCCGCAATGTCTTCAAAGAGCAGTCTTAGTGTAATGTCAAGGAGTGTGTTGTTATAAAGATAATAGCTGCCAAGAGTTTTAAAACAGGAACAAGAGAGAGATTTTATTGCAGCTGACATGGTTAAATTTGTCAATCCTTTCCCAGGAATTTGACAGTGAAGTGGAAATATAAGTAATTTATGAAAGTGTGCAAATCATTTGGGATCTGTTGGAGAATTGGTTATTCTCACAACCTTAACTATTTCAAGGAGACTTTGAAACGATTGTCTGTAATGCAGAGCTGTGTTTCCTTGTTTACTAGATATAGCTCACAGTTGCAAACCTATAAGAAAATAATTAATGCTGGTGGGAATACCTGTAGAAATATCAAAAGGTATAGAACTAGGTAAAGTTTTCTTAGCAATCATCTCCCATTTAACCATTTGTAATCTTTTTATCTACATGCTGTTATGGAACAGACTGTAAAGGTTGGTAACTGTTTCAAGCAAGGGCTAGGACCAAGAAGGAAGCATAAATCCTAATAGTCAAATTTGAAAGGGAAGGCAAGGTGAAATCTAAATAACAGGCAGAAGGCAGACAAGTATATCCAGGAACAGGCACAGGGACAGGCAGCAGTTATAAAACTCCAGTAAACCAAAGCTGAAGAGTAAGGGCACTTAGCAAAAATCAAAGTCCATTAAAGAGAGCCAGGGATCAGGAGCAAGATATGAGTCCACCGAGCAAAGCTAAGGATCAGGAGCCACAGATCAGACTTATGATCAAAACCCACTGGGCTTGATTTCCCCAGCAGGATTGAGAAATGCCAGTCAGTTTGTCAGCAAAAAAAATACAAATTTTAGGGATGAACCATCATTTCCATCATTGAAATTTTGTTTTAAGTTGTGTTAGTTGTGAGTTGCCGGTAATAGTTTAGATGGCAGAATTAGGCTGTTTAAATAAGTCATTTCAAAAACCAATTCCCTTGCAATCAGCATTTTCATGTGTTCTTCCATTGCACCACTTATAGAAAATAGATTAAACAAGGTGAAGAAAATCTAAAACCATCTATGTAAGAAATGAATAATCCTGTAAGCCATGTAACGGCAACTATAAGTCAAATAAAAAGGAAGAAAGCATCAACCATTTTGATTAACATGTTTAGGCAATTCATACAGGTGAAATATTTTACACAATCTTCATATAGGACAGCAGCAAAACCACTGATTATTGTTTTATTCAATTATCAATGGACTGGACATTTGACATTAAAGACAGCAAATAATAAACCTGCTGTACTGTATTTCCCAATGGTTGCTTTACAGTGATCACTTGGGTTTATATGGAAGCATTTTTATTTATCTGACTTACTACAGCAGTTAAATCCCATGGTTCAAGGACTCTTATTTTCTACTAGCTGCGAAGGGGAAAGCAGATTCACTCATTTTGGTCCCTATAAAAAAGAATCGTTTCCATCTTCCCACACATTTTTATTCTCCTGGCTTGGTCATATCCAACAATCAATGAAGACGGTAAAATCAGCAATGGGACCTGGTAAACCATATATCCTATGAAACGTATTGTTACCAGCAGCTGCACAAGTTGCTGAGTTGCTATTTCTATTGTTCCCCCCTTTTGATTATATTTTACTGTAGCAGCTGAAAGAGCAGCTCTTCCAAAAACATAACTGCTATAACAATAAAGTGAAGCATTCAGCAGTTAGTTTAAAATTCTGTCAACTCTTTATCTTATTCCATAATGGGACCTGCCTTGCTTTTTACAGGAAAGTGTTCTATTAGTTAGCGCGGTGTCACTAATAGTTATGGTTCTCTCCCACCTTTTCTATATGTGGAGTCCAAGTTATTTCCACATCCACATAAAAGGAATAGTTTAGTGCAATAGTGAACTATTTCTTTACTACATTGATTGAAGACCAGGAGGTTAAGGAGCACGCATTATCTGGCATGCATGTTATAGCGGAGCAGAAGCAGGAAGTAGTCGGGAATTTCGTAGCGTCCAAGCTGGATCGCGCAAATGGTAAGCTTTCACATCTTCGTTCCTGGCTCTCCAAAAATTCATAGCTCCTTAACCTCCTGG
The DNA here is from genome assembly GCA_019447015.1 of Hymenochirus boettgeri. Taxonomy (NCBI): domain Eukaryota; kingdom Metazoa; phylum Chordata; class Amphibia; order Anura; family Pipidae; genus Hymenochirus; species Hymenochirus boettgeri. The sequence goes on from CM033469.1 coordinate 75,897,372, forward strand.
TCTTTAATCAATGTAGTAAAGGATTAGTTCACTATTGTAGTGAAGTATTCATTTAACAATTCCAAGATATTTCAGCACATCAACCCACGATTTTGCATGTAGTAAATACTGTATTAGAACTACCTTTGACCTTAACTAGGCCTTGCAGTCAGTAAATATCAGCACTGGTGTTGCCCACATTACACCATATGGTGAAATAATGGAGAAGATTTACTACCCAGTTACAGTGGTTAAACTAAATGTAATTGATTTACATTTTTGGTTCATTGTATTTGTTTACGTCCTGTTGTTATCTTATGTAATACTTTATACATGAAGGACTGGGGGATCCACTGGGCAATGTAGGCTGGGGCCTGTAAATATCAATCAATAAATGTTATTTTTTTATGAATTTGCAGTGTCCACCACTACCAATATTTAGTAGGCATATTTATAAGATAAGGTGCAGCGGTAGTATCTTCTATTTTCGCTATGATATGGAACTTAATGTAATGAATTAATTGCATTAAGTCCTGTATCACGGCGGGAAAAAAATGTTGATTTTGATAAACCTGGAAATTGGTGATCATATTACAGTTAATGATGGGAAAAAGTCTAACATCCCCCTGGACCTTTCTTAGTATTGAGATAAGCTCCACAGTGCACTGATACCATCCTAGGACCCACTGACATGCTACATATATGGGCACTTGTGACTTTTTACCACCTCAGACTTGGTGAGTTTAAATGTGTAAATATTGTTTCATAAACCCTGACTCATATCTGACGCAACAGCAACCAGATAGGAAATCTTTCAGCTGGGGTGATCGGATCATCAACACTACTACCACTGCCACTACTTACTTTACTAAAACCTCTCACTCCTCTTAGCTCCTCTGACAGATCTCTACCTCTCCCCAACAATAAAGATGGCTGAACTTCCGAAAATTCAAAAATGGACCAATTAAAGTCAGTGGGAATCAAATAGTTTGTATTTTGTATTATATAGTATGAAATACAATTAAAATATCAATGAGAGTAAAAACAAAAGGACGGGCATCTCATAGCTGATAAAACTTTACTTTATTAGAACATCAGAAAAACGAACTGTCGTCATATTAGGGTCCGATATACAAACAAAGGAAAGGTGGAGGGGAAAGACAGCCTGACGCATTTCGTGACAATGTCACTTCTTCAAAGGCTGTGGCAAGATCCAAAACTACATCATTATATAGATGGACTCCCAGAAACAAAAAACAATTAGGACAAGACGGGGAAAGGATAAAGGGTAGTTAAAGATATAAGAACCATTAAAAACAATATTGAACAACATCTCATAAAAAATTAACCCTTGTGTGTTTTAAGAGCATTTCATAACCATAGCCAACCGGCTAAAACATCACAGGTAAGTAAATACATATCTTAATCCTATGAATACATACATCAATCAAAAGGAAGCAGGCACTGTTGCCAGACATTTAACACAATGTGTGCAGTTTATGCAGTTTAAAATTACTGATCTCACTATGCAACAATGTATGTAATATTGAGTAATTAGATTCACCAAATATCAGATAGTTACCAAATAATACACATACGCAGTAGGAAATCCAATAGAGGCATGAAGCATTATTTTTAATCATGACATGATCATTATATTAAACACATGTGGAAATATTTCATAAAAGAGTTACCAATACTAAAATTCATATATTAGATGATGACTAAAATTCTATATACATTACTTCAGAAAGATCTAAGCTATCCATCAATATAATAAACGTAGTATATGTAGATAATTAAGTGATTATTTGTAATATGTCTCTCAACAAGGAAAGGAGAAGCAGGAAAAGGGAAAATACACAGGCATATGTACATGCTTAAAGGGGAAATACACCATCCATATCTTAAAAGTTCTATATCCTCTCTCTCTCTCTCTCTCTATATATATATATATATATATATATATATATATATCATTAATAATGGATTTCATGGGGATCACGCATGGAATCTTGGAACTACTATTGCAAGCTATTATAAACTGTTGGAATTGATACAGACTGTGTCCACTAATGGAAGACGGAAACCCGTTTCGGTGATGTCATCAGGGGGAGGGATTGGGAATGGGAGGAAGGGGTGTGTGCACTTCCGTTTTAGTTACATTTAAGTTTGTTTGTACACATGACACATTGTCTTGAGAACAGCCGAATTCGCGGACGAAAGGCATTGACCTGTTTGTCACGGATTAAAAGTTTTGTTATAAGACCCAGGAGTGCTCCATTTATCGAGTTACTTATATATTTACAAGTGGGAAGTACCCGGGCATTTGTTGCTGTAGATGTGAGAGTGCCGCTCCATCTGGTTATCATTATATATATAATGATGTAGTAAACAATTCGAACATTCGATAATTATCCCATAAACGATTAGAACATTCGATAATTATCCCACAAATGATTTGAACATTCGATAATCATCCCATAAACGATTCGAAGATCATTCGATTTATGAATTCGATAATTAACGATAATTCGATAATTCGATAATTTGAGAAGTCGATAAATTTGGCTCAAACTCAGGTTCGAGCTCTAGTCCATCTCTACCCAACAATAGTCATATATCCTATCATTCGAACCAAAAACCAGTGACTTACGTAAAATTACCAAAACTGACTTAATTAAAAAAAACAGGAATAAAATAAAAACGGATTTTAAAAAAATATTGTTTCATGCTCCAGAAAAGGTCTGGTAGATGTTCCAGCCTGGAGCCTTTTCTGTACAGTCGACCAGAAATTTTAGAGTCAATCATTAATAAACAGGCTATTTACCATTCAGTTATATATTATTGGACGACTGAGGGATTGTTCTGAAATTCTCCAGCGTGTTTGATTATGAAAACAGATGCCACTGTTGCCACTGATCGAGCCCTAAGTGGTGGAGTATTTGATTTATTGAGGTCTTTTATTATGACACACATATTTGAATTGCCTAATTTTTTTTCACACAATTCCATTGTAATTTGCTGTGTATTCTGCAGCAATACCACATGTGTAAGGCTACAATATTTGGGTTTTTTTTCATGCAGGGAGATCATATACATGATCCAGCAAAATGAATGGAACTTATCAGGCTGGGTAATCCTACAGAATTTAATCATTTCATTCTGCCTAGTTCGTTCCATTACCTTCTCTGCGCAAACTAAAGAAAATGGTTAATCATTTAACAAGAGGGACTTGGTAATAAAGTGATTCCTATTTGATTTTATATTAGAGCTTTTATGCTTCAATTCTGTATATTGATCAAGCTGGCATATTTACAGCAATCTGCCGTACGCTAATCTGTTTTCTGTCAGAGCAATATAACAATACAATAATAAAAGCCTTATGCTTTGGTGACTTTATATTGTCAGGAATTGTCACACACAAAGGAGTAGCAGGGCTACTGACAAATAAAATTAGTCACAAAAGCATATGGACGCATTTTGTAAGTAAACATTTCCAAGTAATTGCCTGGAGCTGTACAAAGTGCTGAAAATCGGAAAACTTTATAATGAGAACTTTGCAAAGGACAAACAATTTAAGGCGTTATTAGGAGAGGAGCGTGTTACCGGTGACAGGTAAGAAAGTGTACTTAGGGCCATATATACAAGGGAGTGGTATCGCTGTTTTGCGATATCGCGGGTTACTAAATATGGCCCTTAGTTTTATCTAGTTTAAAGGAATAGAAGCAGGGAAGACGCGCTAGTGCAAAATACCGCTTTAATGATACAGACCGGCATCATGTCTCAGGCTCAAAAAAGCGGCCTTTTTCCCCCCCCCGTTTTTTTTTTTTTTTTTTTAGCTGCCCAGCCCTGCGTCATGCTGCCTGCCCGGAGCGTTACCTGTGTGCTGCCTGGCTCTGGCTGTCGCCTGTCGGGCTGTAGAGAGAGGCCGCCGGACTTCAATGTGGAAGGACCGAAGGAGGTGCCGTCCGAGCCGGGAGTTGTAGTAGCGCGCCTAGCGCGACCGCGGCCGAAGCGCACCGTGCGCGCCTAGCGCGACCGCGGCCGATGCGCACCGCGCGCGCCAGTGAAAGTTTGGTGGGGGCGGGGTCACGGACCATGTGTGGTGGCCTCTCTGTGATCACCTGGGCTGGGGCCTGGGGAGCTTGGCTGGCCTGGCCGCCTGGACAATAATAGCTGCACATCAGAGTTGCAAACTGGCAAACTGGTAAGGTAAGGGTAAGAGACGCTGAGGGAGGGAGGGGGGGCTCTGGCCGTGGGGGGCAGGGGCTGACACTGCTCTTGGGTCAGCAGAAAGAAGAGTTTATGATAATAAGGTAATTGATTGACAGCTGAAAATGGTATGATGGTTAACTTGGATATCTTAAAAATAGGGAACAATGTAAAAAGGTGACAGTTTCAATGGCCTAAAGAGATTCCTGTTAGAGACCAATGGGAAGATGTCTTGTAACGGATGAAGATCATTTAATTGCCCTGTTTTAATAATGCCTTTATCTGAATCACCATACACTTTCCCCTATTGGCTGGTTTGATTATGTTGTATCTCTTTGGTTATAACTCTCTAAAGTCTGAATTTCCTCTATCCTTTATATCAAACTGGCCTTGGCATGTGAAAAACCTGAAACATTCTTGTTCCATAATAACACAATAAGTTTTATATGTGGAATAGGTTGAAGGCAGAGGTGAAGAGGTAGAAGTGGTTATTAACTTAGGGCCTAAAAAAAAAGTATTTGTAAGCACTATGAAAAAATTATGGTTCTTTAATACAACCTTGTTACCTTGCCAAGAATAGATAGCATCTAAAGAATTCACTCGCTTTTTACCAAAAGCAGGTATTATGTTATTGGAAGCCTTTTTCCGAGTTATGGAAATTTCACCCTCTTAATTTGCTCCTGTTCATGCCCCACCCTGATTACGCAAAACCTAGCAAAAGGGGCAAGTATTGCTTCTGGCATTTGGTCACCTGTCAACAACAACATTAAATAGTTGATACCACAAAAAAGGGCCATCACGTGCAACAGGCAGGACAGAAGGCCGCACAAGGTAATTATTACATGTCAGGGTACCTACATTATAGGACTCAAAACATGTCAGTATTCCTACAATAGGTCAAAACATGTCAGTATTTCCCTACAGTATACTGTAGGACTCAAAAACATGTCAGTATTCATACATTATATGACTCAAAAAACATGTCAGTATTCCTACAGTACTGTAGACTCAAAACATGTCAGGTGTTCCTACATTATAGGACTTCAAAACATGTCAGTCTTCCTACATTATATGACTCCAAAAACATGTCAGTAATGTCCTACATTATATGACTCAAAACTGTCAGTATTCCTACATTATATGGACTCCCAAAACATTGTCAGTATTCCTACATTATATGACTCAAAACATTGTCACGGTATTCCTAAATAATTATGGACTTCAAAAATGTCAGATTTCCTTAATCATTAGATGACTCAAAAACATGTCCGGATTCCTACTATATGACTCAAAACAGTATTCCAGTGTTGGAGGGTCTCAGAACAACACTGTACTCGGAAAAAACCGAGCTCCTTGAGATAAAGGCAGTAGTTAAGTAGTAATTCTGGTCTCACCTCTCATTTTAATGTAGTTGCTGGGCATTACCTTAATAGATGAGGTTTGTTCTGTATTTTTCAAACATTCTAGTATGGCCACAGTTAGCTATGCCATTATGTGTTCACACATGGACCGTCCCTAAGTCACTGCAGAAGTTGTTACAGCAGATTCACATCACTAATAATTCTCGCCAATCCTGTGTAGTCCCGATTAGGTAAGGAAACATGTGACTTTGATAAGGAGGCCAGATAGAGCATATGCAAATGGCGATCTGATCAGTTCTTCAGGGGGTTACAGTTCTTTATGCCTATTATGCAAGTGGTATTTACAATTATGTGGTCTGGTTTGGGGGTGTTTTCAGATTATGGTGTATAACAATGTAGGTTAATTCGACTACTTTATAGTTGCAATTTCTTAATCAGAAGCAACTTTGCTATCTGAAAGATTTTTGAAAATGGTTTTCAGGGAACCCCCCAATAACCATTTGGCGTACACGGTTAAGAGCTGCAGTTGTAGTTAAAACTGACTTCTCTTCCTCATTTAATTTTCAGTTCCTCTCTTTCTACAGTGTTATTCTTCATTCTGGTCTTTGTCTCCCAGCCGCTTATTTACATTAGACTTTAACATAGGGATGTCAGGATAATAGTGAAGACTTGAATTATAATGTTTACCATTTTTCATGGGAGAGAGAGTACATTAAGATTGTAAGTTTGGTAATAAAATGATATAACCATTTCGGAGCTAAAGCATTTGTGGACCTTCGATTGCGTAGTTGAGTCTACCCACGTATGTCAGAAACAGTTGGTGATGTAGAATTTGTTTTGAAGTCATTCTTGGAAGTATACACCTATGTGAAGTTTGACATGCTCATCTAGGAATGACAGCTTAACATCTAGCAAGGATGGTGAAAAATGGGATATCAATGAAACATGGTAAAATATTATATTTTGTAATATTATGAATTTTGAATAGGTATATTATGTACTTAATAATGAACATAAGGTCACATTAAACTACCTTACAATGTTAATCAATTATTTCTCCACATACACTTGTCACGTTTTAATTGCGGATAAATGTCAATGCTTGTCTAAAATATCCCTAGATGAATGTGAAAACTCTTCGAGGGACGTATAACCTCTCCTTCTCTTCAAAAAATGGCCTCCAGGCAGGCGGAGTGTGCTTCGATGTCCAATAAGCTATTTTTATTTCCCTGTGCTAAGGAATGGGGAGGGGCTGGTCAGGAAGTATTGCTATTATTGTAGTATGATATACAGCCAGTGGACCACGCAATTAATCTGTTTATAGCTCCTGCTATGGATAGAATTTAATTGTGTAAAGGGCGTCATCTATAGGATGATCAAGTTTACCATGATTTATTCAACTTGTGTGAACTTGCTGTGGCAATCTTGTGAAGCAAAACAAATTCAATGTTGAACCCTCCCTGGTCCACATTTAGTTTGGGTTAGGCAGCCAAAAGTGTCTATTTGAGGTGGCACCAGTGGCAAATATAGTCTGGCCTCTGACAGTTCTTTAAACGTATATAAGAAAGCTTGTGTAGCAAAAATAGTGGTGAGATAGTATTTGTAGTAGGATGTATGGCTAATTTTAATTATATAAACGTACTGGTAAAGAAAAAAACTTTTTTGTTGAATAATCTTGATCCTTGATTGTGTGGCCACACAACGAATCAAACAAAGCATAAGTAATGGGATATTCTGGAAACTGATCCTACATTAGGGAATACATGCAGTTGACCGGTTGGGAAATGAAGTTTAGTTAGGTTTAACAGGGAGGCCTCTTCAAAATCTGGACATATTGCTTCCACCCAGCAACAGTGTAAAAATTAGCCTCAGATTTCCCGCTGTGTGAGACCATTGTCCCTGGTTTTTGACAGGTCTCTCCCTCCCACCACAGGCCCAGTCTTTTGTGTCATGAGGGGGTCTTATAGACAGCTTTTCCTTGAGGACGGGCTTCATGTGTGCACCTGCTGCCCTGACTTTTACAGCTGGGGGAGGGAGGGGGGAGATGACTATGAGTAGGAGGAGGGGGTCTATGGGATCAGTCAGAGCTGCTGTTCTGTCTGACAGGTCAACAAAAAATGCGACCAGTCCCTGAGAAGTGCCATTCATTGTAACGTGTAAAAATTTAATAAACATAGCCATGATGGCTGGGTACTAAGATGTGAATTTGGGGGGCCACAAACTTTTTGGAGAAGTTCAGGTTGTATCCTGGATTGGTCATCACTGCCACAGTAAATTCCAACAGATGTGGGCTGATCTTATGAGGGGTCTGGCTTATTTGCATTTAGTGATCTGTAAATATTGTGCTATAGACTTTAGGAGATTAAAAAAAAAAGAAGGAATTGGCTTCTTTAATGGATTTAAGTTAATTTATCTAATACATTTATTAATGTTATACAACAGCAATTACCATTTATATTTCACATAGGCCCTTCTTAGTATTAAAAATGATTTCTGTACAACCTGACTGTACCTTGCTATTGGTTGTAGATAGTCTGTAGCGTGGAGTGTTTATTCTGCACTAGAGTGCAATCATCTATATATACAAAATATCCCTCCTTGCCTTGAAGGGTCTCCAAGGTCTTCGGTGTTTACATGAATGTAAAGTTTACATTTACAGTAAATGTCAATTAGTGCAGCAGGATGAGGAAGTTTAGATACATGCAAGCAAAGGAAGGGAAATCACACTGCTATACAAGTTTAAAATGACACACAAATATGTTTAGACCACCACACCTCTAAGCAATGTCCCAAACCTGTTTGAGATAAAGTGTAATCCTGGGCGGGAATAATACCAATCTGCTTATATCTTTATTTTGAATATAACTTTACAGTAGTAACCAGCGAAGTAAAACTTCCCTATTATCTGGGAATGTGATATGGCTTAGAGACTCTACCGGAAGAACCCACAGCACAAGAAATCTGGCGAAATATCAACCGTGATCCGCTAAGACAGCTCTTGAGGCGATTGAGATTTAAACTAGAACCCCCCCCCACCCCCGCCGCAAGAACCTCCTGCGCGGCACCTCTCCAATCCCTCCCACATTTGGAAGGTTGTTTTGTATTAAATGATGCGTCACTAGCAAAAATGTGTCCGGGTCCGTACCAGCCTTCGGTTAGTATATAAAATCATTTAAACCTATAATGTCACTATCCTACCCTCCAGCACACACAGATAAAATCCTAAAGATACTCGTTGACTCCATCCCATTAACCTCTAATTAGACTTTTTGTTCTTTTTGCTTTTGCTTTTTTTGACTGAAATAATAGTTTTTGGTAATGTTACCTTATTCTACCACTATACATATACAGACGGCATATTTTATTCTATCCTCTGTTCCCCACTTCTTCCCATCCTCTTTCTAGTATACTTTGTACCCATTGTATTGTGGGACAACTTTAATGTTGTTTTTTGCCATTATCTGGCTTGTGTTATAAACATCAAATAGAAATTTTAGTTTTTGACTTGCAACCATCACATGAATGCACATGATTCCATTTTTCTACCCAACCAAATAGAATTTATAACTCAATAGCATTACTTTAAAATCACAAAATATCCAGTTACACAAATTCAAACAAAAAGCTTATTGCACCTTGCACACGATTTAATTATTTTAGACCATTCTCATGATTCTATGTTCTATACCTGTGAAACCTGTGTGTCATTATTCACTTACAATCTGCTTTCCAGACACTCAGCATTTTATGCAGAATAGAAAAATGTAACTGTAACCATAAAGTGCTTGATGTCTAAACAGGGGTCCTCAAAGATTGCACTGGGACAACACTGTGGGTTGACTTGGAGGACCCAGAGAGGTTGCCTCAGAATTTTGGTGGCGGAAAAAATTTCACAGTCATAATATATTCTTGTTATTTTTTACTTAAAATTATTATGATGATAGACAATTATTCATCTATCTTATCCATTCATTTAAACATTTGAATGGACAATATACACAGGAAAGAGCAATAAAATAGGATATATAGAAAGTTCGGGCTCTGTTGTCCATCCATATTAAAGTGCAATAGAGATCAAAAATATTAATAATACATACAAAAAACAGAATGCTAGTGCACTAAACAACTCTAATTGCACTTGGTTACCTCCATAAGGTTGCTACTACAAACAGTCTTGCTAAAACCTGGATAAATAAAAGCAATTAGTTAAATAATTGGCCAAAGTATTTTAAGCCCGTCACCACATCAAGGTTGCTTTCTTTAACTGGGGTCACTAAACCTACTGGTATTTGCCTGTTGGCACATGAGCTGAAAGCTATCCGGTGTGGCCTGGGTGCTTGAAGTTGAGCAAAGTACTTTAAAACTAGAGAGTCAGCTTCAAGATCCCGGCCACACAGGAGAAGCTGTCAGCTCATGTAGCCAAAAAGGCACGTACCAGTATGGTTTAGGACCAGTTAAAGAAAGTAACCTTAATGTGGGGACTGGGCGTTAAAATAATTTGCGCCAAACATTATTGAACCTAATTGCTTTTATTTATCCAGGGGTTTAGCAACTGTTTGTAGCAGCAACCTTATGGAGATAGCCAATATGCAATTAGAATGTTTGTGCACTAGAATTCTTTTTTTGTAGCATAAAATACGGGTAATTACAAGTTACAAGTGCAAACATTAAAAAAAACAGGTGTGCCTGAATAAAACATTTCAAATTGGGCAAGTGTGCAAACAGTCTTAAAGACGTTTGAGAAAATACTGGCCTAACAGTAATTCAATTTTGTGGCTAATATACTATTCTGGTTAGTGCTTGTTGTAGAGTAGTTAGTTATATTTATAATTATCATTGCATTATTAACACTTAAAACTGACCTTTTTTGGCAAGGGTTGTCATTTTCTGAATAAAAGTTCTAAAACAATTAATTTAATTATCTGTTGTATTTAAGTTTAAATAAAATGGACTAAAGTTTAGTCCTTGAGATGTTTCGTAGTCATTCCAACTGCGCTTCTCACTTCAGAATTGGACTTGTCGGAATATGTGGCATTAAGTACCCGGAAAATCCAAATTGCCAAAAACGATATGTACAAATCATTCTGACATTGAGGCGGAACAGCCAGTCGGTACTAGGAAACGTCTTCAAGTCTAACGTCAAGCCATTGTAATTGAAATCACAACAGATATACCTGACCTGGAATTGAATAGAACCTTCACAAGCAAATCCCTTCCATTTACGGTGATCTTAAGATGACCATTCACGGGTGTCATTTAAATCTGTATGGCTCTATATCTAATCTGAAGTAGATACGGAATTTGTGTCCCACTACAGGACTACATTAAATGAAAACACTAGGTATTATAATTATGCTCCATAATAACATCGTATTGTTCTTTATCACACTATTCATTGTAACTATGAAACGGAAGTTACTTCAGAGCTTCCAATGCGTAGGCAAAGGAAAGCAAGCTGAATTGTTTTCGACGATAGCCTTGAAGGGAAGAGGGGCAACAATGAAAGGCATGGCTCTAGGACATCTGTGTATTGAAGGGACTGAATGATTTTTGTTTGCGGCTGCTGTGGTTCCAGAAGAAGTAGAGAGAAAAGTCCGGCAGACAGAGGGCTGCATGAAAGAGACCTGGAGAAAGATCTTTTATCTAGATGGATTTCTGCAAGGCTAAACACTCCAGCTGTCGTCAGAAAGAGGGCAGACAGCCCAGCATGACGGGTAGGGGTGGTGTATACAATTGCATTGTGGTGACACATCAGTGCTGGACCTGGTCAGCCTAAAAGTGCTATGGATCTCATGTCCCCTGCTTTGTGTATTGTTTGTGTATTAGGGTCCATTTCTGTGTGATCCTGGAGAAGAGAGCCAGAGCATTTGAAACACACAGGATTTTACCTTAGTGGCTTCCAACGGGTAACCTTGGTCTTTTATTTCAAAGGGTTGCTGTTCAAGTATGGACACAAATTTGAAACCAATTTGATTCACTTTCCTTTACACCTGTTGCAAGAATAGATTTGGCTTTATAACAGGGAAAGTTATTAACGCAAAAAAGGTTTTTTTAGGTTAATTCTATACAAGGGGCCAAAGTCCATAATGGTCCATTTTGAAATTTTTGTGAACATATATTATTTTTTTTATAGAACTTTTAAACTAACATCTAATTGTTATTATTAAAACTTATAAAATAAATTAAATTAGTTAAAGGGTGACCCCTTTGTATTTAGAGCTATATAGATATTAACATTTTTTTTTGACATTTGTATAGGAGTCAATATCAATCTGACATTGTATTTTCAAAGGGCAGGTATATTAATGGACTGAATACTTGCCAGATGCTTATTTCCTGTTGATTAAGTAAATATGTGACATCCGGAAGCTGTTTGCAGGAATCATTTTGCAAAGATGTAAAATGTCCTACATTCTAAAGTAGACACAGTGTTAGAACAGAGCATAGGGTGGGGCCTGAGACTTTACCTGTCCAGCGAATCAGTGGTATCACCAGTAGGGCCCTGGTAGCCACTGTTTGAGAAGAAACAGTCACAAGATATAGAATTGGGTGAAGAAAGATGGGCCAAAAACCTCAAGACATTACTAAGGATTGCAGAGCATTCAATGAATGGGACTGGTCTACTAATTTTTGTAACAGATTTGCAATGAATAATGGAAATCCAACATATATACTGCAGGGTTTTACCAAAAGCATAATTGACTCAGTTTTTCATGAGTTTGCACTGGTAAGACGTCAGTAGGCTGGGTACATTTAAGCTCCAATATTTATTCTAGAGCGACTGGTTACAATGGAAATTTCAGAGTGGAATGGGGAAAATAGGTACTGCCCCTGGGGGGAGAGTAAGGGAGAAAAATACATTGAACACTTATTCATGCTCTGATCTTGCCACCCATTTTCTCCTCTCAGCAACAGGGCTCAGGAAGATGTGGTTGATGCCATGCTTAGTGAAGGGGCCATAATTTCTATTCTCAAAGGATGCCCTGGGTAAACCTGGGACATAAAGTTATATATCAAAGATATACAGTAGCAAATGTGTGAAGCAGTAAACATTTTACTTTATTCCTCCTGTATCCCCTTCCAAAAATCTAAGATAGACATGCTCAGGGTGCTTTAGCAATAGGAAGAGTGAGAAGATGTCCAATGAATATTGTATCTAATGTTCTAAGATGAAGAGAGATGGTGTTAGGTGAAAAGAATTGCAGATGCTCTGTTGAAAGATTTTACTAAGATGTGATAGTGGAGAACTTTATTGCACCAATAACACTTACGATGCAGTATATTGCCACCACGTGGTATCATACGTACAATAACACTGCCGGTTTGGCAAAAAGGACAACCACTATAGCGATACTTATGGTATATTACCGCTTTAAATAATCAACAGATTGGACTTTACTGTTACACAATGACTTATGTAGACAAAACCAACCCTGCAAGATACAAAGGGCTTTCTACTTGGTAGGAAGGTTAAGCAGAAAAGTAAAAGACATTTAGGGAGGTTTAAATTTTAGTAAATCTTTTCGATTGTAAAAACCTACACTAATCCAATCAGATAAGCGTGGGTTTGACATGACTTTGCGGGGGGGTTCCCTAGATGGTCCCTATATAAAGTCCCATTTTTAAAAATGATTTGGGAAAATGCCGCAGCTCCCTTGATGGCAATACACATTTTAGTTTTGCTCTACCCAGTCGTTCTTATCCAAACGCACATGATGCTCTTCCTGACAATTCTCCCGTGATTTGTTAAGAGCGCAGGATCATGGCCCAGCCAGGTAAAGTAACAGGGGGGATATTATATATATATATATTATATTTCTATTGGGTTGTGAATATTTGATTGTAATAACACTAGTTTCAGAAGATTGGTTTTTAGTTGCTTGGCATGGATTCTATGACATTTGCTGGGTTGTAGCCCCATAGTGTTTCTTCCACACTTTTGCAGGGAAATAGTTGAGAGGAAAATAAAGAATAATTGTTAATTGTTAGCGAGAATGCAAGGCCTTTTAAAGGATTATATACATAGGTGGGGCCTAAAGGTGCCCATACTCGGGGTGATGGCCACACCTGATGGATACAAAGATCCATCCTCCCTAGAAATCAATGACAGTGAGTTCATACAATGTTACCACCATGGAGCAGATGAAGTAGATCATAACATTGATTCATAAGATATGAAGCCTACCTGCTATCTTTCTACTGCTTTTTTTGTTAAAGACAATGAAGCAATGGGGCCCACCAACCAATCAGCATATAAGTTGTCCGCCAGGCTTAATCACCTTTATTCGATAAACTGATCAAATCAACTGAAGGTGGGGTCTATAGAAGTAAGACAATTGATCAAATATGAATCCGTTGCTTCTTGAGTCTGGATCTATTCTAAAATTAATTTAACTTAGTTTGACACTATGAGTGCAGGCTTTAGATATAACGGGTTGTTAAAACATTTTGTTAAATAAGTGTCGAACAAAAGTAAAAGTTAGTTTTATTGTTAATATCCTAAATTGTTTGTATTTCATATATAACTAAATATCGTCTTTGTGCTGGCTCTTGGGGTGTTGATCCATTAAATGGAATTGCTCATAAAACAAAATCTTGCTTTTGTAATGTTTAAAAGTAACATGGGGGTGGAAAAAACTGCAAAAATGAATATTCTGACTACATAAACTTTTGTCAGCAAATGTTTTCACTGATAAACTGACTGTTACCTTTATCAGGTACTAATAATGATGTTGCGAGAATAAACATTTACGGCTTTGCTTGAGTGGTGCACAGTTGCCCTGGCTACAAGTCCATGACATGAAAAAGGTTGTTGGAATAATGAATTTTATTATTAGGTGTTTTAAAGTATTGGGTATTTTCGTATTGTATTAAGATGTTCAGCTGCACCCAATATAAATAAGTTGAGGATGCAAGCGTTTAACAGTGTTAAAGGTCAAGTCTTCAGAAGTGAACTTATTCTCTATTATGGCCCACCATGGCTTAAAATATTGTTGTGATATAAATAAACCCCTCAGCCTTCAAAAAATCTATATAGTAAAATTTTGTTCAATGTATGTTTTTTTTTTCATGATACATTCATTAAAAACAGCTTCAGTAGTAATCTAACTGCCTTCATAAGCTGGGTAGGGGCATTTGTCACTAAAGTCCAAGTGAGATTTATTATTGTCATACAACAGAAAAAATACATATGCGTGGGAATGACATGATTAATATATCAACCATAGTGATTTTCATCTCTTATGGTATTTCAGTTCTATGTATGGAATCAACAGAGCTTACATTTCCCGTTATAGGTGTGTTCAACAGACACACAGCACAGCCAAAAAGGATTGTGGTGCCTTATGTAAGTATTACAAACCATTGGCAATCCCAATATAATTATTTAAATAAAGACCAAAACCAGAGGTTTCTAACTAGGGCTAAATCCCAATCAAGTGACACCTAATCCTACCCTGTCACTCTTTCATCAGGGATCATCCACGTGGTGTCTTGACGAGATGATTAAGTGTTAGCCACATGCAATTGATGATGTACCAGCCATTAGCGGAGGGTGGGAGAGGTGGGGAAGAGGTAGGGGCTTTGCTGAATCGTAGATATGTCAGTAGTTTAAGCAGAGATAAAGGTGATCAATAATAACAAGGTTTTCATGTGGCCATTGATCACTGTGGTGGTTTATTTCAAGTTTTCTCCTTCCAAATCCCAGGGCCCTTTTAGCAACCGTAATTACAGCCCAACAAGTGGCCTGCTCAGCGGATAATCAAAACACAAGTCATTGATTTGTAAACGAGCCCCTAATGAATTTACGTGAGAGCTCAGTTATCCATCATGTGTTTTAAGCACAATTCTTTAATGGAGAAGAGACATTTAGTTTATCAACAATCTGGCTCTGGGGTACTGAAAAACTGATGGTTTGGGGTTGTTGTGAGAGGGTTGTAAATTTGAAGTTGTTATAAAGCAAACCATAGGAACACAAGGCAGGTTAACTGTTCCATCAGCAAATGCTTATTAGTACTTACTTGCAAATTAACATTTAGTTCTCATATTTCTTCACTAAATAAGTCTACACACTTCAATACATGAAAATATATGATATACATACAGTACATTACACCTTGCTATCAAATACACAGACATGTTTAAATATATAATGAAATGTAGCCCCTGCTAGTCAACCCGGTAGCATTTTCCCCAGCAAATTACTTTCTTTTTCATTCAAAATTGAGCAGCAATACATATGAATAAGAAGGAAATTATTTGTTACCCTATAAGGTTAAATACAGTATGTATGTTGGTTAAAAAAGCATTTTATTACATTTTACCACATTCCTTCTTGGTTTGGCAACAAAGCTTTTTTGGTGCATCATTTTCTTCTTTCTGTTTTTTGTTCCATTGTCTTCCCAGCTACCAAAAATTATCGTTTTTTTGATTTATACATGACAAACAATTTAATTTTCTGTGTTGAGGTTAGCCAAGAACCTGTTGATTTGCCAACACAGGGACTGTTATCCTACACTGATCCTTCTCTGGCGGCAGTGATCAAACATGCTGATTCGTCTTCTTTAATATTCCCATTGCTGTCTATTAAAGATGATGTATTCGACATTCCTTACATGAGCAAAATTACTAGAACATCTAAAAAGACACAACTTATAGGATTATAATGATGATTAATTATTATTATATTTGCGACAGTGATTTATATTATTTTATCAGAATGTAAATAGAAGTCTTAAATTACTGTATATACAGGGATTTAAACAATCATAAAACTCTGAATTTATTTTATAGTAACCAGGGTGAAACTTACTCCAACACCAGAACACACTTGTATGACTATTTAGAGAGCAATTGGTAAATTAACGGTCCGACTACCTCCTGTTCATTCCTATCCCCTTAGCGTGTTCCCATATAGTTTGGCTATCACACCCCACGCATAGGAAGTTTTTTTTACACTGCTCTGTAAGGAGCTCATACTCTTTGTCGACCCCCCCACCCCACCCCCACCTTGGTCCACTGCCACACCCCTACCTCACTGCCCAGTGTAGGAGATGGGAAGTGGACCAGGCTCTTTTTTTATCCTTGGGTATAATGACAATTATAGCTTGGCCACCCAAATTAAACTTACACAATATTTTGGGCTTAATCCCTTCCTAAAATGTTAAGTGGTAAATTTGGATTTTCAATCCATAGGATCAACAAAATGCTGTTATCCTCCGTCAAATCAAGCTGTAAGACCTAATTGCCTCGGAAATACCTGGGACTTGTTTTTTTTTTTTTGTCCCATCAAGCATATGGCAACAAGGGTTGAGGGACATCCAAATGCAAGTTCACGTTGATTGGGGGGGCATTGTGGTTAAGAGGTGTATTAAAACTGCCCAAGTATGGCCAAAAAAGCATTGTAATGGGCAGACAATTGGTCGATTCCCCTCTCACCACACACAACACCTCTATTTCAGGCAGAGGTATAAGCCGAATCCTGACCCAAGGAATGTTCTTACTGTACTAATCCCAGTGTTAGTGCATCTG
Organism: Hymenochirus boettgeri; assembly: GCA_019447015.1. NCBI lineage: Eukaryota > Metazoa > Chordata > Amphibia > Anura > Pipidae > Hymenochirus > Hymenochirus boettgeri. Next base: position 75,914,456 of record CM033469.1, read on the forward strand.
CTCTTTAGTCTCTTACAACACAATCAGAGCCACTCTTTCACTGCAGCTTATATGGGCATATATGCTGTCACTCTTCTTGTTTTCGGTTATTGGGTCTTTTGGCAGAATCAGTTGATTCCTCATTATGTTATTTAGTTTAAACAGACAGGGATACGGTTGTGTCTCATGAAAAATATTTTTTAGTTCTTTTACACCCCCACTAAATATGGGAGACATGTTCTTTTCCGTTTTGCTGTCCCCTTCATGGTGGTATTTGTGCTATTTCTTTACATCTTCCAGTTTGACAAAGGCCCAGTCTAGAAAATCCAAAGTATTAAGGGCTCATTCTGGTACATAGTCATTTGAATAAAAAATCAATAAGGTGACTGCAAATGTCTTCTAGAACTTAACTTCAAGTCCAGTGATTCCTAACATGAAAACAAAAGATATACCAGGACCTGGATGAATGAGAGAACCTCACAAGCACTAATAATAAAGCCTAATTACCTTGATAGCTTTAGGGCTAAATAATGAAAACAACAATGACATTATCCACGTATTTAGTAAAAAAAAAAATTAAAGTCTAAAACATTAAACTGGATCAAGGCATAAGGTGATTATTAAAATACTCTCATTTTTAATGCAGAGTCAGTGGCCAGTTAAACGTTGGAAGAATGATCAATGTTAAAACAACAAAATCGTAATGACATTATCGTTAAATTTACCAACAAAAGTACGTAAATTAACAATCGCTAAAAATGATCAGAAACTAACCATTGGTTTGATGATCGTTAATTAAACAATCGTTAACGGCGCGGTATTGCTTAAAAAACTATACCGACCGCCTATAAAAATATGGCCCAATGTATTCAAACTAGTTCAACCTGGGTTTATTTGTATATCACTACCCAGGATCTTATTTATATTCCTTACCCAGAAATGCAGAACTCACTGTCTTTGTTGTTGTTGCCCACTTGCAGATATGTATAGTGCTGATTGTAAAAATGATTGCAACTCTTTCCTAGAGATTTCAAGACCTCCAAGCAGCTGTCCCTAGAAGAATACATATCGATTAAATGACATTAGTAGACATACAAGGGTTGATTCAGGACAATGGTTCATATCATACCCCTTAGTGTGATTCTACTAATGTTAATAACTTGTAATCTAATCATGGTAATACCAGCCCAGGTAATGGGGCATTAAATAATTGGGAAATCATTGCCCTAAGCCCCACCCATTCAGCCTCCCAGGACTGTTATTTTTTGGCATGTATTGTTTTAATAACAGGGTTTTAGCTTATAACGAGGCTACAGGAGTGTGACATTGACTGCCCTGATTAGAGCTATTGATTTGAAATATATCAGTGACCGATATGCTGTTTTTCCATGGTTTCCACTCATTATCCACCTTCTTGTTGAAATGACAGATAATTCATATGCGAGGTCACTTCTCCACGCGAAATTGATTGCAATTACTTAACATTCACACTAATCATTATAACTTGTACCGGATTTCAAATCCATAAATTAACTTTACCCAATTGACCCTGATGTGACCCAGATATTACAGGAAGTTTGTGTATATTTTTAGATACATGATAGATCCATGAGAAGAAGTGGGATTTCCTTAAAGGAGAATGAAAGTTTTACCGTATATACTCGAGTATAAACCGAGTTTTTCAGGCTGAAAAAAATCAGCCTGAAAACTCGGACTCGGTTTATACTCGAGTCACTCACCTTTGAAGAAGATCAGCCGTCCTCTCCATTCCGGCAGCAGAGTCTTCTCCATTCCGGCAGCCGACGATCAGTGCCATGACTGGAGCGCCGGCTGACGTCCACTAATTGGCGCCGGGCTTATGAATTAGGCATCCCATAGATTATTATCACCAGCAACAGAGGACATTGGAAACAAGGGGAAAGACCTACAACCAATAGGAGATTCGTTTTGGTATAAATATAACAAATTAGGTTACCCTAAGCATGTAAAGGGGAGACCATCTGAATGATTTTTTTTCGGGTATTAGAACGATTATTATTGACAATGAGTGAAAATCGTTCTTAGAATTTGGATGCAGAGTGTAAAATAAACATATGGGTTGTTTGTGTGTGTTGTTTGTACACTTGATGGAATCGTCAAAAATTGATTACTTTTCACATTGCTGATCAATAGCTCTTAATAAGTTTTTGGAAGGTTATACATTGAATGGGAAAAAACAATGGTGGAAAAGGTTACCCTTTCATAGGTTTGGGGATACAGTGTGTCACATAGCTTCTTGTACTGCTTAATCTTAATCAGGTATCATAAAAGTGGTGTCTTGATCTGCACTCCTCCATCGATTTGTGAAATGGCTGGAAAGTAGTATGTCTCTGTGGCTAGCTTTAGGGCTAATGCACAAATTACCACATGGTTGGCCCCGATTAAAAAACTACAGGTACTGTATTAAAGTGATGGGGACTAAATATTTGACTTTATTTACACCTGCTTAAAGGGGCAGTCCAGCAGGGCCCAAAATGAAAATTACTACAGGTAAATTACCCCCAAATAACACTAAATGGTAATAGTTTGAAAAAAATTTCTTTTGCAATAGATAAGTCTAACCTGAAAGTCCTGGCACAAGACCTGTTGCCCCTGTTTCTGTTCCTGGGTATCCAGTTAGCAACTGTAAGTTATGGATGACAGTTGACATCACGCAATCGACTGAAAATCCCCTGTCTGCATCTTCTGAGCATGCCCAGGCTCAGTAAAGGCTCAGTCCAGGTGCTAATTGCTAATTTTAATGAGGCATCCAGAAGCATAGCAGGGCATACAGTAATGACTTATAGGACAAAAACTATGATATTCAAACATATTTTAAAGAGACCCATTCTTTCCTAAACAGAGGTTTTATGATGGGTGGCGTTGTTCCTTCAAGGTAAAACTGAAAAGTACATGGGACAGGGATATAGGATTGGAATTCCTAACTCCCAATATGTTCTGCAAGAGTAGCACCAGTCCAAAGGAAAAACTGTTCTGCTATTTCTTCCTCCTGGTTCAGCCCTACTTTCTACAGGAATAGTACCAGGACGAACATTGCAAAAAAAATTGTACGTGCGTAGCTCCTCAACGAAAAATGATATTTGGGGTAGGAATATCATCCTAAATCCCTGCCCCAGGTACTTTCCATTTTTTTAAACAGTTAATGGTAAGAGATAGATATCCGTTAAACGGCATATAGTGCGGCAAAGAAAAAACACATTGCCCTTTGCAAGTGTAAATTCATCTACTCTGCGCATAATCTATCTAGTCAGTGAGTGACTTTTGGTTAACCATGGTGGTAGATCTCTGTGCAAGCCTCGGCCCTTCCCCCTCCCTCTGTGACCGCCTCATGTACTCAACTCCAGCCTAAACGACAAGCTTATCATGTGCAGTAGGACGTTAAAAAGTTCAACATTCTGAAAAAACACAAGCACAGTGGCCAATACGAAAGCAAGCTGTCCTGGAAGGCCACGGAGAAGAGGAGGGGAGAAAAGAAGAAGGAGAACAGTACAGTTTATGAGCTCTCACTTTGTGACCCATATCAATCAGTGGAAAGCTATTAAGGAAGGGGGTCAAGTGCAGCCTTATATTCTAATCAAAGCTACTCTCTCCCCCTGCTATGCTTATCTCTATGTTTATTACAGAGCAGGGAGGGGATCACGCTAGGGCAGTCTCGCTAATGAGCCACAATGAAGCAATGATCAGAGGCGCATCATGTCTCAGGCTCAAAAAAGCGGCCTTTTTCCCCCGAATTTTTTTTTTTTTTTTTGCTGCCAGCTGCGTCATGCTGCCTGCCCGGAGCCGTTACTGTGTGCTGCCTGGCTTGGTGTCGCCTGTCGGGCGTGAGAGAGAGGCGCCGCGGACTTCAATGTGGAAGGACCGAAGGAGGTGCCGTCCGAGCCGGGAGTTTGTAGTAGCCGGCCGCCTAGCGACGGACCGAGACCGCGGCCGAAGCGCACCGTGCGCGCCTAGCGCGACCGCGGCCGATGCGCACCGCGCGCGCCAGTGAAAGTTTGGTGGGGGCGGGGTCACGGACCATGTGTGGTGGCCTCTCTGTGATCACCTGGGCTGGGGCCTGGGGAGCTTGGCTGGCCTGGCCGCCTGGACAATAATAGCTGCACATCAGAGTTGCAAACTGGCAAACTGGTAAGGTAAGGGTAAGAGACGCTGAGGGAGGGAGGGGGGGCTCTGGCCGTGGGGGGCAGGGGCTGACACTGCTCTTGGGTAGGGGTTGAGTGGGGGCTCTTGGGCCAGGTTGGGGGTTGCTGCCTCAGGCCCAGGCAGGCTGCCTGGGCCTGATTGGGGGTTGCTGGGCCTGATTGAGTGGTTTGGGGGTTGCTGGGCCTGATTGAGTGAGGGCTGCTGCCTGCTGGGCATAAGTGGGGGGCTGATTGTTTGGGGGCTGCTGCCTGCTTGGCCTGGTTGAGTGGGGGGTGCTGGGCCTGTGTGTGGGGGCTGTATTTCTTCTGTAGAACACTGCTGGACTTTCTGGGACCATCTTCCGTGTGACGCCGCTGGACTTTCTGGGACCATCTTCCGTGGGACGCTGCTGGACTTTCGGGGACCATCTTCCGTGGGACGCTGCTGGACTTTCTGGGACCATCTTCCGTGGGACGTCGCTGGACTATCTGGGACCGTCTTCAAGTAAATATCCATAATGTGTATTGTATAAAATATTTTATTTATATTCTATAAAATATTCTATTTGTAAATGGTATTTATGTTCTCATCCTATCCACGAGAGTTCACACACAGCTTAAGGGCATGTCCACCCTCAAACTAAAATTTAACCCACTATGGGTTAAAAAATTCTTACCATACATCCTGCTCCTTATGGTTCTCCTGTAGTGCATCTTCAAAGTCCAGGAAACTGAAGGGTAGGAGCTGTCTTCCTTTCTAAAGGTTTCTGCCTCTAATCTTGCCCCAGGAGGTAGTGTGACATGCACAGGGGAGCCTTCCCCCTTCCTCCCACCCTCTGGATCCCTCTATGGCTGCCCTTTTGCCTTCCTTAAATAAAAAAAAAAAACATCTGTAGGGCACCACCAACCGTGACTGACATTTCTAAAAAGAGGATTGGAGACACATTACAGCCCTTCACTCCCTGTCTTCAAACTGGTAGCTGCGTCTGTGATTGGCTGCCTTTCAGCTCAGGCAATCACAGATGCGGCTGCTTGTCCGGCCCGTTTGCAACTTTCTGCTGACAGGGAGCCTGAGGAGAGCGCCATGGAGTGAAGGGCTGTAAGTAGGATTTGGCTTTTTTAAAGAACTAACATGGGGGGGGTTCTACGTTATATATAAGTTTAGATTTATGGTGGACATGCCCTGTAATTGAAGCTAAAAATGGTAACTGTGGTGATCCCTAGTCCACTAGTTGACAGCAACATCTAGGATAAACAAGGTAAACGATTGCGCCTACTGTATATTTTCCAGTATAAACCGAGGTTTACAGGCTGAATAATCAGCCTGAAAATTAAACTTTGGTTTATACTCGAATCAGTAACTTATTCTCCAACAATACATACACTTACAAACCCACTACATCACTGAGCTGTTTCTTTTTTTTTCAGGGTATTCAGATTTCAGAACTGAGGTGTCCAAAGAGACTCCACCTGCTGTGTCTTCCCATCCAAAGATGCACTTCCAACCAAGTCAGGAGCAGATGTAGCAAATAATGGCTGGATCCCTCCGCAATCCAGGTAAGTCCTTACCCTTATTCTCCAACACATCATACTACACTTACAAACCCACTACATCACTGAGCTATTTGTCTCTTTTTCAGGGTATCCAGATTTCAGAACTGAGCTGTCCAAAGACTCCACCTGCTGTGTCTTCCCATCCAAAGAAAAGGCTGCACTCTCCAACCAAGTCAGGAGCAGATGTAGCAAATAATGGCTGGATCCCCTCCGCAATCAAAGTAAGTCCTTGCCCTTATTCTCCAACACATACATACACTTACACACCCACTACATCACTGAGCTATTTGTCTCTTTTCCAGGGTACCTCAAAGCACAGTTAAACTTGACACCCCATTGCTGAAGAGAAGACGGCACCAGATAAGATTTCATTTTAAATAGATATCTTACCCATTGTTTTGAGTGTGTGCTGTATGTGATATAGTTAGAATAGTGTTATACTGTTTTATTACAGTTTATGGGTTTTAATTGTTTGCACTTTACTTCTGTTTCATAGAATTGAAATCTTTTGACCAAAAGATTGAACTAAATGACTCTTATTGAACTTGCCTAGATTGCTCAACCAAACTTAATTTGCTTCAGATTTAATTTTTTCATATTTCTCTTGATTAAATGTGTTAGATATTGTAAAAAGGCATTTCATATGGTCAGGTTAGCTTTAGCTAGAGTTTGTTAGGTTAGTGTAGGTTAGACTAGTTAGGTTAGTTAGGTCCCTGCTGAAAGAGTCTACCTTGATGTGGTAGCAGGGCTTACAAATCTTTTGGCCAAAATATTTTATTCTTCAGTAATTATGTTGATGATAAATGTCTATTTGAGGAACGTATAAATAAATACCTCAGTAATGCAAAGTTCAATGCCCACCCATGGAGACACGCCCACTGGGCGGAGATACACCCACCACCAAGCCACACCCCTTGTTAAGCCCCGCCCACCCATGCCACCGGCATAGGGGCTCCGTTTACAGTTTGCCTCAGGTGGCAAAAACCCTAGAGACACCCCTGAATAGAAGGAAAGAAATATCTGTAACTTTACAGAGAACAACCTTTAATGCAGGAATAAACATATATTTGGAAATGGAAATGATCACGACCAGAGTTGTAGCAGGTGGCGTCCTAGTTGGTGATGAGTCCTAGTTTTGAATCAAGCATGGTTTTGTTTCAGAACTGCTGGTTTAGAAAATCCCTGAAAATAAAATAAATATCAAAAAAGCATTGAAAGTTCCAAAATAAAAAAATTGCATTAAAAATTTGAAGATCATGATTTAAAAAATCCACTTTAATTGGGTTTAAAACTGATTTTCAGAATTTCAATAAACTTGCCAGTTTTGTTGATCTCTAGCCCTAGTGAGTGGGGAGGCTATTAGATGAGTCTAATGTTTTAACTATAGTTCTGGAAATAAATGTTGTAGTTGTTTTTAAGGATAATTATGATCTAAAATGCATTTAACCTGGCTTAAAATACAGAGTTGTCTTAAAATGAAATATAGGGAAGGATTTGTAAAGGCACAGTATTGCTATAAAGGCACAGTATCACTATTTCGCCATGCCATGCCTTTAAGGATTGTAACAGTGATCATACATTTATGATTTCGTACAAAATCGTCTTCTAAACAATAGTCTACTACTGCATGGTATTGTACATGTACCATGGGTTAATAATTTGGCCCATAGTTCCAATACTACGGGCTATCGTAAAAGTGCGTCTGTGGCATTTTTGCTCTGATGCACATAATCCTAACATACACCTATTGCACTCTGTCTATCTCTGTCTATAGATTTAAAATAGAAGTTGTTGTTTTGGTGCCCTTTAATAACACAAAGCTAAATGACAGAATACCTGTAATCAGTGTCATACTGGCCCACAGCCCTATCACCTAAGTAAACACACAAAATTACTAAAATTTCAATTCAGAGCCAAAGAGACAGTAAGAAATGCATTTTAATAAACAATAGGAGTCCGGAGGAGTAAGATAGTTATGTAAATGAGTGATAATAGCAATATGAAATGTTAGGTGGGCCCCTAAATTTGTCCTGATGGGTCCCAACAGTCCAGTCTAACACTGCCTGTAATTATTTCTGCTGAGATTTATTTAGAGCCGCTATTGATCTGATTAAATCTCCTACAGCGAATTGAATATGTTTTGCAGCTGTGAGTCCATTCTGCCATAGCGCAACTTAATGCCAGCTATTAGCTGGCATTAAAAGTTGCGCTAAGTCCAGCTCAAAACAGATATTAAAATTGTCTTTTGGGAACCCGCCCAGCCGGCAAAATGAAAGAGTTAGGGCCAGCCCCCACTTACGTGTTTTTTGCGCATGCGTTTTGCGCTAGCGATTGAGCATGCGATTTGGTTATAATGGAAATTGCGGGAATGTGAAAATCCCCGCGATTTCCTATGCACATGCCTTTGGTTTGCGTTTGGCAACGCATGCGTTCACTATTTTTGGTGCATTAACGTATGCTGAAAATGGCAAAATCGCATGCGCAACTCGCAGACAAAAAACGCACAAGATTTGCAATAACACTCGCAATTGTGTGCACGATTTAGTGCGTTGTAGTGGGGCCATGCCCTTAAATTTAATTCCTTTAAACTGCACTGAGACTTAGGGTAAATATTTTAATTTTATATAACCTGGCAATAACACACTGATTACAATGAATTACCAGATAAAGCAATGGGTCTCTAGTGCAGTGAGGAATGCTGATGTGACATTACAATATATCACTTAAAAATGCTTTCAAATTCACAAGGTCTTAATTGAAATCATTTCCTCATACATCTCCTAAATCCAATCTATGACAGTTCAGTTTGCTTGTCTAAGTTAAAAACAAGCAAAGGAAAATTGCCAGGCATTGAACTTGATGTCACTGCAAGACTGGCAGCCTTAAATTTAAACCTCAGGGAATTTAAAATTTACTTCTACAGCCCATTATAGTGTTCATTTAATATCCTTGTAGCTGTAGAGAGGTCTGTACGGCTCTGCCAAACTAGCTTATGTAGTAAGGACTTACAATGCTAAGTACATTATTATGTGCAAGTAAATATATTATTTTTAAAAATAGAATCTTTAATTCATCATCCTTGTTTATTTAGGGATCTATGACTGAACACTTGGCTTTATTTTTGTACGGTTAAGTGGCATAGACTGAAAAAGAGGCAATTAAAAATCTGACACAAAGCTGTTGGCAGAAAATCACTTTTTAAAACTTTGCTCAAAAAGAAAGTTTTGGAAGGAGAAAAAGCAGGGAGAATTTACCCTGAATCAGTAATTAGTACTTGGTAACATACTAATAAAACATATGATGTAAAACAATAACATACATTTTGTAGGTGAATTAAAATTATTCATCATTTAAAGGTTTATTGATAGAAATTGATCAACTGGAGTTGAAGTTTAGTTCTTGAAGACGTTTCGCTAGTCATCCGACTGTCTTCCTCAATTCAGAAACTTGTACAAGAATCTGTGGCAATAAATCCTCAGTGGCATAACTAGGAGTCACTGCCCCCCCAAAAACTATGATGGACCCCCTTCTCTGCTTCATCTACAGTGGTTTTCTGGGGGGAGGCTGTATCAGTCATAGAGAAAGTAAGAAGATTGCCCCCCCTGCTCCCCTGGTAGTTACATCCCTGGACTTCTAAAATGCAAGTTGTTGATTGCATTGTAGCTAAGAGGTGTAATCAAAACTGTCAACACCCAACTCTATTCAGGCTTGGTTTCTTCACTCCTCTTTTAAATCTTTTAAGTCGTGTTCTTTGTCCAAGATATTGACATTACACCCTTTAAACTGATGTAATGTTTCCCTTAAGATGCAGGTACATGGATGTATTCTGACCCGAGTAATTGATGTGATGGGACATACATTGGTGCAGCTGCTGTTCAGTCTGCCCCACATACAAATCAGAGCATGGTTCCCTTTACTGCACTGCACATATGGTGTTTGGTTTACACAAAAAAAATTACAGAAGGCTCCTGTGCTGTAATATCACTGGCTGTCAGTTTCTAGGAAGCACATCTGCAGCTTCCTTGTTTTTTGATCTGTTGAGCACTACAGAGCATGTGAAGTGTACTGCGTACACATAGATTGGATTCCCCTAGCTAAGAATGATTATGGGAACTGACCAGGTTAATTTAATAAATCACCCAGCAGCCACAGCAAAGGAAGCAATGAGACACAGCTTGTTGTATGTTTGTGAATGTGTCTATTGGCACAATATTGTCTGGAGACTTAAGTTCCCATTTGCTTTTTGAAGAATAAAAAAAATTCAGAATTGCTTTTTCAATTTTATTTGCTTTTTTTCTCTTTCAAAATCCCATTCTGTTAGGTTAATCACACAGCTTTACGCTTTATCCTTCTTTTTGTTAATTCTTATTTGCTTTAATTCTTTTTCAAATTTTTACAAATGCAGGAGTTTGCTCTATAATCCTCTAAAGTACTTTCTAAGAATCTGTTTCTGACCTGTTTGCTATTCAGCAAAAGGAAATAATAGTCTTTTTAAGTGAAATTGCATTTGCAAAATTGCCCTAAAAGAATTTCCAATGAACATTCTCTACCTGAGATTATAAAACAGCAAAACAAGCAACATATACATAGATAATTAAAAATTGTTTCTTAAATTGTCAACTGATAATGTTTATTTCTTAGCTACTTAGCTGTAAAAATATGTAATACCCCTTATCGTTATCCAAACCAGCATCTTCAGTTATTTGGCTCAGGGGTCACTGCCCTTTCTTCCTCTACCGGGGTATTCCATACAAACTATACATATATTAAACTATTGTGCTTCTGCTGATGTTTTGTAAACATTGTCAGGGAGATTCAATAAACGTTCTTATCGTTACAAAGGTGCTAATTTTACCCCAACCAATTAGATATTATTTAACATTAGAAAGGTAACATCTGATTGGTTGGGGCAAAATTAGCACCATTTTTAACAATAAGAATGTTTATTGAATAACTTGAAAGGTTAAAGCTGGTAGCTGCGCTGTCCTCCTCTCACCCAAAAAATAGATAAAACCAAGTCAGTAGTATAATACTATCTTATCAATACAATAGGCAGATACAAACCATATAAAAATTTAGTAAAAAGACTTACATGCTCCAGGATGCAAGTCAAACACAGCTTTATTCTTCCATAGACAAAAATATACTTTCGATGAAAACATTACATAAAATATCTAAGATAAAGTCAATGTGCAATTGCATATAGCTTTCTCAAGGGTATCATCCCCTTGAGAAAGCTATAACAGAGAAAGCTAGAACAGAGATAGAGAAACGCATTGGACAAGCATAAGATAGTGAGTAGCACCCTCAATGCCATGTGATAAGATCCTACATCCTAGAAGGTTATATAACTATAGAAAATAGGAGAAGATAAAGAGGATTCCCTACTTTTTGCCCATACCTTTTAACATAAAGTTTGCAATATGCACATTGCACTTTATCTAGTATTTTATGTAATGTCTTCATCGAAGTATATTTTTGTCTATGGAAATAAAGCTGTGTTTTGACTTGCATCCTTGGAGCATGTAAGTCTTTTTACTACATTTTTTTTATATGGTTTGTATCTACTATTGTATTGATAAGATAGTAATACTACTGACTTGGTTTTATCTATTTTTTGGTGAGAGGAGGATAGCGCAGCTACCAGCTTTAACCTTTCAAGTTCTTTGTGATACAGTGGTATTTGGGTAGTCTAGCAGCAGACCGACAATCACCAAATTTTCTAATCAACCCCATAACGCAAATGACACTTTATAGTCAATTAAGTTTATTGAATAATCCTGTTTTTTTAAATAAAATGTAAGATATGGTTTAGGCACAATGCACGCAGTGGAACAGCTGGGCAAAGTCGAGTGCACACCACCAACCCGACAAAAAAGAAACACAATATAACAGAGGATAGAGGCATGTGCAGTGCATGCCTTGCCAAAATAAAGCCAAGGTGCACACTTAATGGTGAATGCTGGATACTTTTTGAACACATTGAGGAAACGCTTTGTCAGTTGTTTGGCGTGGGACATTAGTTACTGTTTAAGAAAATGGGACAATGTATTAAAATCTTAAAGAGAACTAAGTGTAAAAAAACATGAATTTCGGGTGATCTCACATGTAATAGATACCTGGACTTCTATACAGTATTTTATATATTTCGTTCTGTTTTCTAATTACATGGGGAAACCCCCAAAGGTAATGTGAGTAAGAGAAATATAAAATTGGAAATCTTAAGAGTATAGGGAGTGGCATGGATAGAACTCGAACTCGAACCCGAGTTCAAGCCGACTGTTCGAGTTGAACGGACCCGGACTCGAACTATCTCGGACGCGGACTTTCGATATTTCCCGGACTTTCGATATTTGATCGAGTCATCGATTGCGAGTAAAATGTCCATGTTATCTCGAACGTTCGAACGCGAAAGCTCGAAAGTAGCGGTGTGAAGAGTAAATCGATTTTACGAAAGTCCTGGATATGTTGAAACATGCTCCCCAGACATTTCCAGGTCCCCAGCCATTACATTAAGTTACCATATATTTTAGTTGTATGTGACTCGAACTTTTCGAACTATTGCCTCCCATAGACTTTAATGGTCCTTTTCGAACTTTCGAACTTTCGAACTTTACAATAGTTCGAAAGTTCGAAAACGGCGAACTTTCAATAGTTCGTACATCTAATAGGGAGTCATCAGAAGAATAGTTTGAAGAACATAAATATAATGTGGGATGAGTATAAAATTCTTTCAAAATGAAAGGTAATATTTAAAATGTATGCTCATTTAGATGAAATTGAGATTCGATCTGTTATGTATAATAGATATTTAAGAAAAAATTAATAGTTTATAGAATCAGACCATTTAATAGAACATATAATTAAAGGATAATAGAAGAGATATAATCAAATAAAAAATTAGTATTAGAGAGCTGACAGACATAGGGACTAATCTGTTATCAGTAAAATGTTGCTCTCTCCCCCACTCTGCCTCTCAAAAGTTTCTGCCTCCTCTTCAACCTCTCGCTCCTATTCAAGCTTTACATGTTCAGAGATGGCAGCTAGGGAATAACATTCAGCCATTGGCTTTTTCAGATTAGTCTAACGTCTCTCAGCTTTTTTTTGCAGTTTTTGGGTTGGGGGTTCATTTAGCTATTTACAATATACATTTCAAGGAGGTGAATTTCAACTTTTTGAAGTATTTGCAGATAAAATTTCAAGACAGTAAACATTTAAGTACTTTCAACTAGAGATAATTAAAATCGATGGAAAGCTACATTTCTAGATTCATACATTTAAAAAAAATCTAAATCCAAAATTGCACCTGGGATGGAAGATAGTATAGGGTACTAATGACCAAAACATAATAATAAAATGCTTAACAGATGCTGTCTAGGTTGGGGAACAATATTTATGTGATTCCACTGAGGGGGGTCTGTATAGCTCCAAAAACCTCTGCACTTGGAATAAGGTTGCCAACAAACTTTATTATAGCAATTAAAAACATAAAAAGCACTAAAAATCAACAACAACTATTAGCAGTTGTTAAAGTTGCACCTCTCTGCTATGATGCAGCTTCTTTAAATCCTGGTGGTCTTGTGGTGAGGTATATATCCACTTGGTAATGGCTTGTTGAGTTAGTTCCTAGGAAGGGGACCGGGGAGGGGGGTCCCTGATTCGAGCTGCGGGACCCCTTAAGCCCCAAAGGCCCTTCTCAGGGCCGCAAGGGCCCTTCCACGGGCTGCAATGGCCTTATAAGTGCTGGGGAAGAGGGGTCCCGGTTCAAGCTAAAGGACCCCTTAAGCCCTTCTTAGGGCCGCAATGGCACTTATAAATGCCGGGGCCCAAAGGGCCCTTGCCAGGGCACCAAGGTCCCTTCTGAGTGCCACAATCCACTTATAAGGGCCAGGGAAGGGGGGTCCAGGTTCGGTTGTGGGACCCCCTAAGCCCAAATGACACTTCTCAGTCCCTCAACCCCCCAGCAGGCCCCTCCCTTCCCCTCCCCATGCGTACGGGGCAGGGGCTGGGAAGCGCTGCTGGAGGGGTTGTGCGGTGGTCCCCTGACGAGGTGGCAAGGGCGTGGTGGAGCATACGCCCTGCCCTCATCACAGGGATGGTTAGGGCCAGTGGCCGTACACCCAGCCCGCCCCCTCTGGCAGCGGATGCGACCACCCGCGGCCCGATCCTTTCTGAGCAGCCCCTCCAGCCCCCTACTCCATACATGGGAGCTCTCTTGCGCGCGATACTGTACTTGTGCATTTGGCTAAGTACAGTATCGCGCAAAGAGAGCTCAAATTACCGCGCACATCGCAGAGGTAATACCAAATGCCACAATGGAAGTGTCTTTATAAATATGGTGGTAATAATCATTTTACTGCATTGGTGTGCAGCGGTAATATATGATGGTAATCACAGCCGTTTATAAATATGCCCCAAAGTTTTTCCATGAATTTCCCTATAGTACTGTTAGCCCAGAGTCCGAGTATACCTTCAGCGCCTATACCCCAATCTACAGCCGCTATCTTCACCTATAGACACCCCCGATCGTCAGGAGACTTGTCGCGCCTTGCAGACATGGTTACCCCCAGGTCTAGAGTGCAAGGTATAGACGCTGAGGCCGGTTATACTCGGAAAACCAGACACCAATGGGCTGAACAAGAACTGGAGACAAAGAAAATGACAAATGCAAGAATAACAGCGAACAATGAGAAGAACAATGACAATAAGACAAGAACAAGAACAAGACTGGCTATCAGGACCAGATTGGCTACTAAACCAAAACCAGGGACCACTAGCTTGCTATACCAAAACTATAAACAGGCAAGGGCTAATTGACTGGGCAAGTTTTTAAATAAGGCAGAGGAACCAATGGGAATGGAGAGATCGAGTCTGATGCAAGGATTGGCAACAGGGTAAGTTTGAATTGGAATCTTCTCGGCCCAATCAGCATTTGTGGAAGCGGAGAAGAAGTGTGGAAGAGGCACCAGAAGTCAGTTGGGCCGCCCACTGAGAAGAGGAGACCAAGGCATACCTGAAGACAACGGGCGCGGAGTGATGACGTCACCCGCGAAGCTGAGCCTGACATTACCTCCCCTCTCACTTGGGGCCGCTGGTCCCTTTAAGGAAGGTTTCTACATATTTTCCTTGTGAAACTGGTCAATCAGTTCTGAGCATGAACCTGATGATGAGGAACACCTTATCTTTCCGTAAAAACGTAACCTCTTCAATCAATAAGATACTGTAAATTTTGATGCCAATGTGAGTCCAAGATTTTGTCAACCTCAAATTCTGTTTCTCCCTGGACTTCGACTGGAGGAGGAGGTTCAGATATAGCAAGAGCAGAGGCAGTTTTGTACTTTTGTTGATGGAGGTAAGGCCACTTTGTAGTACTCTATTGATTTTCTGAAGATAGGATATGGACCGATGAACTTAGGACCCACTTAGAACAGGGTTCATGAAAGAGGAGGTTACGAGTGGAGACCCATACAAGATCACCAGAGAGAAGTCCGGTTCCTTAATCGATGTTTATCTGCAAACTCTTTTTGAGAGTTGGGCTTTTTAGATTTATTTGTACCTGGGCCAAATAGATGACATGTGTTGAAACCAGTTTTCTAAGAGAGGAAAGTTGGAAGTGGATCTGGTTAATGAAGATGCTTTAGGATGATGGCTGTAAATGCAGAAAAATGGAGATGTACCTATAGAAGATGAATAGTATTGTTTATGAAATTCGGCAAATGGTAAAATTCCGCCCACGACTTCTGGCAATCTGAGACACAAAACAACAAGATATTGTTCTAGCGATGGTTAGTTTGTCTGTCTGGCCATTAGACTGGGGATGGAAAGAAGAGAAAAAGAGAGAGAGATACCCACTGAGTACAAAAGGAGCGCCAAATTGTGCTACACAATTGGACCAAAATTGCATCTACCGCATGGTGCTTTAGGAAATGTGCTCGAACATCTTCACCACAATTCTCTCAAATCTTCCTCCACAGAACTACAGAGCATGCGGCGGGAGATGCGCCACATGGTGCGGCGCCGTGACGCCGCCTGGACCGCGCCTGACCAGACTGGAGAGGAGGGCAACCCCAGTAACCCTTTTTTTTGTTTGTTTATTTTTTGTAAATAGTTTTTTTTTTAAATTTCAATATTATTATATATATATATAATATAAAAACAGTTCTGAAAAAAAAATGTTTTGGGCTTATTTTTCGATATATCAAATTATTCAGATAGATTCATAATCAATTTTTATTTGAAAATTACATACACATATCTATTTAGCTAGCTATAGTCTGGTACTTATAATTGTATATAACTTACCATTAATGCCATTACACCACACCACATTGGCCACCTCCCTTATAGTAGTTTGCCCACAACAAGGGAAAGAGGCGATGGGGGTACTGGGTTTACATAATGTCCACTGCGGTTTGCACCCCATGTTTTGTGTGGGGCCAGGCAGGCTTGGCCCACTGGACATACCCCTCACCCCCTTGGCTACTCTCCCTCAGAGTATGCATCGTGCAGGAAGGGAAAGCAGGTGAAAGGTAATGCTTCGTAGGAACAGCACCATTGAGTTACAGCAGGCACACTGCAGTTTGCCACCATTGTTGAAGAGCCAGGCAGGCCTGGCCCCACTGGACATGGAGTACTGCTCTCGGGCCAGGCAGGATTAGGTGACCCAGAGCTGAAAACATTAGCCACAGAGTAGCTGTTGCGGCGTTATGAGATGGTCAGAGTAGGTGCACCACAAAGGTGCCTCATGGAGAGAGAACGAAGATCAAATATGGAGTACTGCTCTCGGGCCAGGCAGGATTGACCCAGACTGAAAACATTAGCCACAGAGTAGCGTTGCGGCTGTATGAGATGGTCAGAGTAGGGTGACACCCCAAAGGTGCCTCATGGAGAGAGAACGAAGATAAATATGGAGTACTGCTCTCGGGCCAGGCAGGATTGACCCCCGAGCTGAAACATAGCCACCGAGTAGCTTGTGCGGCTGTATGAGATGGTCAGGTAGGTGACACCACAAAGGTGCCTCATGGAGAGAGAACGAAGATCAAATAGGGAGTACTGCTCTCGGGCCAGGCAGGGATAGACCCAGAGCTGAAAACATTAGCCACAGAGTAGCTGTGCGGCTGTATGAGATGGTCAGAGTAGGTGACACCACAAAGGGCCTCATGGAGAGAGAACGAAGATCAATATGGAGTACTGCTCGGGACAGGCAGGATAAACCCAGGCTGAAAACATTAGCCACAGAGTAGCTGTTGCGGCTGTATGAGAGGTCAGAGTAGGTGACACCACAAAGGGTGCCTCATGGAGAGAGAACGAAGATCAAATATGGAGTACTGCTCCGGGCCAGGCAGGATTGACCCAGAGCTGAAACATTAGCCACAGAGTAGCTGTTGCGGCTGTATGAGATGGTCAGAGTAAGGTGACACCACAAAGGTGCCTCAGGGAGAGAGAACGAAGATCAAATATGGAGTACTGCTCTCGGGCCAGGCAGGATAGACCCAGAGCTGAAAACATTAGCCACAGAGTAGCTGTTGCGGCTGTATGAGATGATCAGAGTAGAGTGACACCACAAGGTGCCTCATGGAGAGAGAACGAAGATCAAATATGGAGTATGCTCTCGGCAGGCAGGATATTGACCCAGAGCTGTGAAAACATTAGCCACAGAGTAGCTGTTTTGCGGCTGTATGAGATGGTCAGAGTAGGGTGACACCACAAAGGTGCCTCATGGAGAGAGAACGAAGATCAAATATGGAGTTCTGCTCTCGGGCAGGCAGGATAGACCCAGAGCTGAAACATAGCCACAGAGTAGCTGTTGCGGCTGTATGAGTGGTCAGAGTAGGTGACACCACAAAGGTGCCTCATGGAGAGAGAACGAAGATCAAATATGGAGTACTGCTCTCGGGCCAGGCAGGATTGACCCGAGCTGAAAACATTAGCCACGACGTAAGCTGTTGCGCTGTATGAGATGGTCAGAGTAGGTGACCCACCCAAAGGTGCCTCATAGGAGAGAGAACGAAGATCAAAATATGGAAGTACTGCTCTCGGGCCAGGCAGGATAGACCCAGAGCTGAAAACATTAGCCACAGAGTAGCTGTTGCGGCTGTATGAGATGGTCAGAGTAGGTGACACCAAAAGGTGCCTCATGGAGAGAGAACGAAGATCAAATATGGAGTACTGCTCTCGGGCAGGCAGGATAGACCCAGAGCTGAAAACATTAGCCACAGAGTAGCTGTTGCGGCTGTATGAGATGGTCGAGTAGGTGACACCACAAAGGTGCCTCATGGAGAGAGAACGAAGATCAAATATGGAAGTACTGCTCTCGGGCCAGGCAGGATTGACCCAGAGCTGAAAACATTAGCCACAGAGTAGCTGTGCGGCTTGTAGAGATGGTCAGAGTAGGTGACCACACAAAGGTGCCTCATGGAGAGGAACGAAGATCAAATATGGAGTACTGCTTCGGGACAGGCAGGATAAACCAGAGAGGAAACATTAGCCACAGAGTAGCGTTGCGGGGGTATGAGATGGTCAGAGTAGGTGACACCACAAAGGTTGCGTCATGAGAGAGAACGAAGATCAAATATGGAGTACTGTTCTCGGGCCAAGTAGGATCGACCCAATCTTAGAAAAATTAGCCACAGAGTAGCTGTTGTCGAGAGCATTGTTATTTCATAACCTGAAGCAGTAGAGCAAGGTTAGGACCATATATGGCCCTGCCAATAAGAAAAATTTGCCATTTGCCAGCTAAGGTGGCATCAGCTAAGCCTCTATGTGGAAAATGAGGCGGAAGGAGCAGTATGGGTGGCCATGGGCAGGAGGCTTCAGTCACGGGCATCAGCAATAGGGGTGCTGTTGAGATGTGATCCACGCCTCATTCATCTTGATGAATGTAAGGCGGTCACATTCTCAGTGGAGAGACGGGTCTCCTCTCCGTTACAACACCCCTGCTGCGCTGAAGGTCCTCTCCGAACGAAACACTGGATGACGGGCATATGAAAGGACCCGATGGCATACGTGCCAACTCGGGCCAGATATCAAGCCTCGCCACCCAGTAGTCCAGTGGATCCTTCAGTCTGATGATGTGCTACACCGGCCTCTGGATGATTTGTAGTCGGTGACCTGGCGACTGAGGTTTGCTGTGGGAGTTGCCAGTGGATGGGCCTGGCAACTGTGGCTGGAAGAACAGCCTGGTGGCCCGAAGGCCGCCCAGTACGCTGCTCCTCCTGTCAGGCACAGGGGGACGTGAGCCCTGTTGATCCCCAACATCAGGTGCTGTAGGCTGCCAGCACCTGGGAAGGCAGAAACGAGGCAACGTAGCAGTGTTGCCTAGTGCTGCATTCTACCTTCCCTCTGAGATGCGGGGATAAACTCCGACACTTTACCATTATAGCGGGGATCTATAAGGGTGGCCACCCAGTATGCTCCTCTCTGATGGCCTTAATCCTGGGGTCCTTGCGAAGGCATTGCAGCATGAAGAAGCCCATGCGCCGCAAACTGCCTGCCGCAGAGGACCCATGTCCTCGATGTCACTGAGGACAGTAGTGTCGGCTCAACCTCTCCCCAACCACGATACATGTGGGTACTTGGGAGGGTTGAGATGTCCCCCAGAGGAATGCCCCATTTCCCCTTGGTCCAGGTCACTAAATCCCCCTCCTCATCATGGACGGCTGCTTGCACCGTGATGTTCGGGTCTCGGAAAGCATCACGGGTGTCGGCGTCCTCCTCTTCCAGTGCCTGCGTGCTGACAGCGAGTGCCCTGTCGAGTATGCGCGCAGAGTGGTGCTCAAGGAGGAACACCAGTGGGATAGGTATCGCAATGGTGGATCATTGCGGCTTACCATCCTGGTGGCCTCCTCAAATGGCGCGAGAGCACACGGCAGGCACTCTATAAGCAGCCACTGCTGGGTAACAGCAAACCCAGGTCCCCAGAGCCTGATCTTGCTGTACTCGTACAAGTAGTCTATGATGGCTCGCCTCTGCTGGAGCAGCCTCAGCAGCAGCATCAGAAGATAGAGTTCCAGCGGGTGGGGGGTGTCACAAATCAGCGGTTTTGCGGCAGACCTTCTGCTGCTGAAACTCGGCAGACGAGCTGTGGCCGTGTGTATGACCGCCTGAAGTGACTGGACACCCTCCTAGCCATCCTCAGTACCTCCTGGGACCAGGTACGGTCTTGGTGAGGAACCGCTGGAGACCAGGTGAGGAACGGTGTGCCAGGCAAGGAACATGTTGTGACTATGCCCATGCGAAGGGCAGACAGTGTATTGGTGGCATTGTCCACACACGACCTTGCCTATTGAGAGGTGGTTGTGGGGGCAGCCACCTCTCAATGCCCTTGCAGTGCTGCCAGCAACTCGGCCCGGTGTGGCTCCTATCACCGAGGCACACAAGCTGCAACAATGATGGCACCGTCTCGCCTGGCACAAGCATAGGCTCTGGGGGCACCGGAGCTGTCCGGGAAAGAGGGCTCACCGGATGAGAGGGGGGGGTGGAGACTGGCGTATCACCAATGCGTGGTGGTACCACCATCTCCCCACTTGCGCTCCGTGCCGCGTCTCTGCCGGCTACCAGAGTGACCCATTGGGCGGTAATGACACATACCGCCCCTGGCCGTGCTTGCTGGACCACGCGTCCATAGTAAGTGGACACACTTGCCCACACTGTGGTCCAGCGAAGCAGAATATACCCTGCAGATGGTCGTGCGGGGCTGGTACTGCCTTCTGGGCAAAAGTACCTACGGCCAGGGACCTGCCACTGTGGTGTGCCAATGGCCACAACTCCCTGAACGCTGCACTGTCTACCAGCTGGAAAGGTAGCAGCTGCACCGCCAGAGTTTGGCTAAGCGGCAGTGAGACGCTGGGCTTGGGGTGGACTGGGGGACAGTTTCGCCTCCGCTCCAACAACTGGGGAAGAGAGGCCTGCCTTTAGCTGACGCTCCAGCAGCAGTGTCAAGAGGCCTCTTAACACCACGTGCTGGGGCCAAAGGCTGCCTCTCCTCCCTAACTTCCACCGAGGAAGCAGCTGATGGGGCCGGAGGGGGAGGAGGAGGAACGGTGGCTACCTGGCACGAGGTAGGGAACGTGTGGGTGCCTGCACGTTCCCTGTCCGCTGCTCCCACCGGGCAAAGTGGTGCAGAATCATATGCCTCCTCATAGAGGAGGTGCCCAAAATGTGATGTGGTCTTCCACAGCTAACACGTTGCAGGCACAACTTGCACACTGCAACTGTGTTGTCACCTGGAGCCAGTGGAAGAACTCCCACACCGCTGAGCCACCGACACGACTCGGAGCAGAGGTCACCTGCTGCTGTGGGGCACTGGCACAAGATCTCATTGGTGCCGTACCTCCACGTGCACCACTAGGTGCACTGCCTCTGCCCGGCCCCTGCCCCAGTCTGCCTCTGGGTTCAGGATCGTGCTCATGCTCTGAGGGACATCCCTCAGAGACACTATCCTCCTCCTCTCTCACAGAGGGCACCCATGGACGATCGGTGACCTCATGTCCACTTCCACCTCCTCAATACGGAGGCTGCATCACTAACGCAGCAGCATCTGGAACCTCACCCCCTGCATTAGTTCCCTGGCTGCTCACAGACTGCTGCGTGAAATCGTCAGCCTCCTGTCCCCCTGTGCACTGAGCACTTTCCTCCGCTCGGGCGACAGGAAAGATTGTGCATCAGTGCACAGCTCCTCCTCAAGCACACTAGCCACACATAGTGTGCGAAAACATATCCTGAGACTCTCCTCCGGATCCCCGAAGGTACGGGCCATGTGGGCAACGAATCTGATAGAGCGGATCGGTTCCATGCCCACAGTAGGAGCCTCAGGTGAGGAAGGAGCAGGCACAATATCTACAGTAGCAGCTCGGCTGCTTGGCTGTGCCTGTGAGGAGGTGGATGAGGAAGGCTGGGTAATCACTCTACTATCGCCTTCCTTGATCAGAAGGGATAGCCCTAGCCCGGCTACCCTAAAAATATCGGGCACGGTAACCCGGCTGCCTGCGAAGGGCCAGGTAGTTCCTGGCAGAGCTTCAGAGGCTCTCCTCTGCCTCTCCCTCTCCCCAGTGCAGAAGCACCCCTGCTCCTGGGTCTCCTCTTGCCCTGCCAGGCATTTCCCTCTCCCAAATATTCCCCCAAAAAATTAATATATGATATATATATACACAAACACACCACACACACCAAACACAAAGACAAAGCAAACAAAAACAACACAGAAGCAAACAAATAAACACAAAGCTTTTTTTTTTTTTTTTTTTTACACTAAAAGCA
Source organism: Hymenochirus boettgeri (assembly GCA_019447015.1). Classification (NCBI taxonomy): domain Eukaryota; kingdom Metazoa; phylum Chordata; class Amphibia; order Anura; family Pipidae; genus Hymenochirus; species Hymenochirus boettgeri. The sequence goes on from CM033469.1 coordinate 75,936,403, forward strand.
CAAATAGGACACAGACACAACTGAAGCAACAGCAGATCAGACAGAAAAGCTGCTGATTGCTGCTAAAGGCAGCACTGTCAGCTACACAAAACACACAGACACTGACACACAGTACAGAAAGACAAACAAAAAACAGGACCCTAGACCTCTAAAAGGTCTAACACAAAATTTGTCCAAAGGACTTACAGGGGGTTAGTCCTTAAAAGGACTTTTGGGTCTCACAAAGTTAGCCTTAAAAGGACTGTTGGGTCTCAAGATGTGTGAATACGGGGTGGGTAACAACAAGTGCTAAACCACACACTGAAATCCACACACAGAAAGCTCAAAAAGCTCAAAAAGCGCAAAAATCTCTCTCCAAACTCCTACACTGTCAGGTCTCCAATAAACACACTCCAACACACTGACAAAATGTCCGCCGGTGAAGCAGCCTTTTATACCCAGGGGGCTGGCAATAATCATGTTAGCTGCCATTGGCTAATTTGGGTCATGTGGCTTGCTCCGTCTTGAAAATAAGCCCCAAAAATTCGAATTTACAAGAATGTCTCGTTTTTCCGAAAATTCTCGTAATTACGGGAATCCTCGTAATTACGAGGATCTTCGGGTTTTCCGGGCCCCGGAAGATCGCGGATTCTCGTAATTACGGAGATACTCGTATTTTCGAAAATTTTCGTAAAAAAAAAAAATCCGCGGTTCGGAAGTTCGGAAGGCGGAAAATCCGGAAAATCCGGAATAATCCGCCGTTCGCGGACGTGATAAATCCGCGGCGGATCCAGGTTCGGGTCCGCGAACCGGCCATCTCTAGTCAGTAGTATTACTATCTTATCAATACAATAGGCAGATACAAACCATATAAAAAATTTAGTAAAAAGACTTACGTGCTCCAAGGATGCAAGTCAAAACACAGCTTTATTCTTCCATAGACAAAAATAATACTTTCGATGAAAACATTACATAAAATATCTAAGATAAAGTGCAATGTGCATATTGCATATAGCTTTCTCAAGGGTATCATACCCTTGAGAAAGCTATAACAGAGAAAGCTATAACAGAGATAGCGAAACGCATTGGGACAAGCATAAGATAGTACAGCAGCACCCTCAATGCCATGTGATAAGATCCTACATCCTAGAAGGTTATATAACTATAGCAAAATAGGAGAAGGAATTAAAGAGGATTCCCCTACTTTTTAGCCCATACCTTTTTAACATAAAGTTTGCAATATGCACATTGCACTTTATCATAGATATTTTATGTAATGTCTTCATCGAAAGTATTATTTTTGTCTATGGAAGAATAAAGCTGTGTTTTGACTTGCATCCTTGGAGCATGTAAGTCTTTTTACTACATTTTTTATATGGTTTGTATCTAACTATTGTATTGATAAGATAGTAATACTACTGACTTGGTTTTATCTATTTTTTGGGTGAGAGGAGGACAGCGCAGCTACCAGCTTTAACCTTTCAAGTTCTATGTGATACAGTGGATTTGGGTAGTCTAGCAGCAGACCGACAATCACCAAAATTTTCTAATCACACCATAAGCGCAAATGACACTTTATAGTCAAATTAAGTTTATTGAATAATCCTGTTTTTTTAAATAAAATGTAAGATATGGTTTAGGCACAATGCACGCAGTGGAACAGCTGGGCAAAGTCAGAGCTGGCACACCACCAACCCGGACAAAACAAGAAACACAATAATAACAGAGGATAGAGGCATGTGCAGTGCATGCCTTGCCCAGAAATAAAGCCAAGGGTGCACACTTAATGGTGAATGCTGAGATACCTTTTTTGAACACAATTGAGGAAAACGCTTTGTCAGGTGTTTTGGCAGTGGGAGCATTAGTTACTGTTTAAGGAAGAATGGGACAATGTATTAAAATCTTAAAAGAGAACTAAAGTGTAAAAAAACATGAATTTCGGGTGATCTCACATGTAATAGATACCTGGACTTCTATACAGTATTTTATATATTTCAGTTCTGTTTTCTAATTACATGGGGAAACCCCTAAAGGTAATAGTGAGTAAGAGAAAATATAAAATTGGAAATCTGTAAGAGTATAGGGAGTCATCAGAAGAATAGTTTGAGAGGACATAAATATAATGTGGGATGAGATATAAAATTCTTTCAAAATGAAAGGGAATAATTTAAAATGTATGCTCATTTAGATGAAATTGAGATTCGATCTGTTATGTATAATAGATATTTAAGAAAAAATTAATAGGTTTATAGAATGGCAGACCATTTAATAGAACATATAATTAAAGGATAATAGAAGAGAGATAGATCAAATAAAAAATTAGATTTAGAGAGCTGACAGACATAGGGCTAATCTGTTATACAGTAAAATGTTGCTCTCTCCCCCACTCTGCCTCTCAAAAGTTTCTGCCTCCTCTTCAACCTCTCTAAGCTCCTATTCAAGCTTTTACATGTTCAGAGATGGCAGCTAGGGGAATAACATTCAGCCATTGGCTTTTTCAGATTAGTCTAACGTCTCTCAGCTTTTTAACTATTGCAGTTTTTGGGTTGGGGGTCATTTAGCTATTTACAATATTACATTTCAAGGAGGTGAATTTCAACTTTTTTGAAGTATTTGCAGATAAAATTTCAAGACAGTAAACATTTAAGTACTTTCAACTAGAGATAATTAAAATCGATGGAAAGCTACATTTCTAGATTCATACATTTAAAAAAAAATCTAAATACCAAAAATTGCACCTGGGATGGAAGATAGTATAGGGTACTAATGACCAAAACATAATAATAAAATGCTTAACAGATGCTGTCTAGGTTGGGGAACAATATTTATGTGATTCCACTGAGGGGGGTCTGTATAGCTCCCAAAAACCTCTGCACATTGGAATAAGGTTGCCAACAAACTTTATTATAGCAATTAAAAACAATAAAAAGCACTAAAAATCAACAACAACTATTAGCAGTTGTTAAAGTTGCACCTCTCTGCTATGATGCAGCTTCTTTAAATCCTGGTGGTCTTGTGGTGAGGTATAATCCACTTGGTAATGGCTTGTGAGTTAGTTCCTAGGAAGGGGGACCGGGGAGGGGGGTCCCTGATTCGAGCTGCGGGACCCCTTAAGCCCCAAAGGCCCTTCTCAGGGCCGCAAGGGCCCTTCCACGGGCTGCAATGGCACTTATAAGTGCTGGGGAAGAGGGGTCCCGGTTCAAGCTAAAGGACCCCTTAAGCCCTTCTTAGGGCCGCAATGGCACTTATAAATGCCGGGGCCCCAAAGGGCCCTTGCCAGGGCACCAAGGTCCCTTCTGAGTGCCACAATCACACTTATAAGGGCCAGGGAAGGGGGGTCCAGGTTCGAGTTGTGGGACCCCCTAAGCCCCAAATGACACTTCTCAGTCCCTCAACCCCCCAGCAGGCCCCTCCCTTCCCCTCCCCACATGCGTACGGGGCAGGGGGCTGGGAAGCGCTGCTGGGAAGGGGTTGTGCGGTGGTCCCCTGACGTAGGTGGCAAGGGCGTGGTGAGCATACGCCCCTGCCCTCATCACAGGGATGGTTAGGGCCAGGTGGCCGTACACCCAGCCCGCCCCCTCTGGCAGCGGATGCGACCACCCGCGGCCCGATCCTTTCTGAGCAGCCCCTCCCAGCCCCCTACTCCATACATTGGGAGCTCTCTTCGCCGCGATACTGTACTTAGTGCATTTGGCTAAGTACAGTATCGCAGCAAAGAGAGCTCAAATTACCGCCGCACATCGCAGAGGTAATACCAAATGCCACAATGGAAGTTGTCTTTATAAATATGGTGGTAATAATCATTTTACTGCATTGGTGTGCAGCGGTAATATTTAGATGGTAATCACAGCCGTTTATAAATATGCCCCAAAGTTTTCCATGAATTTCCCTATAGTACTGTTATGCCCAGAGTCCCCGAGTATACCTTCAGCGCCTATACCCCAATCTACAGCCGCTATCTTCACCTATAGACAATCCCCCGATCGTCAGGAGACTTGTCGCGCCTTGCAGCACATGGTTACCCCCAGGTCTTAGAGTGCAAGGTATAGACGCTGAGGCCGGGTATACTCTGGAAAACCAGACACCAATGGAGCTGAACAAGAACTGGAAGACAAAGAAAATGACAAATGCAAGAATAACAGCGAACAATGAGAAGAACAATGACAATAAGACAAGAACAAGAACAAGACTTGGCTATCAGGACCAGATATGGCTACTAGAACCAAAACCAGGGACCACTAGCTTGGCTATACCAAAACTATAACAGGCAAGGGCTAATTGACTGGGCAAGTTTTAAATAAGGCAGAGGAACCAATGGGGAATGGAGAGACTCGAGTCTGATGCAAGGATTGGCTAACAGGGTAAGTTTGAATTGGAATCTTCTCGGCCCAATCAGCATTTGTGGGAGCGGAGAAGAAGTGTGGAAGAGGCACCAGAAGTCAGATGGGCCACCACATGAGAAGAGGAGACCAAGCGCATACCTGAAGACAACGGGCGCGGAGTGATGACGTCACCCGCGAAGCTGAGCCTGACATTACCTCCCCTCTCACTTGGGGCCGCTGGTCCCTTTAAGGCAGGTTTCTACATATTTTCCTTGTGAAACTGGTCAATCAGTTCCTGAGCATGGACCTGATGATGAGGAACACCTTATCTTTCCGTAAAGAACCGTAACCTCTTCAATCAATAAGATACTGTAAAGATTTTTGATGCCAATGTGAGTCCAAGATTTTGTCAACCTCAAATTCTGTTTCTCCCTGGACTTCGACTGGAGGAGGAGGTTCAGATATAGTAAGAGCAGAGGCAGCTGATTTTAGTAATGAAACATAAAATGAGTTTGTACTTTTGTTGGATGGAGGTAAGGCCACTTTGTAGTTTACTCTATTGATTTTCTGAAGAATAGGATATGGACCGATGAACTTAGGACCCAACTTAGAACAGGGTTCATGAAGAGAGAGGTTACGAGTGGAGACCCATACAAGATCACCAGAAGAGAAGTCCGGTTCCTTAGACTGATGTTTATCTGCAAACTCTTTTTGAGGAGTTGTGGCCTTTTTAAGATTTAGTTGTACCTGGTGCCAGATAGATGACATGTGTTGAAACCAGTTTTCTAAGAGAGGAAAGTTGGAAGTGGATCTGGTTAATGAAGATGCTTTAGGATGATGGCTGTAAATGCAGAAAAATGGAGATGTACCTATAGAAGAATGAATAGTATTGTTATAGGAAAATTCGGCAAATGGTAAAAATTCCGCCCACGACTCCTGGCAATCTGAGACAAAACAACAAAGATATTGTTCTAGCGATTGGTTAGTTTGTCTGTCTGGCCATTAGACTGGGGATGGAAAGAAGAAGAAAAAGAGAGAGAGATACCCAGCTGAGTACAAAAGGAGCGCCAAAATTGGGCTACAAATTGGACCCCCCTATATGACACTATGTTCTCGGGAACCCCATGGAGCTGAAAAAATGCTTAACAAATAACAGGGATAAATCTTTGGCAGATGGAAGTTTGCTGAGTGGTATAAAGTGAACCATTTTATTAAAACAGTCGACTATCACCCAAATAACTGTTGCCCCTAGGGAAACAGGCAGGTCGACAATGAAATCCATTGAACTGTGCAACCATGGAGAAGTGGGCACAGACAGAGGCATAAGAGTACCATGAGGGATGTTTCTGGGCATCTTACTGCAGGCACAAACTATGCAGGATTTAACATAAGCTTTGGTGTCTCTGGATATAGAGAGCCACCAGACATGATGGGACAGGAGTTCTAAGGTCTTTTTCTCCCCTGGGTGACCTGCCAGCTTACAATCATGAAATGGATCACCTGTAAACGAAGACTGAGAGGAACAAACAACAGGTTAGTAGGTTTACCAGGAGGAACGTCAGACTGAAAAGAGTTAAAAAGATCAGAAAAATCAGGCAACAACTGAGATGTAGACAAAGCATTCAAGAAACAGTGAGAAGGAAAAATAGGTTAAGGCAAGGTTTCAGAATCAGAAAGGGAATCAGAAAAATTGCATGAGAGTGCATCAGCCTTCACATTTTTGGCTGTTTTGTTGTGTTTGCAAAGTTGCCAAAAAATAAATTTCCAATTGTATTTTGTATAGTTTCTTCCACAATGAACTTGAAAATAAAGAAGAAAACACCAATTTCTATTTTTGTGTAACATTACGGATCATGAAGACAGAGAGTTATTTCAATCTGTTTTTCCCAGATCCCTTTTGCTGAAAAGCCTTGTAAAGCAGGGTGTATACGTTATAGCCGGTAACAGAAGGGTGTATCTCACAATAAACAATGTTGCCACTAAGATTGTTTGCGTAAATGCTGGGAAAATGAGCAGACCTTGAGATGAACCTGTCTGTTTCCTAAAAGTTAAATGTGTCGCTTAATAATTATTCCTCTACTCAAAAGCAAGTTTTGTATTGATTCGTTCTTAAGGAAAAAGAGTATAGATTAGAATGAGCCACGATAATACAATGTTTGGATTTAAAGAGGTGAAAGTATCACGGCAATGCATTAAACACATATTGATATCACATCAATGTGTTTTGAGGCTAGCATATCAAGTAAAATACAAACGAGTTTTGTTACAATAAAAATAACATATTTATACTAGCTCCTTGAATTTCCCATTGGAGCTTACATTAACCCAGTTACCTTGATTGAATCTAATATATTGCAGACTAGTAATTTAAGCAGAATTTTCTATCAAATAAAAAGTCCTCATTAACCAGATCATTTTTTGCAGTGCCTTTTTTATTGCAGTTTCTTGTGGCTTTATGTGATTCAAAGTCTTTCTACATGTCAGTGTCAAACTAGCACTACCTTTTGACAAACATGGCAGTAGTAGTGGAGGTGTGAGTGACTGTTCTGGTTACCATTGCTAGCCTAGTATGGATGTACATCATAGGGCAACATGGCACATGAAATTTCTGTACCTGCCATAAATATGGTGTCTGATATTTAGATTTTTGAAAAGGAGAAGCAAGAGCTGCCTATCTCATTTCCTCGTAAGGCTTAATCTCCCAGAATATAGCATTATTTTTTCCTACTCATAGGGAAGATAACCGAAAGACTAGAATTTTGAATGTTGTCATCACAGAAACACAATCTGGGTGATTCTACTGGCTGCCTTTTTTTATATAATTAAATGCATCATGAGCTTTTATGTAATAGGTTGTCTTTCATTTTAATGACCCTTGTGTTTAAATATCATATGTCACAATTTAAAAAGTATTCTGTGGTTTCTTATACTTATATACATATAAAATACACTAAACATTAAGCTTAGGGCGCAGGTGTAAGTACATTATTAATTAATTAATTAATTAGAGATGTCGGAAACTGACGGATTTCGTTCTGTTTTCGGATCCCGGGAAAATCCCGAAGATCCGAAAACAGAACTTAAAATCGTGACTTCAGATCGAGTTTTCGATTTTTATCGAACGTTCAAGCTATTTTCTAAAATTCTCGGAAATAGCCACGAACGTTCGATAATCCTCAAAAATATGACCGGAAACTATTTTCACATTTCCGATAGTGTTTTTGGGGATAATCGAATGTTCAAGGCTATTTTCAAGAGTTTTCAAAAATAGCTTGATTGTTCGATAAAAAACTTGCTCCGAAGTCCCAAAAACCGAACAAAGCCGTCCGGTTTCAGATGGAACATTCAGATTTCAGAACCGAGGGGTTCAGTGTCGGACCCAGATCCCATCTCTAATTCAAATTAGAAATAAAATTTATTTTTCCCCCATACCTTATGTCTCACCCCCATTTCTTCCAGACTGTAAGCTCTTTAAACAGGGTCCTCTTTCCTATCACGGTATTGCTGTAAGTAAATCATCACTCTGTTTACTTATATTATGTATTACCTTTGTATGTAATATGTATGACTTTGTATAATATGTATTGCCCTGTATGTATGTAAAGCACCACCGAAGATGTCGGCTCTATATAAATCCATAATAATACAGCAGAACTTCCAAGTTATGTATCGCTTAGTAGTCTGAGTTGCAGCTTCAATCTTTCAGCCTGAAAAAATATGCAGGATTAGGCAAAACTTACCAACATGTTCGATCAATTCAGGGCAATATTTTGTCCCGTCCACTGAAATACTGTATCCAGTCTACTGTATGTGTACCCACCTTACACAATCTAAAGATTACTAGCAGCAAAAGTTATTTCACATAATTGACTGCAAATGTTAAGTGAAAAAATAGTGTTGTCCATGTCCTCATTAAATTCAGAATCACCAGACCTTCAGTTATATTCATTTTGTTTCCTGTTTGGCCATTATTTTTCCTAGCTCCATCTATGTATCTTGCTTTGTAAACATGTATACATTCCACTTTCAAAATCTTAAAAGGTACACACCCTTTTAAATGCATAGTTACATAGGGCCCTATTTATAAAAAATCGTTATCGTTATCGTAAAATACCGATCGTTATCGTAAAATAACGACCGGGGTTTTACCGAAAACGACCGTTATTTACCGATAACGACCGTTATTTACCGTTATCGGTAAATAACGACCGTTATCGGTAAATAACGGTCGTTATCGGTAAATAACGACCGGTATTTACCGATAACGACCGGTATTTAACGATATCGGTAAATAACGGTCGTTATCGGTAAATAACGGTCGTTATCGGTAAATAACGGTTGTTATCGGTAAAAACCCGGTCGTTATTTTACGATAACGATCGGTATTTTACTATAACGATACCGATCTTTTATAAATAGGGCCCATACTGTACAAATTACAACTATCGAGAATTTAACATAGCGATAGCTTTTTAAAGAAAAGAGGGAAGGGTAAAACAAGTGGAAAAATTGAACATGTATATGAAGGTTGGAGACTGGAAACTGGGAGTCATCTATAATTAAAGGGTCATTATAACCCTAGAACATTTTTTCGGAATGTACACATTCTAGCATTTTCATAGGACAAGCTTTGGCAAAAGTAAATACAGAGACCTCTCAGAATTCACCCTTGTCCATACCTATACCAATGCTTCTCAGACTATTTCAGATCTTGGCAGTGCAATTTTCTGTTGCAGCATGCAGTAAATTAAATTGTATTCGTTATAATGCAATTTTAATTTAATTAATAGTTACGCCATATTGAAGATATCTTGCAATCTAGATTAGAAAACACTGGTTTAGATATCCTGGAGGCATATTTAAATAGTGACTAACAAGACCTGACTTTGAAACACATCTGACTTGGACCAAGTAAAGTCACAATATTGGCATTTGCCCCAGGAAGAAACTTTATAATTCCTTATTCACATCTTTTACATTTTATGCAGTGAAAAGGAAGAAATTGGTGTTTAACAATGTAGAGTGCCGGTATTGAACATATTAGGAACAGATAAATATTTGGCTCGCTTGTACGTTTTAAGGATGTTGTCTATTAATTTCCAAAGATAAGTCTGGCAAGTTTATCACATTTTCTTTAAAAATCCATACAGATTTAGGGTTGAGTTTTGAATTTAATTGAAGTAACCTTTTGTCCAATCTTGTTTTAATGAAGTGAAATGCAGTAAAACTCCATGGGGGCTATTAATCTGAAACACTCTATTAAAACAAGAAGAGAAAGATTTTTTTAATAAACAGCGTGAACTAATACCCATGTGGAAAGGTAATTGAAAGAGAGTACGTGTCTGGGCAAGGCTGTTTATTAAATCTCCATCACACACACATAAACCTAAAACCCCACTTTTCAGATGGAGCCCGCCATGTGATTTATACAGTAGAATCTGCTCTGTCTAACCTTTAAAAAACTATATTTATTAATGTTGCAGAATCCTGTGACCAAGCAATAAAATAACCAAGCAATTACTTATAATAATTTATATAGTGTAATATACCCTTCTTATTCTAGGCATAAATAAGTACCATAATAAAAAATGAGCTACTAAAAGAACTTAAGATTTTACCAATTTTGTTTAGTGTATTGGTGCGGCAGGACACATAAATAAAATAACATTATTAGATGTTTAAAAGAAATTAACGGTGTTCAGTAATTTTTAAGAACGTGTTCTGTTAAAGTTGAAAGTTTTAGCTCCAGAAAAGATTGAAATGAAAACCCTGAAACAGCTGTAACAAAATCAGAATTTCAGAGCACCTCATATTATTATTATTATTGAAGTGCACTGCATGAATTAATTTAATAACTGGCCATATAAAGCCATGTTCATGGAATGCATTAAAATAATAAATCCAAGATGGTTAAAACAGAACAAAAAATTGTGTGTGACAATGGTATTGCAAAGAATACTATTTTAGAATTATTTGTGAATGCTTTGTTTTATTATAAATGAAAACATCTACTATCAGCCAATGACAGTCTGTCCAGATATGCTCCAATTTGTAGATAAACAATAAAAGCAAAGCAATCAAAGCTTACAAACTCCTGCTCTATAAAAGTAATTTCCACAGTGAGTATAATATTAGTAGAAAAGTGTACCATAGATAAAAGCAGAGAAAGAAAAAAACCTTTTGAACAAAAATCCTATACTTTTGAATTTTAAAACGTGCAAGGGACACATTCTGAAAGGGGATTAAATCAATGGAAACCAAGTCACTGACATAAAAAGTGTTACTTGTTTGGGGACAGGTGTGAAACTGATCACTGTGACAAAGACCACACAGCAGCACAAGTGGAAACTTATCATCCTTATGCTTATTATCTTGTTACCAGTATTAGCATGAACAGGACTCCAGAAAGGAACAAGAATTTATAATATACCTCATTAAATATTTTTAATGAGGTATGCATCTGCAACAAATTATAGCATGTAATGTAACAATTTGAGATACTTTATAAAACACATACCTAATACCTTTATATGGTCATGAAACTAAAATTAAGGGGAACATTATGCAGGAAGCAAAAATCTAGGGACAAAGAAAATATAAAAATGGTATACTTTTACATTGGCGTGGCCATTTAAAAAGGGTGTGTGTGGCTAAAATGCTAGTATGAAGTGCTTACTGATGTCCATGAAAATCTTTTCAGGAATCCCTCCCTTGAAAAACCCCTGAGTGTACCTGGATTTGCATAAATTAAGCCTTTTCTGCATTCATCATCCATTTTGTTTTGTTAGGGAATGTCTCACATGAAACCATGCAGGTTCATGTTTCCAGATATTTTACTATTTCAGATAAAAATTCACAAAACCAAAATTTTGCCTCTTACCCACATCAATGAGAGGCGAGATTTTACATTTCATCTGAATAGTCAAACAAATGAAGAACCACCAAATAACCTGTATTTTTAAGTTAAGGGGCAAGTGATAACATCCTGTACCATGTTGGAATTTTTTTTAACTAAAAATAATTGTGTACCTCGCGAGATTTTATCCTGTCTGATAAAGAAGCATAAAGTGCATTAAAAGATTGAATTTTCAATTGACATCAATTACCCATAACAATGTTTTGCTTTAATTCCAAAATGTCTTTGATCAATATTACATTCCTGTTGCAAACATATTGTCACTTTACAGTAGGACTTTCGAACAAGAGATTTTTATTTTAAGGTACCCAGAGTTCAGCACAGAAACTACTCACATTTGTACTTTCATTGGGTTCAGTGCACAACTTCATAATTAATAGATTTAATTACCAGCAACACTTCATCAATTACAGATCAGTGTAAGTATGTCCTTGCTCATTTACAAGATAATTAATATTAATGCTTCTCCCAAACAAGAGCACCTTGCATCCCTTTTGTATGGTGACGATGAGTTTAAAGGATAAGTAAACCCATTATACAGTTTATATTATCTAGACTGCCTAGCATGCTCATTTAGTTGATTTTTGAAAGTATGTTTTATTTCTTTTATGTATTTTTAGTTTATTCTACATTACATTTTCAAAAGCATAAGAACAATGGTTGGCATCACAGTTGACAGCTGTTTAAATAATTGATATGTGCTAAATCCTCAAGACTCCTGTCTAATTAGCTTTAAATGTTAAGCTTTCCTGCATATTTCTTGTATTTATATTTTATAACCCAGTTAAAGGAATACAGTAGGTGCAATTTTCATATGGTTTTATATTGCAGCAATGATAGAAATAATGGCAGTGCTTTCGTTTTTCTTATTCCAGTTAATCCAAATAAATTGGTCAGAATGAAAATATCAAGATTTTAGATACAAATAACAATATTTTAAATACAAATAATACTTTAGATACAAATAACAATATTTTAAATACAAATAACAATATTTTAGATACAAATAACAATATTTTAAATACAAATAATATTTTAGATACAAATATCAATATTTTAGAAACTTCCCATCAAACATGGCTAGAAAAGCGATTGAAACCTCTGGCTTCTGTTCCTAAAAAATAATTCCTTCAAATCCAGACATCTGGATTTCACATATGCTCAGTTTTACCTTAAAGAACCTAAAAACTGTGCTGCACGAGTTTTGCAAAGAACATAACAATTTTATAAATCTTAATAAAACAAATAGTAAATAACAAATCAACCGTTTTATTCGCATGCTACATATTTATATGTAGCATGTATGTATATTATATTTATAGCTGTGTTGGATAGTTACTACTATGGACAATTTATTTTTCATTGAAGTAGCATTAAAAATCTATAGCAATTCTATTTAGTGATTATACAGCTCTACTGTTATATGCTTGAATGAAAGCACACAAGAATATATTAAACAAGGGCTAGCCATCAAAACATTAAAAGAAAATGAAAACTCTACTATACAGACAAATAGTAGCAGACCCATGGATAGACCTATTCGAATTATATAGGAAAACCTGGTAATAAGCTGATCCACCATATTTGTACAGTGGTGCAATGTTGAATATCCCAGAACAATATAGGATCGATGTGTGGTGGGTGTTTTTTTAATAGGAAGCTATCCCACCAACTGAAAGGCCTTTTGACAAACTTTGCACCCTTAGTTGACTAACTATACAGTGTTATAATAATTTGGTGACCACTATTCAGAGTGTTTGGAGACAGCAATGTTATCCCATTTGTCTGTTACCAATTGTGTAGCTTTTAACTTCGATGGGGAGGTGGTCCTTAAGGCATGCTTTGTCACAAATCAGTACAAGTGAGCCAAGTAATAGACATTAGTCTTATGATTTTTAATCATTGTATGTTATATTACTTTATTAATAAAGCTTCGTGTGGCTTAAACCTGTTCTCAAAATAAAGAGACATAACTGTATTGCTTTATATGAAGAAACTGGCTTATTACTGTTTATACCATGATTTAGCTTATACAGAGTGGCACAAATGTGTACAATAGAAATTAAAGGCATTTTCAACAAATAGTGAGCATGGAATAGGCCCCATTATGTATGTACCAATTGACTAGAAAATATATTTAACTATTTGCCAGTGCAGGGCACTTGTTTTTTTTTTTTAATCCCTTCCAATTGGAGGAACTTTATTTAAAAACAAAACATTTAGTTAAAATTTTCTTATACATTTATAGTTTATACAAGTATATTAAAAGGATTACAAAAAAAGAGAAAGAAATTTGGTATTTACTCTTTGGTTTTGTAGATCTGTATAGGTTCTTGTTCCAAGAGATAACTTGGTTTTAACTAAATAATAACTTTTAATCCAATTTAACCCGTTTTCCTGGACCATAACTACAATACTCTCCCCTTGGCCACTCCTCAGGATATAATCAATGTCACCTTGATTAGTATAAATCTTATCTAGAGATGAAATAAGAACAAAAAAAAGCATAGTACTATGTAAACTATATCATTGGATCAAGAGCTTTTCAGTCACATGTTTTGGAGGAGGTTTACCATCTTGATCATATCTTAATGTACTTAAGGGGGTATCCCCTGTATTTATAAAGTATTTGTTTGTATGGTAATACTTTGTTGACTTCCTTCCAGTATCCCTGGATCTTGGGGCACGACCATATAAAATGGTAGAAGTTACCTGGTGTTATCTGGCATTTAGGGCATAGGGGGTTGTAATTTGGTTTGTACTTAGATATGCGGATTGGGGTAAATATCCTCTTTGTAACATATACATTTGTGATAGCCTATCTGAAGCTTTTCCCACTCCTCTTTTTCCATGGGGCCTATGTCTGTTTCCCAGGTCCTCTTTTTTGCTTCTGTATTGTCATACCCATGTATATTTTGAAACACTTTGTATATGTCCGAGGTTAACTTGGCTGAAGTCTTATGGCTCAGTACATCTCCAAGTAGACAGTTCGGTAACTGTGGAGATAGTGATTGAAATTGCGTTGTGAAAGCATGTCTGACCTGGAAATATCTAAATAACATTTTGTTTGGTAGGTGATACTCCTGTTGGAGTTGTTCAAACGTTTTGAGGGTATCATTTTGCTGTAGGTGGGAAACTTGCAATATCCCATACCTAAACCGCAGGGTTGATTCAGGTATAGTAAGGAATTCTGGTAGGAGTTTGTTGTTCCATAAGGGGGATTATTTATATACAGAGGGAATATTTAACTTGTTTAAGGCATTGTCCCACAGTTTAATTGCCCGTGTAAGCATTGGATGTGGTTGACTGGAGACACCTGTACCTCCCAGGCCCCTAGATACCAGATACAGGGGGTCTGGGTATTTAGTGGCATCTGGGAAACCCAACATCTCAAACATCCCAAACATCCTAATCGTTTCTGATTGAGACCAGTGGTGAATGTGGGACAGTTGTGCTGCTAGGTAGTACAAATTGTAATTTGGGAGTGCCAGGTCCCCCCATGTCAACAGGGCGTTGTAGCACTGACCATCCTATTTTATGCCTGTCTGAACCCCAAACAAAGGATTTCATTATAGATTCTAGTATATATTTGAGAGGGATATAGGCGGGTGCATGCCAAAATATATACATCGCTTTGGGGAGCAGGATCATTTTGATAAGTCTACCTGTGACTCCTAGGGGAAATTTACTCCATACCTGAGTTTAAGCCTTAGGGTTCCGTCCAGTGTTGGGGGATAGTTGTCCATCGGTAGAATTTGTGATTTTGTCCAATTTATTCTTAGCTCGGAGTATTCACCATATTCATTTATCAGGGTGAGGGCTCTATGTAGGGAGCTGTTTCGGTCTGCTATCTGTAGAATCATATCCTCGGCATATAGCCTGACCACCTCTATTTGTGCCCAACATTTGAGTACCTCTACTTACGACAAAGGAGTCTGAGGTCCATCCATTGGTGATAATCTTGGCTCGCGGGTTAGAGTACAAAACCAGGTAATAAAATCAGGGCCCAGTCCATATTGTCTCAACACTTGACACATAAACTGCCATTCGACTGAGTCTAAGGCCTTTGCCACATCAAGGCTAACTCTGCAGCGGGTCCCCAACTGTTCATGCTGGGCTTGTAAGTTTAAAAACAGTCGTCTGATGTTGAGAGAAGTGTTTTTACCAGGTATAAAGCCAGTTTGGTCTGGGTGTATCAGGTAGGCTTCTGGGAGCGAGGGGTCTTTTACATATGTTCCCGACATTCTGAGCCTATGGATATCAGTTCACAGTACAAATTATATATAAATATAATAGTATAAAAGATGGCTTATTACGTGATATTTTTGAGCATTGACAAGTAGAGTAACATACATTTTTTAGTAAACAGTTAACTCTTTCTAAGGGGGCACTTTTGAAAGAGAAATTACACTGAGCTTGGAGGTTAGGTTTTGACGCCAGTGTAGGTATACTGTCTTTTTGTACACAACACAGTTTGTAGCTCCACTTTTGATACAATTGTAGATTTGGGGGGTATAGTTTCTGGTAATATCCATGTGGTAAGTATGTCCAATGACAAGGGAGAGTTTGGGGGCAGAGTACACATGGGGGGGAGTATATGGTGGTAGAGTTATTGTTCTTTCACATTTTCTTTCTATGTTCATGTGGACCAGGGATTGGGGGTGGGGAAGAAAGGGGGCAGAGAGTTAGTTTAAGATAAATATACTTGCGTATCAGCTTCCAAAGGTAGTTGTTTTTTAGGTCCCCCAGGGTGTCCGTTTGTGATCTTGGTTTTTGTGTTTTACCAAGAGGGTTAGTTGTCTTGACCTGGTGAGGTATCCAACCATTTTTGTGCCTCGGTTGGTGTAGAGAAGATGCGGGTTTTGTCGCCCTGTATTACCCACAGCTTAGCCGGGTATAGCATTGCATACTTGTATTGTTTCACTCTGAGTTGACACTTGATTTCTGTGAATTTAGCTCGATGTTTCTGGACCTCTGCAGAGAAGTATTTTGAAATGGAATATTTCCCTTTTCTCTAGTGAGGCGCAAAACTACATCTCTGTCGCGGTAATTCAGGAATTTTGCTATAAATGTGTGAGGTGGGGCCCCAGATAGAGGAGGTCTCGGGGATGTAAAGGTTGTTATAAGGAGGTTTTCTAGGAATTTTTCCGGGTTTGACCCTTCAGCTCAATCGTGTACTCCGACATATCTTATATTATTTGTTCGTTGGCGGTTCTCTAGGTCCTCCTGTCTGGCCTGCATTGCCAGGAGGGAGGCACTGCAATGTTGTGTGTCTCTCTGTATGTTTGGGATGGCATCCTCGAGGGTACATACCCATGTTTTGCTTTCAGTCACGCTGTCTCTGAGGTACTGTAAGTCTTGGCGTAATAGGGAGATGTCTATCTTTACTTCCTCTATTTTGGAGGTGAGAGTTGTCTGACAGTTAGTAATACCCACTAGTAGTTTATTGGTTGGGTCAACTGGGGCATCTTGGTCCGTGGGAGGATTTTCAGCTGGTCGTAGAGGTTGTTCAGCAGCGGCTTTGCTCTTCATCTTAAATTTTTCCAGCTTTGCTGCTGCATCTTGCACTTTTCGTGGAGGAGACATTTTTGCCTGGGGTGTAACAGGTAAGTAGGATTTACACAATTTCTTTGCGTTTGAGTTAGGAGGGCCTGTTCAAGTGTGAGGCCAAAGGCCTGATAGCAGTGTTGTAAAGGTACAGTCCGTTGTTACAGGCCACAGGCCATCTGCATAGTTCACTTGTTATTTATATCATGAGGCACACAGGTCTCATTACCCCAATGTTTAGCGTTTATTGTGATAGTCCTGGTACTCACTCAGTTTACTAGCAGGCCTCCCCTGGTGCTCATCCCAGGAGCCTCTCCTGTAACTTGGGGAATCAGTGTCTCTTGCCATGTGTTGTGTCAACCAGATTGAGGCCTTTGTGCCAGTTATCTCAGGCATGTGCTGCAGGATTCGTCCTGTCTGTCTGCCGGCACGTGTTGGCTGTTACTCTCGCGGGAGTTTTGTGTCTGCGGGCTTTTCCCCCCTCAGCTCGGGGGGGTTGTTGTGATCCCCCGGGTCCAGCCCCACCGGGAATCTTGGTAGGCCCAAGCGTTTATCGCTGGTCTATCTCCTCTGTCCCCTCGGACTCTAATTAGGGTTGAGAGGTATTTCTGTGTCCCTTGACGGTCCCCAAAGCCATTGGGGGGGGTCTGTTATGTGGCTTTTCCCCTCAGGATCCCTTCAGGATGATGTGAGGTTTGCGGAGCTAACTAGCCATGCGTCTTACTCCATACCAGGCCATGCCTCCCGCCTGTGCAGGGCACTTAATACATGCATGATGTTTTTGCCAATACTTTTTAGGACAAAAGCTCTTTACAGGTTTTTTAGCTGGTAGAATTTAATAATTGGCATTAGAAGTTTACCTGCATTGTGTAAACCATGCTGTTGCAATATACTGTAGAATGTTTGCATATATAACACTGTGTGATGAATATTGTATTATTTTTGCTAGGTACATAACAAAGAAATGTAAAATACATAGATACTTTAAATGGATGGTGTGTTTTACTTTACATAGAATTTAAAGGAAATGCCTATCTCACCATGGAAATGTATACTTTCCCTCAAACCCTTGTTATTCTTGTTACAGCCCCTGAAGCTCTCTTTTCTTCCTGGTAATGCACAAATCTCTATGGTTCTAGTCTCCCTTAAGAGTTCATCCTACTTACAGAGTACGTACTGTACCAAAGTATGCAACCTATGTCACTGGTCAGGACACCATGGGAAGACCATGGTGTAGATTATGAAGTATAGAGATCTTCAGGGGCTGTGGGAAGACAGATATCTAAAAGGATCTCAGGATTTGGGAGGAGGAGGGTGTGTCCTGAAGGTGTAAGTGTAGAAAACCATAAAAAGGATTGGAGTTTCTTACTACCAGAAGTTTTTATGGTATAATGTCTGCACACTGTTTTATTTTTTTTTTATGTTCTGGCAAGAAAACAAAGAAAGGTATCTGCCTTAAAATATTTGCTAAGCCCAATGGTTCATGTTGTACTACAGAAAAAAAGGATGATCAATATTAATATCTAAAATGTGAAGACTTAAACTAGACAGGTGAAATATTTCAGTGTAAACTCCCATTTTAACCCCAATAATATTCCTTTTCCTTTCCCCAACTTTTTTTTGTAATAGAAAAGTAGTTTGGTTGCATTTTTATTGTAGTGCCATTTTGCTTCTTTATAATGAGTGATTAAGAAAGACTGCTTTTTCATGTACTGCTCCCTTGAATAGAAGCTGCAAATATAGCGGGGGGGGGAAAAACATGTTTTTAGGGCACGGCCACACTGCAACGCAAACGCAATCTCACACAGAATCGCATGCGATTATATGTGCGATTTTGTTGTGTTTGCGCATGCGTTTTTTTCATTAAGTATTGGAAAACGCATGTGATTGCGATTTAAAATGCGGAACGCAAATCGCAAGTGTTTTCGGTGTATTGCCGCGATTCCAATGATTTGAAAAAAACGCAAATGCAGAAAAATCGCAGCAGTGTGGCCTAGCCCTAACTAAGCCAATTCCTAAATACCAATCTTCCCCTGTATTAGTAAGGAACTTTCACACAAAGCTGTCAAATGTCACATCACTCATTTATTGCTTTAGTCAGAACTCATGTAGGATGGGATAAAATGTTAACTACTCAGCCTGCAAACACTTCAAGGGAGCTGAAGTCCCTCTGTGTACTGTTTGCCTTCTTCAGATACAAATCTCTGGTTCTGGGTAAATCCCAAATAGAGATGAATAAAACTGCAGAGATCCGGTTCAAGATCAGACTAACATATAATTGCTATTTATACCTTAACTTTCCGATTTTTAATTCCCATTGACTTCTATGGGTCCATTTTCGGATGTTAGAATTTTCTGATTTTTTTGAAAAGTTGAAAATCCAAAAATCGACCCATAAAGTCAATTGGAGTTAAAAAAAATACAAAAGTTCTGATTAAATTTAAGGCATATATAGCAATAGTATGTTAGTTTAAATAGCTCAGGGAAACGGTCTGGGGAACATGTACAAATAACAAAACATTATTTAAAAAAAAATAAACTTTCTTACACGCAAGTTTCGGTATTATATATTTAATAATTTTCCAATATTCAAAACTGAGGACTCGTATATTCTCTACTTTTGGTCAGTTAATCACCTCCGCACCATCTCAGCAGGTAAAGGACCAAAAAGGACTTGCAAAGAGTTTCAGGCAATGTGCCCTTACTCATAGACATAAAATTCTGACTTCCCTCCATCCTTTTAATAGCAGTCATTAATTAATTTAAACCTGTTACATTTAACTCTTTTCTTGCTTTAGGTATTTTAAAGGGATTTCATTCTTTTATTTAAAGGGATAAAAAAATTATAAAAGATAAAGAAAGGGGTATTTTAAATTTTGAAAAAGGGGAGATATTAGTTTACATGCAAGTGTGTATACGTTGGGGGGGGGAAGGGGCACTTAGATCTTAGGCTATATGGGCTTCAATAAATATAAGAGATATCCCATCTCAGATTTTGACTTTTTGGGCATAGTGTTTGAAGAGTTAATATTCATAAAGCTTCTCTTTTATTTATTATAAATAATAGATCACCCCCTCTTACATTTTGTTTAACTCTTTCTATCCCCTGAATCTGGCATTTGTTAACATCTCCCCCATTACGTTCCATAAAATGTCAAAACATTTACAGCCAAAAGTTGGCAGACTTTTGATGGAATTCTTTTTATTATCATTTTGTATCCCTTTAAATAAAGAAAGTGTACTGTCTCTTTAAGAAAAGAAAAGAATGAGATCCCTTTAAAATACTTTAAATCAAGAAAAGAGTTAAAAGTAACAGGTTTTAATCAATTAATGACTGCTTTAAAAGGGTGGAGGGAAGTCAGAATTTTATGTTCATGAGTAAGGGCACATTGCCTGAAACATGTAAGACTATGTAAACCCTTTGCAAGTCTCTGGCTCACACTTATTCTATTGGTGTATTAATTACTCAATAAAAGAAAATTTGGATTTTAGACAGTTGAGTCAGTTGGAGTCCTTTACCTGCTGAGATGGTGCGGAGTTGATTAACAGACAGAAATTTTCTTGCTGGAGCTGAACACTCTAACGCCCCCAGCACTCAAGGCAGCTGATTTGCTTTCACAAATAGGAGAAGGGTAAGACCTGAACTGCAAAAACCCTGTATTTTATTCGCTACTTTGCCTGTTATCCAGAATCAAGGGTTTACATAAATTATATTTGGAATCGAGGGCTCACATCGTTTATATTTCTTGAAATCGGCATGTACTGTATTTACTTGAGTATAAACCGAGGTTTTCAGGCTTTAAAAACAGCCTGAAAACTAAACCTCAGTTTATACTCGAGTCAACCACATCCTCTGTGCTTCCACTACTCGCTCCACATCCTCTGTGCTTCCTGATGACGTCACTACTCGGCGGCTCTCACTTCCCCGCGCAGAATAGTGACATCATTCAGAAACGCTAAGGATGCAGAGTGAGCGGACGCCAGCTTACTGACAAATGGACAGCAGAATTTCCATACAGTAGCCCCATAAAGTAATAACCTCACTGGATTTGAATTCTGCTGTCCATTAAAAGGCCAACTAAAGCCTCAAAACAATACAGAATTAGAAGGCAGTATTGGTCAAATTTTCTACCCTCGAAAAAAAATTAGGAATTAGGTCATTAGGTCAGTTTATACATGAGTATATAAGGTATATTTGATCATTTTCAAAATTGAATTTCAGAAAATTGCATATTTGATTGAGGCAATTTGCTAATTATCATAACTTCTGAAAAAGTTCTGTGACATGAAAAGTCTTAAAATCAGAGAGTTCTGTCAGAACTTTGAAACCGAACTTAATCCCTAATCCCGAATGGAATTTAAACCCTGCGGGACTACTAACTGGCGTATGAACATGGTAGTTCATACTTTGAGTGTAGAGTAACTGTGAACACTTTTTGACAAACCACTCAAATATACAACTTGTAAACAATCTGTTTTAAAACTAGATGCAGAGTTAAAAACTGACAAAATGAAGTCACTAGATAATATTGCTGTACAGTATCTGTTATTTCAGTTCAATTGAACTTGAAGTTTAGTTCTTGAAAATGTTTTGCTAGTCATCTGGATGGATGTTCTCGAATGTCTTTAAGAACTAAACTTCAAGTCCAGTTGATCTAACTGAATACAACAGATATACCATGACCTGGATTGAATGAGAACCTTCACAAGCATATAGTACAGTATGTACAGTAGGTGCACAGGGACTTGCATGGACACCATTAGTGCTCCATATAGGCATGTGTTTCCACATGTAGAAATGCAGGCTACAATGGTCAGGGGTGCCAGCGCCCCGGGTAAACATTTCAACTTGCCTCATGGGCACAGCGTCCCTACAATGGAGGCAGTGTTTTTTTTTTTTTACTTTAGTCAGCCTCAAGCCATAAGATAATTCCTTTATAAGGGATACCTCAATAATTAATTTCCATAACAGCAGTAGGTTTATGAGGTGTACTATTGATGCAATTATTTATGCGATTGGGAAACTGCACCTCATGTTGTTTACTTAATCAAAACCAATTATCTCAAGGCAAACCTACATATCACACTATATTAAAATGGTACAGAGACATTATACTGGTGTCTCAGTTCATATGCATCTCTTCATCAAATCCAAATACATTTATGGCTCTAGTGAAATGGTAGCAAATTGCAGTGATTTAAATGATCCAGGAAAACACTTAAGAAGAGCTTTTCATCCGTGGTAAATCTTACTTATGGTATTTAATACCAAACTTGCACCTGTGGATAAATCCAGAAAGGGATTTAACCCTAGTGTGGCTGTAACATCAGCTATTACCTAGCATTTAATTGTCCCACTAAAAGTAT
This sequence comes from Hymenochirus boettgeri, assembly GCA_019447015.1. NCBI lineage: Eukaryota > Metazoa > Chordata > Amphibia > Anura > Pipidae > Hymenochirus > Hymenochirus boettgeri. The sequence goes on from CM033469.1 coordinate 75,958,534, forward strand.
TGAATACCTTGCAGAAGGCTGTGCATCTTTAGTGATACCCGTGCACCCATTGTTTACCATTATTGGATAGGTTACCTTAAGCTTAACCCTTCATTTTACCATTGTGCCAGTAGTAAATGAGCCTGTTTATTTGGTTAGTTAGAACCTTTTTATATTGTTGATCATTATGTTATTGTACAATTTATGATAGGGCATACAAAATTTTCTTTAAAATCCCAGACAGGTATCTCATTAACCACATCATATATAAAGGTAGTAGTGACAATCACAACCAAATAACTAAATCAATTCAGCCAAGCTGATTTTCCAAATTCAGCCACCAACTGTAGGACATACACTTGGTTAGAGGTTATACAACACCAATACCCATTTTACAGTAGGAATATTCTTTCTTGCAACCAGTAATATGTAAGTTAGTGGAGATGATATCAGGATATTTAATAATGGTTTGGATAAGGAATAAATGTCCAGTTTTACATTAGTCAGAGAATCAGATCAGCTGAATATGAAAGTACAATGTGGATGTATTTTATGGTGTGTTTAAATGTTAGAAGAACAGGAAGCTTGATGATGTTTTATGCAAATCTTTCTTTGAGGAATATATTTAGAACGCGGATGCAGGCTTTGATTCATTTATTTTTAATTATGTATTGTAATTTTGAGCAGAATATTGGACTTTGAATCTCAGTTTAATGTAAGATCTGTCTAAATCAGCTAAATCAAGTTAACCACTACAGCTGTATCATACATCACCTCCAAGGTTTTCTCTTTCAAAAAAAATGAATGAATAATAGACATGTTTTTTAGTTCTGCACTGTCATCCAAAGAAACATGATAGATTTTAACAAAGAGTTTCATTGGCCTGACAATATACATTATATAATGCTAGTGCAAGATTTTAAAATATGGCCCATCTAGTAAACCAGTCTGCTTGAAAAATGAAGCTACTGCAGAATGCTCTGCAATGAATCTAAACAAGTCTTTTACTGCTCTCTGCTGGTAATACACCGACTGTATCAACAATGCCTTGTGTTGGCTGGGGAACATTTGGTTTGTAATCACTTCAAAAAATAATCTTGATTTTTAATAATATGGGATGCTAAGCTGTAGATTGATCTATTTACTTTATCAGCCTAGCTCAGAATTGATCTTGGAAATAGACTCATAGAAAGGGTCCAGTGATTCCATAAATACCCAGGAAAGGGTATTCCTACCATCCCCCCAAGTGCTCTGAAATTCTCCTATGAAGAGGACCCTCACATGTTTTTTTACATGCACATCAGCTACAAACAGAGAATGGTCACCCACAGGAGAATACAGAAAAGAATCTCACCACTGCACATCACAGGATAGGAAACTTTCAAAAACTTTCCAGATATAAAATTGCACTATAGATATCCTTTAAAGGGCATGCCCACCCCATTTAATCATCTTTGATATATAGTAGGTCTCCCTCCCCTAGCTCCAACCGCTATAATAGATTTTCCAGAGACTCCCCTGATCGTTACTTACCTTCCCTCTTTCCTCCGGCGCACTGTCCCGGCCCTCTGCTTGCATGAAACTGCAGCAGGGGGCCGGACCGGCAGCCACGTCCCTGATTGGCTGAGAGGTAGCCAATCACGGATGCGGCTGCCAGCTGCACAGAACGCTGGGAGAGAGGTAAGTAAAAGTTCGGGGGAGTCTCTGGAAAATCTATTATAGCTGTTGGGGCAGGGGGAGGGAGACCTACTATATAACAAAGGGAATTTACACTAGGGGGAGGGAGAGCAAAACGGGTGGGAGAGGGAGGGGGGAGGGCTGCAGTGTGCATGGCAAAATTCTCCCGGAGGAGAGACAGGAGGCAGAGTCCTATATGGACTCTGCCAGGCTCCTGGTGGCCAGTTTTTGGGACCTTGGAGGAACATTGCAGGGCAGCCATTTGGAGCAGGGATGTAAGGTAAGAATTTTATTAACACTACAGAGTGGGGCCAGTAGTGGGTTAACTTGTAGTTTTGGGGATGGATATCCCCTTTCATTATAAGAAATAGAAATATAACAAATTCAGAGCACTGGGCAGCATTGAGTGCTGTCAATACTGCTGGCTCTTGGTAGACACCTTTTTAAAGAGTGTAACTAAATCAGGAAAATTATCATTAATGTAGAAAAATACACAATAAGCTTTCCTGCAGTGACTACATTTACATTAAATGCAATTAATCTCTAGTCAATGCTGCCTTGCTAATTGTATTTTTAAGACTTATTTATCTTGTTACATTTTCCAGCTCTAAAGGGATTGTTCACAAACAAAAAAATCACTGTCAGTGACCTGCCTCCAACCCCAACTCTTATATTTTTACTTCATAACCTGCATTACTAACCAGACATTTAAGGATAATTATTATCAATATTCTGTCAGAGTAAACTGCCTCCCCCCTCCATGCAGTCAATCAAGGTTGTGACTGCTGACATCACAACCAATCATTGACTGCTGCTTGGCCTGCTGCCTCCTCTGCATATGCTTAATCTTATAAAAAGCTCTTTGATCAGAGGGAGGAGGCAGATACCTTTGCCATAAAGAAATAGAACTTGTCATTAAATATCTGGTTACAAATACATATAATAAACTGGTAAAAATAGCAGTTGGGGTTGGGGGCAGATAACCGACAAGTAACCAGTTTTTTGTTCTAAGGGTGAACATGCCCTTTAAATTACATTAAGGTAATATAATATGAGTTGAGTCAACTTAGGCACTTTCTATGTATCTTCACAATATTTACCATGTTTACGTGTTCATATTTTGTTGATTTTAAACCTACAGTTGGAAAATGATTCTTTAGGTTAACAAATTGTGTTGTTCTTGACAAACCTTTCATCGTGTGGAGTTTCTATTGGATGATATTGTGTGGTGAAATGTAATGAAATCCAAGCAAATCTAACAGCCTGACCATTCTAATGTGATGGTTACCCTACCAAGATCATCTGTGTTACCAGCTTTCCATAACATACTGTACAACATCTGTTACCAGCTTTCCATAACATACTGTATAACATCTGTCTTACTAGCTGTTGTCCTCCAACTGTATAACATCTGTGTTACCAGCTTTCCATAACATAATGTATAACATCTGTCTTACCAGCTTTCCATAACATACTGTATAACATCTGTTTACCAGTTTCCATAACATACTGTATAACATCTGTCTTACAGCTTTCCATAACATACTGTATAACATCTGTCTTACCAGCTTTCCATAACATAATGTATACATCTGTCTTACCAGCTTTCCATAAACATACTGATAACATCTGTGTTACCAGTTTCCATAACATACTGTATACCATCTGTCTTACAGCTTTCCATAAGATATAATATGTCTTAAAGCTTTCCATAAACATACTGTAACACATGTCTTACAGCTTTCCATAACATACTGTATAACATCGTGTTTACCAGCTTTCCATAACATAGTTAACATCTGTCTTACCAGCTTTCATACATACTGAACAACTCTGTTACCAGCTTTCCATAACATCTGTATAACATCTGTCTTACCAGCTTTCCATAACATACTGTAAACATCTGTCTTACCAGTTTCCATAACATACTGTATAACATCTGTCTTACCAGCTTTCCATAACATACTGTATAACATCTGTCTTCCCGCTTTCCATAACATACTGTATACATCTGTCTTACCAGCTTTCCATAACATACGTAAAACATCTGTCTTACAGCTTTCCATAACATACTGTATACCATCTGTCTTACAGCTTTCCATAAGATAAACATCGTCTTACCAGCTTCCATACATACTGTACAACACTGTCTTACCAGCTTTCATAACATACTGTATAAAATCTGTTTCCAGTTTCCATAACATACTGTATAACATCTGTCTTACAGCTTTCCATAAAATACTGATAAACATCTGTCTTACCAGGTTTCCAAACATACGTAAACATCTGTTACCAGCTTCCATGCATACTGAACAACATCTGTTACCAGTTTTCCATACATGCTGTATAACATCTGTCTACCAGCTTTCCATAACATACTGTATAACATCTGTGTTACCAGCTTTCCATAACATATGTATAACATCTGTCTTACCAGCTTTCCATAACATACTGTATAACATCTGTTACCAGCTTTCCAAACTAGTATAACATCTGTGTTACCAGCTTCCATAACATAGTATACATCTGTCTACCAGCTTTCCTAACATACTGTTAAACATCTGTGTTACCAGCTTTCCATAACATACTGAAACATCTGTTTACCAGCTTTCCATAACATACTGTATAACATCTGTCTTACAGCTTTCCATAACATACTGTATAACATCTGTGTTACCAGCTTTCCATAACATACGTATAACATTGTGTTACCAGCTTTCCATACATACTGAAAACATCTGTTACCAGTTTTCCAAACATCTGTATAACATCTGGCTTACCAGCTTTCCATAACATACTGTATAACATCTGGTTACCAGCTCCATACATACTGTATAAACATCTGTTTACCAGCTTTCCATAACATACTGTATAACATCGTTTACCAGCTTTCCATAAAAATACTGTAAACATCTGGTTACCAGCTTTCCAAACATACGTATAACATCGTGTCTACCAGCTTTCCATAACATACTGTATAACATCTGTGTTACCAGCTTTCCATAACATACTATAACATCTGTCTTACCAGCTTCCATAACATACTGTATAACATTGTCTTACCAGCTTTCCATAACATACTGTATACCATCTGTCTTACCAGTTTCCATAACATACTGATAACATCTGTGTTACCAGTTTCCTAACATACTGTATACCATCTGTCTTACAAGCTTTCCATAGATATAACATCTGTCTTACCAGCTTCCATAACATACTGTACAACATCGTCTTACCCGCTTTCAAACATACTGTATAAAATCTGTTTCCAGTTTTCCATAACATACTGTATAACATCTGTCTTACCAATCTTCCAAACAACTGTATAAATCGTCTTACCAGCTTTCCATAACATACTTATAACATCTGTGTTACCAGCTTTCCATACATACTGAAAACAACATCTGTACCAGTTTTCCATAACATCTGTATAAACATCTGTCTTACCAGCTTTCCATAACATACTGTATAACATCTGTGTTACCAGCTTTCCATAAACATACTGTATAACATCTGTCTTACAGCTTTCCATAAACATACTGTATAACATCTGTTACAGCCTTCTCCAAACATACTGTATAACATCTGTGTTACAGATGTCCCAGAACATACTGTATAACATCTGTCTTACCAGCTTTCCATAACATACTGTATACCATCTGTCTTACAAGCTTTCCATAAGATATAACATCTGTCTTACCAGCTTTCCATAACATATTTTACTGTATAACATCTGTGTTACCAGCTTTCCATAACATACTGTATAACAACTTTCTTACCAGCTTTCCATAACATACTGTATAACATCTGTCTTAACCAGCTTTCCTTCCATAACATACTGTATACCATCTGCTTACCAGCTTCCATAACATACTGAATAACATCTGTGTTACCAGTTTTTCCATAACTACTGTACTCCATCTGTCTTATCGTCTTACAGCTTTCCATACAGTTAACTCTGTCTTACCAGCTTTCCATAACATACTGTATAACATCTGTCTTACAGCTTTCCATAACATACTGTATAACATCTGTCTTACCAGCTTTCCATAACATACTGTATAACATCTGTCTTACCAGCTTTCCATACATACTGAACCATCTTTTACCAGCTTTCCATAACATGCTGTATAACATCTGTCTTACCAGCTTTCCATAACATACTGTACAACATCTGTGTTACCAGCTTTCCATAACATACTGTATAACATCTGTCTTACCAGCTTTCCATAACATACTGTATAACATCTGTCTTACCAGCTTTCCATAACATACTGTATACCATCTGTCTTACCAGCTTTCCATAACATACTGTATAACATCTGTCTTACCAGCTTTCCATAACATACTGTATACCATCTGTCTTACAAGCTTTCCATAAGATATAACATCTGTCTTACCAGCTTTCCATAGCATACTGTACAACATCTGTCTTACCAGCTTTTCATAACATACTGTATAAAATCTGTTTCCAGTTTTCCATAACATACTGTATAACATCTGTCTTACCAGCTTTCCATAACATACTGTATAACATCTGTCTTACCAGCTTTCCATAACATACTGTATAACATCTGTGTTACCGCTTTCCATAGCATACTGAACAACATCTGTTACCAGTTTTCCATAACATGCTGTATAACATCTGTCTTACCAGCTTTCCATAACATACTGTATAACATCTGTGTTACCAGCTTTCCATAACATACTGTATAACATCTGTCTTACCTTTACAAACCGTCTACTTTCCATAACATACTGTATAAACTCTGTCATTCCAGCTTTCACTCATAACATACTGTAATAAACATCTGTGTTACCAGCTTTCCATAACATACTGTATAACATCTGTCTTACCAGCTTTCCATAACATACTGTATAACATCTGTGTTACCAGCTTTCCATAACATACTGTATAACATCTGTCTTACCAGCTTTCCATAACATACTGTATAACATCTGTCTTACCAGCTTTCCATAACATACTGTATAACATCTGTGTTACCAGCTTTCCATAACATACTGTATAACATCTGTGTTACCAGTTTCCATACATACTGAAAACATCTGTTTACCAGTTTCCATAACATCTGTATAACTCTGTCTTACCAGCTTTCCATAACTACTGTATAACATCTGTGTTACCAGCTTTCCATAACATACTGTAACATCTGTCTTACCAGCTTTCCATAACATACTGTATAACATCTGTCTTACCAGCTTTCCATAACATACTGTATAACATCTGTGTTACCAGCTTTCATAACATACTGTATAAACATCTGTCTACCAGCTTTCCATAACTACTGTAACATCTGTGTTACCAGCTTTCCATAACATACTGTATAACATCTGTCTTACCAGCTTTCCATAACATACTGTATAACATCTGTCTTACCAGCTTTCCATAACATACTGTATACCATCTGTCTTACCAGCTTTCCATAACATACTGAATAACATCTGTGTTACCAGTTTTCCATAACATACTGTATACCATCTGTCTTACAAGCTTTCCATAAGATATAACATCTGTCTTACCAGCTTTCCATAACATACTGTACAACATCTGTCTTACCAGCTTTTCATAACATACTGTATAAAATCTGTTTCCAGTTTTCCATAACATACTGTAAACATCTGTCTTCCAGCTTTCCATAACATACTGTTAATAACATCTGTCTTATGTTACCATACTACCAGCTTTCCATAACATACTGTATAACATCTGTGTTACCAGCTTTCCATAGCATACTGAACAACATCTGTACCAGCTTTTCATAACATGCTGTATAACATCTGTTCTTACCAGCTTTCCATAACATACTGTATAACATCTGTGTTACCAGCTTTCCATAACATACTGTATAACATCTGTCTTACCAGCTTTCCATAACATACTGTATAACATCTGTCTTACCAGCTTTCCATAACATACTACCAGCTTTCCATAACATACTGTATAACATCTGTCTTACCAGCTTTCCATAACATACTGTATAACATCTGTGTTACCAGCTTTCCATAACATACTGTATAACATCTGTTTGTCTACCAGCTTTCCATAAAACATGTATAACATCTGTCTTACCAGCTTTCCATAACATACTGTATAACATCTGTGTTACCAGCTTTCCATAACATACTGTATAACATCTGTGTTACCAGCTTTCCATACATACTGAACAACTCTGTTTACCAGTTTCCATAACATCTGTATAACATCTGTTACCAGCTTTCCATAACATCGGTATAACATCTGTTTACCAGCTTTCCATAACATACTGTATACATCTGTCTTACCAGACTTCCATAACATACTGTAACATCTTGTCTTACCAGCTTTCCATAACATACTGTATACCATCTGTCTTACAAGCTTTCCATAAGATATAACATCTGTCTTACCAGCTTTCCATAACATACTGTATAACATCTGTCTTACTAGCTTTCCATAACATACTGTATAACATCTGTCTTACCAGCTTTCCATAACATACTGTATAACATCTGTCTTACCAGCTTTCCATAGCATACTGAACAACATCTGTTACCAGCTTTCCATAACATGCTGTATAACATCTGTCTTACCAGCTTTCCATAACATACTGTACAACATCTGTGTTACCAGCTTTCCATAACATACTGTATAACATCTGTCTTACCAGCTTTCCCTACATAACTGATACCACATCTGTTACCACTTTCCATAACTCTGTAAACATCTTGTCTTTACCAGCTTTCCATAACATACTGTACAACATCTGTTACCAGCTTTCCATAACATACGTATAACATCTGTCTTACCAGCTTTCCATAACATACTGTATAACATCTGTCTTACCACTTTCCATAACACTGTTACATCTGTCTTACCAGCTTTCCATAACATCCTGTATAACATCTGTCTTACCAGCTTTCCATAACATACTTTATACCTCTGTCTTACAAGCTTTCCATAAGATATAACATCTGTCTTACCAGCTTTCCATACATACTGTAAACATCTGTCTTAACCACTTTCATACACAGACTTCTAAAATCTGTTTCCAGTTTCCATAACATACTGTAAACATCTGTCTTACCAGCTTTCCATAACATACTGTATAACATCTGTCCTTAACCAGCTTTCCATAACATACGGTATAACATCTGTCTTACCAGCTTTCCATAGCATACTGACAACAATCTGTTTCCAGTTTTCCATAACATGCTGTAAACATCTTTCTTACCAGCTTTCCATAACATACTGTATAACATCTGTGTTTACCAGCTTTCCATAACATACTGTATAACAACTCTGTCTACCAGCTTTCCATAACATACTGTATACCATCTGTCTTACCAGCTTTCCATAACTAATGTATAACATCTGTTTACCAGCTTTCCATAACATACTGTATAACATCTGTCTACCATCTTTCCATAACATACTGTATAAACTCTGTGTTACCAGCTTTCCATAACATCTGTTAACTCTGTCTTACCAGCTTTCCATAACATACTGTATAACATCTGTCTTACCAGCTTTCCATAACATACTGTATAACATCTGTGTTACCAGCTTTCCATAACATACTGTATAACATCTGTGTTACCAGCTTTCCATAGCATACTGAACAACATCTGTTACCAGTTTTCCATAACATCTGTATAACACTGTCTTACCAGCTTTCCATAACATACTGTATAACATCTGTGTACCAGCTTTCCATAACATACTGTATAACATCTGTCTTCCCAGCTTTCCATAACATACTGTATAACATCTGTCTTACCAGCTTTCCATAACATACGATAACATCTGTGTTACCAGCTTTCCATAACATACTGTATAACATCTGTCTTACCACTTTCCATAACATACTGTATAACATCTGTGTTACCAGCTTTCCATAACATACTGTATACATCTGTCTTACCAGCTTTCATAACATACTGTAAACATCTGTCTCCAGCTTTCCATAACATACTGTATACCATCTGTCTTACCAGCTTTCCATAACATACTGAATAACATCTGTGTTACCAGTTTTCCATAACATACTGTATACCATCTGTCTTACAAGCTTTCCATAAGATATAACATCTGTCTTACCAGCTTTCCATAACATACTGTAAACATCTGTCTTACCACTTTTCATAACATACTGTATAAAATCTGTTTCCAGTTTTCCATAACATACTGTATAACATCTGTCTTACCAGCTTTCCATAACATACTGTATAACATCTGTCTTACCAGCTTTCCATAACATACTGTATAACATCGTTTTACCAGCTTTCCATACATACTGAAACAACATTGTCAGTTTTCCATACATCTGTAAACATCTGTCTACCAGCTTTCCATAACATACTGTATAACATCTGTTTACCAGCTTTCCATAAACATACTGTATAACATCTGTCTTACCAGCTTCCATACATACTGTATAAACATCTGTCTTACCAGCTTTCCATACATACTGATAACCTGTTACCAGTTTCCTAACATACTGTTAACATCTGTCTTACCAGCTTTCCATAACATACTGTATAACACTGTGTACCACAGCTTCCATAACAACTGTAACACTGTCTTACCAGCTTTCCATAACACTGTATAACATCTGTCTTACCAGCTTTCCATAACATACTGTATAACATCTGTGTTACCAGCTTTCCATAACATACTGTATAACATCTGTGTTACCGCTTTCCATAGCTACTGAACACATCTGTTACCAGTTTTCCATAACATGCTGTATAACATCTGTCTTACCCTTTCCATAACATACTGTATAACATCTGTGTTACCAGCTTTCCATAACATACTGTAAACACTTCTTACCAGCTTTCCATAACATACTGTATAACATCTGTCTTACCAGCTTTCCATAACATACTGTATAACATCTGTGTTACCAGCTTTCCATAACATACTGTATAACATCTGTCTTACCAGCTTTCCATAACATACTGTATAACATCTGTGTTACCAGCTTTCCTATAACATACTGTATAAACATCTGTCTTACCAGCTTTCCTTAACATACTTTACCATCTGTCTTACCAGCTTTCTTCATAACATACTGATATAACATCTGTGTTACCAGCTTTCCATAAAATACTGTATAACATCTGTGTTACCAGCTTTCCATAACATACTGTAAACATCTGTTCTTACCAGCTTTCCATAACATACTGTATAACATCTTGTTACCACTTTCCATAAACATACTGTATAACATCTGTGTTACCAGCTTTCCATAACATACTGTATAACATCTGTTTTACCAGCTTCCCATAAGATATAACATCTGTCTTACCAGCTTTCCATAAGATGTAACATCTGTGCTACCAGCTTTCCATAAGATACATCTGGGTTACCAACTTTCCATACGACAAAACGTCTGTTACCAGCTTTCCAGACGATATAACATCTGTGTTACCAGCTTTCCATTAGATATAACATTTGTATTACCAGCTTTCCATTAGATATCCTGCACATATGGGTATAACAGCATGAGTCATCCAAGGATTATGGAATTAGTTCTCCTGCATAATTTTAATTCAGGAAAGTTTGAAAGGAAGTGGCCATTTTTAAATCGTTAATGCAGGGCTTTAATTTGATGCAGCTAAATGCAGAATTGTGAATACCAATTTCTAATCTTAAATTAAAAATCAAAATGTTCCCAGCTCCATGTACAGTGGAATCAGTAGGGCAGCACTGTAATCTGTTTTTTTTAGTAAAGCTAGGGGTTATAGAACTATCAGGTATATGGAATAATAGGTGCAAAAAAATGTGTCTGTGCTGTTAGTTTGCATCAACCAATCAGATTACAAATTTTACTAGTCTACTCAGCCAAAAACATTGATAATTGGTTGTTGCAGATAAACAGCACAGATAAAATGTTGCATCTTTTATTAACTAAGACCCAATAGGGAGGTGCAATAATTACCTCAGTGTCAGGGCCACCACGTCCATGAAGCAGGGTGAAAATCCTTTAGGACTCAGCAGTCCTGCACAATTCAAGTGAATTTTATGAGAGCGCACAACCACTTACTTTTACTGTAAAGGGAGGGCCCTAGCAGTGCTACTGCTCCATGCTTCTCTTACCTACTGGGTTCCCGCCATGCAGTAATGACTTTGATACAGTTACTGCATACATCCTATTAGATATTGTTAGTTTTTGCGCTACAAAGCTAAAAGTTTGGGGCTGTTTATGGCTGTTATTGCATCTCTCTTGAGTGTCTCAGTTATGCTAAAAGAAGAAAAGTAGAGCTGTGATACCTTCTATTGGCTAACTAGATAAAAAAAATTAAGCAAGCTTTCGGGAGTCCTAAGACCCCTTCATCAGGTTAAATGTTACATCCAGCCTGATGAAGGGGGTTCAGGACTCCCAAAAGCTTGCTTATTTTTTTTTATCTAGTTAGCCAATAAAAGGTATTACAGCTCTACTTTTCTTCTCTTGCTTATGGCTAACACAGTACAAACCTCAAGTAATGCTAAGGTAATCTAGTGGTTTTCTGTAGTGTAAAGAGCCAGTATGTTACTGTTTGTAAAATTAGCATCATAATATTCTCAAATAAACTTCCAGGTCAAGTGCACTCCAACAAGGTGCCTCCAGGTATGGTTTCACAAGTGTACAAAAGTCAAGGTCCTGGCCACTCTGTATTTCATAAAACAATTTTAATTATTTAGGTAATCAACATTTTGGGGCTTTACAATGTACCTTCAAAATGATTAAACTTTGTGCATATAGGTTTGCACATTTTTGCACAATGTTTAATCCTGATGAAGGTGCATTGTAAAGGACAGAAACGTTTTTTTACCTAAATAATAAAAAAAATTTATGAAATCCAGAGTGCCCAGGACCTTGACTTTTGTACACTCATCCTAATATTCTATTACCTGTTCTTTTCAGCCTCTTTCACTATTATACCAAATATATTATTAGAGAGAACATACAACCCCCTAAAACGATTATGTATATTTAACCTAATAAAAACAGAAGTTTAATAATATACACCACAAAATACAATATACATCCCAATATTGCTGCTTTCTAGCCAGGAAATAGTGATAAAAACAATCAAGGTTGTTAAAATAATAACAAAGGGCATCTAAAAACTTGTAGAAATAAGCTTGACCATAAATTCCAACCCTAGGGCTAAATGCAATATTTATGAATGTATTATATTAATAATGCATATCTGGTAGTCTATTTTTATGATACCAGAAAACAATTGCACTAAAATGTCTTTTAAAGGCCAATAGATATCTTGTAATGCAGTGGGCTTTTTTCTCCAAGATTTCAATCTTTCCCCTCCCCATAAAGACACATTTCTGCATGTCACAGATCTAGAAAGCCCCCGGCAGTAAAAGGATTTAGCGAAACAGGCGCATCTGGTAATAAAGCTATTGCTTTGGTATGCAGTTTAATAATATATATATATATATATATATATATATATATATATATATATATATAGCAAGAAAATACAATGTGATATAAGATATTATAATAGTTTTTTAACAGAAAACTCTCGCCTTTAGGGAAAACATCTCCTTGCTTTGAATTGTGTAGATACATGGTGGTACATATGAACTCAGGTGATGTTTTCATTGGATATATTGAAAGAATGCACAGAACAAAAGAAAAAATTTAGGCTAAAACATAAAACCAACACACAAAATGCTAATGAAAATACTGCCTGATACATGTACACTAGAGAAAATAAGAAATTTCAAAATATACTGCACACTCTATTAGTAAATAATTACATATCCTTTATTCAGTTTAAATGGGACATAACGCATATACACCATAGAGAATTAAAAATGATTTAAAAGACTGTAACCCCACATATACATACACCCCAGAGCCCTAAAGTCTTAATATAGTCATATAAAATAGTATATTAACGGTACCTCCATTATTGTTCTGTACATAGAACTATAATAATGTTAATACAATCATGGCCTACTTATCTTTCAGGGAACTGGGAGGGAGTCTTAGCCACGGACAAATGAGCTGTAGAGACAACAGTGTCTATCAGCGTGGAACCGGAGGAGCAATGGCCGTTGGACAGACTAAGAGGTGCAGGTGGGGAGATGCTATCGATATTAAATAAGGGACTTGGCTTTTGTCCTACTACAAGTAAATAGGGTAACAAGTGTAGCGTACGAAAAGGCACAGATGCTAAGCTGTGAAGAAAACTAAGCTGCATTCAAAAAAATGTGTGCTACAGGTTTCGGGCTAATATCCTTTCTCAAGCACGCCAGTAAGTGCAGCTTACAGGAAGTTCTTTATCGGTATTAAGGGTCCCTACCTTCTACAGTACCTGATTATTTGTCCTACTACACCAATGGACACATTCCAAATTCAAATTGATTTGTATGCTCTTTTTTGCAGGTTACATCTGAAAGTTAATTTTTCTAATAAGAGTGATTACAAATACAGTAAACCAGTTGGGACTAATGGACTAACTATGGGGGACTTAAATTTATATGAAAAAAGTTCATTTGTTCCAACTTGCATATAGCCAGGTGTTGAAGTGTTTATTAATTGGGTGAAACATGAACATGGCTATGTAGCGTGGCTTTAAGGCATTACTAACGGCCGTTGCAGCGCTACACAAAAACTGTGTTGCGCAACCGCCGCAAGCTATGTACTAAGCCGTTAAGGGCTCTTTAAGACAGAAACTTAAACGCCAGCAGATATCTGGCTTTAAAGTCTCGGAATGGGAAAACTTCATTCGCTATGCCGCTATGCCGTTATCGGCTTAGATAGTGGAGATAGACACTGAATATTATTATAATGAGATCATGCAACAGCTATCTGACGGAGGTGTCTAGGGATCCCGTAAGGGACATAAAAAGGTATATAGACAGCATGCTTGAGTTAGCTGTTTTAGAGTAATATTATTACAGAAAATGTAAAAAGTTTTTTGACTGTTGCACACTTTGATTCACAATAATCCTGTCCAGCCACCAGGTAGGCCAATTGTAGCATACATTGGTTTTATATTTTGCCCAAGGCTACCATAATGCACAGGATTCTTGCACCTTTGGTACAGAATGCACAATTGTATCTCAGAGACACAGGTGACTTTTTTTTTACAGACAAGGTCAGGTATTTAAATAGAAGGTGAGGATATAATCTTGGCCACATTTGACATACAGTATCATCTCTATATACGCCCACCCCCCATCAGAATGGGTTTTTAGCTGTGTAGAGGGGGCCAATATGATGACCAACAAATACAATTTTATTCAAAGGGTTTACAAATTGTGTTGACATAGACTTATTTTTCATTCAGGCAAGGCAAGTTTTATAGGCAGCTTTGAGGTACTGCCATGGGATCCAATGGCGCCCCGGCAAATGCCAATGCCTTTATGGCGGGGCTTGAGAAGGAATGTTTTTTGTCATGGTGGAGGTTTATAGATATTTTATTTTTCTCCTATGGCTGGGTGGCATTGGATCTCTCCCAAGATTTTTTCTTCATGATCAATGAGATACATCCAACTATTGCATATACTCTGAAGCATGATAATTATATGATTTGTTTCTTGGATGTGAGGGTGACAGTATACAGACATAATTGTTTTTTAATCCCACTGAACCACTTGTTATAATACAAAGGTTCCCACCCTAGACATGTTAAAAGGTCCATTCCCTGTGAGCCAGTTTACCAGGGTGAAACGTATTGTCTCTGACACCAATATACATGGAGATCAGATTGGTGAAATGTACAACAAGTTAAGAAATAGGGGCTAAGCTAGAGAGGTATTAGCTGTAGCTATGGCAAAGGTAAAAGCCCTCAATGAACAAAGAGGTATAAGAAAAAGATGCAAATACCCATAGTGGTGAATTATTAAGTGGAGACAAATCTGATGCATAAATATTGGTGTTGTTAAAAAACACATACCCAGATGTTCTGGAATTTGCTACACCCCCACTCATTTCTTACCACAGAGGAATATTTTGAGCAAAACCCTAATTAATTCTAGTCTACCACGTAGGAATGTGGCACCACACACTTTTTTGAGTGATAAAGGAATGGAAATGTACTCATGTTTGCACTGTGCTCAGTGTAAATCTGGACAGAAGGAGGATGGGTTTAAACATCCAACCACAGTGAAGACTTTTATACTAAGGGGTCACTAAACCTGTAACAGCAGGTATGTAGTATATATACTATGGTGCCCCTGTAACCTCCTATATATAGGTGAAACAAGGCAACCTATTAAGTCACGTATTTCACAACATAGGTTAAGCATCAGATTTAGAGATGAGAAATTACTATATATGTATACTGACTTGAGGTTTATACTTCACGTACCTAAGAAAGAAGAAAGAAGTGCAAGCCTTCACAGAACACATCAATGCTGTAGACTAAAACATCATATTTACACTGGAAGATGGGCAATACAATACACTGGCTTTTTTGGACAGTCAGGGAGAATGGTATAATGGAAGTAGATGTTTAAAGAAAACCAAACCACACAGACCGATACTTGATGTTTGACTCCCACCACCGTTTAGATCACAAGCTAGGTATCATCAGAAATCTACAATCCCAAGCAGAGAACATTTCCACTATCACAAAGGCTAAGGAAATGTAACATCTCAGAGGAGTCTTTAAAATTTGTGGATATCCGGGCCTTTGTAAAAACTAAAAGAAGGAAATAAAAGAATACCATTACCACCAGTGACAGTGAGACACAAGGAGAGAGGAGAAAGAACACACTCATGCCATATGTAGTGGAGGTGTCAGAGAAATTGAGAAACATTTTCAAGAGACACCATATACCTGTTTTAAACCAGCAACACACTAAGGCAGCAACCAGTGTTTTCAAAAGACCCAATAGCTAGCCATAAAAGAGTGCACTGATTAGTATGTAGGGGAGACAAAACAGCATGTAAAATGGTGTAATGTTGTCTTATCCTGGGCAGTTATAATAACACTTCTTAGCTACAATGCAATCAGCACCTTGCATTCAGTAGGTCAGTGTCACCTTGCAGATATATGCCAATTGGGACACATACAGGGTATTTATTACCAGCATATTCTTTTAAACAAGTCATTCTGAGAAAGCCTGTCGGATGACTAGCAAAACGTCTTCAAAAACTAAAATCCAACTCCAGTTGATCTAACTGAATACAACACATAAAATTATTGATAATTAGTGAGTCATATACATTTAGAAAGGATATGCATTTCTACACCTAAAATCAATTAGTTTATTTACAAAACTGTAAACCCTACATTGCTACTGCTTCTTTTACAAAGTAAAGGCATTACATGTATGGGTCACCTAATCAGAAAATATATAAGAAAACACAAAGCTAAAAGGATAACTATACTCTAAAAATTAACTTTCTAAAAATGAAAAGTACCTGGGGCAGAGAGGTTGGATTATTACTACCTCACAATATCGTTTGATTGAGGAGCTACAGAACGTACAATTTTTAATTTGCCAGGTTAGTCAGTCCTACATTAAATATTGTGCTGAAACCAGGAGGAAGACTGTCAGAATCAGTTTTCTTTGGAGTGGTACAGAAACAATATTGGTAAATAGGAATTACTAGCCCTACATCCTTGTCCCAAGTACACCAATATGATAATGTATCCGTACTGCTGTTGTCACAACATACACACAAAAATCCCCAATAATTTGCATAAAATGGATTTGGCTGCTATGAAACAGTGGCTAAAATCCTAATGAGTTTAAAGCACCTGATGAATTAGTTAGGCCTAACAAAGCATTGCATTCACTAGCAAGCCTTTCCAGAGCAGCCCTGATCAGTGATATTCACAATGTTGCTGAACTGAATAAATTGACTAATGACAAGGACATATTTTGCCAACTACATAAATCTTCTCTGCCTCTTGCTTTCTTGGGGTGAATGAATCACAAGGCTCTGACATTTGAAGTATCCATTTTACCTAATTATCAGAGTCAAATAATCCATGTACTTAAGTCTAATTAGGTGCAATATCTTAGCCTTATTCTTATTAAGCAATAATAAAGTAACCTTGAAGAAAGATGACTTTGTCCACAATTTAAAAATTCTTCTTCATTCTAAGTATTGTTTGCCACTTCTAATATTATGAAATATTCTTTTTAACATAGGTTTTTCCAGAAAACACAACTAGGCATAATCAGAATGTGAATTTGCTTTGGCAGCTTCTGATATCATGGGTTCAGTGCATGTAGAGTACATTATTCTTTATTTTGTATTATAGTAATATGCAACCTGCTGAACAATTTTACACCAGCTCAGAGACCTGCAATTTCCTGCATTTTGTAAAGCGCTAGTGAAAAGAGTAAGTTGTACAAAGCCTGATAAGTTTCTTGGCATAATGGATACAGACGGCTGTTCATAATTCTCTGTACCGAAGTGTTCAATAGACTGAACATCCAGAGTAAAGATATTGCTTTATTTAAAGGCCAGAGTGTTCCATATAAGTGTTCCATACTATATTGACAAAAAACTCTGAACAAAATTCCTTGCAGACATAAAGATGGAAGAAAATAAATAAGCTTATCTAAGTCTTTATATCCAGGGCAACAAATCATAGGAGTATGTCCTTGAACATTGAATCCCTCTTCAACATCAGATGTTTGAAATGATCTAAAGTTTATTTGGGATAAACATCAAAATAAATTAAAATGATTGACAAACTGATGTTATTACAGTGAATCTTCAGAATTATACATTAAAATATATAATGTCTACAATAAACAAAGTAGACTATCTTGATGTAATTAAAATCCATAAGAAAGTTTCCATGTAAATCTTGTTGCAGCACTTGTGGACAATTTTAACCACTGATTATTCTTGCACCAAGCTTTACAATCACTCCTTACCTTCCCGTCATGCTATAACTCATTTGTTCCTCAAATTACGTTCCAATTTGATTTCTGTCTTGTACTTTGTATGTTTTTAAGACTTGTCATGTGCTGGAACTAAAAAGGGGATTGCAAGAAAGGGTTGCTAGAGACTTGCCATTCCAGTTTTAATACTGTGATTGTGAATGTCACTAAATTTTTTTTCCACCTGATGCGTGATTTTAATGCCAACTATGTGACTGGTTTTAAAATTATCACAAAATGTTGAA
The DNA here is from genome assembly GCA_019447015.1 of Hymenochirus boettgeri. Lineage (NCBI taxonomy): Eukaryota > Metazoa > Chordata > Amphibia > Anura > Pipidae > Hymenochirus > Hymenochirus boettgeri. The sequence goes on from CM033469.1 coordinate 75,977,305, forward strand.
AGATGTGTGGATCACAAAATGTTGTCACATGATATTTCATGATATTTGCATTGCGACTCTCTGTAAATAAGGCTGGACATTTCTGGGCTAGCCAAAACCAAAATAAAATGCACATTCCGCTTTTTGGAGAAATATTTGCTGTCTGTGGCACAGGAGCCTCAAGTTAAAAAAAAAATTCCAACAGCCACTGCAAAATGAGGTCAGACCCAGGTGATACCAACCATAACAGGGAGGTATGCTGCATAGAAAAACAAACTAATTACCTGTAAAATGTTTTTAAAACATGTAGTGTGCAATTTAGTATCCATACAACCAGACAAATGTCAAGTGCTTCTCATCTCACAAAACACTTCTGTTTCTTTGGTGGGGCATTGGGTCCCTGATGACACACTTAATGTGATGATACACTGGGCCAATATTACGATCAATCTGGCATGCGACTAGACATTTCCATTGATTGGCATTTTGCCCACATTAGATTGTAATATCTATCGGAAAAGGTGGTTTCTGACGTTCCGATTAAATGTAAATGTAATGTAATCTCACAATAGACGATATTAGACAAGAATCGACAAACAATTGAACGTTGAATAATATGTATGGTACATTTATGTACAATTAACATTGTACATCTGTCTATCAAAGTGTCGGTTGGTGTTACGATCACAATTACAATAACCTTTTGTAGTGTATGGTCATTTGTAAGTGTGTGCAATGTTTACCAAAAAAGGGAACTCTTTTTCCCTCAATCACATGTTTCAGCTGGAGAAGACTTTCAATGAAGAGACATTTTACAATTGTTTGATTTTAAGGATAATTATTATTATTTAAAACGGTCAAAGGCACACGTATTACTAACTGTTTGCTCACCAATGCAAATATACAATCATACTTTTTTTGGGTATATAAGTAGATTTTTTTGTGGCAAAATAAAAACACAATTTGTTTTCAGAACTCCCTATGTCTCCTATATTCCCAGCAGATTGTAGGGACTTGAGTTTAAGTATCTAGAAATACAGAAATGAATCCCCCCCTCCCTGAAAAAAAACCCCATCCCTCTCAGCAAATCCGCAATTGGAGATTTCATCAAACACTTCAAGCTTTGGTGCTTTCTCTTCCTTCCACCCACCAGGGAGGAGGATTTACACCAAAGTGCAGAACTCAACCTGGCCCTTCTGGAATATAAATGTAACATTGTTATTCATAGACTCCTAAAGCTATAGAAGATATTGATGGTGCTGAAAACGGTTTACACTAAATTGAAAATGCAGGCACAAAAATGAAGATCTGATGGATTGGAAAGATGGAGGTTATAAGCCTCTTTCCTTTACAGTTCCCATTGCAGTATATTCTTTTTTTTATTACTCGTGAAGGAATGAATCCAAAATGTATCTTAAATATTTTCAAATCGTTATAAATATTTTCAATGCTGTTTTAAAATAAACACAATAGAATTCCCTTAACTATACTCAGCTGAATTAGAATTGGATGTTCATGTCTCTTTTCACCAAGCCTGGCTTCTCTCACCCATTAGATGTGATTCCTGAGTCACAGTGTTTTTAAATCCTCAGTTCCCTGCATCCGTCCAGTTGCTAAAGAGATGGATTAGTGGGACCTTATTAAATCAAACCTGGATTATAAAACCTCTACCCCTGGCAGAATTAAGTGGAAAGTGAAATGCAATAACCTTAGGTTATCTTTAAAACATCCCCTGGCTTGTTTATTCCTCTTGTAAAGAGAGAGTTATGATCATGTTTTGTAAATTGTGATGAAATGAACCAGATTTCTCTTAAAACTGCACCTTTCCCAAGGGAGGAAGTGCGTTAAGTGTTACCATGGCCTGTGCTCCGAGAATTAAGTCTATACGGCTGATAGATATTCCAGGTTTCAAGTGAATGGCATCTCAAGTACATTTTCCACTAACATTACATTTTATTGATGATAATAGTTTCAGAGCTCACGCAGACAGAGATCACAAGTAACAGCTCGACTCTCCCCAGAGAGAGAACAGAATATTCTTCATTGTAATGTGGGGGTTACTTAATCTAACGCTATTCGCCTCTAACTTGCATGATCAGCAAAAGGGAATTATCTGCGCTTGGAATAATACACATTTAAAAACTGGATTTAGGAACAAATATTCTCTTGGAGGGACATTTATGAACATTTCTGCTGTAATTGTGTTTTTCTTAGAGCTGAATTCACACAGCAGGTTTCCTAATGTAATGGGGAAACTATATCATCACAGTACAAAATGCTATCTGCATTAGGAGCTTTGTAAAACAATGTGTGCGATTGTATGACTTTGCGTGTTTGTTTTTCCTCTGATATTTCATTAAGTTCCCCCAGTCCTACAAAAAAAATGACAAACCTCAAGAAAAACTGTATGAACGGTGCATTTGTTCATTCCGATTCCCAGGTATTTTTGTAAGCAGCAGCCTTTAAAAAAAATTGCCTATTTTCGTGTCTGTATTTTGCCTTTATTGTGCCATAATAACAGGTTAGCGTGCATTTTTCTTTTAGTAAAAAACAATAATTATACGGTTGTGCCATTTGTTGATTTTCATCGTTGCTCCTGGCTGTAGCACAGTTTTGTCTTTATGCTGTTTAAAACTTTGCCTATTAATGATGTTTATTATGTGTTTACATTATGTTAGGATAATAACGATCTTGGTGTTGCTGAGACATAATTATATAATCAAACATTCCATTTTGCCTGTAGCTTGCGGCTGTGGAGATATATACGTAGATATATATATACTGTATATGCTAACAATGCAGAGAGATGCAAGTCCTGAAAAACTCTTTTCCCCCTTACCATTCTTCTACTAGAAAAAAACAAATATATTTGTATCAGTTCTTGCCTGTTATAGGCTTGTCGGCTCCATCCATTTTGAAGAGCTCTTTTTTTCAACCTTGAGCCTCTGATTGCTTTCTGACTGAGAAGTAATGAAGATAAAGCCTGATGGAATCACTGCTGCTAAATTACAGAAAGCTTCTACAGGAATTGACAAGCTATAATAATGACAATCCTACATGTAAATATGTCCATATATAACAATGTTACTGGATCTCTGGGATTAATTTAGCAGATTGGAAGAAGCCGTTTTGTTTGCCTTACTCTAATATATAGTTAAAACATTTATTGCAAAGAAGTGGACTAATAATTCATGTATTAGCAAGTGTTAAGGCTTTGTACTCCATATACAAAGGAGATATATGTTTGGAATTTTGAAATTACCAGTGCCCTACTTGTATGTCATGAAGGAATAACATTATGCACTCCTCACAGGCAACATGAGAAAATGTTTTACCAGTGAAATAAGGTGAATAATGTACCCCTACTGTGTGGAATATGAGGATATGTGAAATCACCTTAAAGTTATATAACAATATAAAGACATGAGGCTATAGGTCAATTGCTTTCATACAGGTTATGAGATGTGGTTACCCATTGTAGGCATGTCATGAAAATCCCAGTTTGGTGTACAGGTGTAATTAATGTGTGTGCATCTGCCTATCTCTTATCTAGGGGGCATATTTATAAACGAGCGGTAACTTTTTGCGGCCGAGTTTCCCGCCGTTTTCGCTAAAATCGCTAATAACGCGATTTACCAATGCGTGAAACCCGGCCGCAAAAAGTTAGCACCTTCTATTTATAAAGCAGTGGTAACTGATGCACCGCGTTAATCTCGGACATTTTGGGTTCTTATTGTCCATAACGGCCGCTCATTCGAAGATCCGAATGGCCGTTTTGGCCGATATAGTGCCCATACACAGGCCGATTATCGGGAAAAATGGACATTCATACGCATCATTCATCGTGGGTCCCGCAATCGCACGTATGTACGAACCTTACCTATCTATTTATCTATCTCTAGATAGTTTTAAGTGCCTAATGGGTGTAACTTAATTGGGGCAGGGAAAATGGGCGTGACCTAAAAAAATTGTGCAATGCTATACACGGCACATATGTTGCCCAAAAGTGCCTTTTTTGGCTCATAAAGTCATGAAAGGTGGTGGAAATAAGCAGAAGAGGGACTGGTGAAAATTCATGTGTATTCACACACCCAGATCTCTTTACAACTGCAGTTACATTTGCCCAGTCTAATAGCTGGTACAAACTGTCCAATATGTCAGCCCAATTGATCACCCAGCCTAATGTTTTGCTTAGATTAGTCAATCATTTCTGTTTGATTTTGTATAAAAATTAACAGTCCAAATAACTAGATATGTTGGTAAATATTTTCCAATTGTGCAGTGTGTGTCAATTAAATTGACAAAAACGAATAATCAATATTGGGATAAAATATTCCTGGGTGTATCAATCTTAAATCTATCTCCCAGCCTTTACAATCAATGTGGGGGTACCTCTGGGCGTCTAGACCTCCTGCGGCCACCTCTTTGCCACCAGTATAATCCAATATTTATAAAATAAGGAAGGGCTGTCCAGTCTCCAATTAATGCAAAATAATGGTAACGACCCTCTTTATTAGTGCAAACACAACCACCACGACATTGTCTTTGCATTAAGAGGGACCCCTATTTTGCATTAATTGGACATTACCCTACCTTGGACAGCCCTACCTTATTTTATTAAGATTGGATCTCCCAACCTTTCCAAATCCTGTATAGCCTTGCCCCATCCAAGCCCCGTCTATTGCAGAGCAAAGATCAGCAGTCCCAGTGAAACCAGGTTGGCTGGGGTTATACATAAAGCACATACTTTCTTTTCTTTCAGAGCTGCCTTCACTCTTTTACCATTACATACCCTAAATAATAAGTAAAGTAGATGTTTTTCCTAGTGCAGTGGATAGGTGCACTGTTGCACTAGAACAAATACCTTATCTGTGGATTCAGGGCCGGGTCAGAAAATACCATTAGGCACAGTTATACAGTGCCTGTGGTTACAGAGGGGGTAAGGTGATGATTTTTCCCCTAGTTAATATTTTAATCATGACATGTATTTTGTGTTTGTAGCATTTTAGCATGGCATTGTCTGATTTTCCATTATAAGGGTGGGTTTGGGTGTTAGGCTTCCAGTGCCTATAGGCTCCTGAGGTGTAAATCTGGCCCTACTTAAGGCAGGGTACACACCATACAATTTTTCAGCCCGATATTTTCTTGTATCAGTCGGTTCTGCCTGACTCACACCCACAAAGTGTGTATCCAATAAACAAGCAAAAAACAATTTCACGCATTTGAGTTGCATGAAGTTCTTATGTGGTAACTCATCTGTTTTTTCTACACACCCTCAAAAACACTACCCAAACCTGACCTGAACCTGCTTTGCTTGGATGTTCCATAAACGCACTGTATCCAGACCCGCACCCTAAATAAAACAGATCCATTACATGACCAGCCCAGCACCTATTTGGCTATGCCAATCTCTTCTTCCTTATTATCGTTGTTCTGCTCGCATGGTCTGTCAATGTGCACTGCCATATCTCCCTTATTAGGGGGAACCTTACATCTGCATTCAGCTTCTTCTACAGGTTCTATTTAATGAAAATAAATGAAAGTATTAAATAATATGAAATAATTCCTTCCTAAATTGAATACAATATGTAGTGAACTTGGACTTTATATTTTCACAGTTTCATAAAGCTGAATATTTTATATTAGCCATTTTTTTTTATTGATGGATTGCACGTAAGTCTTCAAATGTAAATGAAGTTGTTTTAAGGCAGATTATCCAGTGTGGCTCAGGTGTTGAGGAAGGGAGCAGGTTGTTGCCCAAAACTCTGAGCAGTGTGATTATCTATTCTTTCCCTTTGGAAGAATAGGAGTGTAGTTCACATTTTAATATTTACTTAAACTTAACTTTGCTGGCCCTAAAGGAGCCCACATTACATTTCTATAAATACATGTGTACAGGTATATCTGTCTAACACTTAATGCGATACTTATTTTGTAGAAAAACGCACTCCAAGTTTTATCTCAGTTTTATTTGTGACATGCTGTGTGCACTACGTTTTGGGGTCTTCCCCTTCCTCATGCCCCCTGAAACGTAGTGCACACAGCATGTCACAAATAAAATTGAGATAAAACTTGAAGGAGTGCATTTTTCTACAAAAGTATCTCATTAAGTAGCACTGCTGGTAACCCTTATTCTTTAGACATAAAAGACATCCCATTATCTGCTTGCTGCCGATCTCGTAATCCTGTTGATTGCTGCTCACGATGAGTGGGTGCTGTAGGTGCTGCTGGGTAGTTTTTTCCAGTTGATTGCAACAATAAACAAATCAAAAAAATTCTCTGACCCGGAGAGTGAAATTTAGCAGAATGGGGTTTATTATACAGTCTTACTTTATTGGAGAACCATCCGGCAACAGTATTTTTCAGTAAAAAAATAGCACTACAAGTGATTTTTTTGGGAGTAGGGGGTGGGTTGAAGGGTGGCAGTTTACCAAGAGCTGCAACCAATTTGAATTGGCCACTTAATCCAGATGCAGTAGTTAGCATCTAATTTCTATTCCAATTCCACTTTTATATGTATGCATTTCAGACCTGAGAATCCTGTAGCTTTTTATTAGTAAAATTTTAAAGATGGTGTTTAAAACTAAAAAGATATTATATAATCAAGAATTATACTGTAGAACAGCCTAGATTGTAGAAATGATGCTCATTATTAACAGGCCAAACCAAATAATTTCAAATGTACTATCTGTCTTAATCCATTTTTTAAGTTTTTATATACTGCAGTGTAAGTGATGATGGTACATACATTGGTACAGTAAGACACAGCTAAAAGTCACAACCCTTGAAGTGGTAGCTGGGCTTAAAATAATTTAATAATCTACTGTAATTAATTTGGCTTGAAAAAGCCAAATTACTGTTCTTTCTATTTCTTCTTCTTTTTCTTCTTCTTTTTCTTCTTACGTTTTATTCTTCCGCTTTTTTGGACTGTATCTCCTCCCACAGTTTTTGAGCTAGAGACATGAAATTCGGTAGTCGTGCGGGGCATATAGGAGAAGTGTGCTATCTTCTAGCTAAGGAATTCGCGGAAGTATTACGGCGTTATCGGCAAATTTCCGGGCATTTTTTCCAATAGACTATAATGGTAATAATCCTCAAATGTGGATATTTCAAAACAGTTTTTTTCATTGTCATAAATACAAATGGTGATACCCCCAACCCCCCACACAGACACAGGTACACCCACCTACTGACCTACCTTTCCATTCCAATGGAAGCCATATTTAAAGGGTAACTAAAGTCAAAAAAACTAATTTAGATTTATCCTATATAAAAGATAGTTTTATGGCTGTAAACACAAAAAAGACATAACCCCTCAACCAGACCCAGGTACACACACATACTAATCTACTAATTCATTATGGTGGTAGCCATACTTAAAGGGTAACTAAAGTAAAAAAAAACTAATTTAGATTTATTCTCAATAAAAGATAGTTTTATGGTTGTAAACACAAAAAAGACATACCCCCTCAACCAGACCCAGGTACACACACCTACTTATTTACTTACCCATTACTGTGGCAGCCATACTTAAAGGGTAACTAAAGTCAAAAAAATTAATTTTGATTAATAATAAAAAAGGTTTATTTTTTTAACCCCCATGTGGCACAGTTACACACACCTACTGCTCTACCCCTCCATTACTGTTGCAGCCAAACCTAAAGGGTAACTAAAGTCAAAAAAACAAATTTTGACCAATCATCAAAAAAGTTTGTTTTTTTAACCCCCCAACCGGACACAGGTACACACACCTACTGATCTACTTATCCATTACTGTGGCAGCCATACCTAAAGGGTAACTAAAGTTAAAAAAAAATTTTGACCAATCATCAAGAAAGTTTGTTTTTTTAACCCCCAACCCGACACAGGTACACAAACCTACTGATCTACTTATCCATTACTGTGGCAGCCATACTTAAAGGGTAACTAAAGTCAAAAAAAATTTGGACCAATAATCAAAAAGATACAGAGAGATTCAATAAAAGTTCTTATCATTGAAAATAGTGCTAATTTTGTCCTAACCAATCAGATGTTAGCTTTCTGATTGATTGGATCAAAATTAGCACCACTTTGGGCTGGGTACAAGTTTTTTTTCCAAACAAGCGTTCACTACAAACTCATCATTCCCATTATTGAGTTTTAAAATCTGCAGCAAACACACATATTCCCTTCCAAATTGCAGCCCTTCAAGCAAAATTCAAAGTTTATACTTAAACTTTCCCTTTCTAGTTGGTATTATTTATCTATACAGTAGGGCAGGCTTTTAAAGTTAGTTAAACTAGAAATAAAGCATATGAGCCATTTGAATTGGATGAGCACTAGGGTTCTATTGTATGTATATGGAGCTGTTCTATACTGCTGTGCAACTTTATATAGGTCTATACACTTGTAGTTCAGTGACATTCTTATACACTATATATATCCGCCAGGCTGATCAATGAACGACCCCCGACCAAACGCATACACACGGACAATTCTTGGCCGAAACGGTCATTTGTCGCGTGTAGCGCTCTGCTGTCATTCCTCATTAACAGATTGAGTGTGTATACGAGCCTTAAGGATAAAGATTTACAACAGGCTATTGTGCTTTAGTTTTTCGATTCTTACCCACAATTTCCCTAGCCAGTAGAAATAGTATAAGGCGATTTTTTTACGTGTGTGGACCTCTTCGATCTTAGTATCCTTTAGGCTCAATTGGGTTAAGCAGGCATATGCATCTTCCAAGTTTGAAATTGTATAAATGGAGCCGTAGCACAAAACCAAAAACATTTGTGGGGGAAGTCCTATCTGTAGGGAATTGAATGTTTTCTCAGAGTAGATGTTATGGACATCAAATCTTTTTTGTAGGATCACCAGAAAGTCTGTTAATTGAAGCAAGGCATCCCTTGGGGCCAGTTTTGGTGAATTTTTAGATTTAGGTATTTGTTACAGTGTAGGGACCTAAGAGGGAGGCAGTGGGGAGGCAGGTTACAATGTTATAAAAAGTTGTAGGATATAATCCTTTAGGGCGGGTGGTTTGATCTCTTTGGAAATTCCCCTTACTTTAATGTTGCTTTTCCAAATTGTACTTTCAAGTTCTGTTACTCTGTTGAATAAAAAATTGAGTTTGTGGGCAGAAATGACTTTCAATTTTAGTTTTATTCTGGGCAACTCTAAAGCCAATGAATCTATTGATGTCTGCAGAGCATTGACAGCTTCTGTGATATCTTTACAGATAGCCATTTTGGATGAAGGTTTTTTTTTGGGCGGAGTTCCGATGGGCAGAATTTTTGGCGCCATCTTGGATTCCTTCAGGTGTTTTAAAAAAAACTTGGTGAGCTTTTTTTCTTTTTGTTTGTTTTTATTTCCTTTAGTCATCTTGTGGATGCAGCTTAGTTTTTTATTTCATTTCTGTGGGGATAGATGACTTTGTGCCTGTTTTTACACGCTTAATAAGCCTTGCTGCCCGGAGCTCCTTCAGCAGCCATCCGAGTTGCGTTCCTGGCTCTGCCCATACATATAATTTTTTATAAATACCATGCTTTATTACATAGGGAATCACTACAAACTGGTTTATTATTAGACTTTCATTCTCCAACAGGTTCATACATTAGCCAATGTACCTCCCAATGTTCCATCTGCATTTTAAAAAATCCATGGCACGCTCATTTTATGATTAATACTACTATTATAATAGTGACGTCTATCAGCTTTATGACTGGTTTGCATTCATGTTGGAGCTTCATGTTAAGCATCCTAAATACATAGGTATATTTTTGGTAAGGAATTACTTAAATAAGTAAGTTACAAAACGTTTGACATCTAGTTTCTTAGCAATAAGTCTTTGGTTGTTTTAGGTTGAGATCTCCTTTACTAAGTTGTGTTCACAAATAAATGGATATAAAAAGTAAGTTGTGTTCTGTGTGCATGCTAAGTCTCAGTTTCACATCTTTTGAAGATCTATGGCGTATATTATTTATAAATTTGCTACTCAAATATAGTATATAACTGTAACCATACAGCACTGTTAACATCATAGAGAAAGAGAAGAGCTGGATAAAAAGAGGTGTGGACAAAGTCTTTAATGATTAAATAAAGAAATCAACAAAATTGACATCATCTGTCACGTATAATGTTGTTTGGCACATTACTCAGGGCAGTTTAATAATGCAATTAACACATTGTATTCATGAGGTCCCTGACACTTTGCTGTCACCATGCAGATTAAGCCACATTCCAGGGTATTTATTGGCAAAAGACTATTGTACAAATCATTCTTAATTGAGAAAGTCAATCTGATACCTAGTGGAACGCCTTTTAAGAAACTAAATTCTGATTAAACTGAATGCTACAGCTTTGTTGCTATTCTTCACTTCTTTAATTTGTTAAAAAAACAAACAAATGTGCACACTACAGTACTTGAAGCCAGAAATACTATTATTTTGGACATATTTCTTTTTCTCTGACTGGTAAATCAATCAGTTATTAGTTACCTGTTTAACTAATAGCCCAAAGCCGTATTGTTTGTTTCAGAGAAAATACATGATTTGGAAGGCCTTTTCTCACTAGTAAATTGAATTATGAAATGTCAATAAATGTTCCAGAGAGGCGCTAATCAGCAGTTCCATGCCAAATTGCTGACAAAAAGACTAATTGGCCTCCTACAAATATCTTGTATCACACTGGCCGCTGCAGATGTTGACACTACAGTTAATCCCATGGTAGAAACATTGTAGAAATCAGATTTCTCCCTAACATCCTGAAGCTTTTGTGGTTATTTTCAATTAGGTCCTCTGGTTTGTTTGTTTGCTGGTTCTTTCTGATGAACATAAAATAACTGACTGCACAAAATCCCTAGTGGCACTGTGTCTCTTTCATAAAGGCAGATGTCTGTCTGAACAAATGGGTTGTCACAAGTCTGCCTGTACTGTAAGTAAAAAGGATTTGTAGTCTTTTTAGGTCAACTAGGGCGTCAGCGCACACAATCATACTCCACAACAGACAGAAAGGTTAATGAAACATGTCAAATCTGAAATCCAGCATATAAATCTAACTTGTTTTCAATAAAATAGGGTTTGTATCTGCTAACATAACTACATGCAGCATGAAATTTCGGCAATACAGGCAGTAATGTGCACAATATTTTGCATCTCTGTAGGCAACACCTAATTTCTCAAGACTCCTTATGCTCACAGGGGATTTCATGGTGAGGAATTTAAACATATCTACTATATAAAGAAGAAATCTTGTATGTATGTATGTGCTCACCTCACAGCCACACCCCTGAATCATCCACATAACAGGGATGCCCTCTGAAAGGGCCGACACCCATGAAGTCCAGTTTGACCAATAAAAAGCCTACACATCACTTGTAGAGTGTGATTCCCCAATTCAGTAACACTGATGAAGTGCCTGGGCACTGTGTGCTGCCCGACTTCAACAACACAGACACAGAGTCCACTTCAATGACACAACAACAGTGTAATGTACGGCTACACAAATCAGAGGGATTGAGACATTTCCCTTAAGGTCTGTAACACATTACAATTTGCTTATACACATTTATATACAAATATAAACCCTGGAAAGACTATGTTTCTATTGGTGATATGAATGACATTTCTATACAAATATAAACCCTGGAAAGACTATGTTGCCATTGGTGATATGAAATACATTTATATACAAATATAAACCCTGGAAAGACTATGTTGCTATTGGTGATATGAACCACATTTGAGGTTATTTGTGGTTATTGTCATGCTAAGTAATTAAAAGCAGAACCTCCTGGAATGTGACCACGCCCCCAGATATTGCTGTCATGGCCCCCCCAAACATCACAGTCACGCTCATACCCCAACCATCAAGGCCACACCCCCAAAGATAACTGCCATGCATTGCAACCATGACCAGAAATGTTGTGACCACGCTACCAGATATTGTGGTCAACCCCCAAAAAACCCCAAAACATTATGGTCCACCCCCATACATCATGGCCACACCCCCAAACATCCCAGGTCTGTTCCCAAATCACACCCACATACACAAACATCCTGTCCATGCCCCCAAACATCACAGGCACACCCACGCCCCTAAATGGCAAGGCCATGCCCACGCTTTGAAACAGCGTGGCCATGCCCCCAAATATTGCATCCACCAAATGTCACGTCCAAGCCTCCTGGACACCACAACATTACAGACATGACCCAGACTGTCCACACCCTAGAATGCCATGCCCCCACCCACCGCAACTTCGCAGAAATGCCCCATCCACCTATTCAAACCGGGACGGTTGGGGGGTATGGACTACACAGGAATTACCTGCATTTCCTGGACTTTAGAAACAGACACACACTGCCCACATGTCACACACTTCACAGACAGTTACAACTAAAAGAACAAAGACATCATGGCACTTTCAATTTGGACCAGAAGGTAACTTTATTGATTGGGATCTAATAGTCAATATAACATGGTCCTTGAGCTAGGATAAAGTGTTAAAGTGCAAACAAGGTGACATTCTGCTAACCTAACTAATGTGCAAAAAATAGAGCACGCTTAATATAAGGTTTTACAATAAACATGTGCTATACATCCGTCAAGCAATGTCACATCCTCAACTCATAACTATTAAATACATGACGTACATTACAAACTGTGCACTTCTTTCCCCCATCTCTTCCATCTAAGCCAAACACACACTTGCACGTAAAAAATATTTTACCCACATGTGTACACGGGCAACGCCGGGTACAACTGCTAGTACATATATAAAGGGAACTTGTTCAGAATTATGTTCCCAAAAAGATCATCAAACAGGTTTTTTTTAAGATGTCTTCTTTTGCAGTAATATATATTTATTAATTAATTATATGTGTATCAAACCCTCTCAAGGTTTTTTAAAACACCATTTTCTCAATGGGTGTATATGGAAAGTTTTGCTTGTAGTTTGTAGGTAGGGCTGAAGTAATATAATAATAATAAAAGGTGCAACAGGTTATCCAAGCTATTAATCTGCAGCAACCAATCAGATGTTATCCAAGAGGAGGAAGCCAGCAACATAGGCAAGGTAGGTCATGGGGGGGGGGTAGAAAACCCCCCACACATATTTACTTTTAAAGCCACAGCAATCCGGGCAGTTAAAATAGGTTTTACAGTGTACATATCCTTTAAGCTTATATGGTTCCCTGGAAGAGGTCATACTAATTAAAGAGAGAAGCAGGCATGGTCTTGCACTAAGCTTCTATTTTGTATGTATATTATATTTAATTGGTCACTTGTTGCACCCACCTTTGAGGACAGATACACGTGTTACAATATTGTAACAATCTTCCAGACCACCAGACAACTGACCAAAAAATTGATTGGTAGTCTTCCATTCAGAAGAAAAAGTGCAACAGCCATCATGAGCAATCGTTCTTTTGGTTTACATCAAACAAAGATTTAATACTGGTTCTCCAGACGTTTTTTTCTCTGCTGTGTATGTCAGAGGACTTCACCTCACCTCTCAGACATCTGTATATATCAAACAGCACATGTGTTAAATAAAACTATTATACCTTTATTTTGGTCCACATGGGTAAACAGGCTTCAGGCCTACTCAGCTTTTAAAGGCTGTATCAAAACATACAGGATACAATATTTTGAGTCACGTGACATTTTCTCAAGTACTAGACTAAAGCAACATACAGTACGGTTCCATTGAAGATAAATTAAACATTTTCAGGCATGAAGCATACCATTAGCTATAAATACGACGTAATATTAATGATTAGTCTTATTTTCATCCCAATGTTAGAAAAAGTTGTCAAACTGCAGTTATTATTCTGCTACAGTATGATTTAATATACCAAAAGGTTAAACATTTGAGGGTATCAATCAGATGTCCACATTGTACACCACAGACTATAGACTCAGAGAAAGAAAAATAACAAAATTTCATAACAACGTCTTGGCATACTCAATCAGTGCCCTCACCATGTATCACTGCCTACGGAGACCTAATCAATCTCACTAAATAGTCTATCCATACTCTGGGACAATGCAACTTATGTTTATACTGACACAGATAAATGCCCTGGAGATAATGAGCAAAGCTTGAATGCCTTATTAGATGTTTGGCAAAAGAAATAAGCAAAAAAAAAAGTTTTTCAGAAATAACCTTTACATTTTCAGACAAACTCCTGTTAGCGACTGAATGTCAAATAGATAATGTCAGTAGATTGCAGCTGTACAGAATATATAAGCCAGCGGGTACATAGGTAGTGCAAAGAGATCTGTTATACAACCTACAATTAGCAGGGAATTAGTGGGAATAACATCTGTTCTACAGAAAGATTTAGCATCATATTGCTGGGCCTTACTCCAAGAGATATCACCAGTACCCGTGTGTGAAACTTTTCCTTTTAATTGTTTTTTCTATAGTTCTCCTTAAATTTTTGCTATGGTAAAATTAATTGGTAACAAGTCAATTCAATAGGTTAAATGCTGTTGCCAATTCTGTACATATGAAATTTAGTCTAATGGTGGCCATAGACGATATAATCCAATTGTACGATCTATAGACCAGAGAGATTAAAATATTGTACATATTGTACGTATCATCAGGCGATCGTCCATGCATGCTCTGACAATCCTATGATATTGGGATATTCCGATATCGTACGACCGCAGTCGTTGCGTCTTCAGCCACCGTAAAACCCCCAGTGGAATTTCCAGCAAACATTTGCAAAATGTAACATAACTCCTGGACACTTACTGTATTTTATATATTGGGACACACACAGGAATTTCTAACCATAGTAATGTGGTGACACCTTCCAATAAGTAAAATAAATTATTTCCAGCCTAAAATAAGTTCCTAGAATGCATGAAACGGTAACTCAGACCAAAAATCGAAAAGTTGTCATTGCAACGCTTCATAACTTCTAATAATTTATCGCAAATTATTAGAAGTTATAGCCAAAGATAGCTCCAGAATGTTAACATCGCCATTGTCCTTCTTTTACCCCATAGTGTCTTTTTCTAGATTTTATAGATCAATTAAATTTGTCTTTTAGAATATCTAAAACAGCGTTTAGTTTAAACAGTAATATAAATGAGTTTTATATTCAGGAACTTCTAAAGGACAAGTAGCATCTGTCAGGGTTAATAAAACACGTCAGAAATTATGTACATTTCATGAAACTGTGAAGAAATATCAACTGTCATATCTGGTTTATTCCATGTTAACTGGTTGTCACATTGCCATAGCTGCATCTCTCTGATTGATAACATATACACTTGGGCATTTCATTCACTGAGTATATTTTCTATAAACATAAATATAGTTAGAAATGGGTCAGATAGGCACTTCCCAGCCCTTTATACCTACCATACCTAGCCCTTGTGATCTCTCGGAACCAAAGAAACAGACAGATTTTTGGGGAGAAAAACATGACCACAGCTTTATTAACTTGAAACATTTACTGAACACATTATGCCTGCTGTGACTCACTAATATCAAATTAGAGAATAAGCCACTGATTTAATCATTTTCTGGCCACGTTCACATATCATTTTCCCTACCAGCAGAGCATAGTTTGAACATTCATTATTTTAACTGACACTGTATAAAAAGTTATTAAAAAACCCTAAGTAGTCTATAGCAAGCCCACTATCTACCATCCCTCTCGTTACAGATTGCTGCTTATGATATTTTTCTCTAGAATTCATCTTGTTCAAACTACAGATTTATAGTTTCCAGGCTGTGACCATAATCCCAGCTTAATAACAGAACAGCATCTGCTTTCCGGTCCGTTGGCACTATATTGGAGAAGAGAAAATCAGAGAATTTATGAAAGAGATTTTCTGTGGACACCATATGCACTTTAGGACAAACTTGAAAGTTTAATAACAAGTTACGTTGCAAGGATTGTTTGCTTTGGGTTTTTTTAAAGCCACAAAGATGTCGTTTAGGCATAGAAATAGAAATGATCCAGTATTCACGGAATAGACTGTATGGGGATAATAACAGGGTTGCTGTCTGTAAATTAACAGAGTGTCTGTCCTCCGTAAAGCTGTACTTTAAAAACTGCTGTGTTTAATTTGGACTAAAGGTGGCCATAGATGGATCACAGACAATAATATGATAAGGCAAAATTTTCGCCCACCCCAATAGCGAAATCCTGATTTTGTCAGTGTGTCAGATTAACAGAAATAGAAAATATCATCTGCAAAACACTGAACTCAAACTTCCCCTCCTTTCTTTAAGTTTGAAACTTTGTTGCCAAGTCTGAGTCAAAGTCCAAGAGGCTGAGGTACACCTTTTCCTTCAGTCTAAAATGGCTGATCTTTGAGAGATTATTGTTGCGTCTTTCAAGTCCCTTATACCCTGATTATGAATCTGCTGGTCCTTCCGTGGGTTCCCTTAAGGTTTAAGGTTAGTAGGAACATTTCAGGCTTATTTAAAGAAAGAATTCACTCAAAAAAAGGCCCTATCTTTGATTGTTTTATTTGCAATGCATACGTCTCACTCCAGCACTTATACCTATTACATTGGATCTGTGTGTTACCCACCTAGATTGTAAGCTCTATTGGGCAGGGACCTCCTTTCCTCTTGGGGCAAAGCTCTAGCACTACTATTTATATACAGTAATTAATATATTTATGTACTGAACTATCTATGTATTTGTCCCCCTTGTATGAATTTATTGTATTTTGTTACTGTACAGCATTGCATCCCCCCCCCCCTTATTCTAAATTATAATTGTAATGGAGACAGGAGCACTTGCTCCTGTCTTGCGTCTTGGCCCCTGAGACCAGATCTCACTATTTACCAAACTCCAGATTCTGTGGTGCTGCAGTGTCTATCCTGTCAGTTCACCCGTGTTCCCTCCTTCCCCTCACCGGTGTACAAAATTTGGAACTGTTTTGACAAAGTTGCACTTGCGCACAAGGGTGAGAAGATGGGAGAACCCTCCAGTGCACCAGCCAGTGTTATGTCAGTTCCATATTTTTGGGTCATGCCCACATGCTTTTGAATTGCATTAACTTGGCCACACACTTATTTGAATACATTTCCTTGATGAGCATTTCTTTTGTGCTACATTTGTTTGCATAAACATGTAGTAAACTGCCCCTATATTTTTACAATATTTATGCACTCTTGTCCAAATTCTACAGTCATGATACATTGTAGGGCCCTGGACATGTAATATGACTATTAGAATGAATTTATAAAGGAAACCTCAGCAATATGTCCGTTACTTCTAGTTATGTAAAGATGATGTCACATCAGGTGATAGGCTGGGTACTCACGACGGGACCATTTGTTCTGACCGAGCATTCTCTACGAGCGAGCACTCGGCTAGGACAAATGTCTGTCGGGCGCGTCAATAGTGGCTGCGGCCGACAGTCCGTGCGACTGATCATGTCGCCCCATAGGGAACCTTACGATCGGCTGTGATTTTCCGACACGGCCGATCAAACAGGCGGCCAAAATCGGTCACGGCCAAAAGCAGCACAGATTTTTCACCAAGGAAGTATTGGTCAATTTGGCCGAAAAATCTGTCCGTGAACTTGCTTGCTTTGCATGTAGATAGAAAAGATCTGACCACACCCATAATTTGACCACACTCAACGTACCCTCCACCAAAAATGGTGATGGCATAAGGTAGAAAATCGCAACCAGCTGAGCTTAACCAGTTTTCAGCTCAGGTAGAATTTAAAGGGTTAATAGGGTAAGAACTTAGCATAAATGTGAATAATTGCAGCTGAAAAATCAGGGGTGCCGTTTTACATTGCGATATGTGACCGAGTTTAAAAAGCAATAAATAGAACGGTTGGACTGGCCATCAGTTGAAAGCAAGTAGCGCTCAGAAGACTGTATTAAGTAGAATTCAATTACAGCGTAAATGACTAAGGAGCAGTGTGCGAGTAAATAATTCAGCAAGTCTATAATAGTATCCAGAATAAGCAGCCAGAATCTGAAAGACTGTTCATGTTTTTATGATAATTTCATCATAAGCATTTATATAAGAAAAGCTCAAATAATGTTAATAAGCTGGGTCTCTATTGCGAGATAGTGGGTGCAAATGACCCGGCATTATATAAAAATGTCAGTAGTACATGAAATTGGAATGATAATAATGCCCTTTATCGCATTCATAACATTTTCTATATTTCAGATTTATTGCTTTTATTTTAAACCTGCAATACTGTTCAGTGTTTGTTGAAAGGACAATTTGCAACTGTTACCATTATACAATAAGCTTCATTCACAATTCAATGCATTTTTATATATATGAAAAGAATGGCAAGTATTGGCCAAAATGCATTAGTCCTATATCCTATTATTTCCCTCACTTATTTATCCACATTGCAAGTCCAAGTTATCTAGCTCTGGTTTCAACAGAATAACACAATGAAGATAGAAAGGTTGTTTTAACAATCTATGCTCTAATGAATAGCAACTTTTGAATATGCTATGATTTTATCATGATCATCATAGCCCACTGAATCCATCAGAGTCAGTGCTCTCTTTTAAGTTGGGTACACACATGCACAATCTTAAAAAATGACACACAAAATCTGCAAGATTCTGTCTGTCATTTTCTAAAGATCCCTGTACACACAGTCCCGAGGGTTGTTCCTATGTAAAGCACAGGGAGAACACTCAAAACTTAAGATTTCCCACTGCTGCGGCTGACTCCCTATACTTTAAAGGTCATCTCCCCTGGGTTAAAGGGCATGTCCACCCTCAAAACTAAAATGAAAACCCACTGCTGGCCCCACTGTTGTAGTGTTAATAAATCATTACCTTTCTCCTCTGCTCAAAGTCCAGGAAAGTGAAGAATAGGAGCTGTCCATTAACTGTCCTATGGGAGGACTTAGGCATGCGCAAGGGAGCCCTTCCCCCCCCCACCCTCCATACTGCAGTTAGTGCACCCGAAATTAAAAATGTTTCTGTAGTGTAGCCTCCCCCCTCCCAACCCTAACCATATGGATTATTTTGTAAAAAAAAGTTGCAGATAACTTACTTACCAGCCTGCGGCTGTTTCAATAGCCGGCAGCCACGTCTGTGATTGTCTGCCTCTCAATGGTAAGTTCTCTCACTTTTTTCAAATAAACCATGCGGTTAGGGTTGGTAGGGGGGAGACTACACTACAGAAACATGTTTAATTTCGGGTGGATTTACCCTTTAAATGACTTTATGCTATTTAGTTTTATTGACAAGCAGGGGGTAAAGGAACTATGTCTTACCTCCTGCTTTCTCATAAAACCTGTAGGAGCCAGGAACAACGGTAATGAAGTCCTCTGCTGCTTCCTCTGACAGGTCCCGACGCACTTGCGGGGTTATTCAATAAAAGGTCTTATCGTTTAATATAGTGCTAAATTTGCCCCAACCAATCAGATCTTATTAAACATTTTAAAGCTAACATCTGATTGGTTGAGGCAAAATTATCACCAATTTAAACGATAAGAACTTTTACTGAATCTCCCTGTTAGTACTCTATACGCATATACGATGCACAAAGATTACAGAGTGCATTTATTCTTCAATAAAACTGAATAGCACAAAGTAATTTTAACCAGTGGAAATACCCTTTAAGTACAGGGAGACAAACGCGGTGAGGGAAATTTTTGGCACTTCCAAACATTCCTACAGTGGCCGACAGTGAACGTTGGCTGGCCTTGATCCATTGGATCCAACGGTATTGCACCTTTCTTGTCCGTGTGTGTATCCAAATAATTATCTAAAATATGCTAATTATCAAATTCTCGAATCGGTAACCCTCGAATGCAGCATTCAATTTCAGTAATGCTCGAATGTAGCCTTCGATTTAGGTAACCCTCAAATGTAGCATTTGATTTCGGTAACCCTTGAATGTAGCAATTGGTAACCCTTGAATGTATTGTTCGGTAATGTTCAAATTGGCGATAACCCTCGAATGTAGCATGCGGAATCCCGACAATTGGGGACAGGCAGTATTTAAACAAGTTATGGTGATATGGACATGTTCCCCAGACCATTTTCCAGGTGCCAGAGTCATTTAGAGTAAGTTACCATTGCTATTTTATGACTTTGATGACTTTAATGGGTTCATTTCCCAATTATAGGATTTTTATTGATGTTCTATAGCTGTGAAATAAACAGACTTTAGGAAGTTCGGCCATCTCTTCTATTTAGCAATGTATTAGAAAATGGAAGGCAAACAATATAAAATGTAATATAAGAAGCAAATGATTTACTATATCATAATAGGTGAGGAGTGATTAAGAGGTGTTCTAGCCCACTAGAATTAGCAACATGAGTCATCTCAGAATGTAAACACCCACAGCAAGGACCCAGATACCCAGTAATAATAAGCCTGAAGAGAGAATTTAGAAGTTTACTGGCAAAAACATTTTACCTTACTAAAAGGAACTAAAAACAACCTATCATGTGTACAGTATCTGATTTATTCAGTTAGATCAACTAGATTTGAAGTTTAGTTCTTGAAGACGTTTCGCTAGTCATCCGACTGGATCTCTCAATTCAGAATGACTTGTACAAGAATCTGTTGGCAATAAGTACCCTGGAATCTATCATGTGTATCCAAACAGAAGCAATTCAGAGCGCACTCCAGTCTTAAACATTCAAATCAATTTATTAAACACCTGACGTTTCGGTGTCCGTGCGACACCTTCCTCAGAAGTATAATATGTGACAAAAAAGTGCAAGATTATATAGCATAAGGAGCATAAACAAGCTGTTCAGATCAAAAGCAAGTAAAAAACAGAGAGTGACCTCTAGTGTACAATGTTCATATAACATGCTACAATATATATCATAATCGTAAAAGTGCTTCATGTATTAAAGTGCATAGTGAATAAAGTGCTGTATCACAGTGGAAAAATCGGATTTCTGATTAGTGATAAAAAATATATAAAAGTATCTATGCGTATACAATAGTGAAAGTTTATAATAAAACATGTGGTTAAAAACATGATAGCATCATATATTCAACAACGGCATCCTTTATCATACAGCATGAAGATATATAACTAGTATTAAAACATATACAAAATAAATAGCTATGTGGTGTCCGGATTATTTATTATTCAAGTAACATTTAAGGCCTAAGTTGGTGTTCAGACCATGAGGCTGTAAAGTTTATAAATCTAAAATGATTCTTTTCTTAATAGGGCATTATCCCTATTCCCTCCTCTTCTTAGTATTGGGATATGATCTATAACCATTAGAGATGTCCGAACTTCGAAAAATCCGGTCCGCGCGAAGATCCGCGGATTTTCAAAAAAATCCGAAAATTCGAAAATCCGCGAGCGGACCCGTTAAAACGTATTAAAATGTAAGTTTGGCAAAATCTGCATTAAAAGTGGTTTAAATAGCCTTGGTAACCTACACTTAACCACTCAGGGACCTGGGTAATGGCCTTAAAAGCATGTATAAATGCCAACAATACCTAAAAAGTACAGTCCGCTAGCGTGACTTTAAAAAAACGGTATTTTTCGAAAATACGAGGATTCCCGTAAAAACGAGGATTTCCGTAAAAAAAAACAGGCTTTCCGTAACTATGATAGCTGCCATTGGCTAATTTGGATCATGTGGCTTGCTCCGTCTTGAAAATTTACACGAATTACTCGTTTTTACGAGTATTCTCATAATTACGTGAATCCCCGTAATTACGAGGATCTTCGGTTTTTCCGTATCCCGAAAGTATCGTAGATCCTCGTAATTCCCGGAAAAACTCGTATTTTCGAAAATTTTCGTAAAAAAAAAAAATCCGCAGTTCGGAAGTTCGGAAGTCCGGAAAGTCCGGAATAATCCGCCGTTCGCGGACGGGAGAAATACGTGGCGGATCCGGGTTTGGGTCCGCGAACCGGCCTTCTCTAATAACCATCCCCTTTAAAATCACAGTCTAAATGTTTGAGTTTCAAAAAGTGGGCTGCCACAGGTGAAATTTCAATTTTGTTGAGTGTTAACTTGTTAGTCCTATCATAGGCTAATCTAATATCACTTCTATGTTTTTGAAAACGTTTTTTAACCCTTTCCCTGCCACAGATCGTATATTCACGATCTGTGTGTGCTAGTGAAAGGTCAAACTGCCACAGATCGTGAATATAGATCTGTGGCTTCCCCCCTCCCCAAAAAAATTTCCCCCCTCTAGGCGCGATCGGGGGGCAGCATTCAACTGCCCCCTACCCCCCTCGATCCCCCTCGGTTTCGGCAAAAATCCGGGGGGGGGATCGGAAGATATCCCTACCTTAACATGGCCCGCCAGCTGAAGCGGTCCCACGTGGAGGAGTTCCTTGTCCGGAAAGGGAGACCCCGGTGATGTCACTGATCTTCTCCTTCACCGGGGTCTTCCCATAGGAGGTACACTGCTGCCCCGGTGGTCCAGTGGAGGTACTGCAGCATGATCTCTATATAGATCATGCTGCGTACCTAGTATAGAACAAGCTGTCAGCTGACAGCTGTTCTATACCATTTTGTGAATGGAACTCAAAGGCTCATTCACAAATAGGATTTTTTCTAAGTCTTTGCTACTTAGCGAAGACTTAGAAAAAAAATGGGGACAGAGATCAATATTTGGTGATCACTTCTGATCACCAAATTATTGATCTTTGCCAATGAATGAAAAATCACTCCTGGAAATGATTTCCGGGAAGTGATTTTTCCGATCGGATTTCGAATTGGAAAACGGGCATTTAGCCGTATTCCAAGTTCGGTCATCCCTAAGATGATCTGATGATTATCTTGGGAATGATCGGAGGAAAAAAAGGGGAGGAATACACACAAAAAAATTCTTAAAGTGATACACACACCCTTTTTTTTTTTTTTTACCCTAAAAACTATAAATTAGAAAAAAAAGTTGTCTTCTCAAGCTCCCCAATGTCCCCAGTGATATCGGTTAAGTAAACGCGGATACTTATTTGTTCGATTTCAAGGGAAACTAAGCCTATATTTATAAGGAAATTTTGCAGAGGTACCAAATAAAGACCGTATGAATTTTTAGGATCAGTAAAGTGTGCAAAAACGTGTGTGTGACTCTCATACTAACCGACTCACTAAATATACCACTAAAAGGGGGAGGAGGTGTGTGGGGGGGTGGGTTGTGGCTTTTTAAAATTTTTCTTGTAACTGCACTTAAATGCGTCCCATTTGAGCAGTTGGTGGCCTCGTCTCTGTTTGCACCCACGCAAAGGCACACCGTTTGATTCAGGACATGTGGGAGATTGATGTATTAGTGGTGTTTTTGCTTGTCAAGTGGGTTAGGTAGGATTTCAACCTTGATCATCTCATTTTATTTTTCACAAATCTCGTAAAAACACCGAGTTTCTTTGGATCGCGTGGGTCTGGAATTCTTCATGATGATAAAGAATGGCCAACGTAACGTAGCTGAAGGTGTGTAGATTCCAAAATATAGTTGTGGGGGGAATTCCATGTTTCGGGACTGTTTCCTTAGAAAAAGGGTAGGCTGTTCAAATACAGAGCACTTGATTGTTCTTGTAATTGCATTTGGCATGCGTCCCCATTTGAGTAGTTGGTGGCCACGTTTGTGTGCATCCACGCATAGGCATACCGTTTGATTCAGGACATGTGAGAAGATTGCTATTTAGTGGGTGTTTTTGCTTGTCAAGTGGGTTTAGGTAGGATTTCAAACTTGAATCATCTCATTTTATTTTTACAAAACCTCGTAAAAACACGGAGTTCTTTGGATCGCTGGGGGTCTGGAATTCTTCATGATGCATGAAAGCATGGAACCGTAACGTAGCTGAGGTGTGTAGATTCCAAAAAATATATAGTTTGTGGGGGAATATCCATGTTTTGGGACTGTTTCCTTAGAAAAAGGGTAGGCTGTTCAAATTACAGAGCACTTGATTTTTCTTGTAATTGCATTTGTGCATGCGTTCCATTGAGCTAGTTGGTGGCCACGTCTCTGTGTGCATCCACGAATATGGCATACCGTTTGATTCAGAACATTGGGGAGATGATATTTAGTGGGGGGGTTTATTGCGGGGGGCATTCAAAGTTTTGGGGCTGTTTGAAATTACAGAGCACTTTGATATTTTTCTTGTAATTACACTGGTGCATGCGTCCCATTTGAGCTAGTTGGTGGCCACGTTCCTGTGTGCATCACGCATAGGGCATACCGTTTGATTCAGGGCATTGGAAGATTGATAATTGACAAGTTTTTTTTACATGACATGAAAATTGCCATGATTTTTAACTTTGATTGTATTTTTATAAAGTTTTCCTGAAAAATCTGGTAAGAAGCGAATGTACACAAAACTGCACCCACACCATTGGTGGTATGCAAAAGAATCACACATTGTGTTAGCTTGAGGTGTAGTGTAGAGTCCAAGAATATATAGTTTTGGGGGGTATTTCTAATATAGAGGGGGTTTAGTCTGACCCAATCTGAAAAGTTGCTGTAATGGGCACTGTCTAAGCTCACTTTGGGCTAGGTTGATTCCACGTCTGCGTGTGTAACCATACATAGGGCATACCGTTTGATTCAGAACATTGGGAGATTGATATTTGGTAACTTTTTTTACATTACTTGGGATTTGGCATGATTTCTACCTTGAGAGTGTTTTTTTTAAATTTTTAGAAAATCTGTAAAGCTGTGAACTTCTACGAAGAACTGCGCCCACACCATTGATGGTACGAAATGAACAAAACTACAGGAATTTCGTAGATAAAGGTGTGTGGATTCGAGAAATATATGGTTTGTGGGGTTGTTTTGTGGGGAAGGAAAATTGCAGACTGTTCAAATTCAGATTTGACTGAATATTTTTGCTGTTTCTGAGCCATTGTGCATTGTTTCACTTGTGTCTTTGGCTTCCACGTCCACGTGTGTAACCACACCATATGGCATATCGTTTGATTCAGGGACATTTGGGAGATTGATATTAAGTAGCTTTTTTTCATTTCCTTGGGGTGTTTGGCATGATTTCTACCTTGAAGTTGTTTTTGTTCATTTTTTCAGACAAAATGCGAATTTCTACGAAGAACTGCGCCCACACCATTGATGTATGAATGAACAAACTACAGCGGTAGTAGCTGAAGGTATGTGATTCTGAGAATATATGTTTTGCGGGGGTATTTCCAAGTTGAGGGGTGTTCAGTTTGGAAAATCGGGGAAATGCTGTTATTGGCTCACTGCGCATTGTTTTACAGTGACTAGCGCTTCCACGTCAGTGTGTGTAACCACACATATGGCACACTGTTTGATTCAGGACATTTAGGAGATTGGATAGTGATTTTTTTTCCATTACATGGGGTTTTTGGTGTGATTTGTAACTTTGAATGTTTTTTCTATATTTTCAGAAAATTGTGTAGAAATGCGAAATTTACGAAGAACTGCGCCCACACCATGATGGGATGAATGAACGAATACAGTGCTACATAGCTGAAGGTGTTTAGATTTCAGGAATATATAGTTTGGGGGGGGTATTTCGGAGTATCAGGGTGTTTTGTGGAAAAACTGCAGGATGTCCAAATTCGGGTTGGCTAACTATTTGCGTGTTTCGAGCCATCGTGCATTGTCTCACTTTGGGCTTTTCGCTTCCACGTCCAGCGTGTGTAACCACACATATGGCATACCGTTGATTTCAGGACATTTTGGAGATTGATATTTAGTAACTTTTTTTTAGATCCATCAGGTTTTGGCATGATTTCTACCTTTGAAGTGTTTTTTGTTCATTTTTTCAGAAAAGTGCGAAAATCTACGAAGAACTGCGCCCCACCATGATGGTATGAATGAACAAACTACACGTTACATAGCTGAAGGTGTGTAGATTTCAGGACATATATAGTTTGTGGGGGTTATTTCTAAGTTACGGGGGTGTTTTGTGGAAAAAAACTGCAGACTGTCCAAAATTCGGGAGTTGGCTAAATATTTTCGCTGTTTCTGAGCCATCTGCTGCATTGTTCTCACTTTGTGGCTTTTCGCTTCCACGGCCGCGTGTGTAACCACACATATGGCATACCGTTTGATTCAGGACATTTGGGAGATTGATATTTAGTAACTTTTTTTAGATTCCATCAGGTTTTGGCATGATTTCTACCTTTTGAAGGTTTTTTGTTCATTTTTCAGAAAAGTGCGAACTTTACGAAGAACTGCGCCCACACCATTGATGGTATGAATGAACAACTACCAGCTTTACATAGCTGAAGGTGTGTAGATTTCAGGAATATATAGTTTGGGGGGTATTTTCTTACGTACGGGGGTGTTTGTGTGGAAAAACTGCAGACTGTCCAAATTCGGAGTTGGCTAATATTTTCGCTGTTTCTGAGCCATCGTGCATTGTCTCACTTTGTGGCTTTCGCTTCCACGTCCGCGTGTGTAACCACACATATGGCATACCGTTTGATTCAGGACATTTGGGAGATTGATATAGTAACTTTTTTTAGATTCATCAGGTTTTGGCATGATTTCTACCTTTGAGTTGTTTTTGTTCATTTTTTCAGAAAAAGTGCGAATTCTACGAGAAATGCGCCCACCCATTGATGGTATGAATGAACAAACTACAGCGTTACAAGCTGAAGGTGTGTAGATTTTAGGAATATATAGTTTTGTGGGGTTATTTCTAAGTACGGGGTGTGTTTTGTGGAAAAAACTGCAGACTGTCCAAATTCGGGTTGGCTAAAATTTTCGTGTTTCGAGCCATCGTTGCATTGTTTCTCACTTGTGGCTTTTCGCTTCACGTCCGCTGTGTAAACCACACATATGGCATACCGTTTGATTCAGGACATTTGGGAGATGATTTGGTACCTTTTTTTTACATTCCATGGGTTTTGGCATGATTTCGACCACCTTGAACGTGTGTTTGATGTTCATTTTTTTTAAAATCTGGTAAAGTGAAACTTCTACGAAGAACTGCGCCCCACACCATTGATGGTATGAATGAACGAACACAGCGTTAACAGACGAAGGTGTGGTAGATTTCAGGAATATATAGTTTGTGGGGTGGTATTTTTGAGTTGGGGGGGTGTTTTGTGGAAAAAAAAATGCAGACTGTTCAAATACAAAACTGGCTAATTTTTTGTTGCTACTGACATTGGCACTGGTCACGCTCTGGGTTAGTTGGCAGCCATGTCTCTGGGGACACCATGAATGTGGCATACCGTTTTATTAGGGAGGGGTTAGGCTTTCTATTTGAGATGCGTTTGAACTTTCTCCACAGTTTTTAGCTGAAATTCGCATTTGATTTTGTCTCTGATTTTACAGTTGAGGAAAAAAGGAAATGTGAGAAAGTAACTCAATTTGAACGAAGAGCTGCGTCCGGTATCTGCATTTTGATCGAAACTTATCTCACTCGTAAATCCTGTCGGGTGGTAGTTCTAAAAATATCCACTTGTGGGGATATTTTAGGGTATTTGGTGAGATTTCTATGTTAACTTCGGAGTGGTATCATTTTAATTTGGTTGTGTAATATTCTAGGAGGTGCAGTTTTTTGTTTGGGGGGGTCTCCGTACAGGAAAAGTGGGGTACCTACATATATCTGGTATCGTTGTCTCGCAGTATCAGAGCTTTAGAACAGTAAGATTTTTTGTGTGTTACCTTAAGATAACTATAAGTAAAAAGGGGAAAATCCATAGAAATTTGCAAATTTTCATTTTTTTTACATATTTTACACCCATAATTCCAGTAAAATTTCCAGAAAGTTTACAAATTTTGTTACCATATTAAAGTACACTTTTGTGTGAAAAAACAATGTATAATATTCCTGATACTGCAAGGTTTCCTACTGTAAAATTAGTCTAAAGCGATTAGGACAAAAACCTGAAAATTCTTCTGGCAGTTTAACGCAAAAAAAAAAAATCAAAATCTCCTGGCAGTGAAAGGGTTAAAAGGTCCTATGTTTTGCCTACATATGTTTTGGAACAGGACACTTCAACAGATACAGCAATTCTGTTACATGTATAAAATTCCTTAATCTTATAAATATTTCCACGTAGTGGATGTGTAAAGGTCTGTCCTGTAATAATGAATTACACACATTACAATTAAAACACTTGTAACACCCAGTTTTGTTTGATAATTTCATTATTGTTTCAGGTATTTAGAAACAGGATCAGCTTGAACTAGCTGGCTATATAATGAGTTACCCCTTTTGTATGTTAACATGGGTCCAATTTTTATCTCCTTATTAAGATCTTTATCTCTTGTATAATAGGTTAGTATTTTCTAATGGCATCTTTAATTATGCCAGATGGATGGGTATTGTTGTTTAAAGGATAATCCATGGGTTTGTTCTTTCTGAATTGTAACATGTGTAGCTGCTTCTGTTCTGGCTTTCTGTATATTAAACGGATCATATCCTCTCTTAAGAAATTTGTCACTCATTTTATGAGTTGTATTTCTTTTTCATTTACTTCATTGAAAATTCTGTGTATCTAAGAAATTGTGTTTTAGGTTAAAGGGAACTAAACCCAATTTTTTATACTCCAGAATCTGAAAACAACCCCCCTAAAAACACCAATAAACTATAAAATGC
This sequence comes from Hymenochirus boettgeri, assembly GCA_019447015.1. Lineage (NCBI taxonomy): Eukaryota > Metazoa > Chordata > Amphibia > Anura > Pipidae > Hymenochirus > Hymenochirus boettgeri. Next base: position 76,005,754 of record CM033469.1, read on the forward strand.
CACTTTAGTAACTCTGTTAAAGTAAATGTAAGCATGTTAAGAACTGGATGAAGTATCTCTGTATGGGCAGTGTCAGACCACACTTTCTGACCTTCAGTCACATGCTTCCTTGCTTGCTTTATCTGTCCTGTAAAAGGATTGGCTAGAGATTATTAATGGGTGTGACCAACTGTAAAAGTTTTGCCATAGCTAAGGACTGAGCATGAGCAGAACATAATAGTCGTTGACCAAACTGTGTGATACTAGAATGCTGAGAAGTAAAGCACAACCATACTTTATTTAGGTAAATTCCCAGTACCCATATCAAAATGAGAGGTAAGACACAGATTACTGGTTTTATTCAAGGTGTTCTGCCTTCTGGTTAAGTATTGTTCTGTGGCTTTAGTTGCCCTTTAACTGGCAATAATACATCTAGGATGGAAACTGTCAGCTCTCAAGAGCGTGTTTCTATCAGTCTGTTTGGTATATAGTGTAGTGAACAGACCATTATCTTTTACTTCAAAACATACATCTAAATAGTGTGAAATTTTCTGTGACATAGTATCACTAAAAATTAACAGGGTTATTCAATAAAAGTTCTTATCGTTTAAAATGGTGCAAATTTTGCCCCAACCAATCAGATCTTATTTAACATTTGAAAGCTAACATCTGATTGGTTGGGGAAAAATTAGCACCATTTTAAACGATTAGAACTTTTATTGAACTGTAAGTTTTCATCCATTAAGTTAAGAAGGGTTACAAACTCATAGGCTTGTTCCTCTGTGCCATCCCAAACTACAAACAAATCATCTATATACAGCATATATTTTCTGCAGTGTTTTTTGTACAATTTACTAGGGTATATGTGCTTACTTTCAAGTAGGCCAACATACCGTACGACGGCGACACTGGACTGCCCATGGCCGTCCCAACACATTGCAGGAAATATTGACCTTCAAATTTAAAGTAGTTATTATGCAATATCAGTGATAAACATTCAATAATAAACTCACTGGGTGGTACACCAAAGTGTTCAAGTGTTAAAAAATGTCCTAAATCGTGTGAGATGCAGGTATATAAAGAGGAAATGTCCAATGTCAATATAATCCAATTAGAATCCCATGGTTTCATGTTTCTCAGTTGGTATAAAAAATAGCAGATACAATTGGTCTGAATGGAGGATTATTTGCATCCCTACCTCTGATTATCACGTGTATTTCTATGTAATCCCAAATCAAAAATACACACTTAACACTTTACACAGAGCCCTGAAATTACTGCCCTTCCCCTACCTTTTAAGGGGGTAGTCAATAAAAGTAGGAGGGCTTTGTGCAGTGAAAGATTTTATGGATTTCCAATTTCTAAATATATTGTAAGTCGGGCACTGCATATAAAAATAGGTGATGTATCATTTTAATCAGCAGCTTTTGACCTTTAAGATAAAATTATGTTTTAGGGTGGATTTTTCCTTTAAGAACAGACAAACCTATAGCTTTGGCAACTCTGTACACATTAAAGAATATGTACACTGTATGAAAAACTTTAAGTTAGTGGAAAACTGTGGCTTTAAAACTAAAGTTGTCTATTTTTTTTTTTTTATCCCCCCCCCCCCCAGAGCCTACCTTTACTGCTTGAATCTTGCTGGCTTCCTCCTCCTGTGTAATGGCATCTGGAGCTCGCCACCAGAGAATCTCCTGCTTCTTGGTCGCAAAAGGTAGTTTACGGTTGTACCACACGTGCAAGACCTCACTGTTGTGTGTGGTGATGTCACTGCGCACACGACATGACATCAAACGTGCACAAGTTCGCAGAACCACGAGGCCAGCGCTTGCGACTTGACCGTTGTTACAACGAGAAGGAGCCAGCAAGATTCAAGCAGTAAATCTCGAGGGTTAGAACAAAAAATAATTAGACAACTTTAGTTTTAAATCCACTAAGCTAAAGTTTATTTACAGTGTACAGTACATACCCTTTAAAAGCTAAATACCAGAAATCTCAGTGCAAAATAAGTGAGTTTTTTGCATGACTGCTGTACTGAAGTAAACCGTTTTTGATGTTGATCTGCATAACCCCTGTGAGATTGAGGGTATTTTGTGTTCCTTCCTGCAAATAAAACCACATGATAGCCGAGAGAGAAAAAAAATGTTTTTTCTTATGTCTTTTACTAAATGGGCAGTGTCAAACAATCCCATGAGCTAATCTTCCCGCGGTATGGATAAGCATTTCAATTATAATTGAATGGGGTTTTTTTTATCACAGATTAAGTACAGTTGAGAAGAAAGCACTTCCATAGGTGAGATAAAGACCTTGAAGGGCAAGTATTCTTGGCTAAGCTTCAGGTACTTTATACTTGCTGATGATTATCTGTCTGCTAATGATCCTCTTTTCTAGATATTGCTCTTGTAATAATTACTTAAGCACTAACAAATGTCTTTTTACCCAGTATTTTACAGGAAACCAAAATGAAATTGTTCAAGCTTTACACAGAGTAGTTCTTTTAAAGCAAATAAATAACAATACAGCCCATATATATACCTTACCAGCATATTTGTGTATCCACCTAGTCTAATTTTTACTATAAAGATTATATTATATATACATACACACACACATTTGATATTGATTCATGTATATATATATATATATATATATATATATATATATATATATATATATATATATATATATATATACATCATACATACAATACAAGGATCTGGTCGAACATTTATACAAACATAGTAAAGATAATAAATGCACATTCCGGGCCCCATAAATATCATATTATCTGCACACTGGCATTGCATTGAAGTGCATTGATTATCTTTTCTATGTTTTGAATATAATATATATATATATATATATATTATATACACACACACACACACACACCACAATATATGTTTTTGTTTATATACTATATAAAGAAACATATATACTATATAAACATTTTTAAAACTTTACAGTTCTCACTGGGTTTGAACTATAAATATATATATATATATATATATATATATATATATAAAGTAAAACCTTGGCATAGGTGGAATACATACATGTGCAGATTTGCATATATTCTTAAAGGACAACTAAACTAAAAAAATTACTTTGCCTCATCTTAATCTAAATTTGAATACATGTAAGTAGCACTTGTGTTGCTGCATTCCTTCAATTCAGTACTTGATTTGCTCAGTATTTGTATCCCCTCCTCTTTAACCACTGACTTGTGTGAAGTCAAGTATACCAACTGTGAAAACTGCATTCAGCATACCAACGGTCAAAGCTATCACCATGCCAAGCTACAACAAAACTGGTTACAGAAGAAATGTTTATGATTTCATTGATATTCTGAAATGCAAGAGCTTCTAAAGAAATAGGGGACAGATCAACAAAAAAAATGTGGTGGTTGTGAGGAATATTTTCCAAATGGTACATTTAAAAGACCTTTTTTTCAATATAATGCCCTTAAAAATAATTGATTCAACATTTTTTGTTGTTGGTTAATTGTCAGAAATATTGGTTATCAGTAATTATTAATAATGAATCAATATGTTAATTGTGGATAGTGTGAACTAAACCCACAAAGACAACACTGGTGAAAAGAATCATAAAAACTTTAATGAATAATTATGGGCTACAGGTTTGTTTATCCTGTAGAGGTTTTCAACATTCTCAACCAAAGGTGCCTAGATAATTAAAAATAAATGCCTCGGGCCGTCTGCAACAATTATAAATATCCATGCAGAGTTAGGACTTTAAATGTTTTTCTTCAATCGCCATCAATTCATACTGTAACATTCTCAGGTAGCATGGACTGTTGTCTCCAAGGAAAGACAGCCTTTGGGCACAATTTAACACACAGAAACAGGCAACAGTCTTTGGTTTGAACTCTATTCAGGGTATTAGCTCACATAATATAAAATAAATCATATGCCACACTGGCCTTACTAATACAAAATAAAGGTCCCTGACTATTTGAACACTCACAGTAAATCACAGTCCAGTACTCACACAGCTCTGTGTCTCTACTGGAGAATTAGCTGGTTGTACCCAACCTCCTACTGGGGTTTGTAACTCTGACACTCAGAGACCCTGGTCTGTCTGCTTGCAGACCTACAGGCTCCTTGCCTGTTAATCTCACTGGGGTATATACCTCTGGACCTCAGAGGCTCTGGCTGCCTGCTTGCAGATCTACAGGCTTCTTGCCTGATCAGACTATCCCCCAAAACAGGCTACCCTGCCCTTTAATTAATAAGCTCCAGCAACAGAGAATTAATTGATCTAAGTTTGGACTGGATCAGCACTGAAACCATTTACCATTAGCTGCTTGGGCCACAGTAAAACAAAGCATATAAAATTTAAACCATTTTATGGCTTTCTTACACATTTACAATACCCAAAGTGTGTTTGCATGTCCACTCCAGCCCACCCCCTTCCTAAGTGGCCAATATGATACGTGCTAGCGACAGCCATAGAATAAACTTTTATATGAATATTTTTAAATCATTGTACTTGTAGAAAAAGTATTAAAAAGGCCCTTTGCTTCCTAAACATATTGGTTAGTTTGAAAAATATAAGTAAATAAACCTAAAGAAGAAATAGAAGGTTTTCATTTAGCATATATTTGTTTAATGCAGATTAAGTTCATAGTGAACCAGGTGATGTGTTTGAACGGTTAGTTAGGGAATTTGATAGTTATATTGATTATTACATGTCTAGCAGAAGATACATACTTGTAATGACTTGTTTATCATTGTGTACCATAAAGTGGGATCCAATTAGCAAGTAATTTGGAAAATATTACGATTATTTTTGCTCTTGAAATGTGCTAGGGCTGATAGAAGTGCTCTCATCAACATCATATTTCTTGTGGTATAGTTCTAATAAGCATTTCAATTGAGCCCCATCACTAATTGAAAGACTATGTACATAGTCTAGAGATGTTGTTAGTTTGGTTTGAGTTTGAGCAATATACATATTATTTCTTGTTTGTTGTTCTGCAGTTGGAGTTGGATTTGTAATTGTTCCTTTAAGGGAGACTAACTGATTTTCCAAAATAATCTGAAAACTTTTTTACCCAATCCAATTTTATACTATTGGCTGTTGGTGTGGCATGCTGATTAGCTCTAGGTCCAAAATGCTAGTAATCTGAAGTTTAAAAAGTGGGTGAGTAAGAAACGTTTTATTGCTCCATATATTTTGTATAATTGTATTTCTCATATAAAACTCTATCAGTGTTTGACCCATAACAGTGATTATCTTCTGTCTGTTCTGATTAGCTTTGCACATTTTCTCCTGTCATCCTTCCAACGTTTTTTTGATTGAACTTCCCTTACCAACCTGTGCCTTTATCCTTCTATAATACTTTCTGTCTGCCTTTCACCCTTGTTTTTCCCATGGTTTACTGACCTACCACATGGAAAATCTCATGAACTATTTGGAATGTTGTATAGCTCTCATTATCTTATCTACTTCACACCCTTCTGCCTGTTAATCAATTCCCTAACCCTCGCTCGTCATACACTACTTAGTCCCTGGAGGTCCATGTCATCAGGCGTCACATGACTTCTTGGCACTACTTGAGGAAGTGCGTCCCAGACCAAACTTGTTGTTTGAGTTTGGAAAAGAATTAAAGGCTATTCCTTGGAATTACAATAATAAATAATTGTGTAGTTGGTGAGAAGGGGAGGTGTTGATTAAGTAATCATGCAGTTGGCCACAGGGTGTATACTGTGTGTGGTGTGGTGTGTTGAATGTAGTAATGCTTGCCAGCTCAGTAGCAGTTTGGTCATGGCTGGGGAAGTTGCTGGTGAGATCCTGTGTGGGGGAGATATGGCGTGTGTTAAAATGCAGTTTAGTAAACCTGCCGACAGCCACTTTTTGGTCATGATAGTGTATATGTTAATTAAATATAGTAATTATGTAGCTAGTCACAGGAGGGATATACAGTGTGTGGTTTGTATGTGTTTAATGTAGTGGTGCTTGTCAGCATAGTAGCAGTGTGTGTGTGTGTGTGTGTGTGTGCGTGCGTGCATGTGTTCTGAATGTTGGGTATTTTTAAATTACTTTCCAAAATAATAAAATAATTTACTACATTTTAACATGCCACTAATCAATTTTTTATATGAGTTTAATATAATTCATGATGTCTGTAGACTTCTCCATTATTCATCTATTATTTATCTAATCTGTCATCTATCTATCTATCTTTATTTATTCATCGTAGACAGATGATTGATAGTCAGATGATATATAGATGGATAAATGATAGGTAGACTGACAGATAGACTATACATAATAAACAGACAGATAGACAGATAAATAGATAGACAGATGGACAGATAGACAGACAGACACAACAATTGTTTGCACTCAGTGCCATGAGGATACTTCAAAGTTGCCTGGGTAATTCTAATACTAATCCAATATAAATATAACATGGGTTGGGTCCTTTAATAGCGTCATATTCAATTTGCAAAAATACAAGCAGCAATGTTTGGTCTGTAACTGACACATTTATATGTTGTTCATGAATGTTACAGTCACAGACCGAAAGGTTGCTGCTTGAAGATAGATAGATAGATATTTAGATAGATAGACAGACAGCACAGAGTTAGATAGATAGATAAAAAGATTGACAGACAGATATGACAGATAGATAGATTATGGATAGATGATAGATAGACATAAAAATAAATGGACAGGTACACATTGAATTGAATCTTTACATTTTTTAAAGGTAGCACTAACTATTTATATATTACATTTACAGTAATATGTGTTTGTATCAATTTTGAAACGTTGACCAGAAGTAGTTAGTGTTTCTCAATGAACAGAGGAGCAGTCCCAAGCAGAGGGTGAACATAGTAGCGGTACTAAGGATGTAAGGAATGATGTGCAGCTGAAACAGCTGTATTGCAATGCCTACTGCTATTGAAAGCCTGTTACTACTAAACTAATTCCACATGATACAATTTCTATTACAGAGAAGCCATTTTTCTTAACTAATTTACAGATAGAGTTCGATGAATGTATCCAAACAACAATGTACGTCTACAACGTTACAGAAGAGGGAGCTTCTAAGGTATATAGATTTTTTGCTATGCATAGATTTACTATATAGTAATATTATTATCTTAATTCTTTCAGGTGCATAATATAAAACAAGCAGTCCATTGTGATTGTGCTACATTTATACACCTTGTAAAAGGCTTGCACACACCATAAAAAACACAGGACCCGCTACAAACCTAGAAAGTGCAATACTTACCATAAGGACAAACGTTCATAAAGCTACTTACAAGGATAGGACATGTTTACAGTTTATCAGCACTGGCTAAAATATGACAAAAAAACAAAAAGAAAAAAAAGAAAGCGGTGAGAGTTTGTTCTCTTTTGCAATAAAGTTGCCATAAGTCCAGAAGTATGCGCCGCCATAGTGTCTTTCTATTATAATCATGGATTTGCACCCTGGTTGATTCCTTGGAAGATCACACACTGTTATATTAATATACTACTTGTTAAATTGTTAAGCTGTTTCTTGAGTATATTAATAATTGAAGTAAGTATACAAAATAGTGAAATATAACACATTTTCTTTAAAAAAAACAATCATAGAAAAAAGGTTTAAACAACTGACAAGAGGCATAGCATTCTTGATGTATAAAGTTTGTTTAGAAGATGTGGGTATAATATTACTAATATAAACATTTTAAGTTATTCAAAGTATAAAGTTAAAAGATATTTACCAAAATGTCTTAGAAATAATTTTGTTTGGGATGAAATTTTATGATACATTATTTTAGCAGGTTAGTAAATCTGGTGACCCAAAAGTAGAATTATCTTACTTGTTTCTAATCTTTGAAATATTTACATTATTACAAATGTGGTGCGTAAAAAAATCTGTGTACATAAGATTTTGTATTTTGAACCTCTAAAGAGAATACCTGGATAGATGTTTCTGCACCAAGTTATTACCTATGGGCCTATCCTATAGAACAATACTTGCAGGGCAGTCTGGTGCAAGAGAAGTTCAGTGTACTTCAATGTTCCAGTTTGAATGTCAAAGGAATCTTGAATTAAATCAAAAGGGAACTCATCACAACCGGCTAATATATTGCTTTCGCTTTTCTGCTTTGGGTAGACATATCGATATCTTTATCTGATAGCTGTGTGTCTGTTTCTTTAGTTGCTCGATTTCTTCTACATTACACTAAGGATCTCATTCATCCAGGTCAGGATATCTGTTGTATTGAGTTGGATTAACTGGAGTTATCGTCTTGAAGAAGTTTTAATAGTCATCCAACTCTTACTTTATTCAGAAAGACTTGTACAAGAATTTGTTGCCAATTAAGTACTCTGGAAAGGGTTATCAAAACTGCCAGGGTAAAGTGTCAAAACAGCATTGTACATGGCAGACAGTTGTTGTCGAATTCCCACACCTCTATCAGGCTTGGTTTCTTTATTCACATAAATGGCATTTTGAAACCTCTCTTGAACTTGTCCTGTTCCTTGCCAAGATGTTGACATTACAATCTTCAAAGGTGTGTCTTTTTTCCTTAAGATGCAGGTACAGGCTGAGTCCGACACAAGGAATTGTCTCTTCTGTGCTGGGTTATACATTGGTGAAGCTGCAGTTTGGTCTCCCCCCACATACAAATCAGAGCACTCTTCAAATGCCTAGAAACAGAGCGAGATTACAGAGGGCAAGGTAGGGGGAATCTACTTATTTAAACTGCTCAAATTACTGCTCAATTTAAAGGGCATCTATAGTGGGAAAATTAACTTTTCTTTCTTACTTTCATGTGTTCTAGAATTCCCCACCCCCCCCCCAGTGTCTTTACGGTTCTTCAGTTTCCCTCTCTGTCCTGAGATACACTAATTAGAATATGTGAATGCATTCCTCTAATCTACTTTGTACTGTCAATCAAATCCTTGTGAGTGACCCTTTTCCCTGCTCAAATTCCTCTGCCTGCTCTGTTACAAACACAGAGAAAGAACATTAGCAACTGGAGAGTGACAGCTTTCACTGCATAAATAAGGCTGCACTTGACTCCCTTTCTTGATAGATTTCCATGTTTGATGATGGGTCACAAAGAGGAAGATTGTGTTGCAGCATGAAACTGTACTGTTCGGCTTCATTCTTCCATGACTCCAGGACAGCTTGCTTTCTATGGGCCACTGTGCATGGGTGTATTTTTCAGGAGTTAAACTTTAAGCTTACTGCACATGAGAAGCTTGTCGGGCAGCTGGTGTTTAGACATGGAGGAGGAACAGAGGGGAGGGGAAGGGGAGGTGCTGCAGAGAGATCTGCACCATGGAAAAACAGAGTCACTGAGAGAGAGGGGAAAGGAGCACAGAGTACATTAATTAACTTTGCAGTGGAGCATGTGTTTTTTTCCATTTAAATGCCCTTTAAAAATGATTTAGGTGGATGAACATGCCCTTAAAATCTCTAATTAAGTAAACTTCACCTTATTCAATGTTTTCCTTTGAACATTGCCCACCCTGCCAATTGATGTCTCTACACTGCCAATCCACTTTCCTTACTTTTTGAGCCACTCTATGTGGGCAAACTCAACCTGGTAGTCCCTAGCAACATGAACCCCCACCATGAGGAATTGCTTAGATCCCACACCCAGGTGGAGCCAAGACTTGGTGGCTGATTTCAATAACTGTTACAGTTACTTTAAACATTTTCTCTATTTTATGCTACAACTGCACTCAGGGAACGTAAAACATTCAAATGAATGGTAAGTCTCCTATTGACGACACCAGAAAATGTATTAAAATATAAGTGCAAATAGCCCATTAGGTATTGCAGAAAATTCAATTCTACATACAAAATACATCCTGTAACATTGGAAGTGCTTAAAAAAACTTATTTGGAACACAAAAAGAATGCATTCCAAATTGTAGCCAAGCAATTTTAAAGCAATATATGAAGTTATTTCCCACCTATTCTCAATACAAGTAAACGGTAATCAAGAAAGTTGTTTTACAAAAACAATCTGCAATTGTGCAATGCTTACACATGCTACAGAGAAAATAAAAATACCGTTCTGCATAACAACCCAGGGTGCTGTTACAGAGCTAATGCACTGTACCACAATTCAGGGCAATAACTACAAAATTAATGAGCAAAACATTACGAAGATGAAATACAAAGGAAGAAACGCTCTATTGTGTGATGTGGAACAGCTGTGATGTTGGAGAAAAAGATACCTGAGAGACTTGATAGCTTGTGTAATTAGAGAAATGTTAGTTAAAAATTTAAAGACAAATTAAGTAAAGGGAGGGAAATAAAGTTAAAATATATCGGGGTTATCTCATAATGTTTTTATCGTTAAAAATGGTGCTAATTTTGCCCCAACCAATCAGATGTTAGCTTTCAAATGTTAAATAAAATCTAATTGGTTGGGGCAAAATTAGCACCATTTTAAACGATAAGAACTTATTGAATCTCCCTGAATGTTTGCAAAACGCTTTAAATTAACATTAATTACTATAACCATCATATCATTCATTCTAAATAGTTATTTGCCCACAGACTGGTAAAAAATGTATTTTTAACAATAAAAAATAAACACTTGGCCTATAAACCAAAAAAGATTTGCATAAACTTGACAAGTTTTCCTTAATTCCTGGTGTTTATACATTTACTCTGAATCATCATTGTAGTGGCAGCTTTCCACCTCTTAAAGAAACCTCTTAGTTTACAAGATTTTTTCAATGCATCTATCTTTCCGCCTATGCCTAGAGTAAACTGACATGGAAATATAGAGAACATGTCATGGAAATTAGAAGGCTGAAAATAATTTTTTTTGGTATATGTAAATAGAACAGGGACCAGGAGATGGAAATAATGTAATGTAAGTGGCAAAATACATGAAATCATGCCTCAGTCCAGTTCTTTTAACTTATTAAGATTGCATATAGCCATTCATTAGAGTGCAAATACAAATCATTCTGAATAAAACATCCGTCGAATGACTAGCAAATCTCTTCAAGAACTAAACTTTTAGTCCAGTTCATCTACAGTAAACTGAATACTACAGACATACCATAATGGATAAAAGACCTTCACAAACGTTTAGATAATAATAATACTTAACAAAAAAAAATCGAATTGCACACTTTGTCCTCTTGGTGAGAAAAATTATTATCCATATTTCTGCCTCCAATTCTTCCAAACTATAAGGATTATAGAAAAAAAACTCTGTAAACAAGTCTTGCATGATAAACAAAAATGGGTTACTATTATTTTTTATAATTTTTACATAAAAATTACAGAATGTGTTGACAACATTTTATCTAGCCTGGTGTTGGTGGCCCCTTTCTATGCCCTAAACATAACATTTTTTGCATATTCTAAAAAATATTTTTCCCACATCTCCTTTTTCATGTATTAATCTACACTTTACCCCATTACCATTTCAATTGTTGGGTTTTTTTTTCTTGTTTCCTATAATTTCTGCCTCTCGCCATTATTTACAGAAATTCTTGTCCCAAACATTCTAACTTTAGATTTCTTTTTGTTTTACTTTCTCATTTTTCATTTTAAAGTTCAGCTGTAATCTAGTTCTCATTACCTTTTTTAAAAATGTTACATTTATTAAATTTCTCAATTCCAGCTTCCTACAATCCCTTTTATTCAAACACCGTCTTGTTTGACTTTTTCTCGTATTCTTCCTTTTCTGGTCTAAAATATTGCACTTGTTCACGCCAATCTGTCGTTTTAGGGACATATTGATGCATCGGCGGTTTAGATTTTTGGGGCATTTGTGATATGGGGAAAGGCGAAATTTTTGATTTTCCAACATTTTTTGCGCACATATGGCAAATACATTTTTCTTGGCACTAAAGCATATATAAACACCATTTCGGTATTTATAAAAAGACTTGTGAAAGACTTTTGTAGCAATCTTTTAAAACTGTTTGTGAAAAGGCCACAGATTTTTTTTTTTGCTGTGTGCGCATGGGATGACCTCGTGCAGGACACTTCCTGCATGCAACAACATCAAGTCACAAGCGATACGGAACCAACAGGCATTAGCTTTTGAGGCTTAAGAAGCAGGAGAAAGCAGAGGAAATCTCAGAGGGGCAGAGCTAAACATTCAGCAAACCATAGTAACAAGATGCTCAGCAACTTTCAAGCTGCAAAGGTAGTCTCTGGAGGGACATAGGGGGAAAAATTGCAACAGGTTTTTTAAAGCTGCAGCTTCCAACTAAACTTAACTTGCATTTTAAAGCATAAAAAAACATTATTTTAAAAGATAACATTATTTTTTTAGAAAAGTTCAAAACATGTGTTTAAACCTAGAACAAACACCTTGCATATCATATGTTTTCCCCATAAAATACGGATTCCCATCAAAACTACTGTACAACAAGGTATGTTTAGACCTGCGTACAGGGGACTTAAGTTGTTACTTAAAAGACCTATACTATATAGTTTATATCTAATCTATGATGATTTTCACTAGCACAACACCTAATTAAGGTACCCAGAACCCATAGTGTGATTATAAAGGGTGCACGACGCAGATATATTTATATTGAAGGGACACAAGTAGCAAGGAACTAAAGTAATGAAGATATTCACAAGGATGTCATGAATTATATGGTAAACATATTCCACTAGAGGTAAATGCAGACAGAATCAGGAACAGTAATTACAGACACTGCTGAAAGTATGGTCTGTCCAAGATCTAAACAGTATAAAGAGGATATTATGATCACCGATATGTCAGTGTCGGTCAATCGTGTGCTAACTCTTGCAAATTTCGCCCATGACCACAGCTGCTTCCTCCAGCCAACTGCTCACTAGTGGCGAACGTTCAGTCAGTACAAAGTGGAAATACAGTTGTCAAATAATATACTCTCTCTACATTCTCAACATGCCTTTAATCAATATATGATTGGGTGACAAAACATTTATTTTAATTATCTTCAGTGTTTAACTCTTTACTTATCATTAATAGGCTAGTTAAGAGTTGCCATGACCAATATTTGACAGTTTGAAAAGAATCTAAACTTTTTGCCTTCAACTCAAATGCTACTGATGTCCAGGAGTAATAATTTCCTACACGACATCACACATCAAAAAGGTTATACGATTAGAGAAAAACACAACAGTGGGGCCCAATAAAAAGCATTCAATTCATTTGGAAAGGTAAAACTCCTTGCCAAACTATACTACTCTGAAAATTTTTTTTATAACATATAAAAATACATTGATAGCCACAGTAGGATTGGGGAGGAAGTTTTAAGGTGCATTTTTGTGGTTGTGCTTTTATAGAAACTTTATGTACATATGCCCTTTTTGCAACATTAAGGGCATTTATAGTTACCATGTCCCTCCATCATGTAAAAGATCCCAAGGTCCTACCTTCTAGATTTCATAATCAATCTGCTTGAAGATCTGTATCCTCTCCATCGAATTCCATTGACAAAATATGGAGGAGAGGAAATGTTTTTTTTACCATACTGTAGGTCCTTTAACTACAATGTTAATGAGAATGAAAGTCTAACAACAAGTTCTGTTGAAACCCATGTAATTAGGACTTTATCTGCGTATATTTTGATTTTTTTTTAAGACAACAAATACTTTAAAACCATTCCAATTATTAAGGATTCCTTTCTTCTGTTTCCCATTGTATTTTGTAGTATATAAGCCCTATTCAAGTGGGGATGTTCCAATTAGGATTTGTGCTCACAGGGAGTTTGCACCAAAACCAAGGGAGCTGGGAACAAGAGGAGGAACAGCTCAACATAATGTAAAATTTAGGAAACAATAAGGTTAAAATATAGCAGTTCAGATTCTCATTACATTTATTATTTAGACTTACATTCTCCTTTAAGCTACTATAATTTCCATGTATATAATATTATTGTGTATATCTACAAACAATTTTAATATACATCAATTTTAGGTCTCCTGCTGTTGCTGAAGTTAAATTAGAAAATACTGTGTTCAGCAACAGCTGGAAAGTAAGTTTGTGCTCCAAAAATGCTTTTTCAACTATACGAGCAAGTGGATCACAGAAATCTAGGAGAGAAGAATCTAAATGCTACATTTATGGTAGGATTTTGCATGTGGGTTTGATTGAAAAGTCTATAATCCCACAACATCACAATATGGAATAAACTTGAAAGATCTTAAGGTCTGTCAGTGTGTTCTGGAAAGAAACACTTGATTTAAAACCGCTGTGCTAGGAACGAAGGATCCAGAATGACATAAGTTTGGCATGTTATGCATGGGTTTTTACAGTGATAAAGCACTCACATGAATATAGCAAAAACTTTCTTTTTGAGAATCAATTGTAGCAGTGATAAAGTACTGGAAGCTTTCCTGCATATTTCCGACTGACAGGATCAGATGTCAATACATTTCAGGGGAAGGACTTTCAATCTGTCCATGTGACTAATCCATGTTTCACCCAGGAGCTAGTTAGTGGATTTGTTCTGTCTGCCTTCGTACTGAAAACCCAATTTGTTTACTTCAGTATTTGTAGAATTAGCTGTTAGGAAACCAATTTCAATTATAAGAAATATTTCAAGAAGTCCCATGCATAGTGCCTGCTAGTACCTTCTGAATGCCAAATCCTAGTTGTCATTAGACCCACACACTTAAATCTTAATGGGGGTTGGGATTACAGTCTCAAGGACTATGGGAAATAGAAAAAAAAGAAGCATCAAACTTGTTTTAAATGAATGTACTTTTGATCATTCACCAATGCAACTTCTTTCTTTAATGGCTAAGAGAGTTCCAACAGTTCAAATATCAAACAATGTTAACTTAGTATTTATAGTAAATTCATTATCCCCTTTGAAACAAACCACTCATTTTATAGTGCAGCACATTATTCTCCTTATGTTGTTATTTTCATAACTACTGAAATACATTAGCCATATGAAGAGAAAGTTGGTTCCTCTTTCCGTAAGTACACTTTTCATTAATATGCGTAAAAGAGAAATAGGTTTAGATGCAATCATTTGAGAGCTGTACTTTACTTTGGCTTAACAAATGCAATTTTCTGTATTGCATTTACCATAAATTGCATCATACTCCTGATATTTAGTAAATAGAATTAGGGTTATTGTTTATATTAAAATTTGCATTTTCCTCTTTCCATCATTTAAATTACTACAAAAATAAATACTTCTCGCCTAGAGAATGTGCAGTTTTAATGGTCTACAGCCCAGAAGTTTTCCACGTCGTGTTAATAAACACTCGTTTTCTTTTTTGCATGATGATCCATTTTTTTTCATTTTGTAGTCATGCTTGGCTTCAAGCTCTGCCTATAATTACCATTCAACTGTCAATGCATTTTAAGGAGATTGCAAATATCTATTTGTATTCGAGAAAGAGAAAGGTGCCACTACGATTGATATAATGTGCCCCCGCATGGGTACGGCTTGGACCAACATTAAACTTTTCAGAAAGCAGAAGCAAGACTAAGGGCACATATTAGTATTGGCTGAGTAATTTGAGTTTACATTTTATAAACTCAGCGGGCTATTAAACATCAAGAAGGCAATTCTGAGTGTTTACTGGAGGAATCTACACTGAAAATCAAGTGAGGTTATGCGAACAAGTCTTTTTATCAATAAATATTTATATACATGATATTCCACAAATTATTTATGAAGCTCTAATGAATATTCCTATGCGGCATGTTTTGTTTGCTTACTGACACTGATGTGTAATCACAGATATACTATATTATGCCACAGCTGTCACATAATGCATTGTTAAAGAGTAATATATATTAAATATGTCTTAAAGTAACACATGTAGAATACTGTTAAATCAGATTTAGAGGTAACAAGGATGCAAAAAAAAGAAAACCACCAGGCTTTATTACCAAAGTCACAAGCAAACAAGAAACATTTTAAAAAAATCCACACAAATAAAATGTTTCTGCCCTATAAAACAGCAATCTGTGTTATAGAAGAGCAGAGTTAGATACAGCATAGTGTTTTAAAAGGCATCTTCTTGCTTTGCATTTTATATCTATGCCAACTAGAAGCTCCACGAGAGCAGAGAATCAATTACCTCTGTAGCTAGAACCATGTGGTTGTCCTAGAATGTCAGCCTGCAAGTAGCAAATGCATTTGCATGGCTACACAGGGTTCGTTGTTTGTTATCAAAAAGGAGAGGTGCCTAAGAGGATCCAGAATGGGTGGCAATTAAACATGCAACCATTAAAAAATGTAGTCCCCTCTCTGTTTCCCGTGATGAAACTTCTGTAAATCGTATTCCTGCCTTGATGGTGTCATTGTTGCACAAAGATGCCTCCAGTTGATACTGTGAAAAACCAGACAGAAAGTTAGCACATCTTGTACCTTGATGTTTGGATCAGTCAAGACCAGAGTGAAGAGAACCTGCTACTATATGAGATGATTAACATTATCTTTCTGTTTATGCAAGCAGAGAATGAAGACTGAGGGTGCTATAATGGTCAGTTTAAAATTTAACCTATTAAAACATTTTAGAAAGAAATATCAGTTATTTACCTTAGTTATGTTAAAACAAATGAAGATGAAAGTATAGGGATACTGCATATCAGTACAATAGTGCGGCAAGGAGTGCATTCGTTTGGTCAAGGTCGTCGTTTAATTCCACATGGTGAATCAATGAATGACCCTGTCCGAATACACACTGCGGCTATCGCCCATAACGGCCAACATAACACTCAAAGTGGTAACCATAAAAATCATAACGTACAGAAAATCTCAGGTACCAAAATGTGGTTTGTTTGGTGTGTAACATCCCAGTTTGTGTATTCTGCTAGCATTTTAGAATTACACCAAGCAGGAATCTTTCTGAATGAAGAATTCCTGTACTATCGAATCCTATAACCAAAGCCACACAGGAGATTCAATATGGGTCAAATACGGATAAAACTCACGTTAACTGAAGTAATATCCAGTTAAACGTGGTGTTTACACAGATTTTATGCGCAGTTGCCAATGTTTTTGGAAATGAGTGCATGGCACCCGATCCAAAACCTTTTGTTTACTAGACAGGGTTCTGTGGGGGGATTCCAGCGCTTACCGGAACGTCATACCTTTATGCATCCACATATGCGATACCAGATGTAATCTCGTTTACTCTTTTTTTTGTATAGCGGGATCACGCAAAGATACAGTAACACCGATATTACATTGAATCTCCCTGTATGTCTTTTAGTTTTAAATTCACGTGTTCAGCTTTAACCATTTACTGGTGTAAAGGATTAACTGCTGTAAGACAGGCAAGAAATGTGATGTAGCTACTGATTTGCATATTACACTTTAAAAAATATGTTCTTGTGTATCATGAGACCCTACAGGGTTAAACCCTGCTTGCAAGTTAATGTATAACGAATGTAGGTACACAAGCGCCATAGACATATGAACATATATATATATACTAGCAAGACTGAATTTAGCTAGTCCTTATCTTAGCTCCAGCCTGAGGCAGTTTCATAGGAATATCATTTACCTCACCTCTTCTCATTGGAAATGAATGCATGCAAACCATATATTGCAGAAAGGACTCCTAACCAAATTTACTATGCAAAGAGGGTGTAAACAATAAGATATCGCATTTTATTGAGTGTCAGCCCATTTGTTATTTTATGCAAAACAGAAAAAAAGGAAAAAACTGATAAATTTAATCAAACTTTGGCATAATTCAGAATCAAAACTTTGCTTTTCTTCGCAGTATATTAATTGTGTGTATAGTTCAAATTCAGATAATGAATAACTGCATTTTGTGCAATGTGACAGCATCTCCAGTTAATTTGTAAATATGCATTTGTATTAGGTGATAATATGGGTGAGATCATCCAGTAATGCAGCCAATCAGATGTTTTATAATTTGAACTCCCACTTTACTGTGCATCTCACATAGGAATACACTTACTGTACATGTTTGGGAGATGAACTCTGTAAAGAGAATGTGTTAAATATTTTTTAAAAGACCAGGCACGTTTACTGAGAAATGTATTTCTTACCTTGCTAAATCCTGCAGTGCAGTAATCCAAAGCTGCATATATTATAAGATTCTGTCCAATCCATTGTGTGTTTAAAGGGAACTATACGGAAAAAAGTACATTTGCCTATCTTATTCTTAATCTATAATTATAATGTAAGTAGCACTATTGATTTGGGTGTTGCTGGCATGCTTCAATCCAGCAAACATTGTTTAGGGCAGTATCACCCTCCTTCTTTTAATCACTCCCACTTCCATCTGACCGTGATTTTTCCCAAAAACCACTGTCAAGCGCTGCACACAGCCATACAGCATTCCAACTGTCAAACTCTGTCACCATTCCAGCTCAGTTAAATTACACACAGAAGAACAGTTTTGAGAGCAAGGAATGGACAGCGTGAAATATAAGAATTTGAGATTGAATGGGGGCAGGATCACAAAAAAATGATACTGGTGCGTTGGGAAGAATTATAGTTTCAGTCATGGTCATTAAAAATAACCTATTTTTAGTATAGATGCCCTTAAGACCTGGTCATACAGCTGTTCCAGTCTGGTTTTTTGATGTAAATGTTGCTTGCATGCTTGTTAAACTAAAAAAAATTTATCTGACTGCTGCATGCAATGCTAATCCTTTCTTAAAGCCAGACTTACCCTAGAAACATTAACGTTAATTTCACAATTTCCCCGCATTAGGTCAAATACAGATAGACATACCACTTTGGCTATATTAGCTTCAATGACTTGTGTACACCATTTTACACAATATGTAGGTTTCTATAGCTGCGACAGTACATGTTAGCATAAACAGAATAGAGATGTCCAGGGGTTAGATTAGTATCAGGTGTAATCCCATTTATTAGTGCAAAACACACATAAACATGACTTTCAGCTGTGAGCTTTTATCAACACTTGATAAAGGCTCCACGCGAAACGTCGTGGGCATGTGTGTTTTGCACTAAAAATGGGATTACACCTGATACAACTCTAAGAGACTGGACATCTCTTATTGTTTTGCTATATTGTTGTCTGGCGGCTAGGAGGCCAGAAGAGATTGTGCACCATGAGTTACCCTACATATATTTATTGGACTTATACAGTACATGTTAACTGCTTGGAGCTTAAGATTGAGTTTCTGCTGCTTCTTCAAAAGAAAGTAAATACAGCTTACATGAACCGGTTTATTGAAATGTACATTGGCAGTCTTAGTGTGCATTAAGCCAGTGCTATGTTTTATTTATTGTTTTATTGCACTAGCTAATGTTATCCCTCTAACAAAGATGGTGGAGTCTTACAAACCAGAACTGCTGAGAAGAAAGAATGTAATGATCATTTTCCAAGCGTCCCTTTGACATGCCTGTTAAATGTTTAAATACTTTAAGATGAGAACAGCATGAACCCCGTTTATATATTTTCCAGATCTGCAACGATTCAGTGCTTATAGGTGTTATCTCCCAGTCCAATGAAAAGAACTGCTATTGTATGATAAGGTTATAAAGCCCAAGTAATTATTAATTTTATTGTAACACACTTTATAAGGACATTTAAACTAGTGCTTCTATAAAATTTCCGTTCTTTGATAACATTCACCATAATAGGACTTGGGTTTCAACGAAACCCCCCCCATCCAATAAAGCTAATAGTATCAATGGGCTTTTCAGAGAAATTGAAAGTGTGTGGTAATCTGAAATGTGGAATTACAGTTCTAGCTAAACCTTATTAATAAGATCAAGGATAGTTTGGAACAAGAAAAGTCTTTCAATACGATTTATATACAGACACTGGGTTTTTCATCAGAGCCAAAATCCTGTTCAGTAACTAACATCAGGAAACTCTTTCTAGTTTGACCGATGAGCAAGTGGTTTATTCTCTCAAACCTTTAATAAATGTGTTATGGTATTTACTCAGAGGGTGGAAGAGGTGATGGATGCTGACGAGTTCACCTCATCTATTCTTTAATTCAAAGGAAAGGATGAAAAAAACATCATACACACACACACAACACACCACTTTAGGACATTATTACCCCATGGCTCTGGGTAGATTGGTGTATGGCTTATGGTGACACTATTGGGGCATGTAAACTTTGCTCTGTTATAGCACTAAATTTAACTACTTTGGACAAAACATGATTGTAGCTAACATGATTAAAAAAAGACACATATGAAGTGTAACATATCTCCTTCCTAAGATTGCTATCTAGGAAATTGTGTGATGAATATTTAACTCTTTAAGTTAAGAACTCTTGAAGCAGCTGCAGAGCAAAACTCCATATAGCAAAGAAGTTCAATAGCCGATCAGCAATGTCAACTTATCAGCACAATAGGTGCCTATACGGAAAATAACTGTGAAAATATCTGAAAATGGTGACACCCGTGATCCTTCCCCAACCCAAGGATTTCTAGAATTTTCTGAGTTTGTTGATGGAAAATAAAAATACTTGAATTTCTGGGGTTGCATTAAAATTGAACCTCTTAGGTCCAAGTCCACAACCAGAAGGGCCACAATCATTAAGACACTTCAGGGAGATTCAATAAAAGTTCTTATCGTTAGAAATGGTGTTATTTTGCCCAACAACCAATCAGATGTTAGCTTCAAATGCTAAATAAGATCTGATTGGTGGGGGAAAATTAGCACCATTTTAAATGATAAGAACTTTAACTGAATCTCCTGCTAATTCACTGTGACATTCTGTGACATGTTATGATGGTACATTCATGAGTGAGTAAATCAGGCTTCTTCAAACAGATAAACCCAACAGGTTGTATAACATTTTTAATAAGTGAATCTTTTTTCATTTTTGTCTGTATTTTTATTCTAAGAATGTCGGAAAGCAGTTCCCCTTGGGAAACAATAAGATGGTGAATTGGTTTTATCACTGACCTGACACATATCCACAGATATATTCAAATGGACAAACGGTCATTTGCACAGAAGCGATAAATTTTAAAAAGAGAAAAAAAACAACCCTATCAGCCCCTTAAAGTGAGCTGGCTGGAACTCAGAGAGAATCACACAGGCCTAGGGGTGTGAAGGATTAATTGGAGAACAGGGATAGAGCAGAGAGGATTATTAAAAGAACCAAATGCCAATTCAGCACAACTCCACAATAGCCTCAAGATCTTCAAAGCCAGTTCAAAAGGAATGTAAGGCCTTTATATAGAAGGATATTATTTTCAACCAGTTATTCTTTCTTGTTTGAAATGGTCATATACGTCTATATTATTCATTACCGATGAAAGTTGTGTGTAATGGGGACACGTTGTGCATGGGGTGCTCACTTTGTGGCTAGTTGATTCCACGTCGCGTGTGTAACCATACATAGGGCATACCGTTGATTCGAAACATTTGGGAGATTGATATTTGGTAAATTTTTTTACATTTACTTGGGATTTGGCACTGATTTCTACCTTTGAGAGTGTTTTTTTTAAATTTTTAGAAAATCTGCTAAAGCTGTGAACTTCTACGAAGAACTGCGCACACCATTGATGGTACGAAATGAACAAACTACAGGATTTCGTAGATAAAGGTGTGTGGATTCGAGAAATATATGGTGTTTGTGGGGTTGTTTTGTGGGGAAAAATTGCAGACTGTTCAAATTCAGATTGATACTGAATATTTTTGCTGTTTCTGAGCATTGTGCATTGTTTCACTTGTGTCTTTTGGCTATCCACGTCCACGTGTGTAACCACACACTATGGCATACCGTTTGATTCAGGACATTTGGGAGATTGATATTAAGTGCTTTTTTACATTTTGGGGGTTTTGGCATGATTTCTACCTTTGAAGTGTTTTTGTTCATTTTTTCAGAAAATGCGAATTTCTACGAAGAACTGCGCCCACACCATTGATGTATGAATGAAACAAACTACAGCGTTACGTAGCTGAGGTATGTAGATTCTGAGAATATATAGTTTTGGGGGGTATTTCAGTTTAGGGGGTGTTCAGTTTGGAAAATCTGGGGAAATGCTGTATTGGCTCACTGCGCATGGTTTACATTTTGACTAGTCGCTTCACGCAGGTGTGTAACCACACATATGGCACACTGTTTGATTCAGAGCATTTAGGGATGAATTTGGTAATTTTTTTTCCATTACATGGGGGTTTGGGTGTGATTTGTAACTTTTAATGTATTTTTCTTATTTTCCAGAAAATTGTGTAAGAGAAATGCGAAATTCTACGAAGAACTGGCGCCACACCATTGATGGTATGAATGAACGAAACTACAGTGCTACATAGCTGAAGGTGTTTAGATTTCAGGAATATATGTTTGTGGGGGGGTGTATTTTGAGTATCAGGGTGTTTTGTGGAAAAAAACTGCAGCAGATGTCAAATTCGGAGTGGCTAAATTTTTCGCTGTTTCTGAGCATCGTGCATTGTCTCACTTTGGGCTTTTCGCTTCCAGTCCCGCGTGTGTAACCACACAATGGCCTACCGTTTGATTCAGGACATTTTGGAGATTGTATTTAGTAACTTTTTTTTAGTTCCATCAGGTTTTGGCATGATTTCTACTTTTGAAGTTTTTGTTCATTTTTTCAGAAAAGTGCGAACTTCTACGAAGACTGCGCCACACCATTGATGGTATGAATGAACAAACTACAGCGTTACATAGCTGAAGGTGTGTAGATTTCAGAATATATAGTTTGTGGGGGTTATTTCTAAGTTACGGGGTGTTTTTGTGGAAAAAAACTGCAGGACTGTCCAAAATTCGGAGTTGGCTAAAATATTTCGCTGTTTCTGAGCCATCGTGCATGTCTCACTTTGTGGCTTTTCGCTTCCACGGCCGCGTGTGTAACCACACATATGGCATACCGTTTGATCAGGACATTTGGAGATTGATATTAGTAACTTTTTTAGATTCCATCGGTTTTGGCATGATTTTCTACCTTTTGAAGTTGTTTTTTGTTCATTTTTTCAGAAAAGTGCGAACTTTACGAAGAACTGCGCCCACACATTGATGGTATGAAATGAACAAACTACAGTTTACATAGCTGAAGGTGTGTAGATTTCAGGAATATATAGTTGTGGTGGTGGGTTATTTCTACGTTACGGGGGGTTTTGTGGAAAAAAAAACTGCAGACTGTCCAAATTCGGAGTTGGCTAAATATTTTCGCTGTTTTGAGACATCGTGCATTGTCTCACTTTGTGGCTTTTCGCTTCCACGTCCGCGTGTGTAACCACACATATGGCATACGTTTGATTCAGGACATTGGGAGATTGATATAGTAACTTTTTTTTAGATTCCATCAGGTTTGGGCATGATTTCTACCTTTTGAAGTTGTTTTTGTTCATTTTTCAGAAAAGTGCGAATTCTACGAAGAAACGCGCCCACCACCATTGATGGTATGAATGAACAAACTACAGCGTTACATAGCTGAAGGTGTGTAGATTTCAGGAATATTAGTTTGTGGGGGTTATTCTAAGTACTGGGTTGGTTGTTTTGTGAGAAAAAACTGCAGACTGTCCAAATTCGGAGTTGGCTAAATATTTTCGCTGTTTCTGAGCCATCGTGGCATTTGTCTCACTTTGTGGCTTTTCGCTTCCACGTCCGCGTGTGTAAACCACACATATGGCATACCGTTTGATCAGGACATTTGGGAGATGGATTTGGTACCTTTTTTTTACATTCCATGGGTTTTGGCATGATTTCGACCTTTTGAACGTTGTTGATGTTCATTTTTTTTAAAATTGGTAAAAGTGCAAACTTCTACGAAGAAATGCGCCACACCATTGATGGTATGAATGAACGAACTACAGCGTTACATAGCTGAAGTGTGTAGATTTCAGGAATATATAGTTGGGGGGGTATTTTGAGTTGGGGGGGTGGGTTTTGTGGAAAAAAACTGCAGACTGTTCAAAACAAAACTGGGCTATTTTTTTTTGCTGCTAACATTTGGCACTGGTCAGCTCTGTGTAGTTGGCGCCAAGCCATGTCTCTGGGTACACCCATGAATGTGGCATACCGTTTTATTCGGGAGGGGTTAGGCTTTCATATTTGAGATGCGTTTGAACTTTCCTCCACAGTTTTTAGCTGAAATTCGCATTTGATTTTGTCTCTGATTTTACAGTTGAGGAAAAAAAGGAAAATGTGAGAAAGTAACTTACAATTTGACGAAGAGCTGCGTCCGGGTATCTGCATTTTGATCGAAACTTATCTCACTCGTAAAATCCTGCGGGTGTGTAGTTTCTAAAAATATCTCACTTGTGGGGATATTTTAGTTAATTTGGTAGATATTCTATGTTAACTGTCAGTAGTGGTTATACATTTTAATTTGGTGTAATATTCTAGGAGGTGCAGTTTTAGTTTGGGGGGGTCTCCTGTACAGGAAAAGTGGGGTACCTACATATATCTGGTATCGTTGTACTCGGGAGTATCAGAGCTTTTAGAAACAGTAAGATTTTTTGTGTGTAACCTTAAGATAACTATAAGTAAAAATGGGAAAAATCCATGAAAATTTGCAAATTTTTCATTTTTTTTACATATTTTACCCATAATTCCAGTAAAATTTCCAGAAAAGTTACAAAATTTTGTTACCATATTAAAGTACACTTTGTGCTGAAAAAAACAATGTATAATATTCCTGATTTACTGCAAGGTTTCCTACTGTAAAATTAGTCTAAAGCGATTAAGGACAAAATCCTGAAAATTCTTCTGGCAGTTAACGCAAAAAAAAATCAAAATCTCCTGGCAGTGAAAGGGTTAAAAGGTCCTATTGTTTTGCCTACATATGTTTTGGAACAAGGACACTTCAACAGATACACGCAATATTCTGTATTACATGTATAAAATTCCTTAATCTTATAAATATTTCCACGTAGTGGATGTGTAAAGGTCTGTCCTGTAATTAATGAATTACACACATTACAATTAAAACACTTGTAACACCCAGTTTTGTTTGATAATTTCATTATTGGTTTCAGGTATTTAGAAACAGGATCAGCTTGAACTAGCTGGCTATATAATGAGTTACCCCTTTTGTATGTTAACATGGGTCCAATTTTTATCTCCTTATTAAGATCTTTATCTCCTTGTATAATAGGTTAGTATTTTCTAATGGCATCTTTAATTATGCCAGATGAAATGTGTATTGTTGTTTAAAGGATAATCCATGGGTTGTTCTTTCTGAATTGTAACATGTGTAGCTGCTTCTGTTCTGGCTTTCTGTATATTAAACGGATCATATCCTCTCTTAAGAAATTTGTCACTCATTTTATTGAGTTGTATTTCTTTTTCATTTACTTCATTGAAAATTCTGTGTATTCTAAGAAATTGTGTTTTAGGTTAAAGGAGAACTGAACCCAATTTTTTATACTCCAGAATCTGAAAACAACCCCCCTAAAAACACCAATAAACTATAAAATGCCACTTTAGTAAACTCTGTTAAAGTAAATGTAAGCATGTTAAGAACTGGATGAAGTATCTCTGTGTATGTGCAGTGTCAGACCACACCTCCTGACCTCAGTCACATGCTTCCTTGCTTGCTTTATCTGTCCTGTAAAAGGATTGGCTAGAGATTATTAATGGGTGTGACCAACTGTAAAAGTTTGTGCCATAGCTAAGGACTGAGCATGAGCAGAACATAATAGTCGTTGACCAAACTGTGTGATACTAGAATGCTGAGAAGTAAAGCACAAACCATACTTTATTTAGGTAAATTTCCCAGTACCCATATCAAAATGAGAGGTAAGACACAGATTACTGGTTTTATATCAAGGTGTTCTGCCTTCTGGTTAAGTATTGTTCTGTGGCTTTAGTTGCCCTTTAACTGGCAATAATACATCTAGGATGGAAACTGTCAGCTCTCAAGAGCGTGTTTCTATCAGTCTGTTTGGTATATAGTGTAGTGAACAGACCATTATCTTTTACTTCAAAACATACATCTAAATAGTGTGAAATTTCTGTGCATGTATCACTAAAAATTAACAGGGTTATTCAATAAAAGTTCTTATCGTTTAAATGGTGCAAATTTTGCCCCAACAATCAGATCTTATTTAACATTTGAAAGCTAACTCTGATTGGTTGGGGAAAAATTAGCACCATTTTAAACGATTAGAATTTTATTGAACTGTAAGTTTTCATCCATAAGTTAAGAGGTTACAAACTCATAGGCTTGTTCCTCTGTGCCATCCCAAACTACAAACAAATCATCTATATACAGCATATATTTTCTGCAGTGTTTTTTGTACAATTTACTAGGGTATATGTGCTTACTTTCAAGTAGGCCAACATACCGTACGACGGCGACACTGGACTGCCCATGGCCGTCCCAACACATTGCAGGAAATATTGACCTTCAAATTTAAAGTAGTTATTATGCAATATTAGTGATAAACATTCAATAATAAACTCACTGGGTGGTACACCAAAGTGTTCAAGTGTTAAAATGTCCTAAATCATGTGAGATGCAGGTATATAAAGAGGAAATGTCCAATGTCAATATAATCCAATTAGAATCCCATGGTTTCATGTTTCTCAGTTGGTATAAAAAATAGCAGATACAATTGGTCTGAATGGAGGATTATTTGCATCCCTACCTCTGATTATCACGTGTATTTCTATGTAATCCCAAATCAAAAATACACACTTAACACTTTACACAGAGCCCTGAAATTACTGCCCTTCCCCTACCTTTTAAGGGGGTAGTCAATAAAAGTAGGAGGGCTTTGCAGTGAAAGATTTTATGGATTTCCAATTTCTAAATATATTGTAAGTCGGGCACTGCTATAAAAATAGGTGATGTATCATTTTAATCAGCAGCTTTTGACCTTTAGATAAAATTATGTTTAGGGTGGATTTTTCCTTTAAGAACAGACAAACCTATAGCTTTGGCAACTCTGTACACATTAAAGAATATGTACACTGTATGAAAAACTTTAAGTTAGTGGAAAACTGTGGCTTTAAAACTAAAGTTGTCTATTTTTTTTTTTTTATCTCCCCCCCCCCCCAGAGCCACCTTTACTCTGCTTGAACCTTGCTGGCTTCCTCCTCCTGTGTAATGGCATCTGGAGCTCCGCCACCAGAAGATCTCCTGCTTCCTTGGTCGCAAAAGGTAGTTTACGTTGTACCACACGTGCAAGACCTCACTGTGTGTGTGTGTGATGTCACTGCGCACACGACATGACATCAAACGTGCACAAGTTCGCAGAACCAGCGAGGCCGCATGCGCTTGGTACAACAGTGACCCAGCAAAATTCAAGCAGTAAATCTCGAGGGTTAGAACAAAAAAAAATTAGACAACTTTAGTTTTAAATCCACTAAGCTAAAGTTTATTTACAGTGTACAGTACATACCCTTTAAAAGCTAAATACCAGATTCTCAGTGCAAAATAAGTGAGTTTTTTGCATGACTGCTGTATGAAGTAAACCGTTTTTGATGTTGATCTGCATAACCCCTGTGAGATTGAGGGTATTTTGTGTTCCTTGCAAATAAAACCACATGATAGCCGAGAGAGAAAAAAAATGTTTTTTCTTATGTCTTTTACTAAATGGGCAGTGTCAAACAATCCCATGAGCTAATCTTCCCGCGGTATGGATAAGCATTTCAATTATAATTGAATGGGGTTTTTTTTTATCACAGATTAAGTACAGTTGAGAAGAAAGCACTTCCATAGGTGAGATAAAGACCTTGAAGGGCAAGTATTCTTGGCTAAGCTTCAGGTACTTTATTACTTTTGCTGATGATTATCTGTCTGCTAATGATCCTCTTTTCTAGATATTGCTCTTGTAATAATTACTTAAGCACTAACAAATGTCTTTTTACCCAGTATTTTACAGGAAACCAAAATGAAATTGTTCAAGCTTTACACAGAGTAGCTTCTTTTAAAGCAAATAAAGTAACAATACAGCCCCATATATATAACCTTACCAGTATTTGTGTATTCCACCTAGTCTAATTTTTACTTTTATAAAGATTATATTATATATATACATACACACACACATTTGATATTGATTCATGTATATATATATATATATATTATATATATAATAATATATTATATATAGAATATTATATTAACATACAATACAAGGATCTGGTCGAACATTTATACAAACATAGTAAAGATAATAAATGCACATTCCTGGGCCCCATAAAATATCATATTATCTGCACACTGGCATGTGCATTGAATGTGCATTGATTATCTTTTCTATGTTTGTACATATATATATATATATATATATATATATATATACACACACACACACAATATTATATTGTTTTATTGTTTATATACTATATAAAGAAACATATATACTATATAAACATATTTTAAAACTTTACAGTTCTCACTGGGTTTGAACTATAGATATATATATATATATATATATATATAAAGTAAACCTTGGCATAGGTGGAATACATACATGTGCCAGATTTGCATATATTCTTAAAGGACAACTAAACTGAAAAAAATGACTTTGCCTCATCTTAATCTAAATTTGAATACATGTAAGTAGCACTTGTGTTGCTGCATTCCTTCAATTCAGTACTTGATTTGCTCAGTATTTGTATCCCCCTCCCTCTTTTAACCACTGACTTTGTGAAGTCAAGTATACCAACTGTGAAAACTGCATTCAGCATACCAACGGTCAAAACCATGCCAGCTACAACAAAACTGGTTACAGCAGAAATGTTTATGATTTCATTGATATCTGAAATGCAAGATGCTTCTAAAGAAATAGGGGACAGATCAACAAAAAAAAATGTGGTGGTTGTGAGGAATATTTTCCAATAATGGTACATTTAAAAGACCTTTTTTTCCAATATATATGCCCTTAAAATAATTGATTCAACATTTTTTGTTGTTGGTTAATTGTCAGAAATATTGGTTATCAGTAATTATTAATAATGAATCAATATGTTAATTGTGGATAGTGTGAACTAAACCCACAAAGACAACACTGGTGAAAAGAATACATAAAAACTTTAATGAATAATTATGGGCTACAGGTTTGTTTATCCTGTAGAGGTTTCAACATTCTCAACCAAAGGTGCCTAGATAATTAAAAATAAATGCCTCGGGCCGTCTGCAACAATTATAAATATCCATGCAGAGTTAGGACTTTAAATGTTTTTCTTCAATCGCCATCAATTCATACTGTAACATTCTCAGGTAGCATGGACTGTTGTCTCCAAGGAAAGACAGCCTTTGGGCACAATTTAACACACAGAAACAGGCAACAGTCTTTGGTTTGAACTCAGGGTATTAGCTCACATAATATAAAAATAAATCATATGCCACACTGGCCTTACTAATACAAAATAAAGGTCCCTGACTATTTGAACACTCACAGTAAATCACAGTCCAGTACTCACACAGCTCTGTGTCTCTACCTGGAGAATTAGCTGGTTGTACCCAACCTCCTACTGGGGTTTATAACTCTGACACTCAGAGACCCTGGTCTGTCTGCTTGCAGACCTACAGGCTCCTTGCCTGTTAATCTCACTGGGGTATATACCTCTGGACCTCAGAGGCTCTGGTCTGCCTGCTTGCAGATCTACAGGCTTCTTGCCTGATCAGACTATCCCCCAAAACAGGCTACACCTGCCCTTTTAATTAATAAGCTCCAGCAACAGAGAATTAATTGATCTAAAGTGTGGACTGGATCAGCACTGAAACCATTTACCATTAGCGGCTTGGGCCACAGTAAAACAAAGCATATAAAATTTAAACCATTTTATGGCTTTCTTACATTTACAATACCCAAAGTTGTGTTTGCATGTCCACTCCAGCCCACCCCCTTCCTAAGTGGCCAATATGATACGTGCTAGCGACAGCCATAGAATAAACTTTTATATGAATATTTTTAAATCATTGTACTTGTAGAAAAAGTATTAAAAAGGCCCTTTGCTTCCTAAACATATTGGCTAGTTTGAAAAATATAAGTAAATAAACCTAAAGAAGAAATAGAAGGTATTTCATTTAGCATATATTTGTTTAATGCAGATTAAGTTCATAGTGAACCAGGTGATGTGTTTGAACGGTTAGTTAGGGAATTTGATAGTTATATTGATTCATTACATGTCTAGCAGAAGATACATACTTTGTAATGACTTGTTTATCATTGTGTACCATAAAGTGGGATCCAATTAGCAAGTAATTTGGAAAATATTATGATTATTTTTGCTCTTGAAATGTGCTAGGGCTGATAGAAGTGCTCTCATCAACATCATATTTCTTGTGGTTATAGTTCTAATAAGCATTTCAATTGAGCCCCATCACTAATTGAAAGACTTATGTACAGTCTAGAGATGTTGTTAGTTTGGTTTGAGCCTTAATATACATATTATTTCTTGTTTGTTGTTCTGCAGAGTTGGAATTTGTAATTGTTCCTTTAAGGGAGCACTAACTGATTTTCCAAAATAATCTGAAAACTTTTTTACCCAATCCAATTTTATACTATTGGCTGTTGGTGTGGCATGCTGATTAGCTCTAGGTCCAAAATGCTAGTATATCTGAAGTTTAAAAAGTCGGGTGAGTAAGAAACGTTTTATTGCTCCATATATTTTGTATAATTGTATTTCTATCATATAAAACTCTATCAGTGTTTGACCCATAACAGTGATTATCTTCTGTCTGTTCTGATTAGCTTTGCAACATTTTCTCCTGTCATCCTTCCAACTTTTTTTTGATTGAACTTCCCCTTACCAACCTGTGCCTTTATCCTTACTATAATACTTTCTGTCTGCCTTTCACCCTTGTTTTTCCCATGGTTTACTGACCTTAACCACATGGTTAAAATCTCATGAACTATTTGAATGTTGTATAGCTCTCATTATCTTATCTACTTCACTTACCCTTCTGCCTGTTAATCAATTCCCTAACCTCGCTCGTCATACACTACTTAGTCCCCTGGAGGTCCATGTCATCAGGCGTCACATGACTTCTTGGCACTACTTGAGGAAGTGCGTCCCAGACCAAACTTGTCGTTTGAGTTTGGAAGAAATTAAAGGCTATTCCTTGGAATTTACAAATAATAAATAATTGTGTAGTTGGTGAGAAGGGGAGGTGTTGATTATAGTAATCATGCAGTTGGCCACAGGGTGTATACTGTGTGTGGTGTGTGTGTTGAATGTAGTAATGCTTGCCAGCTCAGTAGCAGTTTGGTCATGGCTGGGGGAAGTTGCTGGTGAGATCCTGTGTGTGGGGGAGATATGGCGTGTGTACAATGCAGTTTAGTAAACCTGCCTGACAGCCACTTTTTGGTCATGATAGTGTATATGTTATATTAAATATAGTAATTATGTAGTTAGTCACAGGGGGATATACAGTGTGTGGTTTGTATGTTTAATGTAGTGGTGCTTGTCAGCATAGTAGCAGTGTGTGTGTGTGTGTGTGTGTGTGTGTGCGTGCGTGCATGTGTTCTGAATGTTGGGTATTTTTAAATTACTTTCCAAAATAATAAAATAATTTACTACATTTTAACATGCCACTAATCAATTTTTATATGAGTTTAATATAATTCATGATGTCTTTAGACTCTCTCCATTATTCATCTATTATTTATCTAATCTGTCATCTATCTATCTATCTATCTATTATTTATCTATCTGTAGACAGATGATTGATAGTCAGATGATATATAGATGGATAAATGATAGGTAGACTGACAGATAGACATATACATAATAAACAGACAGATAGACAGATAAATGATAGACAGACAGATGGACAGATAGACAGACAGACACAACAATTGTTTGCACTCAGTGCCATGAGGATACTTCAAAGTTGCCTGGGTAATTCTAATACTAATCCAATATATAAATATAACATGGGTTGGGTCCTTTAATAGCGTTATATTCAATTTGCAAAAAATACAAGCAGCAATGTTTTGGTCTGTAACTGACACATTTATCATGTTGTTCATGAATGTTACAGTCACAGACCGAAAGGTTGCTGCTTGAAGATAGATAGATAGATATTTAGATAGATAGACAGACAGGCACAGAGTTAGATAGATAGATAAAAAGATTGACAGACAGATATGACAGATAGATAGATTATGGATAGATGATAGATAGACATAAAAATAAATGGACAGGTACACATTGAATTGAATCTTTACATTTTTTAAAGGTAGCACTAACTATTTATATATTTACATTTACAGTAATATGTGTTTGTATCAATTTTGAAACGTTGACCAGAAGTAGTTAATGTTTCTCAATGAACAGAGGAGCAGTCCCAAGCAGAGGGTGAACATAGTAGCGGTACTAAGGATGTACAAGGAATTGGCAACACCGACTGGTGCAGCTGAAACAGCTGTATTGCAATGCCTACTGCTATTGAAAGCCTCTGTTACTACTAAACTAATTCCACATGATACAATTTCTATTACAGAGAAGCCATTTTTCTTAACTAATTTTACAGATAGAGTTCGATGAATGTATCCAAACAACAATGTACGTCTACAATGCTTACCAGAAGAGGGAGCTTCTAAGGTATATAGATTTTTTGCTATGTATAG
Organism: Hymenochirus boettgeri; assembly: GCA_019447015.1. NCBI lineage: Eukaryota > Metazoa > Chordata > Amphibia > Anura > Pipidae > Hymenochirus > Hymenochirus boettgeri. The sequence continues at coordinate 76,038,188 of CM033469.1, forward strand.
ATTTACATATATATAGTAATATTATTATCTTACATTCTTTCAGGTGCATAATATAAACAAGCAGTCCATTGTGATTGTGCTACATTTATACACCTTGTAAAAGGCTTGCACAACACCATAAAAACACAGGACCCGCTACAAACCTAGAAAGTGCAATACTTACCATAAGGACAAACGTTCATAAAGATACTTACAAGGATAGGACATGTTTACAGTTTATCAGCATCTTGGCTAAAATTATGACAAAAAAACAAAAAGAAAAAAAGAAAGCGGTAGAGTTTGTTCTCTTTTGCTTAATAAAGTTGCCATAAGTCCAGAAGTATGCGCCGCCATAGTGTCTTTCTATTATAATCATTGGATTTGCACCCTGGTTGATTCCTTGGAAGCATCACACACTGTTATATTAATATACTACTTGTTAAATTGTTAATGCTGTTATTCTTGAGTAATAATTGAAGTAAGTATACAAAATAGTGAAATATAACACATTTTCTTTAAAAAAAACAATTCATAGAAAAAAGGTTTAAACAACTGACAACTGAGGCATAGCATTCTTGATGTATAAAGTTTGTTTAGAAGATGTGGGTATAATATCTACTCAATATAACATTTTAAGTTATTCTAAAGTATAAAGTTAAAAGATATTTACCAAAATGTCTTAGAAATAATTTTGTTTGGGATGAAATTTTATGATACATTATTTTAGCAGGTTGATTAAATCTGGTGACCCAAAAGTAGAATTATCTTACTTGTTTCTAATCATTTGAAATAATTTACATTATTACAAATATGTGTGCGTAAAAAAATTCTGTGTTACATAAGATTTTGTATTTTGAACCTCTAAAGAGAATACCTGGATAGATGTTTCTGCACAAGTTATTACCTATGGGCCTATCCTATAGAACAATACTTGCAGGGCAGTCTGGTGCAAGAGAAGTTCAGTGTACTTGCAATGTTCCAGCTTGAATGTCAAAGGAATCTTGAATTAAATCAAAAGGGAACTCATCCACTACCGGCTAATATATTGCTTTCGCTTTTTTCTGCTTTGGGTAGACATATCGATATCTTTATCTGATAGCTGTGTCTGTTTTCTTATAGTTGCTCGATCTCTTCTTACATTACACTAAGGATCTCATTCATCCAGGTCAGGATATCTGTTGTATTGAGTTGGATTAACTGGAGTTAATCGTCTTGAAGAAGTTTTAATAGTCATCCAACTCTTACTTTATTCAGAAAGACTTGTACAAGAATTTGTTGCCAATTAAGTACTCTGGAAAGGGTTATCAAAACTGCCCAGGGTAAAGTGTCAAAACAGCATTGTACATGGCAGACAGTTGTTGTCGAACTCCCACACCTCTATTCAGGCTTGGTTTCTTTATTTTCACATAAATGGCATTCTTGAAACCTCTCTTGAACCTTGTCCTGTTCCTTTGCCAAGATGTTGACATTACAATCTTCAAAGGTGTGTCTTTTTTCCTTAAGATGCAGGTACACGGCTGAGTCCGGACACAAGGAATTGTCTCTTCTGTGCTGGGTTATACATTGGTGAAGCTGCAGTTTGGTCTCCCCCCACATACAAATCAGAGCACTCTTCAAATGCCTAGAAACAGAGAGAGATTACAGAGGGCAAGGTAGGGGGAATCTACTTATTTAAACTGCTCAAATTACTGCTCAATTTAAAGGGCATCTATAGTGGGAAAATTAACTTTTCTTTCTTACTTTTCATGTGTTCTAGAATTCCCCCCAACCCCCAGTGTCTTTACGTTCTTCAGTTTCCCTCTCTGTCCTGAGATACACTAATTAGAATGTGTGAATGCATTCCTCTAATCTACTTGTACTGTCAATCAAATCTCTGTGATGTGACCCTTTTCCCTGCTCAAACCCATTCCTCCTGCCTGCTCTGTTACAAACACAGAGATAAGAACATTAGCAACTGGAGAGTGACAGCTTTCACTGCATAAATAAGGCTGCACTTGACTCCCTTTCTTGATAGATTTCACTGTTTGATGATGGGTCACAAAGAGGAAGATTGTGTTGCAGCATGAAACTGTACTGTTCGGCTTCATCTTCCATGACTCCAGGACAGCTTGCTTTCTATGGGCCACTGTGCATGGGTGTATTTTTCAGGAGGTTAAACTTTAAACGCTTACTGCACATGAGAAGCTTGTCGGGCAGCTGGTGTTTAGACATGGAGGAGGTAACAGAGGGGAGGGGAAAGGGGGAGTGCTGCAGAGAGATCTGACACCATGGAAAAACAGAGTCACTGAGAGAGAGGGGAAAGGCAGCACAGAGTATATTAATTTAACTTTGCAGTGGAGCAATGTGTTTTTTTCATTTAAATGCCCTTTAAATAATGATTCTAGGTGGATGAACATGCCCTTTAAAATCTCTAATTAAGTAAACTTCACCTTATTCAATGTTTCCTTTGAACATTGCCCACCCTGCCAATTGATGACTCTCTACACTGCCAATCCAACTTTCCTTACTTTTTGAGCCACTTCTATGTTGGCAAACTCAACCTGGTAGTCCCTAGCAACATAAGAACCCCCACCATGAGGGAGTGAAACCCTAGGAATTGCTTAGATCCCACACCCAGGTGGAGCCAAGACTTGGTGGCTGATTTCAATAACTGTTACAGTTACTTTAAACATTTTCTCTATTTTTTATGCTACAACTGCACTCAGGGAACGTAAAACATTACAAATGAATGGTTAAGTCTCCTATTGACGACACCAGAAAATGTATTAAATATAAGTTGCAAATAGCCCATTAGGTATTGCAGAAAATTCAATTCTACATAACAAAATACATCCTGTAACATTGGAAAGTGCTTAAAAAACTTATTTGGAACACAAAAAGAATGCATTCCAAATTGTAGCCAAGCAATTTTAAGCAATATTATGTAAGTTATTTCCCAACCTAATCTCAAATACCAAGTAAACGGTAATCAAGAAAGTTGTTTTACCAAACAATCTGCAATTGTGCAATGCTTACACATGCTACAGAGAAAAATAAAAATACCGTTCTGACAATAACAACCCAGGGTGCTGTTACAGAGCTAATGCACTGTACCACAATTCAGGAGCAATAACTACAAAATTAATGAGCCAAACATTACGAAGATGAAATACAAAGGAAGAAACGCTCTATTGTGTGATGTGGAACAGCTGCTGATGTTGGAGAAAAAGATACCTGAGAGACTTGATAGCTGTGTAATTAGAGAAAATGTTAGTTAAAAATTTAAAGACAAATATAAGTAAAGGGAGGGAAATAAAGTTAAAAATATATCGGGGTTATTCAATAAATGTTTTTATCGTTAAAAATGGTGCTAATTTTGCCCCAACCAATCAGATGTTAGCTTTCAAATGTTAAATAAGATCTAATTGGTTGGGGCAAAATTAGCACCATTTTAAACGATAAGAACTTTTATTGAATCTCCCTGAATGTTTGCAAAACGCTTTAAATTAACATTAATTACTATAACCATCATATCATTCATTACTAAATAGTTATTTGCCCACAAGACTTGGTAAAAAATGTATTTTAACAATAAAAAATAAACACTTGGCCTATAAACCAAAAAAGATTTGCATTAAACTTGACAAGTTTTCCTTTAATTCCTGTGTTTTATACATTTACTCTGAATCATCATATGTAGTGGCAGCTTTCCACCTCTTAAAGAAACCTCTTAGTTTACAAGATTTTTTCAATGCATCTATCTCCTTTCCGCCTATTGCCTAGAGTAAACTGACATGGAAATATAGAAGAACATGTCAATGGAAATTAGAAGGCTGAAAATAATTTTTTTGGTATATGTAAATAGGAACAGGGACCAGGAGATGGAAATAATGTAATGTAAGTGGCAAAATACATGAAATCATGCCTCAGTCCAGTTCTTTTAACTTATTTAAGATTGCAATAAGCCATTCATTAGAGTGCAATAATAAATCATTCTGAATAAAAAAAACATCAGTCGAATGACTAGCAAAATCTCTTCAAGAACTAAACTTTTAGTCCAGTTCATCTACAGTAACTGAATACTACAGACATACCATAACCTGGATAAACTGACCTTCACAAACGTTTAGATAATAATAATACTTTTAACCAAAAAAAAAAACGAATTGCACACTTTGTCCTCTTTGGTGAGAAAAATTATTATCCATATTTCTGCCTCCAATTCTTCCAAACTAGTAAGGATTATAGAAAAAAAAACTCTGTAAACAAGTCTTTGCATGATAACAAAAATGAGGTACTATTTATTTTTTATAATTTTCACATAAAAATATACAGAATGTGCTTGACAACATTTTATCTTAATAGCCTGGTGTTTGGTGGCACCTTTCTATGCCCTAAACATAACATTTTTTTGCATATTCTAAAAAATATTTTTCCCACATCTCCTTTTTCATGTATTAATCTACACTTTACCCCATTACCATTTCAATTTGTTGGGTTTTTTTTTCTGTTTTCCTATAATCTTCTGCCTCTCGCCATTTTATTTACAGAACTTCTTGTCCCCAAACATTTTTCTAACTTTAGATCTTCCTTTTTGTTTTACTTTCTCTCCATTTTCATTTTTAAAGTTCAGCTGTAATCTAGTTCTCATTTACCTTTTTTAAAAATGTTTACATTTATTAAATTTCTTCAATTCCAGCTTCCTACAATCCCTTTTATTCAACACCACGTTCTTGTTTGACTTTTTCTCGTATTCTTCCTTTTCTGGTCTAAAATATTGCACTTGTTCACGCCAATCTGTCGTTTTAGGGACATATTGTATGCATCGGCGGTTTAGATTTTTGGGGCCATTTGTGATATGGGAAAAGGCGAAATTTTTGATTTTCCAACATTTTTTTGCCACATATGGCAAATACATTTTTCTTGGCACTAAAGCATATATAAACACCATTGCGGTATTTATAAAAAGGCAAAGACTTGTGAAAGACTTTGTTAGCAAATCTTTTAAAATCTGTTGTGAAAAGGCCACAGATTTTTTTTTTTTTGCTGTGTGCGCAGTGGGATGACCTCGTGCAGGACACTTCCATGCATGCAACATCAAGTCACACGCGCATGTACGGAACCAACAGGCATTAGCTTTTGAGGCTTAAGAAGCAGGAGAAAGCAGAGGAAATCTCAGAGGGGCAGAGCTAAACATTCAGCAAACCAGTAACAAGATGTCAGCAACTTTCAAGCTGCAAAGGTAGTCTCTGGAGGGACATAGGGGGAAAAATTGCAACAGGTTTTTTAAAGCTGCAGCTTCCAACTAAACTTAACTTGATTTTAAAGCATAAAAAAACATTTTATTTTAAAAGATAATTCATATATTTTTTAGAAAAGTCAGGAACATGTGACCTAAATTAAACTAGACAAACCCCTTGCAATCTATATGGTTCCATAACATAGGATCATAACTACTGTAGAACAAGGGTGTAGAGTGCTGACAGGGGACTTAAGTTGTTTCTTAAACAGCCTATATATTTTTATACATCTATGATGATTTTCCACTAGCACAACCTAATTAAGGGTACCCAGACCATAGTGTGATTATAAAGGGTGCACGCCATATATATTTATATTTAATTGGACACAATTAGCAGGAACTAAAGTAATGAAGACTATTCACAAGGAATGCCATGAATATTTATGGTAAACATATTCCACTAGAGGTAAATGCAGACAGAATCAGTAACAGTATTTACAGACACTGCTGAAAGATGGTCTGTCAAGATCTAAACATATAAGAGGATATTATGATCGACCGATATTTCAGTGTCGGTCAATCGGTGCTAAAAAAAAGATCTTGCAAATTTCGCCATGACCAACAGTGCTTCCTCCCAGCCAACTGCTCACTAGTGGCGAACGTTCAGTCAGTACAAAGTGGAAATAACCAGTTGCTCAAATAATATACCTCTCTCTACATTCTCAACATGCCTTTTAATCAATATATGATTGGTGTAACAAAACATTTAAATTTATCTTCAGTAGTTTAATCTTCTTTAACTTATACATTAATAGGCTAGTTAAGAGTTGCCATGACCAATATTTGACAGTTTGAAAAGAATCTAAACTTTTTGCCTTCCAACTCAAATGCTACTGATGTCCAGGAGTAATAAGTTTCCTACACAGACATCACACCATCAAAAGGTTATACGATAGAGAAACACAACAGTGGGGCCCAATAAAAAGCATTCAATTCATTTGGAAAGGTAAAAACTCCTTGCCTAACTAATACTACTCTGAAAATTTTTTTTTATAACATATAAAATACATTTGATAGCCACAGTAGGATTGGGAAGGAAGTTTTAAGGTGCATTTTTTGTTGTTGTTCTTTTATAGAAACTTTATGTACATATGCCCTTTTTGCAACATTAAGGGCATTTATAGTTACCATGTCCCTCCATCATTTAAAAGATCCCCAAGGTCCTACCTTCTAGATTTTCATAATCAATCTGCTTGAAGATCTGTATCCTCTCCCATCGAATTCCATTGACAAATATTGGAGGAGAGGAAAATGGTTTTTTTTACCATACTGTAGGTGTCCTTTAACTACAATGTTAATGAGAATGAAAGTCTAACAACAAGTTCTGTTGAAACCCCATGTAATTAGGACTTTATCTGCTGTATATTTTGATTTTTTTTTAAGACAACAAATACTTTAAAACCATTCCAATTATTAAGGATTCCTTTCTTCCTGTTTCCCATTGTATTTTGTAGTAATATAAGCCCTATTCAAATCTGTGGGGAATGTTCCAAATTAGGATTTGTCTCACAGGGAGTTGCTACCAAAACCAAGGGAGCTGGGGAACAAGAGGAGGAACAGCTCCAACAATAATGTAAAATTTTAGGAAACAAATAAGGTTAAAATATAGCAGTTCAGATTCTCATTACATTTATTATTAGACTTACATTCTCCTTTAAGCTACTATAATTTCCATGTATATAATATTATTGTGTATATCTACAAACAGATTTTTAATATACATCAATTTTAGGTCTCCTGCTGTTGCTGAAGTTAAATTAGAAATATACTGTGTCCAAGCAACAGCTGGAAAGTAAGTTTGTGCTCCAACAAATGCTTTTTCAACTATACGAGCAAGTGGATCAACAGTAAATCTAGGAGAGAAGAATCTAAATGCTACATTTATGGTAGGATTTTGCATGTGGGTTTGATTGAAAAGTCTAATATCCCACAACATCACAATATGGAATAAACTTGAAAGATCTTAAGGTCTGTCAGTGTGTTCTGGAAAGAAACACTTGATTTAACCGCTGTGCTAGGAAAACGAAGGATCCAGAATGACATAAGTTTGGCATGTTATGCATGGGTTTTACAGTGATAAAGCACTCACATGAATATAGCAAAAACTTTCTTGTTTGAGAATCAATTGTAGCAGTGATAAAGTACTGGAAGCTTTCCTTGCATATTGCAATCCGACCTGACAGGATCAGATGCAATACATTTCAGGGGAAGGGACTTTCAATCTGTCCATGTGACTAATCCATGTTTCACCCAGGAGCTAGTTAGTGGAATTTGTTCTGTCTGCCTTCTGTACTGAAAACCCAATTTTGTACTTTCAGTATTTGTAGAATTAGCTGTTCAGGGAAACCAATTTCAATTATAAGAAATATTTTCAAGAAGTCCCATGCATAGTTGCTGCTAGTACCTTCTGACTAGCCAAATCCTCAGTTGTCATTAGACCCACACACGTAAATTCTTAATGGGGGTTGGGATTACAGTCATCAAGGACTATGGGAAATAGAAAAAAAAGAAGCATCAAACTTGTTTTAAATGAATGTACTTTTGATCATTCACTATGCAACTTTCTTTCTTTTAATGGCTAAGGAGTTCCAACAGTTCAAATATCAAACAATGTTAACTTAGTATTTAAGTAAATTCATTATCCCCTTTGAAACAAACCACTCATTTTATAGCTGCAGCACATTATTCTCCTTATGTTTGTTATCATAACTACTGAAATACATTAGCCATATGAAGAGAAAGCTTGTGTTCCTCTTTCACGGTAAGTACACTTTTCATTAATATGCTGTAAAAGAGAAATAGGTTTAGACGCCATCATTTGAGAGCTGTACTTTACTTTGGCCTTAACAAATGCAATTTTCTGTATTGCATTTACCATAAATTGCATCATCCTGATATTTATAGTAAATAGAATTCAGGGTTATTTTTGTTTATATTACATTTGCATTTTTCCCTCTTTCCATCATTTAAATTATACATAAATAAATACTTCTCTGCCTAGAGAATTGTGCAGTTTTAATGGCTACAGCCCAGGAAGTTTTACACGTCGTGTTAATAAACACTCGTTTCTTTTTTGCATGATGATCCACTTTTTTTTCATTTTTGTAGTCATGCTTGGCTTCAAGCTCTGCTACTAATTAACCTTCAACTGTCAATGCATTTTAAGGAGATTGCAATATCTATTTTTATTCGGAAAGAGAAAAGGTGCCACTACGCTATTGATATAATGTGCCCCACGCATGGTTAGGCTTGGACCAACATTAAACTTTTCAGAAAGCAGAGACAGGACTAAGGGCACATATTAGTATTTGGCTGAGTAATTTGAGTTTACATTTTATTAAACTCAGCCGGGGCTATTAAACATTCAAGAAGGCAATTCTGAGTGTCTTACTGGAGGAATCTACACTGAAAATCAAGTTGAGGTTATGCGAACAAGTCTTTTTATCAATAAATATTTATAATACATGATATTCCACAAATTATTTATGAAGCTCTAAATGAAATATTCCTATGCGGCATGGTTTTGTTTTGCTTACTGTACACTGATGTGTAATCACAGATATACTATTATTATGCCACAGCTGTCACATAATGCATTGTAAAGAGTAATATATATTAAATATGTCTTAAAGTAACACATTTAGAATACTGTTAAATCAGATTTAGAGGTAACAAGGATGCAAAAAAGAAAAACCACCAGGCTTTATTTACCAAAGTCACCAGCAAACAAGAAACATTTAAAAAAATATCCACACAAAATCAAATGTTTACTGCCTATAAACAGCAATCTGTGTTATAGAAGAGCAGAGTTAGTATCCAGCCTAGTTTTTAAAAGGCATCTTCTTGCTTTTTGCATTTTATATTCTATGCAACCTAGAAGCTCCACAGAGAGCAGAGAATCAATTTACCTCTGTAGCTAGAACCATGTGGTGCTCCTAGAATTGTCAGCCCTGCAAGTTAGCAAATGCATTTGCATGGCTACCACAGGGTTTCTTGTTTGTTTATCAAAAAGGAGAGGTGCCTAAGAGGAATCCAGAATGGGTGGCATATTAAACCATGGCAACCATTAAAAATGTAGTCCCCTCATCGTTTCCCGTGAAACTTCTGTAAATACAGTATTTCCTGCCTGTGATTGTCATTGTTGCACAAAGATGCCTCCAGTTGATACTGTGAAAAACCAGACAGAAAAAGTTAGCACATCTGTTACTTGATGTTTGGATCAGTCAAGACCAGAGTGAAGAACCTGCTACTGTATCTGAGTATGTTAACATTATCTTTCTGTTTCTGAAGCAGAGAATGAAAGACTGAGGGTGCATATAATGGCAGTTTAAAATTTAACCTTATAAAACATTTAGAAAATCATTGTATTTAGCCTTAGTTATGTTAAAACAAATGAAGATGAAAGTATATGGATACTGCATTATCAGTACAATAGTCGCAATTGTGTATTCGTTTGGTCAATGGTCGGTCGTTAATCCACCATGGTGAATCAATGAATGACCCCTGTCCGAATACACACGTGCGACTATCGCCCATAACGGCCAACAATAACATCAAAGTGGACCATAAAAATCACTAAACGTACAGAAAATCTCAGTACCAAAATGTGTTTGTTTGGTTTGTAACCATCCCAGTTTGTGTATTCTGCATAGCATTTTATGAATTACACCAAGCAGAATCTTTCTGAATTGAAGAATTCCTGTACTATCGAATCCTATAACAAACGCCAACAGGGAGATTCAATATGGGTCAAATCCGGATAAAACTCACGTTAACCTGAAGTAATATCCAGTTAACGTGTGTTTTACACAGATTTTATGCCACGTTGCCAATGTTTTTGGAAATAGTGATGTGCACCCGATCCAAAACCCCTTTTGTTACCTCGTACAGGGGTTCTGTGGGGGGATTCCAGCGCTACCGGAACGTCATACCTTTATGCTATCCCACAATGCGATACCAGATGTAATCTCGTTTACTCTTTTTTTTGTATAGCGGGATCACGCAAAGATAAGTAACACCGATTATTATATTGAATCTCCCTGTATGTCTTTTATTGTTTTAAATTCACGTGTTCAGCTTTAACCATTTACTGTGTAAAGGATTAACTGCTGCTAAGACAGGCAAGAAATGTGATGTAGCTACTGATTTGCATTATTACACTTTAAAAAATATGTTCTTGTGTATCATGAGACCCTACAGGGTTAAACCCTGCTTGCAAGTTAATGTATAACAGAATGTATGGTTACACAAGCGCCATAGACATATGAACATATCAATATACTAGCAGAACTGAATCTTAGCTAGTCCTATTCTTAGCTCCAGCCTGAGGCAGATTTCATATGACTCATTTACCTCACTTCTCATTGGAAATGAATGCATGCAAACCAATATATTGCAGAAAGTGACTCCTAACCAAATTACTAATGCAAAGAGGGTGTAAACAATAATGATATCGCATTTTATTGATGTCAGCCCATTTGTTATTTTATGCAAAACAGAAAAAAGGAAAAACTGATAAATTTAATCAAACTTTGCATAATTCAGTTGAAAACTTTGCTTCTTCTTCGCCGTATATTACATTGTGTGTATAGTTCAAATTCAGATAATGAATAACTGCATTTTTGTGCAATGTGCACAGCATCTCCAGTTAATTATTGTAAATATGCATTTTGTATTAGGTGATAATATGGGTGAGATCAATCCAGTAATGCAGCCAATCAGATGTTTTATAATTTGAACTCACACTTTACTGGCATCTCACATAGAAATACACTTACTGTACATGTTTTGGAGATGAAACTCTGTAAAGAGAATGTGTTAAATATTTTTTAAAAGACCTCCAGGCACGTTTACTGAGAAATGTATTTCTTACCTTGCTAACTCCTGCAGTGCAGTAATTCCAAAGCTGCATATATTATAAGATTCTGTCCAATCCATTGTGTGTTTAAAGGGGAACTATACTGAAAAAATTACTTTGCCTCATCTTAATCTATAATTTAATAAATGTAAGTAGCACTTATTCTGATTTGCGTGTGTTGCTGCATGCCTTCAATCCAGCACACATTGTTTAGGAGCAGTATCCCCCTCCCTCTTTTAATCACTCCCACTTCCATCTGACCTGACTTTTTTCCCACAAACCAACTGTCAAGCCTGCACACAGCATACAGCATTCCAACTGTCAAAACTCTGTCACCATTCCAGCTACAGTTAAATTACACACAGAAGAATAGTTTTTGAGAGCAAGGAACTGGACAGCTGAAATATAAGAATTTTGAGATTGAATGGGGGCAGATCAACAAAAAAATGATACAGTGGTGGTTGGGAAGAATTATAGTTTCCAGTTATGGTCAATTAAAAATAACCTATTTTTCAGTATAGATGCCCTTTAAGACCTGGTCATACGCTGTTCCCGTCTTGTTTTTTGATGTACAATGTTGCTTGCATCTTGTAAACTTAAAAAAAAATTTCTCTGACTGCTGCATGCAATGCTAATCCTTTCTTAAAGCCAGACTTAACCCCTAGAACATAACGTTAATTTCACAATTTCCCCGCATTAGGTCAAATTAAGTTAGACATACCACTTTGGCTATATTAGCTTCAATGACTTGTGTACACATTTTACACAATATGTAGCTGTTTCTATAGCTGCTGACAGTACATGTTAGCATAAAACAGAATAGAGATGTCCAGGGGTTAGATTAGTATCAGGTGTAATCCCATTTATTTAGTGCAAAACACACATACACATGACATTTCAGCTGTGGAGCTTTTATCAACACTTGATAAAGGCTCCACAGCCGAAACGTCGTGGGCATGTGTGTTTTGCACTAAATAAATGGGATTACACCTGATACTAATCTAATGACTGGACATCTCTATTCTGTTTTTGCTATATTGTTGTCTGGCGGTTAGGAGGCCAGAAGAGATTGTGCACCTATGAGTTACCCTACATATATTTATTGGACTTAATACAGTACATGTTAACTGCTTGGAGCTTACAGATTGATTTTTCTGCTGCTTTCTTCAAAAGAAAGTAAATACAGCTTACACTGAAAACCGGTTTTATTGAAATGATACATTGGCAGTCTTAGTGTGCATTAAGCCAGTGCTATGTTTTATTTATTGTTTTTATTGCATACTAGCTAATGTTATCCCTCTAACAAAGATGGTGGAGTCTTACAAACCAGAACTCTGCTGAAGAAAGAATGATAATGATCATTTTCCAAGCGTCCCTTTGACATGCCTGTTAAATGTTTAAATACTTTAAGATGAGAACAGCATGAACCCCGTTTAATATATTTTCCAGATCTGCAAAACGATTCAGTGCTTTATAGGCTGTTATCTCCCAGTTCCAATGAAAGAACTGCTCATTGTATGATAAGGTTATAAAGCCCAAAGTAATTATTAATTTTATTGTAACACACTTTATAAGACATTTAACTAGTGCTCTATAATTTTCCGTTCTTTGATAACATTCACCATAATAGGACTTGGCTGTTCATAAAGCCCCCCCATCACAATAAAGCTAAATAGTATCAATGGGCTTTTCAGAGAAATTGGAAAGTGTGTGGTAATTCTGAAATGTGGAATTACAGTTCTAGCTAAACCTTATTAATAGATCAAGGATAGTTGGAACAAGAAAAGTCTTTCAATACGATTTATATACAGTCACACTGGGTTTTTCATCAGAGCCAAATCCTGTTCAGTAACTAACATCAGGAAAACTCTTTCTAGTTATGACCCGATGAGCAAGTTGGTTTATTCTCTCAACCCCATTTAATAAATGGTGTTTATGGTATTTTTACTCAGAGGGTGGAAGAGGTTGATGGATGCTGACGAGTTCACCTCCATCTATATTTCTTTAATTCAAAGGAAAGGATGAAAAAACATCATACACCACACACACACACACACACTTTAGAAGACATATATTACCCCATGTGGCTCTGGGTAGTATTGGTGTATGGCTTATGGTGACACTATTGGGGCATGTAAACCTTTGCTCTGTTATAGCACTAAATTTAACTACTTTGGACAAAACATGATTGTAGCTAACATGTTAAAAAAAGACACATATGAAGTGTACCCATTCTCCTTCCTAAGATTCCTATCTAGGAAATTGTATGAATATTTAACTCTTTAAGAACTCTTTGAAGCAGCTGCAGAGCAAAACTCCATATAGCAAAGAAGTTCAATTAGCCGATCAGCAATGTCACAACTTATACAGTACATAGGTGCCTATAAGGAAAAATAAACTGTGAATAATATCTGAAAATTGTGACACCCGTGATCCTTCCCCCAACCAAGCGATTTCTAGAATTTTCTGAGGTTGTTTGATGGAAATAAAAATACTTGAATCTCTGGGTTTGCATCTAAAATTTAACCTCTTAGGTCCAAGTCCACAACCAGAAGGAGCCACAATCATTAAGACACTTTCAGGGAGATTCAATAAAAGTTCTTATCGTTAGAAATGGTGCTTATTTTGCCCCAACCAATCAGATGTTAGCTTTCAAATGCTAAATAAGATCTGATTGGTTGGGGGAAAATTAGCACCATTTTAAATGATAAGAACTTTAACTGAATCTCCCTGCTAATTCACTGTGACATTCTGTGCATGTTAATGAGGTACATTCATGCAGTGAGATAACTCAGGCTTCTCAAACAGATAAACCCCAACAGGTTGTATAACATTTTTAATAAGTGAATCTTATTTTCATTTTTTGTCTTGTATTTTTTATTTAAGAATGTTCAGGAAAGCATTTCCCCTTGGGAATCAATAAGATGTGAATTTGGTTTTATCACTGCCTGACACATATCCACAGATATATTCAAATGGACACTACGGTCCATTTGCACAGAAGCGATAAATTTTAAAAAGAGAAAAAAAACAACCTATCAGCCCCTTAAAAGTGAGCTGTGCTGGAACTTCAGAGAGAATCACACAGGCCTAGGGGTTGAAGGATTTAATTTGGAGAACAGGGATAGGAGCAGAGAGGATTTACTTAAAGAACAAATGCCAATCAGCACAATAGCCTCAAGACTTCAAAGCCCAGTTACAAAGGAATGCTAAGCCTTTATATAGATGGGATATTTATTTTCAACCAGTTATTTCTTTCTTTGTTGAAATGGTCATACTTTCTATATTATTCATTCCTGCTTGGTTTGTTTTCCTGTTAAGAACTAAATAAATGTATTTAAACTAGGGTGTCAGCTCTTTGCTATGCAAATTAAACTCCAGAGTACTATAGTCTCCTTCAGACAACTGCTACTGTTGCAAAATAGATTTCTTTTATGAATTAGAGTCTGAAACAAGCAGACAGGATTTACAAATGCCAAAGAGGATGCATACAGGAGAAACCCCTTTAATAGCCCTTCCATTATTACAAAATATGCGTGACTCGTAGGAGGGGTTTTTTAATGGAAGGCTTTATTTTCTTTATATTAATGTTAAATCCACTTTCCCTCTATGAATAAAACTCAAGAACCTAATCTCACGGCCTTCCATTTATTTTACGTTCCCAGCTACTGGCTGTAAGCATACTGAGTCCACTTCCCAATTGATATCTTTGGGACAGGTTGGAAATGGGCAAAGCCGAAATTTAAAAACAAATTCAGCATATTTATTATGTAAATACACCCCTTTTTAAGAAGGGGTTGGAAGGTTTATTAAGGAGTGGTTTGTAGCACATTAAAATGTGAATTGCAGAGACACAATAAGTGCATCAACAAGTTACTTGAAAAAGGAATAACCTTCTCTCCCTTTGAAAGGAATGTTGTCATGTACTGTATAGATTGTAATAGTGAAAGCTGTTAAAGGGGTGATCTAGAAACTCGAACAAAACAATAATAATTAGCCATGTCATCTCAGAAATATAAATACACACACATGGATGTTTAGCCTTTGATAATGGCAAGGAACCACAATTTATTGTTCATTTGCCCAGTATTAGAGGATAAAAGGATGCCCATTGACAAAAATTTAAAAAAAAAATGATTATAAGGCAGTACCCACCCCGACAAGCCTATTACTGCATTTTTTTTTTAAATCCCTTCTTTTGCAGCAACCTCAAGAAGTTCAACTTGCAAGCCTATTAAGACTCTTCTTTAAATGTTAATTGTGTTTTAATTTAGATTTCTGCATAGCTTCAATGAAATGAGAACAATTCTATTACAGGTGAAATTTTTTAAAGTGGAATATTGCATGATATGTAGAAAAACTTAAAATTGTTTCTTTTTTTTTCCTTTCAAAAAAGGATTACAGGGAGATTCAGTAAAAGTTCTTATAGTTAAAAATGGTGCTAATTTTGCCCCAATCTAATCATGTGTTAGCTTTTAAATGCTAAATAAGATCTGATTGGTTGGGGCAAAATTAGCACCATTTTTAATGGTAACAACTTTTAGTGAATCTCCCTGTATATGTACTGAGAATGTTTAAATCTATTTTGTATAGGTGGGATGGGTGAAAAAGGAAATAATCAGATTCCACAAGATGGGGGGTTTGGCCTGGTCCCAGAATTCTGTGTTTTGTAGCTTAATTTATTTATTTGTTTTTTAATCAGAAACATTTTAAGAGAAAAATATTAGATAGCTATTTTTTGTGTTTTGCTTATGGCCAACTAAGACTAAAAATAGGTTTATAAAAGACTTTTATTGACATGAAGACCACTTGACCTTTTGAGTAGAGTTATTAACATTACACTTGATTACCATAAAACAATATGTTACAGCACAGAAAACATGTTGATTTTAAAAGCTACAGTATATACAACTTTGTATTTCGGCAAGATAAAAGGTTTAAAATGTATGTTCAGAAACCTTTTTTTGCAGCAAACTCAAGCCTGTGACACAGCTAACACGCAACACGCAACCAATCAGATTATATTTAACATTTTAAATCTAACATCTGATTGGTTGGGTCAAAATTAGCACCATCTTTAATGATAAGAACCTTTATTGAATAACCCTGAAAGTGTTTTATTTTACCACAAAATACATACTGTATAGGAAAATTGCCCATCAGGAAATGACAGTATTGACATCCATGAAAGCACTATTGTATTACGAGCATAAAACAGCAATTGTGTTATCAGGATTTTCTGAAATTTTGCCTAGTCCTCTTCATCCAATAGACCGAGTAAACAGTCTTCAGGCCTATGGGGTAATTAAAGGGCATGTACACCCCTCTTAAAAAAATTGAGCATACAACATATCACCCCCCAAAGCCCAGGTTCCGTTTTACTTACATTTACCAAAAGTGCTCCCAGACTGTGTAAAGAACATTACAAAGCCACGATCCATCACCGCTTAGCCCACGCCTTCACTGCTGCTGCACATGTCCTTTATGTGCATGAGCAGCAGCAGCTGCTCATTCGGTAACAGCCATTAGCCGTAACGACACTGTTATGGCCGTGATTGATTGCCGTTACCAGGAAGTAGCTGGGAGTCGTAAAATGGAACCTTAGGTTTGGGGGGTGTTCTGTTACATGCTCATTTTTGTAAGAGGGGTAAGATATGACCTTTAAATGAATAGGTGGTTAGAGATGAATGAAATAATTATTTTGCCAAAAGTTTTTTGATTACTTGGAAAGTCCATATGAGAAGCCAGTCAGCTGCATCCATTTGTTCACATTTGGGGCATAGTGCTCTTTTAGTATGGCGCATTCGAGCAATGCGGAGCGGGAAAGGTAGGCTTGATGTATGATATAGTATTGAATGAGTCTATTGTTAGCTGCTGGTGAAGCAAGTGTAGGGGAATTTACTATATGAGGGATTCATCGATCATCTATTGTCACTATACATCTCTTTCACTTATTAGCCAAGGTGTTTTTGGGTGGGTTTTAGGATAAAATGAATGCTAAACTTCAGTTTAATCAAGGGCTTTTTGTTCTTAGCTTTGACCAATCCTTTTTGGTTTTATTTTTAATAATAAATACAGCAAAAGAAAAACCTAAATGAAAACAATAAAAATAATTTTCTTTCTTTTGAAATCTCTGCTGTTCCATTCGTTGATGGATTAAGAGAAAAACAATATATTTCCCATCAACAGCAAAATTAGATAAATCAGACAACCTAATCAGTGAGCATGAATGCATGCTAGAGTTTCTGCTTTTATTGATAAGTGCTCTGTCAGGGCATGTAGCCCATTTGCAAGCAGCTAGTCCTTTAGAAGACAGTCAATAGAAAGAGCTGCTGTTAAATGCACATAGAAAAGAGGATCTACAATTAGCTATTGTGTTGTACCGCAGGTAATAAGTTTCTATCTCTTCTACTTGGAAAATACTTTATATCAAGAGGGAGAATATATGCCTGGGACACAGAAGACATTAGCCCAGGGCATTAAACCACTGAAGGACCCTCTTGGCTAGAAAATGCTAAAAGCAAATTCTCCCAGCATCCACATAAAAAATGTTTGGTTGGGTGGGCTGCTGGGATTCAAAATCAGGCAGAGGATTATGGGTTAGACATCCTTAACAGTTTACAAAAAATAACGGCTACACCGTCTACCTTCATCTTAAGATCATTATATAAATCACACGTATCTTATAATGGGGTTCATCAAGTTCTGCCCTTCACGTTCCACTTTTTTCACGTTATAAAATGTAAACCTCTCTGGTTAATGACCTGTATCAAATGTAAGTTACATTCGGTACGGTCTGAAAGAAAATACATTTTATGATAAGGTGTATGTAAAGGCAAACTGTAGCTATGTTCAGAGTAGTCCTGTGGATTCACAGTGCCATCTACTGCACACAAACAGAAATACAACACAGCAAATTCTCAATAATACCTGTCTAAGTCAATGTTTCAGATTAATTAGAAGCGCTGGGGCATTAAATGTGATCCTGAGCTCACTTAGGAACCTATTTACCAAAGCTTTTTTTATTCTTACATTATCTACTTAAGTGTTTAAGGTGCATAACAATATGACTGCAATGCAAAGCTTGGTTACTATGCAAACAAATGCAAAAATGCTTAATCAGAATAGCTCACATGTTTGCGTTAACAAAAAGCAACGAAAATTATCTAAAACATTTTGTACTTTGGGAAGAGAAATGGGTAGATAATAAGTCTAATGATTTCAAGTAACTTAGTACAGTTAAGTTCAGTTAAAGGACGTGTACACACTTTTCCACTCACCTTATCTAACTTCTAACTGCAAAATGTATTTTCCCTTGTTCACTTTTGTCCTGTCATTTGTAAATAGATTTGATCACTTTCTCTAGTCTAACTTCATCATAAAGTAAGAAATGCTCCCCCCCCCACTGGTTTTTAGTCAGATCTCATGCTAGCTCTCATTCTAGCTAAGTCAGTGCATAGTTATTTATTAGTTAGTAATTATCAAAAATGTGGAGCAGGATTAATCTGCTCTAAATGTTTCTTTAACATCAGATAGTGAAGGTTCCATTCACTTTCAGATAGGGACACTATTGAGAAATAAATCACACAGAGCTGTGCTAAGATCAGGTTCACCTTATTGTCCTCCCCTGCAATTCTGTGCTGTTTTTATCTATAAGTGTAACTATTCAATGGGTAATATTACAGGGTATGCTGATGGAATGCAACCTGTGGACACTGTGGCAGGTTTTAAGCCTTTTTTAGGAGATATGGGTAGATTTAATACAGTATGTTCAGTTGCTTCTTCGTTTTAATTCTTGGGTTTTGGTTCTTTTATATTGTATATTACAAAGTCTATTTTAAAGACACATTTACAGATCAATTATACAGGAAAAATAAATGACAAAAAATAAACTTGTGGGGGAATTCTAGAAAGTAATTTACCCAAATTCAGGCCTTTCCTGCTCCACAATAAGATTATATGCCTAATCTTGTATTACCTGAATGTAATTAGAGCCTGGTATGTATAAACCACAATGAATTACATGGCCCCAGGCATTTTATTCATAAAATGCAAATGTGCATTGATCTTACAGCAGTACATATAGTTATTGCTGTGAACCTAAATGGAATGCTAGCAAATAAAGGTGTAGCATGGCCATTGGGAGTTATAAAGAAGCAGTGGTGGCATGCTGAGGAGGCATCACTTTTACTACTAGATTTACTACTAGTTTATTGTCAATAAGGCCAATTCATACAGCTGTGGTCTCATGCAATCTATGATGCAAAGTCCAGGGAATGCAAATTAATGTATTTATAATGTACAAACTGTTTAATTTTACACTGATGCAGAACAGTGGATTATATGCTTATAATATTTATTCTGTTTATTATATACTTTTAACAGTCTTTGCTATGTCACAGATCATGTGACCACTGCCTATGCAGCATCAGTAAAAAAACAACAACACGCAACTATAAAACCAAATACTGCAAAGCACTGCATAGCAGCAACAACTCCTAAGCCTAAGAAACCTGAAAACTAGCAGGTGGTACGCAATCAAACAACAGCAATAAGTGAAGTCACCTTGGAGTCCCATTACCATTTTACATGGTCATGAAACTCCTCAGCGAGTTCTAATGTACCGTATATACTCGAGTATAAGTTGAATTTTTCAGGCTTTAAAGTTAACCTGAAAACCTAACCTCGACTTATACTCGGGTCAAGTCCTAACTTAGATCCAAACTCTGCAATTGCGGATAGTAACCAGTAGGTGGCGCTGTGTTAACCTGCATAAAAAAAGAAAAAGATTCTGCACACTCATAAATAATCCAATTGGAGAAATCCGTGCTGGGTGCTCCAGTACAGCGGCAAGCTGAAAATCTTATAAGGCAAAGGAACTGTGCACACCAGTCTTGCAAATAAAAGGTGTTTATTCAGACATCAAGTCCAACACCACAGGTAATGTTTCAGTGCTATGTGCACCTTCACTTCATGTCTGATGAAGGTGCACATAGCACCGAAACATTACGTGTGGTGTTGGACTTGATGTCTGAATAAGCACCTTTTATTTGCAAGACTGGTGTGCACAGTTCCTTTGCCTTATAAGATTTTCAACCTGCATAAAAAGTTATAGGAGCTGATCTGCCTTTACACTTCCTGCTTCCTGTAGTCTGGCTGCTGAACTCACTCAGCACTGTCACTGCTCATCTGGATGCTGTAAATCTGATGGGTCTCCTCAGATTGGGGCAAAAAACAGCTGCTAGTTCAGTGCAAATGACAGCTTGAAACTACAACTCTCAGGCGACATTTTTAACAATTGGGGTCAGAGAGTCCTTTACTATATGGGGGTCAGAGTGCACTTTACTATATGGGGGTCAGGAGAATTGTAAATGATGGTAAGCATAATTAAAAGATTACTGAACCTTTCCACTCCACATGTTTAGAAACTGCAACTCCCAGCAACAAAGCATGCTGGGATTTGTAGTTTCCAAACATCTGGAGGAGGTTACTGGTACTGAATTTGGCTATTACTGTATGGGATTCATGTATGGGAATTCTGCTGTCCATTTAAAGGGCAACTTAAGCCACAAAACAATACTGAATCAGAAGGCAGTAGCGGTTATAATTTCTACCCTCGGCTTATACTCGAGTCAATCAGTTTTTATAAATTTTTCAGGTAAAAATAGGTATCTCGGCTTATACTCGGATCGACTTATACGCGAGTATATATATTACAAATGCATTGATTAAATCAAAGAGCCAAGACAAACAAGAAGAACGTTTGCCCAGCTGTCTAAGGACAGCTGGGACGTGGCTGCTGGGCCAATGACAAGACAACGTTTAGATGGGAAAATTTGAAAAGAATTTATTGGTTAGGACTTCTTCTGGGTGGGGATTTTCAAACTGGGAGGGGAGAAAGCAAATTCAATTTTAGTCTTTGACAGGATTGAAAAGAAGTTTTGCCCTCCCTCCCACCCAAGAGTTTAAGTTTACATGCGATTGATTGTATGTGTTAAAAATAAATAAATAAGTGCTATTTATAGATATACTGCAGGAGGTATTGTTGTTAAACATGTCATGCTTGTGAAGCTATTTTTGCCTTTGTTATGTCACAGCTTTCTTATGGCGGGTATTGAGTTACAAGCACGGCAAGAGAGCACTTTTTGGTGAGATAAGTGGTGATTTCAGCAGCCAATGACTTTGTTCGATCCACAGGAGACTCCTGGATTACATGTAAGGATTCGCACCTACTGGTGTTTTCTCTCTCACGGACCAGTAGCTGGTGTGTTTATGGTTGAAATAAAATGTTTAATAAAGCTGTGGTCTTAATTTACCTCCAAAAAAGTTTGTCTGTGTCCTTCTTTGGGATATAAGGGTTGTATTGTGGAGAAAGGTCACAAGGAAAGTTAAGTGTGTGATTTAAATGTGAAAGGTCTATTGGCCATCTGCGGCCATGCTAACTCTATCTAATGTAAAAAAAAAAAAAAAGTACAGGCCAAATCTGGTTTATTGTGTGTTGTTTATAACTATGTAACTTAATAAATATTCTTGGCTGTTATTACATTGCCCTTCCCCGAGCCTACATTATGTACCTGACTGCTGCAGTTAATGGTATGCTGCATGCAGATCCCAGAGCTAAATTCTCAGTGCTTGACAGCATTCTCCACCCTCCCAACAGTAATAAGTTGAAAGCACAGTGGCGCCTTGTCAAGTCACCAGAGCAGATAGCAATTAGTACCTTGAATGGTCTGTCACCAGGAAATTCAATATACACATACACAAATGCACATATTGATGAGCTCCCCCATGGTACTAAGCAAAGCTATATAATAGATGGAAATGACAAATCCTTTTGTAGGTTTTTGTATTTGCCTTCAGTTTTCATTTAATTATATAAATCTAGGAACATTCAGGTATAATTTCAGTGCACGCACATGAAGAAAGCAGTACATTTTAATTCAGCCCATTATCACATTTCGCAGCAGCTTTGCATTTTCTGACTGGCCCTGAGGGAATCACAGTGGTGAAAACGCCACCTTTCTAAGTGAAAAATGAGCTCATACCTCCTACGCATTCTGGTTCTTATCAGACATACTGGTGATTGCCCAGTTAAGTTTTTTTAGATGCTGAAATATTTGTCCCATTTAGTTAAGTTTTGGGTTTTTTTTTCAAATATTCTCTCTGTCTTCAACAGCCAAGAAAATTTCTAAATGCAATAAACTTGATTTATACAATTTATTAGTTGCTCTACTCCACGTAGTTTCCTTATGAAAAATGTAGCTTCTCTATGCTTTTTTCCCCCTTCACACACAGTGGTAATGAAACTTTCAAGTCATCAGTAAAAAGTTGCAATTACCAATGCTTCAGGCACTAAACTTTTTAAAACAATATTAAAAAAAGTATAAAGAATAATTTCCAAGGACGAGTGAGGCCCACCTCCTACCTCCCAGTTTTACCTTACAGCAGAGTTATACCAATTCTCCCCATCCCCCGTCTTTGACAAAGTCCACGTACATACCTTGTCAGACATATGGAGTGTGTCACAGTGTTGGGGTAAGGATGAGCAGATAGCTGTTTGCCACAGCACTGCATGGCCACCTATAAAGTGGCATTACTGTACTCTGCTAGGTAAAGTAGGAAATGGGTCTCCTACCTCCCTGGAAATCACTCTTTGTTTTTTTTTTAAATATTTTTAACAATTTAATGAAATTTATTCACAGCAAATGGTACGCTAATGGTGTTCATACTTAGCCAAACATATCGAAAGATATAAAGAATGCCAATGCATATAAAGGTGTTTTTAAAAAAACAGTAAAATTGAAGTACATGGGGTAGGACTGGTAATCCCTACCTAATATGATTTCTGTGAGGAGTGCCAGCATGAAGAAAATCATGAGGTTATAATAATAAATCCTACCTCCCTACTCTAAGACTGGGGTTACCTTGACATGGTTGGAAGGCTTTTCATTCATGTGATCATAGTAATTTATACTAAAACCCCTTTGTTTATAAAGTATGCCAGTGTGCAGATAATATGATATTGTATGGGGCCTAGGAATGTGCATTGATTATCTTTTCTATGTTTGTATAAATGTTTGACCAGATCAGTAGCACTTCCGCAAAATCTAGTTGTAATTTAGCCTAAGGAGTGCTTCTATGGTCCTTCTACTGTATTTATTTATTATGTAGAACAGTCAAGCCTTCATGTGGTAATAGAACCCTCAACACGCCCCTTTAAATGGCACTGGATGGATGGCCTCTTCCCTCATTTTAAAAAGCCAAAGGGCTGGGGGGAAGTGAGAAAGCCTACTATATTGATCCTGTGCGCAAGTATGAGGAATGCAAAAGTTTGCTAATCATAATTAAAGTAAAAAGGTTTAGTTAGGAACTTCCGGAGTGGGGTTACCTTGACCTAGTTGGAAGGCGTTTCATTCATATGATCACAGTAATGTATACTACAAAAACTTTTTTTTTTATAATGTATGCCAGTGCATTATTTATTTGTATACCTCCCTAGGTACATTTCATTTTAAAAAGTACATTTTTACAGTGTAAAAAAAAAGGATTTTAAGATTGTATATCCCAATATTGTACGACAAATTCATTGTGTGGCAAATCAGTCTAATTTGTTTGCTAAAAGTTTTCTGAGCGCCTAGGTCCCCTTGATTGTCCCAAACTGCTAGCTGAGTATCTGTCTGATAACCCACTACCAGCAGCAGAAAATGTATAGATAAAAGATGGGGGAACTTGGGGTGATTCTGGAAAGTGCTTTTACAAATGGGAGCGCCTACCTACAAGTTAAATCCTTAGGGCACGATTTCACAGGTGCTAAATATCCTGCTTGCGATCCATTAGCACATAAAAATCGCAACACAGTGCATGTCAATGTGGGTGGATGCAATCACAATTTTTTGGGGGACTGCATGTGTTCCGTTTGTGTACTATTGCAGCACAAACGATGGTAACACTTGTGAAACGCGTTGTGACGTCCATCAAAGTGTGGACACAGTCATAATGAAGGATCTACATGTGTAGCTAACATTAATGCAAGACCCTTGGGTGTAATAATATTGATTGAACCAGTCCTATTGGTTTGAGCTTTATTGCTGTAGCTTAAAATTGGATTATTAAATGTCAAGTGGCCAATTATCTTTGGTAGATATATAGTTTCAGATTCAACCAACATCATTATAGCGTCTTCTAATTCTACCCATGCTGTGCATATAATTAATATAAATATATTTTACCATGTTTTATTTTTAGCATTAGTGCCCCATAATGAGAACAGCGCAGCCATGCCTACATTACATTTGACTGGGACAATTGCTATACATGAAATTTCCTGTAATTGAATTTGTAATAAAGTAACAAGGGTACAGTCAGCAATCTTGCCCACACTCAAAACAAATAAATGAACAGGTTATTGTACCTTCTAATGTAATGATACTTATCTCAGAGGGTCATAGCTCACCGCAGCATGGCACGAGGGAATTCATAGCTCATTTCAGTCTATTGTAATTTAGAGTTATAAATAACAGACAAATCAATTCTTCATTTCTGTTGGATAATGTAATACTTGTATATGTTGAACAATTTGTTTAGCCCTATTGTGTCCATGACTCCTACATCGATTATCTGTTCTGCTAAGCTGATCTTGAATCGAGCCCTAGAAAATATATTACCTAAACGTACCCACCTTGCCCATTTTTCTCTCCGTTTGTCCTCTGTTTACGGACTGTGCAAACAGAGGACAACCCAGAAAATGGCTTTTAGATCATTTGCAAGTTTGGAAACTTTCTTTTTCTATTAGAAAAGTGATTTGATTGAGGCAGTTAACAACTGACAGACCTGTGTAAAAGATACAAAGAAATAGTGTAGATAAGAACCTTGTCTAATTTAAATGTAAATTGCAATTTTTCCCCTTTGTTTAATCTCTTTCATATTATTTTGTTTCTTTAGCACAACCTTAGAATTATAATGTAACTATAAAATAGGTATTTTCAGTCCCATCATCTCTCCGCCTTCTATTTTCAATTGAGACATAACGAGGTCTAATTTCACAGTTGTATTCCTAGTTGTTACTTACTGTATATACTCGAATATAAGTCGAGATTTTCAGGCTTTAAAATTAGCCTGAAAACCTAACCTTGACTTATACTCGGGTCAAGTCCTAATTTAGATCCAAGGGGGGGTGTGCAATATATTTTGCTATCGCAACCTACGTGCACTCGTTTCCGCAATGTATTAACCGCTCTGCGACCGTTAATGCATTGCGAAAATGCTAGCGGTAAGTTGCAACCTTTTGCACATATTTTAAAGACACCATTGAAGAGGCGTTAATTGTTGCGCAAAAAACTAGCGCAAAAAACTGCGCAAAATTTATTGCATCACTTTGCGCTGCGCAAAGAAAAAAATTTGTGGCATGGGCAAAACCTTTGTTAACACATTAGTACATAGGTTAGCGTGATTTTAGTGCTTATTTTCTCATTAGCGCGGGATATTGCATCTCCCTGCAAATGCTGTAATTGCGGATAGTAACCAGTAGGTTAAAAAATCCTTCATCTGCATAGAAAGTTACAGGAGCTGATTAGAGATGTCCAAACTTCGCAAAATCCGGTCCGCTCGAGGATCCGCAAATTTTCGGAAAAATTTGAAA
Source organism: Hymenochirus boettgeri (assembly GCA_019447015.1). Lineage (NCBI taxonomy): Eukaryota > Metazoa > Chordata > Amphibia > Anura > Pipidae > Hymenochirus > Hymenochirus boettgeri. The sequence continues at coordinate 76,063,943 of CM033469.1, forward strand.
ATTCGAAAATCCTCGTAATTTTGAAAATTTTCGCAAATATGAGAAATCCGCGGTTCGGAAGTTGGAAAATCCGGAATGGGATAAATCGGAAACCCGGATCCCTAGAGCTGATCTGCCTTTACACTCCTTCCTGCTTCCTGTAGTCAGGCTGCTGGACTCACTCAGCACTGTCACTGCTCATCTGGATGCTGTAAATCTGATGGGTCTTCTCAGTTTGGGGCAAAATGGCTGCTAGTTCAATGCAAATGACAGCTTGAAACTACAACTCTCAGGTGACACTTAACAATTGGGGTCAGGAGAATTGTAAATGATGGAAAGCTTAATTAAAAGTTTATTGAACCTTGCCACTCCACGTGTTTAGAAACTACAATTCCCAGCAATCAAAGCAGGCTGGGAGTTGTAATTTCCAAACATCTGGAGTGCCAAGGAATTAGGGGTTACTGTTATTGGATTTGGCTATTACTGTATGGGAATTCTGCTGTCCATTTAAAGGGCATCTTAAACCACAAAACAATCTAAAACACAGAATCAGAAGGCAGTAGTGGTCATAATCTCTACCCTCAGCTTATACTCAAGTCAATCACTTTTATTATTTTTTTCAGGTAAAAATGTGTACCTCGACTTACTCGGGTCGACTTATACTCAAGTATATACTGTACCCAGGGTCACTATCAACAGTCTTAGTTCAGGTCAATGCAGTAGTAGGGAAGGCATCCTTTGTACTGCTGCTCACCTGCCGGTGGATGTAGTATGTCCCACAGCTAATATTAGCCATATATTACTGTAGTACCCTGGGTAAAATATTTACCCTTTTATATAGGGGTCATACTACAGCTGTCAGAGAGGATTAGGGGTGCTTTTCTGAGCCAGACAGTAAAACCATGAAAATGCAGATAAAACAATATTGAAAAACAATATCCAGGTTTCTATTCATTGTATTGGGTATTAAATCCTGCCCCTGTACCCCATTCACAGCATTCATATAATTTTTATACTCTTGAATGTGACATCCCTAGCTGGATTAGAAAAAATGGCTGGTACAAGGCTTGACAGGACAAAATGAAGGATTAAAAAAAACAAAAAAACCTGCCAAACCATAAGTCTTTTTGGGGGGGTGAGGACTCTAAGGGCCAGTGATTAGCTGTTTTTAAATAGCTGATCGCGCGTATGCAGAAAAGATAAGTGTGATTCACTGCTTAAAACCTTCAGCCAGTTTGGTTCCAGACTTTTAAACAGCTGACTGCGTATCTTTACTGCATATGCGTGATCACTTGTTTAAAAATAGCTCACTGTTGTGCGCTGGAGAGTGCACGGGGGGGTCTTGAAAAAAGCCTCAAACGTTTGATAATCTTCGAAAATACGATCGAAAATAGATTCCGCCCCGTAATTTCGAGGATTATCGAACATTTGAGGCTATTTTCGAGAATTTTCGGAAATAGCTTGAATGTTCGATAAAAATCGAAAACTTGTTCTGAAGTCCTGTTTTTAAGTTCCGTTTTGTGATCCGAAAATGGAACGAAACCCGTCAGCACTGTAAAGTGTCACTAAGTGTCATGTCAGGTAAAGAGGGCCAGTAGGGTCAAAAGGTGAGAGGAGAAGAGCACACAGATAGGGCCCCCAAATTCGCATTAATGTTAATATTCTGAATCCATTTATATTTATTTTACACGGTTGAATATTTGAAATGTATTCTAATCAATATGTTGTTTTATGCTTGAATTTAGCAAGAGCTCCTTAAATCAATAAGTGTATTAGTAAGTTATTTTGTGTTTGTGCAATTCTCTTAGTGGCTGTTAAGATGCTTTTTTCTCCACTAAAATAAGACATTTACTCTCAAGAGTTTCATAAAAAAACAAGCTTAAATGACATTAAAGAATTGACATGCTTCAAGTACAGAGAGCTCCAAAGCCTGATAAATGCTACATACATTCAGGTAATTCTCTATTGTTGCTGGAATCGGAGCTGCATATCGATTAGCATACTATGGATAGGAAAACATGCTTAGACTGTTAATAAATTCAGCTTGATAAACTGTATGAAAGTAAAATCTGCTTTAGAATCCAGGCATCTTTGCAAGCAAAACCAGTGTGTCTGCCCTATGTTCCACCATTGGCACAATCACATTTATTTCAGTGTGGGCACAGGTCTATAAACTTATTTTGTGTTTTAGGAGCTTTCTTTTTCTGTTGTTGCAATATTTGATCTGTGTGAAAAATAAAGAAATAATCTATATGCTATGCTAGACAAATTATATTTATTTAAAGGTAATGCCTGGTAAACCAAGCTAATATTCTGCCATTTTAATGGCTAGTACCACTAATATATAGATTGTTACTCGCAGTCTGAGTATCAACTGAGTAAACTTTGCACATATGCACCTACAGTTTTCTGTGCAGGTAAAAGTAAGAATTCTTTCACAAATATAAATTCTAATTGTTTATTCTTATCAAAAATATTTATACAGCAATCAAAAGAAAAATCTAACTTAATCCAGCATTAATTTTTGTAGGTACACTTGCACAAGTTCATGGCTTTTGTAGGATTATAGGTACTGTAGTTATAGTACAGTATCTCATAAAGGTCTCCCCCAGGCAAAGATTTCAGATGGGGTTGCGAAGATGTGCTAGCCAAGCTCTTCTGAAGAAGCACAAAGAAACAGACAAATTGGAGGACCATATTTGCAGTGGTAAGCCAAGGAAACAAGGGGGAGATGCAATATATTTCGCTATCACAACCTACATGCACTCGTTTCCGCAATGTATTAACCACTTTGCGACTGTTAATACATTGCGAAAACGCTAGCGGTAAGTTGCGACCTTTTGTGCATATTTTAAAGACACCATTGAAGAGGCGTTAATTGTCGCGCAAAAAACTAGCACAAAAACCGGCGCAAAATTTATTGCATCCCTTTGCGCTGCGCAAAGAAAAAAAATTTGCAACATGGCGCAGGCAGTGCAAAACCTTCGTTAACACGTTCGTACATAGCTTAGCATGATTTTAGCGCTTATTTTCTCGTTAGCGCAGGATATTGCATCTCCCTGTATCTGCGTCATATGAAAGACACATTTGAGGTGATGCAATACCCAAGCTGGTACGTCTTACGTTGCTAAGATCTCGCAATGTAATAATCCCTTTGCAAGATTTAATGCATTGCGTGATCACAGTCAGGTAATACACACTGGCTTTCACCTCTAATTCAAAACCAATACGTTTCCCACCACATAGTAGCACGAAACGCAACTTTTGAATTGGGTGTGCGGCACTGTTTTAAAAATAGCAAAAATTCAGAAATTAAACAGGCACCCAAAACTTAGTGGAAAACCCATGCTAAACTGATTACACACTGATATTGCATTGCCTCAATTATGTTTACATCCCTATCAAATGGGAAAAAGGTCCAAAAGACCAAAAAGCCATACCTCTGACCTGGAAGCAAGGCCAAGTGACTCACCAATGCACAAAAACATAAGAACTAGGTGCAGAGCAAGTGCAAGCAATTGCTCTAGGCCGATTGCCTAAAGACTAGAAAGAGGTACAATAATAAGTGTCTCAAAGCAACAGTGAAGCATGTAGGTCCCTTGCAAGTTTGGGGTGAGGCACCCTATAGTTCTCCAGGATGTTTGGAAAAACATACCCGAAGAATTTCTTCAAACAGATTCTGTTTTGAAGGCAAAGGATGCTCATAACAAATATTGATTTGTATTGGATTTCTCTGCTGTTATTTCACTTTGCATGGTTAGCCGCTAAAAAATCTAAACCCTTTTATTTGTGAAAGCATTTTTTACAGCAGTTTACAACATTTTCACACACCAGCCTAAAATGTTTACACAGCATTGTGCAAGTAAATATTTAGACAAATGACTTAGAAGGGGGCATTGAGAGCAAGGTCTCTGTGTTTGCGGTTGACACTAAACTATGCAGAGCTTTGGAAACTTCAAACAATGTGCAATTGCTGCAAGCAGACCTAGATAGATTATCAAAATGGGCAGCAGAATGGCAGATGAGATTCAATGTTGATAAATGTAAGGTGATGCATTTGGGGTTTAATAATCCCTGTGCCCCCTACACCATAAATAACTGTGTTAAGTGAATCTCTAATGGAAAAAGATTAGGGGGTTCTAGTAGATAACAGACTTAGCTGTAGCAAACAATGCCAGACAGCACGATATTGTCTTGTATAAAGAGGGGAATGGATTCAAGAGAGAAAAATATTATTCTCCCTTTTTACAAGGCACTGGTAAGGCCTCATTTGGAATATGCGGTGCAGTTTTGGAATCCCATATACAAAAGAGACATATTGGATATGGAAACAGTTCAGAGAAGGGCAACTAAATTAATAAAGGGAATGAAGAGGCTTGACTATGCAGGCAGATTAGACAACTTAGGGCTGTTTACATTAGAGAAGCGACGTTTGCGTGGGGATATAACTTTATACAAATATATTTTAAGGGGCCATACAATAAACTCTCTGGTGCATTGTTCACTAATAGGTCATATCAGAGGACTTGTGGACATCCTTTAAGATTATAAGAAAAGAAGTTTCATCTTCAGGTTAGGAAAGGTTTCTTTACAGTGAAAATGGTGGAAATGTGGAACTGTCTTCCAGCAGATGTGGAAAAAAGTTCATTGAATACCTTTAAAAGTGGGCTGGATAAGTTTCTAAAACTAAAACATATTGAGAATTACTGGTATTAATACATATACAGTAGTTCTGGTTGATCGTGGGATACTTTTCAATTGCCGTTAAGAGCCAGGATGAATCCCCCCCCCCTTTTTAGCTGTTTTGTTTTTGCCTTAAAGGGCAAGTCCAGCCCTAAGATGGAAACTTACATACAGGTAAATTACCTCTCAAAACCCTAAACTGTAATAGTTTGAAATCTGAAATATATAAAAGTCTAACCTGAAAGTCATGTTGCCCCTGTTTCTGCTTACTATGTTACTATTTAAAACAGAACTATCGTGTGTATAAAGATTGTTTTAAAAACAGTTCAACTGAAAAGTACTTGGGACAGGGATATAGGACTGGTAATTCTTAGCTCCCAATATTGTTTCTGTGAGGAGCACCAGCCCAAAGAAAACGGATTCTGCCAGTCTTCCTCCTGGCTTCAGCAGTATCTTTAATACAGGAATAGTCCAGGACTAACCTAGCAAACGAAAACTGTATGTGCTGTAGATCCTTAACAAAACAATATTGTGAGGTAGGAATAATCAATCCTACCTCCCTGGCCCTGTTACTTTACATTTCTAATTAGTTAATTTTTAAGTATAGTATAGTTATAGTACTTCATAATCTTCAGTATATTATAAATGTAGGTGGCCTGGCCAGCCTTTAACATATAAGAACAAGCTGTATTAGTTTCTAAACAATTGTTTATATGTTTTTTTGCCTCCATCCTGGCAGAGTAAGCTGGTACCTCCCTCTAAATCAAGGCTGTGACTGCTGATATCCCAACCACTGATTGACTGCTGTTTAACCTGCTGCCTCCACTGCACACGCTTAAGCTTTTTAAATGCTCTTTGCCAGAATGGAAGATAACTTATCTGGATATATATCTGGATGCAAATACATGTAATAAACTGGCAATCAGCTGTGGTTGCAGGCAGGTAACTGACAAGTCATCTTTTTTTAAAGGGAGGACATGCCCTTTAAAATGTATTTTGTATCAGGAACAGATACCATTTTATTGACAACTACATTTTATACATATTAATCTTAATTAATAGATATAATTAAAGCTGAACCCAATATGAAAAGAATTGCCTACTGTACATTTTAGCAACCAATATATTTGTAATTGTAACATAAGAGTTAAAATTCTGACATGTTTGTTTTTTTTATTTTTGAACATTTCAATTTTCTGTTTAGAGACCATTAATTTTTTCCAACTATCAGCCCCTTAACATCTATTCCATTGAGCCTTATCCAATGAATGTTACATGATCCTTGACATAATCTGCCATTTGCAGTTGTCACTTTCTAGATGATTTTCCACTTTACTCTTCAAATAATCTTGGCACATCAATCATTCATTCTTTGATTGTTACTGTAGACATAAATCTTTTCCACATGTCTAAAAGTCAGTGGGTAAAGCCATGATTTCTAGAAATGCTGTTGTAACCTTGTCTTCATCAATGATCATCAACTAAAGTTTTTCTCAAGACCACTAAAATCTTGATTACAAAGTGCCAAGTCTCCACTAACTGAAGCCCAAAACTTTTGAGCATTAGAGAAGATATCCTTTCTTTAACTCTTTGTGGTTTAACTGAACCCATTCGAATTTCTCTTCATAATGACAATTCATTGTTTGTGTTCTATTAAATAAATATTGGTTCTCGTTAAAAACAAATCAGTTTTTAGCAGGAATAAAACAATGTGTCATAATGCTGATGCCAATTATTATTGCTTTATTTTTTTACAGGAAATGTTAGATATCAACAAACTGACAAATGCAAAATGGTAGAAAGGTGCAGAAGCTGTGATTTCTTAGTACAAAAACCAGAACAATTGAAATCGCTAAGGAAACCAATAATGCTTAGGTTTTTTTTTTAACGCAGCAATTTAGTGCTAATTTCGGATGCATTAATGCACCAAACTGCTACATGCAGTGTGTTTTAAAAACCCACTTCATCGCAGCAGTGCAATGTGAACATCACACTAAAACACATCACAGTGTGAATGAGGCTTTACACTTCTTATTGGTAGACTAAAACTAGATCTAGATATCAAAACACAAAATCATATGCGACACCAGAAAAGAATATTCTGTGAAAATTAAATAACTTATGTACTTTTAACATTTTAGCACTTAAATGTAAAATCAGATTTGTATATCCACAAAAAATCTTTACAGTTACAGTAGGCTCCAATGTGTTTTCTCTTACACTGGAAAAAGCAATAGGTTTGGGACAGTAAATTTTAAGCCCACATTAGGATCCCACTTAAGCTAGGTACACACACTACCGATAGAGCCCCAATACCGTCGGATCTGACTATATCGTGGCTTTATTGGCACTGTGTGTGGTGGCTTTCCTGAATGTTCGGGTCGGCCGAGCAGTTGTTCATGAAAGACCGTAAATTTCCCTTGCCCGCGGTAGACTTCCTATAGGGGAGTCAGCCACGGTCGAGGGAAACACACAGTCCCGAAATGTCCACCCTATGCTGTGCATAGGGAGAACTCTCTGGACTGTGTGTTCCCTGATCTTTGAAAATATCTTTCAGATCCTGTCTGTCATCTTTTCAAAAATCTGTACTAACTTTAAGGAGGACATAATAGATAAGCCTTGTTTGCTCCGTCAAACTGGATTACCATTAACAAGAATTATCTTGAACGTCTCTTACCTAGATATTTGAAAGACCACTCCACCCTCATAAGAACATCTTTTAGAAAGAATGTCCTCTTTAAAATAGAAAGTAGTCACCAACAATGGGCTCATCGGCGCACACCATGAAAACTCCACAGGAAACTTAAAATCAGGAATATTTATTTAACAGATATGCTCACGTACATTGGCTCCGGCCTTACGCGTTTCGGGCCCCACATGGCCCTTACTCATAGGCTGAATGAGTGCTCACGCCTGCACCTCTTTTATAGATCTGTTCTTCCAATCATGATACACAAACGAGTCCTCCGTAGGGCGGAGACTCGTGAGGGTGGCGACACACTATTAAACACTAAACAAGATAAAAAACACTATGATATATTAAAAACAAAACAGAGTCCACATGTATGAGTATATCTACATATCTGCACTACATTCCCTCTATGTAGTGCAGATGTAGATATACTCATACATGTGGACTCTGTTTATTGTTTTTTTGTTTTTAGTATTATTATTTTTTATCTTGTTTAGTGTTTAATAGTGTGTCGCCGCCCTCACGAGTCTCCGCCCTATGGAGGACTCGTTTGTGTATCATGATTGGAAGAACAGATCTATAAAAGAGGTACAGGTGTGAGCACTCATTCAGCCTATGAGTAAGGGCCACGTGGGGCCAGAAACACGTAAGGCCGGAGTAAATGTATGAGCATATCTGTTAAAAAAAGATTCCTGATTTTAAGTTTCCTGTGGAGTTTTCATGGTGTGCGCCGATCAGCCCATTGTTGGTGACTACTTTCTGTGTATTTGAACTGGGCGAAGTGTTTGGGGCAGGCTGCACCCGGACCACCACTATCGGGTGGTGAGTAATATCTTTGTGAAAAGTTTTTTATAAACATATGGAGTCTGTGTGGATATATTCCTGGAGAAGCGAAGGGTCTGGGGTTTAAAATACACCCGGACCATCTGTGTGTCTAAGTAAGCATTCGCTTGATACATTTGTATCTTGTAACACTTACCACATTAGAGTCCATGAAACTGCATTGTTATATGTAACCTCTTTAAAATATGTTGATATGTCATAGTTTGTCCTATAAATTCATTAATGTATGCCTGCTATGCTTCTGGATGCCTCATGGAAACTGAGCAATTTAGAAACCTGTACTGAGCCTGGGGCATGCTCAGAAGAGGCAGATAGGGGATTAAAGGGCATGTCCACCCCCAAAACTATAATCCCCCCAACTACTGGCCCCATCGTAGTGTAGTTTAATCCTACCTCACATCCAGCTCCATATGGTTCTCCTGTAGTCCCCCCCCCAAAGTCCCAAAAACTGCCCACCAGGAGGATAGCAGAGTCCATATAGGACTCTGCCTCCTAACTGGCCTCCGGGAGACGTTTGGCATGCGTACTGCAGCCCTTTCCCCCTCCCTCTCCTCCGGATTCCCTCCCCTAGCATCAATCCCCTGATATAGCCTTCCCCCTGGTCTCCCAGCCCCAACCGCTTCATTTTTAGGTTTAGAAAGTGCCCCAAACTTTTACTTACCTCCCCTCTTTCCTCCGCTGCACTGAATGACGGCAGCCGCGTCCGTGATTGGGAGGAGGAAAGAGGGGAGGTAAGTAAAAGTTTGGGGCACTTTCTAAACCTAAAAATGAAGCGGTTGGGGCTGGGAGACCAGGGGGAAGGGTGGACATACCCTTCAACATTCAGTCATGGGCTGTGATGTCAACTGTCAAAACCATAATTGACAGTTGCTAACTGGAAGAACCAGGAAGCAGATACAGGGGAAACAGGACATTGTGCAGGATTTCAGGTTAGACATTTCAAACTATTACAGTTTAGGGTTTTGGGGGGTAATTTACCAGTATGTAAGTTTTCATTTTGGGGCTGGACTTACACTTTAAACAGGTTAATTAGCATTTAACCAGACTTCTGGAGTTTTTATTTGGCCTATATGATATCTATAATTGAATTAGATAGTTTGCCTGTTTATTACAGTGGGTACTGACTTGTTTAGTTCTATATATTTTTCATGTGTCCCTGCATACTTGTATTTTTCATCACTAGTTGGATAGATATCTAGGTTTTGTGTTGTGTGGGTTTGTTCACTGTGGTTGGGTTATTGTTCTTATATTCATCTTTTTTAAATGAACGCTGTATCTCACCATTTCTTTGCGTTTGCTTAGTTGCTGCTTTTATTTATCAATCCTATTGGCTGAGTATCTGGCATTATATGATGGACATATATATATATATATATATATATATATACGATCCCAAAGCATGTGTGTCGACAGATCACACTGGTATCTGTCGGCACACATCTTCCACAGCGTGTCAGAAAATGCACTGTCAGCTTGACGTCATCACGCTGCGTCATGCTGTTACAAGTACGGAGCAGCGTGATGGCGTCACGCGCTCACGAGTCCGTGCACGCGCTCAATATCCGAGATATCAGGAACTTGAGTAGGCTCAGAAGGGACCTAGAAGAAAAATAAAATAGTGGAGATGGTTAGTTAAAGGGCAACTGTGGTCTCAAAACAAGCTATGGTTAAATGAAAGCCTGCAGTATTTCCTTTAAAATGAGTGGATAATCACATCTCTGGCTGGAGCATGAAAGACATTACATTGGGGTGAATGTTCAAAGTTCCTGCTTCCAGGAGATTTAGTGACATCACCTAACCTCTGCCCCGCCTGTCCGCCCCGGGGGAGATACATGGGGAAATCAGGAAGTACCTGGGGGGAAAAATGACAGTTGAGAAAGGGAACCTATTAATGCAGGCTGAGGCTGGTCACATGTCTACAAGCTGGTCACATGGCTGAAATCAGGAAGTGTTCATGCAGGAAGTAATATTACTGAACCTTTCCATCAATAACTTCTCACTAATTTTATCTAGAGATGTGATTTAGGGTTTATTTTGAAGGTACGATGGAAGGCTTTTTATATAATTCTTACTAGTTTGGAAGAATTCGAGACCACAGTTACCCTTTAAAGCTACAGCTTCCAATTACACTTAATTTGTTTTTAGAGTGTACTTATCCTTTAAGTATATATATTTATTATTTGTAGGCTGTATCTAATGTACTTGACTGACTTTTTACTTTGCATTATCTGTAACTACTTCATACAATAAATCCTTATTTAATATATTGGTGTTATTAACCATAAGATAACTTACACTGTCAAGTCCAGCCAAAAAATTACTCTTCTTTAAAATGTGTATCACCCCCCCAACCCCATTTTCGCAGAGTTCCCACACTTCAAAGATGCCCCAGAGCTTACTTACCCGACCTGGTCCCTCGCCATCTAGGCGCCGCCCCCTGCGGGGGCTCGTTGCGAGTCAAAACAGGAGCAGAGGACTTCTGCGCTGACAGACGCTTCACTTCCTGGTCGCAGCTGTCAGGCGATTGGGTGTGATGTCCAACATGCCCTAACTGACAGCCGCAATCAGGAAGTGGAGCGGTTGTCAACAGCAGCCGCGGAGCAGAATCGGCGAGGGACCAGGTCAAGAAAGTGTGTGAACTCTGCGAAAGTAGGGTTTGGGGGGGGGGTAATACACATTTTAAAGAAGAGTAATTTTTTGGCGACTTTTAAAGCGAGGCAGCCAATGAGAAGACACGCATCCTTGCAGAGCGTCTCTTCCCATTGGCTGCCACACAAACTGTCAATCACAGTGTCAGTGGGGAGGACTGGACTGCAGCACCGAAGGAATCTTCAAGCAAGTAGTGCAGGAATTCTGTAAAGTATCCAGAGGTGAGGACTTAGTTTTTTAGGTCCTCATCCTGGGTACTTTACGGGAATGGAGGAAGAGGAAGAAGGGGGAGGGGAGTACACTTATGCTTTGACTCAATATACAGAAACAAGATCCATTCTACGATAGTTACCGTGTGAAAAGGGCCATTGAATTTTACTTAACATACTATAGACCAGTAAGAATATATTCCTAAGAAAATAACGAATGTGGATCCTACATAAAATTTACATTCTTGGTTGCACGTTTAAATATTAAAAAGTCTCCGTTTTTAGTTGTATTAAAAGTAAAATGTGTTAGGTCTGGCCAAGCTTGATTTAAGGTATCTTAAATTAAATAGGTATCAGTTATCATTTCAAGTGCTTTACAAATCTAAATCACAACACAAAAAAACTTTTAAAATGTCATTGTGTTTGTTTTCTTTAAAAGCAACTGCATCAGTCTTTATCAGCAGTAACTTTCCTTTATTTGGTTTCTTGCTTTTTTTTGTTTTATTTGACATTTTAATCTTATTTTTCTTTCAGGATATTTAATTAATCAGAGGTCTAAGTGATTTACAAACAACATTTATTACATTTTAAAATTGTTCTCTGCTAGTAATTTGCAGTAACTTTTGGAAACAGAAAGTTCATAGTTGCTTCAAAAGGTACAGTAGAACAAAAGATTAAAGTGTCATCAAACCCAAGAGACAGGTCCAAAAAGAGGACACCTACCCAATCTAACAGCTGTACTCTCGGAAGTGAGGACCTAGCATTTTAGTTCATCTCCCTGGATACAGCTTAAATGAGGTGGCTGATTTTCTCTTTAGTTTCCCTTTAAAGCATTGAAAATTAAAAATATCAGTTATGACTACCGAAGGCTCTCCATTTTATTTTTCCTCTTTCCTTTTTTGCTCTAACTTTCATCATGTTGCCTGGAGCCCCCTTATCTTAAACTCCAGATATGGTACAGTATCAACCATTAAATGCAGGTTTGCAAATTATAAAACTGAAAAGCTATACCGCTGACCTGGAAACAAAGCCTTAACTTTGCACAAAAACACAAGCATTGGGGGGACAATTGATTTTCAAAATTTTCAATATTTGGCTGTAGCAGAAGGTAATTTGTTTGTCAAAGGGCTGGAGAGGAGTACAATAATAAGTATTGCTGTCAACAGTGAAGTATGGTGGAGGTTCTCTCTTATATATCTCTTGTATTATAGATCAACTGGACTTAAAGTTTAGTTCTTGAAGACGTTTCGCTAGTCATCCAACTGGATTTCTCAATTCAGAATGACTTTTACTTGAATCTGTTGGCAATATAAGTACCCTTGAAAGTCCCAATTAGCATATAACAGCCAGGTGTTAGGGACCACAAATTGATTTGAATTAGATTTCTGTTTTTCACTTTGCATGGTTAATTGATAAAAATTAACTATTAACACTTCAATTTGTAAAAGCTTTCTTAGTTTACAGCATTTTTGCACAGTACTCTATAACAGAGTATATATGTAAGCAAATAAGGCCTCTGCCAAAAAGAGCAGTGTATATACAACTTATTTATTAAACTAATAAGGCACTTATCTCCACGCTCCATAGATACCCTCCCACCCACAACCGCTAAGTTAGAAGTTTAAAAATCAATTCCAAACTCTAATTATAGCTCCTGGTTCCAGCGTCACTCAAATGTTTCCTTTAATCTATGCTTAGATGTGGTATTACAGGTTTGATACGCCTCGTATTAGATGGTGTTCATTCTTGCTTATATGCACTTGTATGAGTATTATACTTATATTTCTCTTTTCTGTTCCTTATACAGATAGTCCATCTGCCGAATTATCTGAAATATAACCTACATTAAAGGTAAAGCTAAATAGGCAGATGTTGTGGTATATTTATGTATACCTAGTTTTTTGGACACATACTACTATAATATAGATCTTTATCTTCATACTGGTAGGCCTAGTTCAGGCAGTTCCAGTTTGTATATATGTTGATAGGCCTCAGAAGCAATACCCGAGTTTCTATGTTATGACACAAATATTTGGATGTACTGGACCTTTGATGAATTGGAAACCAGGAGTTCCCTCCTCCTTTTTGAATTGGGAAAGCACGCCAAGGGAAGGGGGAGGGGTTGCTATGATGTCATATCCTGTTTTTTCTATAGATAGGTGGTGGGAGTTGGTGTTTGTTCACACTTGATAAAGGACGTGGTATAGTCCGAAAAATGTCGCCTGGCACTCAAAATAAAGATATGAATTTGATTGCAATACCTTGAGATTGCCATCGTCATTTGGGTACCCGCTACCTTACTTATTATACTACTAATCGGATGTTTGGAACAGAGCATCGGGGTTTACCCTTTATACGCCAATTACGAGTTCTGGACACACTAATTTGCTCCAGCGTAGTTCTGGTCCGGCTCCCCTGCCTGCCGGAACTACAAGCAGGGGGGCCAGACCAGCAGCTGCAGCTGTGATTGGCTGAAAGGCAGCCAATCATAGCCGCAGCTGCCAGCAATAACTAAGATGCTGGAACCAGGAGCTATAAGTACAGTTTGAAATCGATTTTTAAACTTCTAATATAGTTGTTGGGGGTGGGAGGGTATGCCCTGCAATATAGCTGAAGATTTTTATGCTAGGTGAAGAATTGCAAGAGAGAGATCGGGAGGGAGGAGGGGGGGTGAAACCATCCCTCCCGGAGGCAAGACAGGAAGCAGAGACGTTAGGACAGGAAGACAGCCACTACTCCTCAGTTTCCTGGGCTTTGGACATGGAGTACAGGGGAACCATAAGGAGCAGGAATGAACCAAGGCAGCCCATAAGCATGCGGTAGGGGATGGTATACCCATTCCAAAGCAGAGACACTGGGAGTTTTTTCAGATTTCCTTCAGTGTCTGAGTGATTTGATTGGTCTCCGGGGGACCTGGCAGTTTCGTCACTCTGTTGGGATGCTCCCTCAGGGTTATAAAAGAAGGGTCCGTACCTGGTCCCCACCAGTCAGCTGAGGACATCGCCAAAACCCTGAAATCGTGCAGGATCGCTTAGATCTCTGCATAGATCGCTGAATGGACCAGCCTCTCCCAGAAGCCGTAGGAAGCGGAGAAGTCCCTGATGGCTTTCATCTCCTCCCACGCTATCTGTAGAAGTGGGCTGGACAGCGGCAAGCAGGAGGAAACAGCATCAGAAGAAACGGCCAATCCGGAGGAATAAGGGGCAGAGCTTCTCTCCGCAGCTGTGAAGACGCTGGCAAAGAAGAGGAATTCCTGTGACGTCAGTACCGACGGGCGAAACAGAGCAGAGGCAGACAATCAGAGCAGAGGTGGGGCCAGTCGAGCCTCCACTGCCAATCAACCCCCCAAGCTCTAAAAAAACAGCTGCAGGCAAGCCAAAAGGCAGTGGAGACAGGCGTCCAATGCTGTCTCCAATTAGGGGGACCCCTGCAGTGTGGAAATGGAGCAAAGGGGCTGGCAGGAAAGTGAATTTGGCCAACCCTGTCTCCCCTAAGAGCTGTAACCACTGCTGCTGCTGCTTCTGGAAGCAGAAAAGGAGCTGTACACTCAGCACCCAATGTTACACAGACCGCTGTTGCAAGTGAGTCTCCCCCCTTAGAGGTTTATCAAAAAGCTTCAGCTCCTTGCCTTCCAGAAGTTGTCAGGTCCTGTGGGCAGGATACCAGTTCTTCTGTGCCTGGAATCTCCACCCCAATGACTGCAGCACTGCTTTCCAAATCTTTTCAGCCAGCATCATCCCTTTCAACATTCAGTCCAACCGAAGGGAAGTCAGATCTCGCTAAAGCTACAGGTAATTACAACAAACAATTAATGTATTTTAGAGAGGCAATCAATACGCACTCTTCTGCTCTTGGGAAATTTAATGAACCTTTTAGCTTAATGCAAACAAATAAGTATGCTTCAGTTATTACTAGTGCAGCTAATGTAGGTCCTAGTCAGACAGAGATTCCTAACAAAAAATCCACAGCATTATCTGTCCTGGAAGTTTGTTTAAAGCATGTGTTGGCATGTGACACAACACCATTAGGCCTGCACTTATCTTCTTCCTTAAAAGAAAAAATAATTAAAGTTCAGTGCAAATACATATGCTTTTCAGAAAAAAGAGCAATATTTGTTCATCCCAATGACCTTAATCTGCCAATTCAGCATTTTGTCTGTGTATAAATAAATGCAACCGAAATACTGACTTCGTGTTTGCAGGACCCCTAGTAGAGACTGTTATGGTCTTGCCCTCGACCCAGCGCCTGGGTTGATTCAGTTGCTCAGTAGAGATCTGAGCATGTTTGACCCATCCAACAGCCAATCAGTAGAAATAACGGTTAGGAACATTCCAAGGATGTGGTGCATCCTGGGAAGAAGAAGGACCCTTAGAACCTGAAATGGCAGCTCACTATGTCAACAGCAGGGAACAGCAAAGGGTATGAAATCAACTGATTTTTGAAAATGGGAGAGAATATGTAGAATAACAAAGGAGGCATTACACAAACTAAGAATTTAAAGAATATTGATAATTTTCACTGAACTGTCCCTTTAAAGTGGGTGTGGCTTTGTCAGTGGGCATGGCTAAAATTTTAACAAGGGCTTAGAAAAATTCCAAAGATTCTGAGGAAAATAGGAAGCAGTTAGTCCCACGTACCTTTTCAAACTGGATTTAGACCTGCGTATATGCAAATGTTCTCCGTTCATCAAAACCAGATTTATGTCCTTCACTATTTAAACATGTAGACATAGTACTCGAAGCTTACAGAGACTATGGTGGCATCGCTTGGTTTCTTTATGATGAAAAATTGGTTCCCCCTGGCCTCTCATGGGGTAAAAAGAATATCAATCTATGGTTAAGTATGTTAGCCCCAAAGCCTTCCAACTTCGTCACCCATAACAAACCAATCCAAGTACCTAACAGAGTGAACACTTTTTGGGCCTAAAATGTATCTAGCTGTAAATGGCAAGCTAATAGCCGTTATCGGCATAAATATTCAGTCTGTAATGGAGACCACTTGGCCTTTCGTTGCAACCGAAAGTTCACCCCCCCTCTAAAAATGGCAAAAGACGCAACTAGTAAATTTGAACACGCCAGTGAGCTGGTAAAAAATGTTGCCTTGGCTAGAGGTCTACCCAAGTCAACAGAAGGCAGCTTTAATTGAAGCTGGTTCTCATAACTGGATTTTGGATCCCATTTGAAAACATAAGACCTACTAATGTGGTGCCTGACAACCTTAGATCAGTTCTTTTAAACCCTGATATAGTTAAAATAAAACTGTAAAAGGAAATTGAATTGGGTAGGATGGCTGGCCTTTTTGATGAATTTTCATTATCAAAATTTAAATTATCCCCGTTACTCTTAGGGGCATATTTATAAAGGTTCGTTAACTTTTCGCGGCCGTTTTCGCGGACATTAACGCATAAATCGCGTTTACCGCGATTTATAAAAGTCCGAAAACGGCCGCGAAAAGTTAACGAAGCGTTAACCTTTCGCGGCGATACTTACCTGTTACCGCCGCTTCTATATATAAAGCGGCAGTAATGGTTTCGCTCGGCTAGTATCGGCTGTTTTACTTCGCCACCTTGAAGGTGGCGAAGTCAGCCGATACTAACCTCCCCCGGCGGGGATGGGCAGGCAACCCGCGGCGGGTGGTCGCACCCGCCCCGGGAGACACGCCCACCCCGCCCACACCCCCCGCGGCGGCGACCACCCGCCGCCGCTTCCCAGCAGCCCCTCCCAACCCGTTCCCCGCAATCTCGGAACGGGAGGCTAGGAGGGGCTTCCGGGAAGGGGCCGCAGCAGGTGGTCGCGACCACCCGCCGCGCACCCCCTCCCCGGCAACCCCTCCAAGCCCCCCGCCCCGGCCGCTCCCGGGGAGGGGAAGGGAGGGAGCCGCTGGGGGGGGCCCTGAGAAGGGCCTTTTGGGGCTTAGGGGGTCCCGCAGCTCGAACCGGGACCCCCCCTCCCCGGCCCTTGTAAGGGCCCTTGCGGCACTTACAAGTGCCCTTGCGGCTCTAACAAGAGCCCTTTGGGGCTTAGGGGTCCCGCAGCTCGAACCGGGACCCCCTCCCCGGCCCTTGTAAGGGCCCTTGCGGCACTGACAAGTGCCCTTGCGGCACTGACAAGTGCCTTTGGCGGGGGTCCCGCAGCTCGAACCGGGGCCCCCAGTGTGCGGCTCTTAAAAGAGCCCTTGGGCGACGTCTTCGGGCTGGCGACACCAACCCCACTCAGGTCGCCGATGCCAGGCAGACTCACTGCGGCCGACAGTGAGCCCGCTGGCACCGCCGGCCTCAGCGGAGCCGATGTTGCCAGCCGCTTCTTTCTTCAGCCATCTACTGCGATGGCATCTGAGTTCCGCGGCGGAAAGCTCCTCTTTATATAGGTTTGCAGAAATCCATAATCCGTTTCTGATTGGTTAATGTAAAGCAAGTATTAAAAATTGACCAATCAGATTTCAGAACTTTCCAGAAATCTGATTGGTTAATGTAAAGCAAGTATTAAAAAATTGACCAATCAGAAACGGATTATGGCGGCCGCAGGGGTACCTCTCGGGGGTCGGCGGCCTCGGCGGAGCTGGTGTCGCCAGGACTGGAAGAAAGAAGACGCCGCCCAAGGGCTCTTTTAAGAGCCGCACTGGGGGTCCCGGTTTGAGCTGCGGGACCCCCGCCAAAGGCACTTGTCAGTGCCGGCAAGACCCTATAGGTCCGGGGAGAGGGGGTCCCGGTTCGAGCTGCGGGACCCCCTAGCCCCAAAAGGCCCTTCTCAGGGCCCTGCTGGGGAGCCTCCACCCCTCCCAGCGGCTCCCTCCCTTCCCCTCCCCGGGAGCGGCCGGGGCGGGGGCTTGGAGGGGTTGCCGGGGAGGGGGTGCGTGGCGGGTGGTCGCGACCACCTGCTGCTGGGAAGTGGCGGCGGGTGGTCGCCACCGCCGCTGTGGGGGGTGTGGGCGGGGTGGGCGTTGCCCCGCCCCTTAGAGCGGCGTCGGGAAGGGATTTTAAGTCCCTTCGCGGCGATACTATACAGTATCGCCGCGAAGGCTTAAAATTACGCGCAGCACATCGCGGCCGCGATAGATATCGCGGGAATAGCGCTCACCGTTATAAATACGCGATAGCGCTATTTTCGCGGCCGCGATGTGCGGCGGTAATTTTTTTGCACTATTATCGTTGCTTTATAAATATGCCCCTTAGTCCCAAAAAAAGAAGCAAATTCCTTTAGGTTAATCCATCATTTATCCTTTCCGGCAGGGGATTCGGTCAATGACGGCATCGATGCAGACTTGTGTTCAGTTTCCTACACTTCTTTTGATGCAGCATTAGATATTTTGCGGCAGTGTGTCCCAAGGGCTTTATTAACAACATTGGACATAGAGTTTGCTTTTCATCTTCATTTGTAATCCAAAGTCAGGGTTTTCATTTGTAATCCATTATTTGGACAATTTCTTGTTTATTGGCCCCTCAAACAGCAATACAGTCAATTTCTATTGAATATTTTTAACAAGGGGTGTCCTGGGTATTGCACCCAAGAATAGGGACAGTGCCAGACATAGGGGTAGGAAATTCCACTAAAGTGACCTGAGAGCTGTGGTTTCTTTTAACAAGCGGATTGTTATTTATGCTGTTTCTGATCCCTCTGGTTTGTGAGTATTTATGTGATATATGTATCATGCTATGTCACCTTTATTGTGCTAATTGCAATGCCTTATTAATATTGTTCCGTTAATAAATAAGATACTGTTTAAGTTCAAGGACCACTGGCGCCCATTTATTGCATTCTACCTAGAGTGGTCGTTCTGCAACACCCTGCCTCCAAAATGGAGCGTAAATATACAAATGTTGTGGTGCTTCTACACGGGGACATGCTACATGTAATTGGCCTTTGGAGAAAATCGTTGATTGCAACTGAATACCACAGCACTTGAGTGACTGACAGGCGTCACGCTGTTCTTGTGCCTCGGAAGCATGTGTGTGCTGACTTATTGTCTGTGTTGTTAAAGTCGGCTTCATTCTGTTGCGCTGTCTGTGAGCGTTGTCTGTTTGTATCAAGGCTGCTCTATTTTTTGCACATTAGTTAGCAATATGTCACTTTGTTTGCACTTTATCCTTGCTCAAGGAACACTATATATTGACTATTAGATCCCACTCAAAGTTAGTTTCTGGTCCGAATTGAAAGTGCCATGATCTCTCTTAGTTGTAACTGTCTGTGAAGTGCGTGACATGCGGACAGTGTGTGTCTGGTGCTTAGGTCCAAGTAATGCAGGTAACCTCCATGTAGTCCATACCCTGAACCGTCCCAGTTTGAGTAGGTGAATGGGGGCATGTCTGCAATTTTGCAGTGGGCGGGGGCACAACATTCTAGGGTGTGGACAGTCTGCAGGCGTGTCTGTGATGTTGTGGTGTCCAGGAGGCATGGACGTGACATTTAGTGTTGTGGTTGCGATGTTTGGGGGAATGGCCATACTGTTTGAAAATGTCGGTGTGCCCATGCAATTTGGTGTCATGGATATGTTTTGGGGCGTGGGTGTAGTGTTTGGTGGTGTGGCGTGATGTTTGGGGGATTGGCCATGCTGCTAGGGGACCTGGGCATGATTGGGGGGCATACCTGTGATGTTTGGGGGCATGGACATGATGTTTGTGGACATAGGAATGATGTATGGTGGTAGGACGTAACTCTTTTGGGGGGCTTGACCACAATATCTGGGGGTGTGTTCACAACATTTGGGGGCTCGGTTGCGATGTTTGGGGGCATGGCCTTGATGGTTGGGGTATGAGTGTGACTATGATGTTTGGGGGCATGGCCATGACAGCAATATCTGGGTGCCTGGTCACAGCATTTGGGGGCATGGCCTTGATGGTTGGGGTATGAATGTGACTATGATGTTTGGGGGCATGGCCATGACAGCAATATCTGGGTGCCTGGTCACAGCATTTGGGGGCATGGTTGCAATGTTTGGGGCATGGCATTTTTCTTTGAAGGCATGACTTTTGATGGTTGTGGTATGGCTGTTATGTTTGGGGGTATGGGCATGGCCATAACATTCTGAGGAGTGCCCATGATGTTTAGTGACAAGATATTACCTTTGGGGGTCTGGTCATGATGTCTTAGGTCATTTTCCATTGCTACAAGTACATTCCAAGACGCTCTACTTCAAATGTCTTAGCTTGATAATAACAGTAAATGTGGATCATATCACCAATAGCAACATACAGGGAGAATCAATAAAAGTTCTTACTGTTTAAAATGTTGCTAAATTTGCCCCAGCCAATCAGATGTTATTTAGCATTTAAAAGCTATCATATGATAGGTTGGGGCAAATTAGCACCATTTTTAACAATAATTTAATTTAACAACTTTTGTTGAATCTCCTTGATAGTCTTTCCAGGGTTTATATTTGAAACCTTCCAGGAGCAAATTGTAATGTGTTACAGACCTTAAGGAAAATCTCATTCTCTCTGTTATAGAAGATTTTCTTTAGCTGTATACCACACTGTTTTTGTGTCTCTGAAGCGTGTGACATGTGTACTCTTGTCAGTGTTGTTGAAGTCGGGCAGCGCACAGAGCCCAGGCCCTTTATCTGAGTTACTGAATTGGGGAATCACATTCTGCAAGTGACATGCAGGCTTTTTATTGGTCAAACTGGACTTCATGGGCTTCATCCCTCTCAGAGGGCATCACCGTTATGTGGATGCATTCAGGGGTGTGGCTTTGGGGGTGGGACATGCATACATATATACATACATACATACATACATACATACTCTCTTACAAGATTTCTGATTTATATAGTAGATATGGGAGAGGAACTGACAGCCAATCACAAACATGGCTGCCGGCTGTGAAGATAGGCACAGGAGCAAAGGGCTGTAAGTATAAATTGGAAAGGTTTTTTTTAGTATTAAAATGGCGGTCAGGCAAGCCTAAGGATCATCATATTAAAGGAGAACTAAACTTAAATTTTCAAAAACCTAATGTGAAAGTTTTTCTCCCCAGAACACCTATACATTGTAAGATTCTTCTGTGGTACATTGCATTTAATATATGTGAGAAATAGATTCTGTAAATAAGAAGGCTTCCATGTTGTTGCCAGTACAACCCACAGCCCATGAAGTCATCAAAGAACCACGCCCCCTGACCCCAGTATTCACTGTCTCTATGCACAAAGTGTTTTCTATACAGATGTCTACACACCAATATGGAATCCCTGATAAGACTTTTAAAGCTGCTTGTTACCATGCAGTTTATTTACCAGTCAGTGTGAGTTGCTAGAAAATAAACTGCAGGGTAACAAGCAGCTTTCTAAGTTATCAGGGATTCCATATTTCCAATTTTTTAAATTATTCTTTACTAGCAAAAGATAAAGTTACCAAATGTAGCTAGAGTCTCTGCTTATTTAGTGTTGGCGCACCAGGTAAGGCACCAGATTTAAAAATACGCAGTTCAGAAGGTCACAAGTTCAATACCCCAGATGTGCTTTTTTTGTTTCTATTATATTCCATGAGAAAGATAAAGCTTCTAATTGTACCCTGACATTCAGCTTGTGCAGTGGTGGCTCACCTTGTAAGACACCAGGGTTAGACACATACAGTTCAGAAGATCACAAGTTCAATACCCCAGCTAAACCTTTTTTTTTTGTTTCTATATATTCCATGCAAAGATAAAGCTTCTAAATGTTCCTAGGCTTTAAGCTTATTCAGCGGTGGCTCAACTTGTAAGATGCCATGGTTAGACACATACAGATCAGAAGTTTATGAGTTTGATTCCCCCAATGTATTTTTATTTTTTGTTTCTATTATGTTCCTACTACAATATTCTACATATACCAATGGTTTATATAGTGTCTCTCTTAGCCTAGAGGTAAGACTTCTGCTTTTAGCAAGATAGCGTAAATGTACAAGTTGCAGGTTCTATTCCCCACACTTACTTTTATTTTTGCTGAAATGTAAGTATTCTGTTTCTTACATCCATGCTATCTATGAAATACACTGCAAAGATTACTTTTCTTTTTGTATGAAAAGCAAAGGATTATATCATTATTAGGACAGGAGCCTTGAATGTGTTTGAAAACAAAAAACTGAAATCCCTATTCTGTGTCATGGAGAGGGAGGATCTCTGTGCTATAATGTGATCGGTTGTCAGCTTCTAGGAAGCAAGGCTGCAACTTCTTTGTTTTATGGATGCATGTGCCTGTACGCAGACACTTAGCTGGTGGTTTACCCAGCTAAGGTGGATTGTGGGAGCTGACCCCTAGTACTCACAGGTTATTTTCATAAATCTTCCAATGGCCACAGCAAAGGGAGAGGTGAGACACAGCTTTTCGTATGTTTGTGAATGTGATCTGTCTATTGGGACAATGTTGTCTGGAGACTTTAGTTCCCCTTTAAGCTTTTTGTTACTTTTATAGCTATATTATTACAGATCTCTCGATTTTATAATGCATCTTTCCTAGTAATCAATTAAACTCTGATGTACATGACAGTTAAGTAAAGTTGATTGTGCGGTCAACAATACAATTGGTCAGGACAATTTTCTCAGCCATGTTATTTACATCTGACAATTTGTTTAGCCATGTTATTTCCATCTGACAGACTAAAAATTGATACATTAATCAGTAGATCTTTCATGTCCCATGCCGGTCCACATAGAGCCTATCTCTTTGCAAACCTATAAATATTTTTTTTAAAAATTAATTTTTTTTACTGTCCGCATGTATCAAATACGATCACAAAATAAGCAGGTAATATACTCCCAGTTTCTCAGGGTAATTAGGAACAACACAGAATCCAACAATTGCCAATTACAGCTGGAAGAAATTACCTTAAAATTCCTTCAAAGAGGATATCAGATTAAGGACGTTCTAGCCCAAAGAGAACGAGCCCTTAAGACAACAGTGGGCAATCCATAGAAATATTAAATTTTGGACAAGGGCATGAAGGTGACAGCCCAGGGTACTGAGCAGGATCGGATCCCCTATGTTATGCGATATTCCCAATGTACACAGAATATTAAACAAAGTGTTAGACAGCATTGGGAAGTTTACCATTTACATATACCAAACCTGTCTCTTTTACCTAGAGGTAAAAATCTCTGTAATATATTGGTACAAGCAGATGTTGATAGATGTGTGGGATCGTCAAACACATGGCTTCCTTCAACTAAACTTGGGTGTTACAAATGTCTAGGCGGTCAGAAATATCGCACTATCCTAGTTCGGACTGATTTTCCTCACCCACATAATCTTCACCGAATAAAAATAAAGGATAGGATTACTTGCCTTAGTACCTACGTTATTTATTTACATGCCCACGTGGTTTATACTACGTGGGAAAGAGTTGCACAACTATAGGGGAACGTATGGCTAACCACAGATAAGCAATCAGGGCATCACTTAGTAGTGACTGTGAGACAACGAAATCCCAATTTGGTGAGAAGTCAGTGGCAGGACATTTTAAACAAGCCCAACAACAGCTTAATAACATGAGGTGGATGGATCAAAGTAGTGCACAATAAAACAGGGTACGACAGGAATATAATTCTACTCCAGAGAGAAGCCAGATGGATAAATTATCTAGATACTTTATCCCCACGAAGGCTCAATGAGCAGATTTCATTTAGTAGCTTTTATTAGCTGGCTCTATTGTTTCACTATTGCAACAATATATCTAATGGATGCATTTATTTTGAGTAGGATGATACTGCTTAGTTATAACATAACTTATTTAAAGATACTATGGACAACTCACTTAATAATGATCCCAAATCTATTTTTAATTTTTGTAGAAGTGATTTTAAACTTTGATAAGCATGTCTTTTATTGTATATAATGTTTTTAGTATGTGCATTTGGGCTCTCTTATCCATCTCTATACGATGATACTTTGGAGGTGGAACGGAGGTGTGTATGGGGGGGTGTCTTGGATACACTTGCCTATTTCTAGTACCCGTAAAAGACGTGTAGCATGTCCTGACGACAGCCGAGACGCAACTGAAATGCATTGACATATATTGATCTGAATAAAAGTTACGTTGTATAACAAATCTCGAAGAGTGCTCTGCTTCATTCACCACTGTGTTTCCTGCTTTCGGATTGCACCCACGTTGTCACTGAATGGCTAACATTAGTGCGGCTGTTTACCTATTCCTACATATATATATATATATATATATATATATACATACATTTCTAGACGGACATTTCAACACCTACATTAAGCAGTAGGGTCTCTGCTTAATCGATTGGCTCCCATCGATGGCTCCCATACGGACGTGTCCATTGGTAGACCTGGCTGTTGCTATAATCAGCCGTGTCCCTTTCAAACTTCGCTTGTTTTTTGCTTTCCACATCTCTCCGATATTTAGATCATTTGGTTGCCAATGGTCATGGAGTTTCAGAATCCCCCCTTATTTTCATACACTAGACCCTGTACACTACGTAATAAATTAGTGAGGGCAGATATGAGGAGGAAAGCTAAAATGACCTTTTTGGGTAATATAAAAAAAGAGTATGTTCAGATGTAAGAAATGTGTGCAGTGCCCATATGTTAATAAGATACAAACGTATATTCATCCTGTAACATAAAATATGTGGACACTACAATTGTGACACTGATTTTTGTGTTTATTATTTACTGTGTCCATGCGGTCTTATCTATGTTGGGGAAACCATTCAAAAAGTAAAGTACAGGTTTTCCCAGCATAGATCATGTATTAAAAATGGCTATACATCCTTGTCAGTTCCAAAACACTACACAGAAATGGGGCAAAAACCAGATGATATTAAGTTTTTTGTACTGGAGAAAGTCAGTAAGTCAGAAAGAAGGAGTGATAGACAAAACAAATTAAACCAGAAGGAAGTATCATGGATACACAGGCTGAATAGCCTTTGGCCTAATGGCCTCAATAATGATTATGACTTATATGTCTATTTATGAACAGGTTAACATGAATTGTAATCTTTTACTATATATTACTATGTTGTCCACTTTGGATGTTTCTAGGTTCCCCCTATGCTTGTATATTGGATATTATTGTGATACAATTAATGTTATGTGTAACATCTGAGCAACTATATCTGTTGTATTCAATTAGATCAACTGGACTTGAAATGTAGTTCTTGAAGACGTTTCGCTAGTCATCCGACTGGCTTTCTCAATTCAGAATGACTTGTACAAGAATCTGTGGCAATTATGTACCCTGGAAAATCCCAATTAGCATATCACAGCCAGGTGTTAAGGGTGTGATTAGATAGTGGCTAAGAGGTGTTATAGGAACGCCCAGAGTAAGGTGTTAAAACAGCATTGTACATGGCAGACAGTTGGTGTCGAACCCCCCCACCTCTATTTAGGCTTGGTTTCTTTATTTTCACATAAATGGCCTCCTTAACACCTCTCTTGAACCAGTCACGTTCCTTCGCCAGTATGTTAACATTACAATCTTCAAAGGTATGTCCTTTATCCTTAAGATGCAGATACACGGCTGAGTCCTGACCCGAGGAATTGGCTCTTCTGTGCTGGGCCATACGTTGATGCAGTTGCTGTTTGGTCTCCCCCACATACAAATCAGAGCATTCTTCACTGCACTGCACTGCATATATGATGTCGCTTTTCTTGTGTTTTGGTATTGGGTCTTTCGGATGTACCAATTGCTGCCTCAGTGTGTTGTTCGGTTTAAAGCAGACAGGGATACGATGTTTTTTGAAAATTCTTCTTAATTTCTCGGAGACCCCTGCTACATATGGGATGACCATGTTCTTCCTCCTGTCTTGCTTTTCCCCTTCACTGTTGGTATTCGTGTTCTTTTCTTTCCTTCTACTTCTTTTGACAAAGGCCCAGTCTGGATATCCACAAGTTTTAAGGGCTCCTCTGAGATGTTTCATTTCTTTAGCCTTCGCCTCTGTGCTAGTGGGGATGTTCTCGGCTCTGTGTTGCAGGGTTCTGATGACACCCAGCTTGTGATCTAAAGGGTGGTGGGAGTCAAACATCAAATACTGATCTGTGTGTGTTGGTTTTCTGTAAACCTCTACTTCCAGTTTACCATTTTCCTTAACTTCTACCAAGCAGTCCAAGAAAGCCAGTTTGTTGTTTTGTACCTCTTCCCTTGTGAATTTAATGTTTTGGTCCACCGCATTAATGTGTTCTGTGAAAGCTTGTACTTCCTTCTGGTGGATTTTAACCCAGGTGTCATCAACATATCTGAACCAGTGGCTGGGTGCTATGCCCTTAAAGGTATTAAGCGCCTGTGTTTCTACCTCCTCCATGTAAAGGTTGGCCACAATAGGTGAAACTGGAGATCCCATAGCACATCCATGTTTTTGCTTATAGAACTTATCCCTGTATTTGAAATAGGTGGTATTCAGGCACAAGTCCAACAAGGAACACACCTGTTCTGGGTTGAGATCAGTTCTGCTGGTAAGAGTGCTGTCTTGGCCCAGCCGTTTTCTCACCATGTCAACAGCCTCCTTGGTGGGTATACAAGTGAAGAGAGATGTCACATCATAGGACACCATAGTTTCTTCTACACCGAGTACTATATCTTCAATCTTGTTGGTGAAATCCTGAGAGTTCTGGATGTGATGCTTAGAACTTCCCACCAAAGGTCCTAAGATGTTAGCTAGATATTTTGCCACCTTGTATGTTACCGAGTTGATGCTGCTGACTATAGGTCTTAGTGGGGCCCCTTCCTTATGTATCTTTGGGAGTCCATATATGCATGCATTAGCCACTATCTAATCACACCCTTAACACCTGGCTGTGATATGCTAATTGGGATTTTCCAGGGTACATAATTGCCACAGATTCTTGTACAAGTCATTCTGAATTGAGAAAGCCAGTCGGATGACTAGCGAAACGTCTTCAAGAACTACATTTCAAGTCCAGTTGATCTAATTGAATACAACAGATATACCATGACCTGGATGAATGAGAACCTTCACAAGCATCTGAGCAACTGTAATTGTTTATTCTGGTCTTGTGATTTACCTTGGTCACTTGATTGGTGATTGGTTATCATGTGACTTGAGGATTTTAGATATAAGATTGTACCTCATAGTGGCGTGTATAATGACTGTTGCTTGAAAAAGGGGATGGACAACACCGAAACATTGCCGACATGTCAATATACTAGCAAAAGTGTGCCCATTAGTGCACAATGGAAATTATGTGAGTGTATGTTTTGCTATGTGTGGATATTGTGGATCTAGCATCTTTACACAGGTATATTTTAAACTGTTACTCAGTTACCAGCTTCCAGAGAAACCAAATAGGATAATCCTGCAGGTCTGAGAGTAGACCCAGGCAATCCTGCCACACTGTGTGGTTGAAACTAAACATGCTAGGTTAATACTTATTAGTATTCACCATGGCAAGTGGTGATGGTACCTCATATATTATAACAGAAGGTACCTCACAGCATCATGTTATTATAATAGCATTTCCCTAATCTAACATATAAACAAATATTTATCATTCCCAGTTTACCTAAAGAAATGGATTTATCCATTTTATACTTTTTTATACAGATGTAATTGAAAAAAAAATTGCTTCAGATCAATTTTTAATAACATAACTGCTTTTTATTTCAGTATTACAGTAAATCCTTGGTATACCTGCCTGGCTTTACCACTAAGCAAAAGGCTAAGGGCTTGCAAGTGAGCACCTTCATCCCAACCATTAATAGTGGCTGCCAATTCAAATTGTTCAAGCCAATCAGTCCACTCTCTAGTTACCCCATCAAATGGATCAGGTTTAAAAATAGGTTTGGCAATTGGGCCTGGTAGAGCTACTGAGTCTAATTGGGGAATTTCAACTGCAGGTTGGATTTAAATCAAGAAGTAGCAGCCTCCATAGCTTAATACAGAGAACAAATATACAGAGAAAACATAGAGAAACAATGGTATTACCAGCACCACTGCCACCGATTTGTACCAGATCACTGCTTTATGGAATGATTATGGGTAGCATGGCACACAGTGGGTTACTCTGGTGGTGCTTTATGGAATGATTATGGGTAGCATGGCACACAGTGGGTTACTCTGGTGGTCTGGCACAAAGCAGACAGTAATAAACAGGTTCCCCACATAACATGTGCAGTAATCAGGGGTGTCCCTGTCTATGGCGCATCACTTTGAAAATTGACCAGGCCTGTATATTGTGTGTCCTTGTAAGTTGATGTACACTTATCTGTTGCCTCAGAGTTTGTATCCAATAAGGTAAATTGTCTGTCCAATAATCTGTCCTCCCAACAGGTGGTAACAGGATCTTACACACAGGATCTTGTGTTGCATTAAATATCTCTCCAAAGCACACACCACAACCTCACTTTCTCTCCTCCTACCATAGATAGCAGGGATATCTTGTCTTATCACTCACTGGCACAACCTGCAGGCTGGAGGTGGTATATAAGGAGCCTTGGTGTATACATCTATTGCAATACACATCACATCCTGTGTAGCAGACAGAAACTTTTTTTGGATTACACTTCCTTTCAGATGGAGCAGACACAGGGGTGAGGTTTAAGCTGCCATTTGACCATTCCATTTTGAAATAGGGATCTCAGCTCTGTAAGTAAGTTTATGTATTTTGTATATTTTGTCTTGTACCCGATATAAGTCAGTGCTATTTTTTATATACATTTACTGATGGTTATTTAAATGGTAACAGTTAGATAGTACACACAAACATACACATACATATACACCTTTCCTATATGTAATATCATATACCCCCCCCACCATATTGGTAGCTCCTAAAAACTCAATGCAATCTCTATGAAGATATAATATATTTATATAAGGGATATTATATAATATATATATATATATATATATATATATATATATATATATATATATATATATATGTATATATTCAATCATTAATTAAGTAATGGAGCACTTCTCTGGAAATTTTAGAAATATTTATTATACAAAGTACTCGTGTACGCATTTCAGTCTGGATTATATACAGTGTGTTGTGTGTATATATATATATATATATATATATACACACACACGTGTATGAAATAAAGATTATACTCACAAGATCTCCAGGAGTGCTCCGTTTTCTCAGTTAAAACATTATATTTCCTATCAGCAGCGGAAGCACCCGGGCAGCTGTTGAGCAAGGTTGGAGAGTGCCGCTTTATCCTGGTTACATTATATATATATATATATAATATATATATATATATATATATTTAGATGATAAATAGATATATATATAAGATATATATATAGATAGATAGATAGATATAATTCCCCAATACGTGGACACTCTTAAGTGCAAACCTTAACCTTAAGTGCAAAACAAGAAAAACATTTTTATACCCTGTTCCTACCAGATAATAACTATACATATACAGCGTCCATATAGTCCAGTGCACACAACGGGATTTAGTGCAAAAATGGCTTTATGTGGCAAAAATTACATGTGGGCAACATTTCAGTCTTTAATCATAGGCCTTTATCAAGCCACTTATCAAGCCTTTATCAAGCCAAGACACTGGCTTGATAAAGGCCTATGATTAAAGGCTGAAATGTGCCCACATGTAATTCTTGCCAAATAAAGGCATTTTTACACTAAATCCCATTGTGTGCACTGGACTATATATATACCGTATATACTCGAGTATAAACCGAGTTTTTCAGGCTGAAAAATCAGCCTGAAAACTCGGACTCGGTTTATACTCGAGTCAGTTGCTTACCTGAGCATTCCGGCAGACGCACAATCTTTCTGTGTACTGGTGCGCCGGCCTGACGTCACTGCCCGGCGCCAGTGACGTCAGCCGGCATGCCAGTACTGGAATGAGCGCGCGGCTGCCGGAATGCTCAGGATACCGTACCTGCCAGGAAGCCCTTGGATCGAGGAAGCCCTTGGATCGAGGAAGCCCTTGATGAGGAGAGCCCACAGGGAGAAGAGCCCACAGGTACAAACTGAACTGGGTGGGAGGGTGAGGGGGCATTCAAGATGTTTGGGAACTACAACTCCTCCAGCATGCTTTATTAGCTGGGAGTTGTAGTTTCCAAAATCTTGAATGCCAAGTTTCTACACCCTCGGTATTATACTCGAGTCAACAACTTTTATTAGGATTTTTAGCTGAAATTGGGTACCTCGGTTTATACTCGGGTCGGTTTATACTCGAGTATATACGGTATTCCAAATCGTACTTTCAAGGTGCACAACTCAGGTTTCTTTCAAACACTTCTATTGAGGTGCATAAAACCGCAACGTTTCGGTCTTTCGTCTCAGACCATTATTAAGCTAATAAACCATGTGCAACAAACAAACTTATAAGGAGCACACAAGCTCCGCCTCTTATTACATCATATTAGTGTGCAAACAACATGAACATATATTCTTATTCCACCCCAGCCCCTGAATATTTAAAGATGCATATTAGTGCACATTTATCAAATTATGTTTTGAAGGAAATATTTAAAGTGCATATATTTAAACTGCATACTTACAGCGCATAATACAAAAGTGCTTAAACTTTAAAGTGCTTAAGATATTTAAATTTTAAAGTGCTTAGATTCAAGATATTCTGTAATGTGCAAAATATTCATAGGCATATGCATGCAGGTGCGGTACATTAAAAATGGTGTCCGTGTAAAAGATATCTAAGAAAGAGTGATTAACCTTGTGTAGCACCGCAGCATGGAAAAAGAACCCACAGGATGGAGGACAACATGGAAAATATTTATTTCCCAGTAAATTATGCTGAAACATGGCAAGTAACAACAGCAGATGCAGAGCGGGTTTTATGGCTGAATACTTTTATACAGATTTTGAAAACAAATCTAATATTAAAGACATCACTAATGAGATGTTACAACTTAAAAAGAAAGCCACAGATCTGGATTTACATGGTTCTACCAGGTTATAGAAATAAGCAAATACTTAAAAGGATTTCGGATTAACAATGTTCCCATCATTGGTAGGCAGAATTTTGAATTCTGCAAGAAATGGGTTGATGTGATGATGTTCATTAGATTTGATGGTAAATAAGAAACAGATTGTCTATAAATCTTTTATAGAGCAATAAACCCTTACTAAGCCTGGGGTAGATGAATCTCTCTTCGAAGGTTCTCATATACAGTTTTGCAAAGATGGGACCACATTGGACCCCATCACCGTCCCTTGTACCTGCATAAAGTATGAGGTTTCCAATCTGAAATAATTGTTAATGAATATTAGATAAAGTAATTCCATCAGAAAACACAGGTTTGCACCCCCTCATCTTGTGGAATAACAGTGTATAAACAAGTCACATTTTACCAATACTTTATTGTTCAAAAAGAACTCCAACCCCGATAGTATCTCTCTTAGGTTGTTACTATCCCGCAAGTAGGACAGCATAGCTTTAACTGCTGGTTGTAAAAAAGAGCCTGCAAACTGTGCCACAGGTTTCAGTACCAACCCATGGGAAGTAACTAGGCGACCAGGTGGCGCTTCAAGGGAATTATGGATCTTACCAAAGATCTTGCGAGTTGCTTTTTGTAAGATAAGTGTGACATTGGTAAACTGTACAGGGGTTTGTGTATCATGGAAAAGATTCTTAGTGTAACTGGTTGTCATCCTCTAGTGCCATTGGATAGATGTGCATTATGTAGATTCCTAAGGGGAAGAGTGTTTCTTTTTTATGACAAAATGTAGCAGCCTTGTGTCGGGAATGTTGCTAAATGTAATTACTATATTTCTGTTTTTAGTTAGTTCTTGGATCTAGGTCCACTGCTCAGCTGCTGTGTGTCTCTGTGAAGCTCCTACTGTCAGGATTGTTGTGCTGTCCTCAATGGGCTCCATATTTGGTGAGGCTAATGTGTCATTTTAATTCCAATTCCAGACAGGCTATAAATAGATTGGTAGAACTTTGAATTAAGGAGGGGGGAGTTATAAATATATCAATTTAAATTTCAGGGATGTAAGATACGCCTACCCAGGTACTGTTGCCTCCAGGACTTGAAGTAAAACAGCTAAACAGCTGAGGCCAAGGACACCACAGTTGGCAACATTTTTTTTGAAAATGTTTAGAAACCATCCATAAGACAGTGACATATATTTTTGCCATCACTTAATTTCTATATGAATAATTGGTATCCACTCAAATTAATAGACTTCTTAGTACATAACACTTTCAATGACAACAGAGGAGTTATTACAGAGCACAACAGAGAAAAGAGGGCAGGAGTAGAGAGGAGGAGATGTGTATATGCAGAACAGTGTCAATGGCGAGGTGACCATAGGCAAAACCTATGTGTCGCAGACACTACAAGAAGGCAGTGAGTAAAGATGGGTACACACAATAATGAAAGGGAACTCAACCGCGGTCATGGGAAACATGCAGTCCTAAAAGTTCTCCCTATGCTGTATATAGGGAGAGCGCTCAGGACTGTGTTCCCTGAATTTTTAAAAACGACAGACAGAATCTTGCAGATCCTGTCTGTCACCTTTCAAAAATCTTTGCTGTGTGTACCCAGCTTTAGGGAGGGGAGGGAGGAATAAGAAGCACTCACTAAACATTAATAATTTAATGATCTAGCAATCACAGATAAATATGTGAGTACCATCATTTTACTTCTCTCAAATTATAGTTTCAGATAATGTAAAGTTGTTTGTATAGTGACCCTTTAAGGTAAAGTTTATTCAGCTATCATTTAAAGTGTTTAAATAGCAACACAACCTAAATAGCAACACAAAAACATTTTAAAATGTCGTTGTGTTTCTTTTATAAACTAATCAGGATGTTTATGACAAAATCCCTTTGGGCATTAACTGTAGGTAAACACTGCATGCATCAGTCTTTATCAGAAGTAACTTTCCTCTATTTGGTTTATTGCTCTTTTTGTCTTATTTGTCGTTTTATCCTTGTTTTAGGGCATTAAATAAATCAACATTTATTACATTTCAAAATTGTTCTCTGCAAGTAATTTGCAGTAAGGTTTGGAAATAAAAAATTGGATTTTGTAGTTACAGTCATGGGGAGGAAAGTGGGTCAGGTGCCCAGCCTCCAAATCTCGCGGGGGGGCTGCAGTTATGCCCCTGTAATGTGGCATATGAAAGACACAAAATACTAACTAGCCTTCTAATTCGGAAAAGTTCAACAGAGCCATCATCACAAAACTGACAAAAGCTGGTGACCCAGGTAAAGCTATCCATATTCCAAAGAGTGATAAAATGTACAGAGAAGTGGCTTCTGTTAGAGGTAAAATCACATCCTTATTAGATCTTTTATATAGATGAACCAACCACCCAATAGAAAATTCTGTAATTTCCTTGCTATGCCCCTCCTAAGTCCCAAAAACTGGCCACCAGGAGCCTGGCAGAGTCCATATAGGCCTCCTGTCTCTCCTCCGGGAGTATTTTGCCATGCGCAGTGCAGCCCTCCGCCCCCCCCCTCCCTCTCCCACCTGTTTTGCTCTCCCTCCCCCTAATGTAAATCCCCTTTGTGGTATAGTAAGGCTTCCTTCCCCAGCCCCAACCGCTATAATAGTTTTGTCAGAAACTCCCGCGAACTCTACTTATCTTACCTCTCTCCCTCTGCATTCTCCACTGCCGGCAGCTGCCTCTTAGACAATCACGGACACGGCTGCCGGTCCGGCCCCCTGCTTGCAGTTTCATGCAAGCAGAGGGCCGGGACAGTACACCGGAGGAAAAAGGTAAGGTAAGTAATGATCGGGGGAGTTTCTGACAAAATTAATATGGAGGTTAGGGCTGGGGGAGGGAGCCCTACTGTACCACAAAAAGTTTTAAAAAGGGTTGGACATGCCCTTTAAACTTTAATTTAGTGGGTTTGAATTCTTCCTTTGGCACATCTGCAAGGAGTTTGTATGTTCTCTCTGTGCTTGTGTGGGTTTCCTCCAGGCACTCTGGTTTCTCCCACAATCATAGACATACTGGTTGTGTGTGTGAAATAAAGTGATTCGGGGCAGGGCCTGATGTGAATGGATTAAATAATCGTAATATGCTGTGTAATATGTAGTGCTGTATAAGAAATAAAATACATACAAGCATATATCTGTATTGTGTTTTTTTTTAACCCCTGCTTACTATATTAGGCATGATGGATAGGTTAAAATGTGTTAGCTTCCATAACATCTTGCTAAATTTATATTTACCATCTTTAAAGAACAGATTGGGTTGCTTTGCTAATGCTATTAAAATAAAGATTAACGGGCAAGTCCAGCCCTAAAATGAAAACTTACATACAGGTAAATCACCCCCCAAAACCCTAAATGGTAATAGTTTGAAACCTGAAATATATAAGTCTAACCTGAAATCCTGCACAATGTCCTGTTTCCCGTTTCTGCTTCCTGGTTCTTCCATAGCAACTGTCAGTTATGGATTTGACAGCTGACATCACAGCCAATGACTGAATGTTAATCCCCTATCTGCCTCTTCTGAGCACGCCCAGGCTCAGTACAGGCTTCTAAATTGCTCAGTTTCTATGACTCTTCCAGAAGCATAGCAGGCATACATTAATGAATCATAGGAAAAGTATGATATCAACATATTAAAGAGGCCATTCTTTCTAAAAGATGTTTCATGAGGGTGGAGTTGTCCTTTAAAGTGTGCCCAACCATGTTAAACGGTTTGTATACAAACGTTCTTCTCCCACACATTGGCTATTATAATTTCTGCCAGGTCCAATTTATAAATAGTTTTCATTCAATAAGAAACATTTTTAAATGGCCCAATTAAAGGGCATGTCCACACCCAAAACTGTATCCCCCCCACTAACTGGGCCCCATTGTGTAGGTGTAGTTTAATCCTTACCTTACATCCCAGCTCCATCTGGTTCTCCTGTAGTCCCCCCCCAAAGTCCCAAAAACTGCCCACCAGGAGGATAGCAGAGTCCATATAGGACTCTGCCTCCTACCTGGCCTCGGGAGAAGTTTGGCATGCGTACTGCAGCCCTTTTCCCCCTCCCTCCCCTTCCTCTCCCTCCCTCTTAGGATTCCCTCCCCCTAGTGTAAATCCCTTTAGATATATGATTCCCCCTGTCCCCCAGCCCCAACACTCTATTTGTATCTTAGAAAGTGCCCCAAACTCTACTTACCTTCCCTTTCCCCCGCTGCAAAGAACTCCCAGCAGCCGCGTCCGTGATTGGCTGCTGCTCAGCCAATCACAGACGCGACTGCCGGTCCCGCCCCTCTGCTTGCATTTTCTCGCAAGCAGAGGGCCGGGAGCACGGCAGAGGAAAGAGGGAAGGTAAGTAGAGTTTGGGGCACTTTCTAAGAATAAAAATAGAGCGGTTGGGGCCGGGGGGACAGGGGGAATCCTATATCAAAAAATATATATTTTTTTTTTGTAAATTCTTTATTTTGGAAATAAAGGAACAAGTTTTTTAACATTTTTGATGTGGAGGGGATAACATGGATATAAGATCGATACTTATCTTTAGTAACGTTATACCATTTTCAGTGGTGAAAGGAAAGAAGGGGGAAGAACGGAAAGGGAGTAGATTATGAGAAAGAGTAAAGGAGATAGAATAATAAGGAAAGTAAGCTTTTGGTTAGTAACTTTGGTGGTCGGTGGGTCACTAAGTACCAAATTAGTAGGCCAAGTTATTTATGTCATAAACATTTCAAACATATAGTTATACATTTTTTATGATAGGTTGGGGTGGGGGTTGGGGTAGGTTAGGTTGGGTATGATGGGGGGGGTGTGGTAAACCTGTGAACAAGTGTTTTCTGGTTAGGATGTCTTTTAGATGTGTAGTTTAAGTTATTAAAAGATCTTTGAATTGTTGAGTCTCAGAGAAACAGCACAGGTGTCCAAGTTTCTGAGAAGCTCTTGTTTGCATCATGTATTTTGGATGTTAAGTCTCCATTCTCATTATGTGTGTGAGTTCCGCGACCCATTGTGAATTTGGGGGGCATTTATTGGTTTCCAGGATCTTGGGAGGACCATTCTGCCAGCTGTAAGGAGTTGACTCATTGTGTTCTGCTGTGCCTGGAAGCATGGAAAGTAGGACACTTTGGGCATTAGGGGTAAGTTCTTGAGCTGGGATCGAGTTGTATGTCTTGAAGATAGTCCCAAAATGGTTGTATATTGGGCAGGTTAGCCAAAATGTAGCATGGTTCCAGTTTGTGTTGTTACATCTCCAGCATGTATTTGGGGTATTGGGAAACATCTTGTGGAGGGTTGAGGGACATCTGTACCATTTGTCAGGATTTTATAATTTTTCTTGGGCTTTGCAAGCATTGATAACTTATGTGTAGATTGAAGCATTTGTCCCATTGTTCTTCAGTGAATGGGGTCTGCAGTTCCGTCTCCCATTTGGTGGTGAAAGATGGTAATTCCATGGATTGTGAGTTCCGTATGAGGTTATATATTTTGGATATGGTATGTTTGGGCGGTAAGGTTGTGAGACACAGTTTTTCGAATTGCGGGGTGTTTGGTCTTTGTTGAGGCGGTGGTAGCATAGTGAGATAGTTGGTTATATTCCAGGAAGTGCCTTGGGGTAAGGTTTGCCTTTTTAACGAGAGTGGCAAGGGGGATTATTGGCCTTTGTCGAGGACCTGGTTGAGCCGGGGGTTTTCTTTATGCGACCATATCAAGAATTGATTTGTGTATGTCCAGGGGGGGAAGCTGGGTTTTTAAAGATGGGTGATATAGTCCAGGTCTGTTTGTCAGTGCATATTTTGATAAGGCAGTGTCCCAAATCTTTAAAGTCGCTGGAAGAGGTAGATGGTGTAGGTTGATTTAGGTCTGTCTCTAGGGAGATCCAGGGGATATTTTGAATGGGCATTGAGCCAGGGAGTTGTATAGTGATATCCATGACTAGTTCTGATTGGAATGTGTCCATTCAACAATTTGTGATAAAATAGGGAAGTATGGTAATTTTTGAGGTCGGAAGTCCAATTCCACCCTTTTCTTTGCTGCGTATCATTGTTGAGTATTTAAGTCGGTGGGGGGAAACCCCCCATATGAAATGCAGTAAATTTTCTTACTTTGTCAAAGAACAATTTGGGTGGGGAGAATTGGAATTGTTTTGATATAAGTATAAAAACTTCGGTAAAATATCCATTCTAATTATATTTACTTTAGCGAACCATGAGAAGCGTTTCTTTTTCCACGTGCACAGATCGGAGGACGTCTTAGCGATCAGGGGTGGAAATTGAGGTTGTAAAGGAGTCAGCTTAGTGGGATTTGGGTTCCCAGGTATGTGATGCTCTTGGGTGCCAGGGAAGGGAAAATTCGTGGACAAGTGATTGAACCAGTGCTTGTGGAAGAGAGACATTTAGACATTCAGACTTTTGATAATTTATTTTGAAATTGCTCATCTTTCCGATATATCTAGTTCTTTTAGGATTAATGGGAAGGATATGTGGGGGTTGGTCACATATAGCAGGAGATCGTCCGCGTATGGGCTATCTTAGGTTGTCTAGTCCAATTCTCATTCCACCTATATCTGGGTTTGCACAGATGGCATTTAGGAGATGTTCCATTGTCAGGCATATAGCGCGGTGACAGTGGGCAGCCCTGTTCTTGTGCCGTTTTATATTGCATGGGTTGGAGTAAAGGGTTCCTTTTTTTCCTGGTTTTGTACTTTTTTCACCATTGATTTGTTTTTTCTCTTCATTTTTTGTTTTATTTATTTTTTTTTTTTTTTTTTATTTCCTGTTTTTTTTTTGCTTCCTGGTTCTTCCAGTTAGCAACTGTCAGTTATGGATTTGACAGCTGACATCACAGCCAATGACTGAATGTTAATCCCCTATCTGCCTCTTCTGAGCACGCCCAGGCTCAGTACAGGCTTCTAAATTGCTCAGTTTCTATGACTCTTCCAGAAGCATAGCAGGCATACATTAATGAATTCATAGGACAAAGTATGATATCAACATATTTTAAAGAGGCCATTCTTTCTAAAAGATGTTCTTATGAGGGTGGAGTTGTCCTTTAAAGTTGTGCCCAACCATGTTAAACGGTTTGTATACAAACAGTTCTTCTCCCACACATTGGCTATTATAATTTCTGCCAGGTCCAATTTATAAATAGTTTTCATTCAATAAGAAACAATTTTTTAAATGGCCCAATTAAAGGGCATGTCCACACCCAAAACTGTAATCCCCCCCACTACTGGGCCCCATTGTGTAGTGTAGTTTAATCCTTACCTTACATCCCAGCTCCATCTGGTTCTCCTGTAGTCCCCCCCCAAAGTCCCAAAAACTGCCCACCAGGAGGATAGCAGAGTCCATATAGGACTCTGCCTCCTACCTGGCCTCTGGGAGAAGTTTGGCATGCGTACTGCACCCTTTTCCCCTCCCCCCCCTTCCTCTCCCTCCCTCTTAGGATTCCCTC
Source organism: Hymenochirus boettgeri (assembly GCA_019447015.1). Taxonomy (NCBI): domain Eukaryota; kingdom Metazoa; phylum Chordata; class Amphibia; order Anura; family Pipidae; genus Hymenochirus; species Hymenochirus boettgeri. The sequence goes on from CM033469.1 coordinate 76,102,271, forward strand.
CCCCTAGTGTAAATCCCTTTAGATATATGATTCCCCCTGTCCCCCCAGCCCCAACCACTCTATTTGTATTCTTAAAAGTGCCCCAAACTCTACTTACCTTCCCTCTTCCCCCCGCTGCAAAGAACTCCCAGCAGCCGCGTCCGTGATTGGCTGCTCTCAGCCAATCACAGCCGCGACTGCCGGTCCCGCCCCTCTGCTTGCATTTCTCGCAGCAGAGGGCCGGCAGCACGGCAGGAAAAGAAAGGTAAGTAGAGTTTGGGGCACTTTCTAAGAATAAAAATAGAGCGGTTGGGGCCGGGGGACAGGGGGAATCCTATATCAAAAAATATATATTTTTTTTTTGTAAATTCTTTATTTTGGAAATAAAGGAACAAGTTTTTTAACATTTTTGATGTGAGAGGGTATAACATGGATATAAGATCGATACTTATCTTTTAGTAACGTATACCATTTTTTCAGTGGTGAAAGGAAAGAAGGGGGAAGAACGGAAAAGGGAGTAGATTATGAGAAAGAGTAAAGGAGATAGAATAATAAGGAAAGTAAGCTTTTGGTTAGTAACTTTGGTGGTCGGTGGTTCACTAAGTACCAAATTAGTAGGCCAAGTTATTTATGTCATAAACATTTCAAACATATATAGTTATACATTTTTTATGATAGGTTGGGGTGGGGGTTGGGGTAGGTTAGGTTGGGTATGATGGGGGGGGGTGTGGTAAACCTGTGAACAAGTGTTTTCTGGTTAGGATTGTCTTTTAGATGTGTAGTTTAAGTTATTAAAAGATCTTTGAATTGTTGAGTCTCAGAGAAAAGCAGCCAAGGTGTCCAAGTTTCTGAGAAGCTCTTGTTTGCATCATGTATTTTGGATGTTAAGTCTTCCATTCTCATTATGTGTGTGAGTTCCGCGACCCATTGTGAATTTGGGGGGCATTTATTGGTCTTCCAGGATCTTGGGAGGACCATTCTGCCAGCTGTAAGGAGTTGACTCTTATTGTGTTCTGCTGTGCCTGGAAGCATGGAAAGTAGGACACTTTGGGCATTAGGGGTAAGTTCTTGAGCTGTGATCGAGTTGTATGTCTTGAAGATAGTCCCAAAATGGTTGTATTATTGGGCAGGTTAGCCAAATATGTAGCATGGTTCCAGTTGTGTTGTTACATCTCCAGCATGTATTTGGGGTATTGGGAAACATCTTGTGGAGGGTTGAGGGACATCTGTACCATCTTGTCAGGATTTTATAATTTTTTTCTTGGGCTTTGCAAGCCATTGATAACTTATGTGTTAGATTGAAGCATTTGTCCCATTGTTCTTCAGTGAATGGGGTCTGCAGTTCCGTCTCCCATTTGGTGGTGAAAGATGGTAATTCCATGGATTGTGAGTTCCGTATGAGGTTATATATTTTGGATATGGTATGTTTGGGCGGTAAGGTTGTGAGACACAGTTTTTCGAATTGCAGGGGGTGTTTGGTCTTTGTTGAGGCGGTAGCATAGTGAGATAGTTGGTTATATTCCAGGAAGTGCCTTGGGGTAAGGTTTGCCTTTTTAACGAGAGTGGCAAGGGGGATTATTGAGCCTTTGTCGAGGACCTGGTTGAGCCGGGGGTTTTCTGAAGCGTTTGTCGCGGACCTGGTTGAGCCGTGGGTTTTCTTTAATGCGACCAATATAAGGGGGAAGAAAAGGAGGAAAATCAAAAGAGAATTGGGTTTAGTGGGTGGATGAGGGTACATAGGTCAAAAAAATCCGTGAAGTGAAAGGCAGCTCTTTTGGTTTTTTCCAGAATGTATTTCTAAATAAAGAGGTACAACCAGGTCTGTTAATAAGCAGTAGTCTGAAATATTTGGGAGATGGGGCAGTATCCCCGGTACTTTAAAGTCGCTGGAAGAAGGTAGATGGTGTAGGTTGATTTAGGTCTGTCTCTAGGGAGCATCCAGGGGATATTTTGAATGGGCATTTGAGCCAGGGAGTTGTATAGTGATATCCATGACTAGTTCTGATTGGAATGTGTCCATTCAACAATTTGTGATAAAATAGTGGAAGTATGGTAATTTTTGAGGTCCGGAAGTCCAATTCCACCCTTTTCTTTGCTGCGTATCATTGTTGAGTATTTAAGTCGGTGGGGGGAAACCCCCCATATGAAATGCAGTAAAATTTTCTTACTTTGTCAAAGAACAATTTGGGTGGGAGAATTGGAATTGTTTGATATAAGTATAAAAACTTCGGTAAAATATCCATTCTAATTATATTTACTTTAGCGAACCATGAGAAGCGTTTCTTTTTCCACGTGCACAGATCGGAGGACGTCTTAGCGATCAGGGGTGAGAAATTGAGGTTGTAAAGGGAGTCAAGCTTAGTTGGGATTTGGGTTCCCAGGTATGTGATGCTCTTGGGTTGCCAGTGGAAGGGAAAATTCGTGGACAGTGATTGAACCAGTGCTTGTGGAAGAGAGACATTTAGACATTCAGACTTTTGGTAATTTATTTTGAAATTGCTCATCTTTCCGAATATATCTAGTTCTTTTAGGATTAATGGGAAGGATATGTGGGGGTTGGTCACATATAGCAGGAGATCGTCCGCGTATGCGGCTATCTTATGGTTGTCTAGTCCAATTCTCATTCCACCTATATCTGGGTTTGCACAGATGGCATTTAGGAGATGTTCCATTGTCAGGGCATATAGCAGCGGTGACAGTGGGCAGCCCTGTCTTGTGCCGTTTTTTATATTGCATGGGTTGGAAAGGGTACCATTGATTTTCATTCGTGCTGTGTTGTGTTTGTAGAGAGCCATGATTTTTCCTAAGCATGTTTGGCTAAGTCCGAGGTTCTTTAGTGTGAGCTGTAGGAATGTCCAGTGAACTCTGTCAAATGCCTTCTCTGCGTCCAGAGAGAGAAGGCACATAGGTATGTTATTATGTTGGGCATAAGACATAAGAGTGATAGTTTTAATTGTGTTGTCTTTTGCCTCTCTTCCGGGTATGAATCCCACTTGTTCAGGATTTATCCAGAGGGGTAAGTGTTCTCGCAGTCTGTTAGCTATCATCTTGGCATATATTTTAATGTCAAGATTTATTAGGGATATAGGGCGATAGCTTCCTGGGTTTGATGGATCCTTTCCTGATTTGGGAATTATGACTATATGAGTTTCAAGAGACTGAGGGGGGAAGTGTCATTCAGGGGATATTGAGTTGAAGGCCTTTAGAAGGAAGGGTGTTAGTTCTCCCTTGAATTGTTTGTAAAACCTGGCAGTGAAGCCGTCCGGCCCTGGGCTTTTTCCACTTTTTAAAGTGTTTATGGTGTCGGCTAGTTCAGTCTCAGTGAAGGGGGTTTCTAGTGAGTTAAGATCGTCTGTACTGAGTTGTGGTAGAGGTAAGTTGGTTATGTATGACTTAATGTTTTCAATCGTGCATTCTGTGTGGGGGTTGATGGAATATAATTTGTTGTAGAAGTTTTGAAAAGTTGAGGCTATGTCCTCCGATCTGTGCACCAGGGAACCATCCTCCTGTTTGATTTTTGCAATATACATATTAGAATATTTACATTTTAGAGACCTTGCCAAGGATCTGCCACTCTTGTCCCCGAATTCATAGATTGAGCGGTTCTTGTAGTTTTGTTTGGATTGTGAGATGTTGTCTAGTGCTAGCAATAGGTCGTGTCGGGCTTTAAGTAGGTCTTTGTATAATTCTGTGTTGCGTGTTTTTGTGTGGTTGAGTTCAAGTTTAGCCACTGTGGATTGTAGCAGGGTAATTTTTGTTTGTGAGATTTTTTCAGTCGTGTACCGTGTTGTATCAGTAAGCCCCGATAATGCATTTTAAGGTTTCCCATTGTATGGGGGGGGTGTTGTGTCATTAGCATGTGTGATTTTGAAGTCTGCTATGGTGGATTTAATTGCATCGGTGCATATTTTATCTGATAGTATGTGGTCGTTGAGTTTCCATGTCCATAGGGGGCGTCTTGTTTGTGGTAGTGTTAGTTGTAGGTAGGACGGGGCATGGTCAGACCATAGTATATGGCCATAGTGGCTGGTGGGGCTCCAGGAGAGGAGATTGTGTGATATTAAAAAGAGATCGATTCGACTGTATGTGTTATGTACTGGGGAATAGAATGAAAAGTCTTTCTGTGAGGGGTGTAGTGTTCTCCAGATGTCTATTAGTTGGAGGGAGTGTAGTTCTTTCTTAAGTTTATTTAGTTGCTTGTATGAAGTGTGGGTTGTGCCTGTAGAGGTGTCTAGTGTTGGGTCAAGTGTTATGTTAAGGTTGCCTCCTATTATGAGATATCCCTCACTAAAAGAATGAAGATGTGTTAGGTAGGAGAGACAGGTTGGAATTTGTAAGGTGTTTGGTAGGTAGAAGTTAGCCAGTGTGAGTGTAGTTGTTGAGATTTGTATTTTAATGAATACATATCTTCCTTGGTTGTCGTGTTTTGATTCCAAGAGGTGAAAGGGTGTGTTCTTATGGATAGCAATGGCAACCCCTTTCGATTTGGAGTCAGGATTGTGGCTAAAGAACCAGTGTGGGTAGTGTTTGTGGTGGAATTTTGGAACCACTGTGGTTTTAAAATGCGTTTCCTGGAACATAATTATGTTTATTCGTTCTTTGTGTAAGTTGTCTAGAATTTGAGTTCTACGTTGGGGTATATTCAGGCCCTTGACATTGAATGTGCAGATCCTCAGCTCAGTCCCCATGACACACATAACCATACACAAAATGCATTGACTGTACAAATAGTTCAACAGGTATTATAGGGGGGGAGGGAAGGGGGGTAAGGGAAGGCGGGGGAAGGGTGGGGATCAGGGTATCAGTGTTGCAGTTTATATCTTTGTGTAACATTCCAAAAAATAGCCCCTTTGGGCACATACCTTATTGTAATTGTGAACCACCGACCTTTTTCCAAGTGAACAATCACTGTTTAGTGAGTAAGCCCGTGTTTTCCCAGAACGGGCTCGTGAACCCCTGGAGGCGTGGGTCTCAATGGCCCAGCCTGTTTTATGCAGTGGCATATTGCACGGTTACCCCTCCTCCACAGGTCTTATACATTTGTGAAAATGAAAAAAAAAACTATAGAAATGCTTCCACATGGATATATGTTAAAACAAACAGTTAACATCTTAGAACATTTTATAGGTAACAATGATTGATTACAATTTGTAAGGAACTCATGGGGGCGTTTGGCTAAGTTGGAGATTTTTGGATTGATGTGGGTTTTTTGGGATCTGATGCCTTTTTGAGGTTATTGTTTGCCAATGTTCCTTAGTGGGTAATGGGTTAACCCTCAGTGTGGGTTCCCAGTCCGGTAGATCCACTTTGGGTAGGCTTAATTTAGAAAGGAACATATCCAGGTCCTCTGGGTCTCGTAGTATTACAGTTATCCCTTCACGTTTTGCGTGGAGGGCAAAGGGAAACAACCATTTATAGGTTATATTAGAATTTTTCAGTAGTGCTAGCAGAGGTTTGAGGGCTCTGCGTTGCTGGAGTGTGTGTCTTGATAAGTCGGGGAATAGGGAAATTTGGGTTCCCTGGAACTCTATTTCAGTGCAACTCCTGGCTTTTGCGAGGATTTGGTCTTTTGTGACAAAATGATGTATGCGGCATATTACATCTCTTGCACTTGAGTCGTTTAGGTTTCTGGGTTTGAGCGCTCTGTGTGCTCTATCAATTTTGATTTGAGAATCCACAGGTTGATCTAGAATTGTGTTAAAAATTGTTTGAAGTGTTTGTGGTATGTCGGTAGCCATAATACTCTCGGGCAATCCCCTTATCCTTATATTGTTGCGGCGACTACGGTTTTCCAAGTCGTCTATTTGGTGTATTAGCGCCCTAATGGTGGCTGATTGGGATGTTTGGGTAGCATGTAGGTCGCTTATTGTAATATCGTGTGAATCATACCTGGATTCCAGTTCCGTTACTCTCTCAGCCACCTCTCTGAAATCTTGTCGCAGAGCCGAGATCTCAGCTTTACAGGTGTGTTCCACTTTAGTGATTAACTTTTCAAAGTCATTTTTTGTGGGTAGAGAGCGGAGGTAAGTGTGAATATCCACGGTTTCATTATCAGATTCGGATTCCTCAGCAGCCAAGTCCGAGGCCTGTTGGTCTGTGGGAAGTTCCTGCTCTTTGGCCTGGTCTCGCGCCATGCGGTGTGTGCTGGCTCCAGGTGTTTTTTTAAAGAATCTTCCCAGATCCGGGTTTGTGATGCTTTGCTGTGGTGTCTGGGGTTTGCCAGAGCCTCTTTTCCCCATGTTATGTGTTAAGTCCGTGTGGAAGCTGTTTAGCCTGCGGTAAGAGGGGTTTCTCGAGCGGAGCTCTTTCTACATGCGACCGTTCCGGTGCGCCGCTAAGCCACGCCCCCCTCAAAAAATATTTTTAAGGGTAGACATACCCTTTAAACCTAATCCATCATGTATAACCTAATCCATTGATGTATAATCCAAGAAATCCGGAGTCATTTTTTTTAGAATATTTTTTCAGGCTTTCTTCTAGACATCCTTATTCCTTAACATATAGTATGAATTAGTGCAGCAGTCAGTTTCATATGCATGCCTTTTCTATTCTTGACTAAAATGTAGTAATATGTAATAATATTGTTCATAAAGTTATGGTGCTGACACATTTTAGCATTAATGCAAGGTTTGAGCAGAAAGAGTACAGGGCACTAAATCATACATCCAAATTATTGTGAATGCAGAATTTCCCAACTTCAGTGTTCTGTTTGACAAATGTCCCTACTTACTGTCCAGGCGGATGACAATGTTAGAGTTTGATATATAGCCAGTCCCCTTAAGGTATCTCATCTGGCTCAGAAAAACTCTGCATTATTTAACACTACTACTGCACAAAATAAAACACCTGCATTTAAGAAGATAAGACAGACAAACACTATTAGGGACTTGTGTATTAGAAGATAACATTTATAACATTTTCTCCAAATAATAAATCTGTTCTACATTGTTTGTCTAGATGTCACGAAATGCTGCAAAGTCCAATATTAAGATATTTAGAGGGGGTCATTCACTGCAAAGTTAAACATTTATATGCAGAAGGCATTTGCTTGATGGGATCCTTCTCAGTGAATATCCCATTATATTGTGTTGATAAGTGGGCTTGTTGTCATTTATTTATTCTTAAAATATACAATGATATATGATACTGTATATGGTGTAATTGATGTATATGGATTGTATGAATACAACCTTTGTCTAGTTCGTATGAGACAAATGAATAGGAATTGCACCTTAATACTTGCATCAACAGAGACATTCCCCCTGGACACACATTATTAATTGCCCATGTTAACTCTTGATTTTATCTGCGTCCATCGATTCACTCAGTACTTTGCAGAGCACATGAAAGAAAGCACAATACATGGTGATGCCCTGTTCTCCTTTCTCTAATATAATGACCCGGCCAGCCATAGCTAAAGCTTGAATTTGATTACAGAAATGTAAACATACTTAAAAATGTGCATAAACTGGATCAACATACTGAGTGGTACACACCAGAATTTTAGCCCAACTGATAACATGGCCTATTAAAGAGTCCACAATTGGCCATGATTTACTGTCATATCCTATGGGCCAACCAATTTGTCTGAAAAATCAGTTGGAAACATTTGGTCGTATCCTAAACCAGAGTCAATCAACTGGCTAATCAGACCAAACTGCTGACCTTGGTGATCAATGAGGCCTAAAAATCCTCCCATATGTCCCAGCCCTTCAAAACAAATTTCAAGATAACAACATTATAGTCCATTACAAGTAACAACTTTGGTACCTGCCCATAATATTGGACACTAAAATTGTACTGATTGCTAGTTACTACAACATTGGTACCGATTTGGAACAACATTTGAGGATTTTTCACACTAAAGTCACAATTAAAAAGATGTTAATTTTCACTCTAATAAATAGCACAAAAAACCATCACTAGGAGCAAAACCACTAACGGGCAAAAAAAGAGTTAAACCCACACTACCCAATGTAATATTGGGTTAGCATGGGTCTAACTCTTACCTTGCTGGGCCTATGTGGTTTTTTGGGAACCCATAAGGTAAGAGGAGTGGTGTAGGACATATTACATCTTTTCCATTACATACATATTCATTGCATTTAAAGTTTATTGCATCAGTTCCAATGTTCTATTTTAAAACTTTTGGAAATCATGTACGCAATGCAAAGTGAGTGTAAAACCCTTGCTAAACTAATTATACATCTAAGAATATTAACATTAATTTTGAAAATATATTGCATCTCCCCTAAATGTAGTTTAGAATGTTAGAACGTTAGTGGTAGACATGTACCGTATATATAACTCTACAGTAAGGAACATGTACTGCCTCCTAGAACAGGTGGAATGAAATTTCCACAATCCTACTTTTGTGAACAGATTATTAAAAGTGTATCTTGTTAGCCCTTCTTTTTGGTATATACTGCATACAGTATTCAGGGTACCAGGGTAAAAAGCCTTTTCATGCTCTTTATTATCCATGCTTTTTCACAAACCTGTGGCTATTATTCTTTATATTAGAGTGTCTAGAGTGGTGTTTCGGGGGAACAACTGATGTGAGTTTTTGTTAAATGATCTAATTTGTTTGTGTGTCAAGTGCACTAAAAAGAAATGCAGCCCTGCCTACAATAAAATAGTATTTAATGCTATAGAATATTTAAGATACAATGTCAAGACTTGAAACAACTGTTAGTCGGACAGCCAACGTAAATCATTGGCCGTGGCATCACTTCCACAGCCTTGACTACAGCCTACTACCTGGAAGAGCTTGGAAAGTGTGGTGAGGGACCAGAAAAATTCAAGATAGGATATCTTACCTTGGGGGAAGAAAGGTCCATTTTTCTAAAAGTGGGTTTGTAGGGTACGAAGCGGCATATTTATAAAAGTTTGTTAAGTTTTAGCTGCCGTTATAACAGAATTGTCGATTACAGATGACTAAAACTCATTCTGCACCATGCTGCCATTTTGCTTTTCACATGAAAAATGCTTAATCGTATTTATAAAGTGGCAAAGAGATTTGTTAAGTTAAGCCTACAAAAACTGCCAAGTTTAAGATGGCGAAAATGCATATTTGGCCATATTTCTAGCTTGGATAGGTTCTATTATTCAATGGAAAGTATCAGACAGGTTTTCAAAAACAAATTTTCCAATTTCTGAATTTTGCTTTTGGAGTTTTCTCTTTTTTATGTTGCTGATGAAAGGGAGTCTTATTTCTAAATGCATAGAATTGTCCCATGAGTGTTCTAACTGCTAAAGACCTTCTTTTAATGTTCCGTAATTAACAGGGAACTTGTGCTTAAGGATGAAGAGGAACCAGCCAGGGTTCAAACCGCCGGTGAGTTCATGGTCATTTTTGTCAGGAGTTTAAACCAACAGCAGAACCACTAGTTAAAATGTTTTGTTTTTTTTATTTAGTTCTTTGATTCTTTTAAAAAACAAAGAAAAATTGTGTCTATTGTTTCATGAATGAAGCAAACAAACAAATCAGATTTTAAAAATTCTTCCCAAAATGTTAGAATGTTAAATGTCATAAAATTAGAAAATTACAATTATCATCATTTAAAAAAAAAAAACCCAATTGTTCTCCTTTTAACATTTACTGTTTTATTGGACGCTGAAAAGAATGGAAAATGACATAAAAGTGAATGACTTTGTTTTATAGGTTGACTTTGCTGGATTTAAAAATCTGGTTGAGAAGGGATAATAGGACTTGATGGACGTGAACATCTATCTATGAAACAGAAAATGGTAATATAGAATTACTTACTAAAACTGCTGCCATTTAGTTGATAGTGTCATTTCTATTCATACATATGTTATTAATGTGTCAGGTGTATATGGAGTGATAATTACCGGGTCATGATCAATATATATTGCTAAATGCAAACCATGCGAGTATTTTTTATTTATGCAACATTCAATTTTATATGTGCTTCAGTGACATTTATGTCAAGATAAATCTTAATACCAAAGGATATAGAAAATCCCATTTAGCAGGCTATAAAGATTTTAATAAGTAACACTTTAACTCCCTCATGGCAAGTATCATAGGTTACTGTAAGTCACTTTGATATATCAAATGCCTAGAGAAAATATGCCTGTTACTAAATATGATTGCATTTATGTTCCCTTGCATCACAATCTAAAGCTTATCATGTGCATTTACATATTCATAAGATTGGAATGGAGCGGCAATAAAATTTGCCTCAGCTTCTCCAAAGATCATTATTTTATGTTTGTTTTTCATTCACTGTTTAGTAAATAAAATAGGTAGTTATGAAATCTTGCTGTCCTTCTACTAAAAGACAAGTATCTCCACCCCCAAATTTAAAAAATATTTTTGACACTACACAGTGGGGCCAGCAGTGGGATAAATTTTGGTTAAGGCCAGAAATTGGCGATTAAAATTATGTATCATTTGTGTTTTTAATTTGTACCATAAATGCAGTTAAGTATTTCAGTACAGAAATCACTGCCCCCTCCACTAGCTCGCTGAGCTTAGACATGCTCAGTATATGTCACTCAGAAATACTTATTTTTAATGTATGTATAATTTTATTTATAAAGCGCTGTACATTATAAAATACAGAGTATACAAACAAGGGGATAACTGCAAGCCATTATACAGATAGATAAAAATTAAATTAAATACAATTTCATAAATCAGTTAAGAAAGCATATATATATATATATATATTATGTATAAATTGCTATGAGTGCAACAAGCCTTGACACATTAGGAATGAGATCCCTGCCCTGAAAAGCTTACAATCTAAGTGGGAGGGACAACATACAGATGGGTACAAAGTGCTTAAAAGGGCCAACAATCATTTGTTCTGCTGATGCTCATAAAGGTAGGATTACAGTCTAGATTTGAAAGAATTAATGGATGAATGAACTCTTGAGCTGACACCATACTCCCAATTTATGCCCTCTCCTGAATCGGGAAGTGGCTTGATCCCTACAGTAGAGGTGGGTTTGCCTCCTTACTGGAAGGAGTATACTGTGCTTTTGGAGGTAACGTATAATCTATATTTTCCTTCTAATCTATACTACGTGTAAAATACATATTACATAGGAAATATTTGAAATTGCATCTGTTCCTTTAGCTTTTAGTTACTGGTTTAATATTAACTACCTATTGCCCTTGAGGCAGACACCCTGCTGGGGTTAAATCCATTGTAACAAACATATGGTGATGAAGAAGAACACTTTTACAAATGGTCAGTCAGAGGCTTTTATTAACCCTTAGGTGGGAGCTGCCATATTGGTTGACACTGCCAATATAGTGAAATCTTTTGAAAATTAATATCTGCAATTACAGTTACTACCTATGGGAGTTAAAATGACACTCACTTTGTGACAAAATGCACACCCTTTTTCTAGAATTAAGATTAAAAGCAAAAAAAATGGTCTTCTCCAAGCGGCCCAATGCCTGGTGGTATCAGCAAATTAAACACAGATTTCAAGGGAAACTAATCCTATATTAGAAAATTTTGCAGAGGTGCCAAAAAGAGGCCAAAATTAATTTTTACGATCAACTAGTTGGTACTGAGTGTCTCAGTACCAACTAGTTTTCACTGAATACCACTAAAAAGAAGTATGCTTGTGAAGGTTCTCATTCATCCAGGTCATGGTATATCTGTTGTATTCAATTAGATCAACCGGACTTGAAGTTTAGTTCTTGAAGACGTTTCGCTAGTCATCCGACTGGCTTTCTCAATTCAGAATGACTTGTACAAGAATCTGTGGCACTTATGTACCCTGGAAAATCCCAATTAGCATATCACAGCCAGGTGTTAAGGGCGTGATTAGATAGTGGCTAAGAGGTGTTATAGGAACGCCCGGAGTAAGGTGTCAAAACAGCATTGTACATGGCAGACAGATGGTGTCGAACCCCCCCACCTCTATTTAGGCTTGGTTTCTTTATTTTCACAATTAGAAATGGCAAAGTGACAGGACACCCACTTCTATATAGCCACACCCACTTTGTTCAGGTTACTCCTATTTTATAGACCACTATTATGCCTGTGACATTTTCAAGTGTATGATGTGATTAAGATAGCCGCAACAGTGGCTAATGAACTGGAGGACAAAATAACACTGTAATAAACTGTAGGGCTGACAACACTGGTTAGTGTTATTTTGTTCTCCATTTCATTAACCAGTGCTGTCAGCCCTACAGTTCATTACAGTGTTATTTTGTCCTCCAGTTCATTAGCCAGTGTTGTCAGCCTCCAGTTCATTAGTGTTATTCAGCCCTTCAGTCCATTACAGTAAACTGGAGGCTGAATAACACTAATGAACTGGAGGGCTGCCAGTGCTAATGAACTGGAGGACAAAATAACACTAATAAAACTGTGGGCTGACAACACTGGCTAATGAGCTGGAGGCATAAATAACACTAATGAACTGGGGGGCTGACAACACTGGCTAATGAACTGGAGGGCTTACTAACACTAATGAACTGTAGGGCTGACAACAATGGCTAATGAACTGGAGGGCTGAATAACACTAATGAACTGGAGGGCTGGCAGTGCTAATGAACTGGAGGAAAAAATAACTAATAAAACTGTAGGGCTGACAACACTGGCTAATGAACTGAAGGATGAAATAACACTAATGAACTGGAGGGCTGACAACACTGGCTAATAAACTGGAGGGCTGAATAACACTGTAATGAACTGGAGGGCTGAAAACACTGGCTAATGAACTGGAGGGCTGACCACTGGCTAATGAACTGGAGGGCTGAATAACACTAATGAACTGGAAGGTTGACAACACTGGCTAATGAAATGGAGGACAAAATAACACTGTAATGAATTGGAGGGCTGACAACACTGGCTAATGAACTGGAGGGCTTAATAACTAATGAACTGGAGGTTTGGCAGTGCTAATGAACTGGAGGACAAAATAACACTAATAAAACTGTAAGGCTGACAACACTGGCTAATGAACTAACACTAATGAACTGAGGGGGCTGACAACACTGGCTAATGAACTGGAGGACAAATAACACTAATGAACTGGAGGGCTGACAACACTGGCTAATGAACTGGAGGACAAAATAACACTAATGAACTGGAGGGCTGACAACACTGGCTAATGAACTGGAGGACAAAATAACACTGTAATGAACTGTAGGGCTGACAGCACTGGTTAATGAAATGGAGAACAAAATAACACTAACCAGTGTTGTCAGCCCTACAGTTCATTACAGTGTTATTTTGTCCTCCAGTTCATTAGCCACTGTGCGGCTATCATAATCACATCATACACTTGAAAATGTCACAGGCATAATAGTGGTCTATAAAATAGGAGTACCTGAACAAAGTGGGTGTGGCTATATAGAAGTGGGTGTCCTGTCAATTTGCCATTTCTATATGTTTGGAAGTGAATGTTTGGGTCTGGCCCTCAAAATCAGAAACAAAATAAATAACAACCCTGGAAAATCGGCAGGTTGCAGGCCCAGTGATGACCAACCTGGACATTACACTGGTAGTCTTACTCAGATACAAACTGATCACAGCCACTTCCCTCTATCCTATACTATACATTGTTTATTCTTCTTAAACCGGTTTCCAATACTCATTATACAGGGTGATTCATGTAACCTAGCTGTACAACGGTTACCAGCCTTCAACGCCCACTTCACTTCTGGTTTATATAACGCAGTGATGTCTGATTGGTTCCATCGATTGACATTCTCTTGGTGACATTAACTCCTCCCCTTCACTGTGCCGAATGGTTGGGCTGTGGTGTCATGTGACTGCTTCTGTTTGGTGCCAGAGAACTTGTTGTAGTTCGGTGTCCGGCAATGGAGGGCGGGTGGGTTCGTTAGTGACGCTGTCTGTATCTTGCTTTCGGGGATGAGCGGGTGGGCACAGGATGTACCGCCGGTAAGTGATCAGCTACACCTGCTGTAATACCCCTATATGATACCCAGTGTGATAATCACTGTGCACTGTTATTTACCCTCTATAAACTTCCGGTTATTGCTCCTCTGTTAATGGTGGCAAGTTTGTCCACACACCTTACAATCATATTGTACACACTACATACAATATCATCCAGTTCTGTATAGTGGTAGAGCCCATTGACTATTGTAACATTGCACCGTTATAGACGTAATATCTGGAAGGGAGACACACTCAAAAAGTGCTTTACAGCATAAATAATTTAAGTGCTGAATAGTCCAAATACACACCTGAGGAAGGGGGAAAACCCAGAAACAGTGTGTGTATTGGACTATTCAGCACTTAATTATTTATGCTGTAAAGTACTTTTTGAGTGTGCCTCCCTTCCAGATATTACGTGTATAACCCTTACTACCTGTTGTGGCACGGAGATAGGGGAGTGCACCTCATCATTTTCCTGTTACTACTCCACACATCGGTTTAAAAACATTGCACCGTTCCATCGGGTAGCTAACATTGCACACCGTTCCATCGGTAGGTAGCTAACATTGCAAGTTCCATCGGGTAGCTAACATTGCACCGTTCCATCGGGCTTCCCCAAGGAGCTTACCATCTAAGTACTCTATCACACACCCACACAACATATCAGTCTTGATGATTGTGGAGAAAACTGAAAACCCATGTAAACAAATGAAAAATATAGATTCCTTGCTGATCAACCAAGAGTGGATTTGAACACTGGACTAAGCTCTGCTAGCCACCATTGTTTGACTGGTCTGATGGCACACTACTCTCAGTTTGCGTAATTGGCTAGAGTCAGAGACGTAACTATTGGGAGCACCTGCAGAGGGGGCCTGGGAACCAAGGGGCCCCATATTTTAAATTTTTTTCTATGAACAATAAAGCCTCCATCCAGAAAAACCGCTATGCATGGATAGGCGCCCATCATAGTTTTGCATCATTTTTGCTTTATAAAAGCAACACCAAACTCATTACATGTGAAAATATCTACTATGTACCTTCAGAGTGAATCTGAAAATTTGTTTTTTGGTCATAATCTCTTGGGGGGTAAAACCCAGTCACTATATCCTTTCTACTGGTTTAGTGGCCATTTCTTGAAAGATAATTGCATGCTACTAGCCAACACTAGTCTGAATGGGCTAATGTGTGCTTTCCATGATGCTTTTTGTGTTTTGAGGAAGTGGTGTAATCCATTTGTTTTTTAACTCTTCTTTCAGTTTACAGAAGATTGCAGAAGTGAAATGTATCCTCCCACAGGCCCTACGTAAGTAAATTATATCCACATGACAGGAAACTTAAGACTATGTTTTAATAGCATTGTGCCCTTTAAACAAAAAAAATTGTGACTCTCCGTTATCTGCCGTCAACTCAACTGCTATTTTACTAATTATTTATTTTTTTTAGCATTGTAAGCATATATTTAGGTTCTCTTTGTTCTGGCAAAAGGTATTTGCCTCCTCCTTTGCTTCATGAGGTTTTTATGTGCTTGAGCATGTGCAGAGTAGGCAGCATTGGAAACCACAGTCAGGGCTTGGCCACACCAGAGCATTTAACACGCGATGCGATTTCAATCTGATTGCATGTTAAAAAACGCACACTAGTGTTAGGCAATTGTTCAATTCAAAGAGCATGGCATTGTGTACCAGAAACAATTGCATGCGGGCCTGCGGAGCACTCGGAATAACATATACCCATGCTTTTATACCATCAAACTTTGTTTTTTACAATAAATTAGGGGATCATTTAAAGGACTTTTTACATTGTTTCTTTCTGTATTTCGATTTACACCAGTTAATTCCAGCACAAATTGATTTCAACACTCAGCCCAAAATGGGATACTGACGGATTTTACACGGCATTGTATATCTACCTTATCATAACATAACATATAGTAACATAAATAAACTTTCCATCTTTCTAACAAATATAAGAAAACTAATGACTGGTAGCTGAACGTTGGATTACAAGAGAAAAATCTATACTTGCACTCCCTAAACTCCCAAGACTGCAATACTAACTAAATGACAGATGTTCCTAAAGTCCGATCTTCAGTTCGTTCACCGCCACATTTTATATTCCATCTTCTTCCTGATAACAGCAGTCAATCCAATGACTGACTGCCACTGGCCGCCTCCCCTGTACAATCTTGAATAATTTTGCAAAAAAAGGGGCACTTAAATAGTGTCTGTGGGATAAGTACTATTTTTTTTATTATTTTTTTAAAGCATACCTTTAAAATTTTGCCTTTGAATCTGTTAAATCAGTTTACATGCTCAGATGGGATAATTTATTATGCTTTAAACTTTTGGTTATTATAACAGATTCCTACTGAAAATGAAAAAGAACATACATTGTAATCTATAGGTTCTGTGGCCTGTATAATTAAATATGGGTCAGTATCTTTTTAGCTTACATCGGGTTTAAACTATCCAATATTATTTGGTTTACCTTGATGGCTTTAAAGGAGAACTAAACTCCGTTTTTTCAGATCCTAATGTGAAAGTTTTTCTCCCCAGAATACCTACGTGTTGAAAGATTTTCCTCTAGTTATTTGCATTTAGTAGATATAAGTAATAGATTCTGTAACAAAGGAGGCTTCCATGTTGTTGCCAGTACAACTCATACCCATGTTGGCTTCAAAGAGCCACGCCCCTGACCCCACTAGCATCTCTTTTAGGGAAGATAACATTCCTAAATGTACCTGTGCTCACAGCTGAGTTGCTGGTGGCGCACCATGTAAAGCTGTGTGTTTATGAACAAACAGACCAAGAAGTCACAAGTTCAAATCCCTAGTTTACTTATGAAAAAATAACATGGTCTACTGCCTGAGTTTAGTGCTTTTTTTGTTTGTTTGTTCCATGTTCTAGAAAAATATGAAGTTTCTACATATGTACAAACTTATATATAGCAGCTCTGTTATTAGTACAACCAGCATGAATTGCTGACAGTATTCCAGTAGCAATACAAAATAGTGAACTGATTTCACTTGCATTTACTTCTATCAATTGAGAGTTCACTGTGGCATGTTCTGCTAAAGTGCTGGGTTAGGAAAAAATCAGACTATTGCGACCAGGTTTGATTCCCCATGTTCCCTTTTTTGTTTAAAAGATAGACTCTACATTTACTAGGTGGTACTTGTTAGCCATTGTGGCATAGTGGTAGAAAGCATTGTTTTTAGAAAGACACAGTATAGAAGGTTGCAGGTTCAATTCCCCAGACTTTTGCTGAAATGTTAAACGTTCTGTTTCGTTCATCCGTGCTAGCAAAGACTACACTGCAAAGATTACTTTTCTTTTTGTATGAAAGCATAGGAATTGTCATTGTTAGGGACAGGAGCATTTCTAATGTGTTTACACAAAAACTGCACTGATATCTGTGTTCTGTGTCAGAGGGAGGGATCTCTGAGCTGTAACATGATTGGCTGTCAGCTTCCAGGAAGCAAGACTGCAGTTTCCTGTGAAGTGTCCGGCGCACACTTAGCTGGGTGTTCCCAGATAAGGTGATAATTGGGAGCTGACCCTTAGTACACACAGGTTATTTTCATAAATCACCCAGCATGCACAGCAAAGGGAGACATAAGACACAGTTGTTGTGTGTTGTGAATGTGCTCTGTCTATTGAGACAATGTTGTCTTGGGACTTTAGTTCTCCTTAAAATTGCATTTGTTGATCAATATCTTGAACTGTTTGATTGTACAGATACTTTTATTTTGTGAAAGGTTTCGAGGTAATGTATCTTGGTATACAGTCAATCTTGACCAAGCACCTCAGGACAGGTGGCAGAAACTTATAACTGAAAAGAAAACAGAGGTGAGCTGTAATTGTCTAAATCATAAAAATAAAGTTAAATTAAAAAAAAAACAGCATTTTCGTATGATGCCTAGTAATTTTTCTTTGCTCAGAACACACTACATTCAAAAGGTTTCAAATATTTATTAAAACTAATCCTGATGGAATATTAGTTTGTTAGGCCCAATTACTACCATAGCCTACCTACATTATAAGCATTTTTTTTTGACAATCAATGTGACAGGCCTAGAGGGATGGAATATAATTTTAAAATTGACGGATATTTTGATAATACTTAATACCAATGATAGTCAAAGTTTTGCACTACAGATTTAGCAGTACTACAACTCTAGTTGTAGCCAATTTAAGTATGTCTTAATGATTATGTTCTTCAAAAAGTTGTTAAGATTATTGTAGGAACTTGAAAAACTTTATCATCAGTTTAGAATATAGAGTTTAATTAGTCATCTAATACAGCAAAGCCATGTGGCCTTTATTTAAACTAACCTCTTTTACTCTGTGTAAAAGTTAAAGTTGGCTTCTCTTTAGAATGTTTTCAAATTGTTTTCTCTTGTTTCACAGCTGAAAGATTAATCCAGGCTATTAAAGGTTTGGCAACTGCAATCTTTCCAAGTGGAAAGATTGTGGATTTGGTGGACAGAAAGCTGGTATGTATATTGTAACACAATTATCTAAATTATTGATCTTTTATAAAGGACTTGACCAAGGCATGACATTTTATGACATGTCACCATTTCTGATCTTCTGTTCGGCAAAGCAATTATTTACGTCTCAGGGTAATGTAATTACCATTATACTAATTTTAGTTTGGGGCTGAACTTGAACTTTTAAGATGTAAATTATAGGAGAGGTTTATATTGAACTTAAACTGATGCATTTTAAATAGTTATTTTTTTGTGACCGTCTAGAAATAATCTCATGGAGCCAAATTAAATTACATGGAAATAATTGGAGACTTCCTCAAGCCAATTGTTTCCCAAAAGTCACATGAAAAATGACTAATGATTGCAAAAATCCTTCCTGCAGATGTATATTATACAAGGCTGGTGACCACAGGATTCAGTGTTTCAAAGATAAAATCCATTTTGATGTAAATGCTATAATTCTTTCACCTTATTTGAAACTTTCCAAACATAATACTGTGTACGTCTGAGTAGATTATATGTAAAGGTTTGATTATTCTGGATGACAGCTATTCCATGTTTAAGTGAGTGTTAAACAAACATGATACTTGTGCACTAGAGAACCACTTGGCATAACACATTTAGTTCAGAGAGTATGTGACATGTTTGTTTGGTGCTGACAACACTGGCTAATGAACTGGAGGCCTCTATAAATAACACTAATGAACTGGGGGGCTGACAACACTGGCTAATGAACTGGAGGGCTTACTAACACTAATGAACTGTAGGGCTGACAACACTGGCTAATGAACTGGAGGGCTGAATAACACTAATGAACTGGAGGGCTGGCAGTGCTAATGAAGAAGGAAAAAATAACACTGTAATAAAACTGTAGGGCTGACAACACTGGCTAATGAACTGAAGGATGAAATAACACTAATGAACTGGAGGGCTGACAACACTGGCTAATAAACTGGAGGGCTGATAACACTGTAATGAACTGGAGGGCTGAAAACACTGGCTAATGAACTGGAGGGCTGACACCTGGCTAATGAACTGGAGGGCTGAAATACACTAATGAACTGGAAGGTTGACACACATGGCTAATGAAATGGAGGACAAAATAACACTGTAATGAATTGGAGGGCTGACAACACTGGCTAATGAACTGGAGGGCTTAATAACTAATGAACTGGAGGTTTGGCAGTGCTAATGAACTGGAGGACAAAATAACACTAATAAAACTGTAAGGCTGACAACACTGGCTAATGAACTAACACTAATGAACTGAGGGGGCTGACAACACTGGCTAATGAACTGGAGGACAAAATAACACTAATGAACTGGAGGGCTGACAACACTGGCTAATGAACTGGAGGACAAAATAACACTAATGAACTGGAGGGCTGACAACACTGGCTAATGAACTGGAGGACAAAATAACACTGTAATGAACTGTAGGGCTGACAGCACTGGTTAATGAAATGGAGAACAAAATAACACTAACCAGTGTTGTCAAGCCCTACAGTTCATTACAGTGTTATTTTGTCCTCCAGTTCATTAGCCACTGTTGCGGCTATCATAATCACATCATACACTTGAAAATGTCACAGGCATAATAGTGGTCTATAAAATAGGAGTAACCTGAACAAAGTGGGTGTGGCTATATAGAAGTGGGTGTCCTGTCACTTTGCCATTTCTATATGTTTGGAAGTGAATGTTATTGGGTCTGTCCCTCAAAATCAGAAACAAAATAAATAACAACCCTGGAAAATCGGCAGGTTGCAGGCCCAGTGATGACCAACCTGGACATTACACTGGTAGTCTTACTCAGATACAAACTGAATCACAGCCACTTCCCTCTATCTTATACTATACATTGTTTATTCTTCTTAAACCGGTTTCCAATACTCATTATACAGGGTGATTCATGTAACCTAGCTGTACAACGGTTACCAGCCTTCAACGCCCACTTCACTTCCTGGTTTATATAACGCAGTGATGTCTGATTGGTTCCCATCGATTGAACATTCTCTTGGTGACATTAACTCCTCCCCTTCACTGTGCCGAATGGTTTGGGCTGTGGTGTCATGTGATTGCTTCTGTTCTGGTGCCAGAGAACTTGTTGTTAGTTCGGTGTCCGGCAATGGAGGGCTGGGTGGGTTCGTTAGTGACGCTGTTCTGTATCTTGCTTTCGGGGATGAGCGGGTGGGCACAGGATGTACCGCCGGTAAGTGATCAGCTACACCTGCTGTAATACTCCCTATATGATACCCAGTGTGATAATCACTGTGCACTGATTATTTACCCTTCTATAAACTTCCTGGTTATTGCTCCTCTGTTAATGGCTGGCAAGTTTGTCCACACACCTTACAATCATATTGTACAACCTACATACAATATCATCCAGTTCTGTATAGTGGTAGAGCCCATTGACTATTGTAACATTGCACCGTTATAGACGTAATATCTGGAAGGGAGACACACTCAAAAAGTGCTTTACAGCATAAATAATTTAAGTGCTGAATAGTCCAAATACACACCTGAGGAAGGGGGAAAACCCAGAAACAGTGTGTGTATTTGGACTATTCAGCACTTAATTATTTATGCTGTAAAGTACTTTTTGAGTGTGCCTCCCTTCCAGATATTACGTGTATAACCCTTACCGTTTGTGGCACGGAGATAGGGGAGTGCACCTCATCATTTTCCTGTTACTACTCCACACATCGGTTTTAAAACATTGCACCGTTCCATCGGGTAGCTAACATTGCACCGTTCCATCGGGTAGCTAACATTGCACCGTTCCATCGGGCTTCCCCAAGGAGCTTACAATCTAAGTACTCTATCACACACCCACACAACATATCAGTCTTGATGATTGTGGAGAAAACTGAAAACCCATGTAAACAAATGAAAAATATAGAATTTCCTTGCTGATCAACCAAGAGTGGATTTGAACACTGGACTAAGCTCTGCTAGCCACCATTGTTTGACTGTGTCTGATGGGCACACTACTCTCAGTTTGCGTAATTGGCTAGAGTCCAGAGACGTAACTATTGGGAGCACCTGCAGAGGGGGCCTGGGAACCAAGGGGCCCCATATTTTAAATTTTTTTCTATGAACAATAAAGCCTCCATCCAGAAAACCGCTATGCATGGATAGGCCCCCATCATAGTTTTGCATCATTTTTGCTTTATAAAAGCAAACCCAAACTCATTACATGTGAAACTATCTACTATGTACCTTCAGAGTGAATCTGAAAAATTTGTTTTTTTGGTCATAATCTCTGGGGGGGTAAAACCCAGTCACTATATCCATTTTCTACTGGTTTAGTGGCCATTTCTTGAAAGATAATTGCATGCTACTAGCCAACACTAGTCTGAATGGGCTAATGTGTGCTTTCCATGATGCTTTTTGTGTTTTGAGGAAGTGGTGTAATCCATTTGTTTTTTAACTCTTCTTTCAGTTTACAGAAGATTGCAGAAGTGAAATGTATCCTCCCACAGGCCCTACGTAAGTAAATTATATCCACATGACAAGGAAACTTAAGACTTATGTTTTAATAGCATGTGTGCCCTTTAAACAAAAAAAATTGTGACTTCTCCGTTATCTGCCGTCAACTTCAACTGCTATTTTTACTAATTATTTATTTTTTTTATGCATTTGTAAGCATATATTTAGGTTCTCTTCTGTTCTGGCAAAAGGTATTTGCCTCCTCCTTCTGCTCAATGAGTTTTTTATGTGCTTGAGCATGTGCAGAGTAGGCAGCATTGGAAACCACAGTCAGGGCTTGGCCACACCAGAGCATTTTAACACGCGATGCGATTTCAATCTGATTGCATGTTAAAAAACGCACACTAGTGTTAGGCAATTGTTCAATTCAAAGAGCATGGCATTGTGTACCAGAAACAATTGCATGCGGGCCTGCGGAGCACTCGGAATAACTATATACCCATGCTTTTTATACCATCAAACTTTGTTTTCTTACAATAAATTAGGGGATCATTTAAAGGACTTTTTACATTGTTTCTTTCTGTATTTCGATTTACACCAGTTAATTCCAGCACAAATTGATTTCAACACTCAGCCCAAAATGGGATACTGACGGATTTTACACGGCATTGTATATCTACCTTATCATAACATAACATATAGTAACATAAATAAACTTTCCATCTTTCTCTAACAAATATAAGAAAACTAATGACTGGTAGCTGAACGTTGGATTACAAGAGAAAAATCTATACTTGCACTCCCTAAACTCCCAAGACTGCAATACTAACTAAAATGACAGATGTTCCTAAAGTCCGATCTTCAGTTCGTTCACCGCCACATTTTATAATTCCCCATCTTCTTCCTGATAACAGCAGTCAATCCAATGACTGACTGCCACTGGCCGCCTCCCCTGTACAATCTTGAAATTAATTTTGCAAAAAAGGGGCACTTAAATAGTGTCTGTGGGATAAGTACTATTTTTTTTATTATTTTTTTTAAAGCATACCTTTTAAAATTTTGCCTTTGAATCTGTTAAATCAGTTTACATGCTCAGATTGGGATAATTTATTATGCTTTAAACTTTTGGTTATTATAACAGATTCCTACTGAAAATGAAAAAGAACATACATTGTAATCTATAGGTTCTGTGGCCTGTATAATTAAATATGGGTTCAGTATCTTTTTAGCTTACATCTGGGTTTAAACTATCCAATATTATTTGGTTTACATCTTGATGGCTTTAAAGGAGAACTAAACTCCGTTTTTTCAGATCCTAATGTGAAAGTTTTTCTCCCCAGAATACCTACGTGTTGAAAGATTTTCCTCTAGTTATTTGCATTTAGTAGATATAAGTAATAGATTCTGTAACAAAGGAGGCTTCCATGTTGTTGCCAGTACAACTCATAGCCCATGTTGGCTTCAAAGAGCCACGCCCCCTGACCCCACTAGCATCTCTTTCTAGGGAAAGATAACATTCCTAAATGTACCTGTGCTCACAGCTGAGTTGCTGGTGGCGCACCATGTAAATGCTGTGTGTTTATGAACAAACAGACCAAGAAGTCACAAGTTCAAATCCCCTAGTTTACTTATGAAACAATATAACATGGTCTACTGCCTGAGTTTAGTGCTTTTTTTGTTTGTTTGTTTCCATGTTTCTAGAAAAATATGAAGTTTCTACATATGTACAAACTTTATATATAGCAGCTCTGTTATTTATGTACCAACCAGCATGAATTGCTGACAGTATTCCATTAGCAATACAAAATAGTGAACTGATTTCACTTGCATTTACTTCTATCAATTGAGAGTTCACCTGTGGCATGTTCTGCTAAAGTGCTGGGTTAGGAAAAAATCAGACTATTGCGACACAGGTTTGATTCCCCATGTTCCCTTTTTTGTTTAAAAGATAGACTCTACATTTACTAGGTGATTACTTGTTAGCCATTGTGGCATAGTGGTAGAAAGCATTGTTTTTAGAAAGACACAGTATAGAAGGTTGCAGGTTCAATTCCCCAGACTTTTGCTGAAATGTTAAACGTTCTGTTTCGTTCATCCGTGCTAGCAAAGACATACACTGCAAAGATTACTTTTCTTTTTTGTATGAAAAGCATAGGAATTTGTCATTGTTAGGGACAGGAGCATTTCTAATGTGTTTACACAAAAACTGCACTGATATCTGTGTTCTGTGTCAGAGGGAGGGATCTCTGAGCTGTAACATGATTGGCTGTCAGCTTCCAGGAAGCAAGACTGCAGTTTCCTGTGAAGTGTCCGGCGCACACTTAGCTGGGTGTTCCCAGATAAGGTGAATTATGGGAGCTGACCCTTAGTACACACAGGTTATTTTCATAAATCACCCAGCATGCACAGCAAAGGGAGACATAAGACACAGCTTGTTGTGTGTTTGTGAATGTGCTCTGTCTATTGAGACAATGTTGTCTTGGGACTTTAGTTCTCCTTTAAAATTGCATTTTGTTGATCAATATCTTGAACTGTTTGATTGTACAGATACTTTTATTTTTGTAAAGGTTTCGAGGTAATGTATCTTGGTATACAGTCAATCTTGACCAAGCACCTCAGGACAGGTGGCAGAAACTTATAACTGAAAAGAAAACAGAGGTGAGCATGTAATTGTCTAAATCATAAAAATAAAGTTAAATTAAAAAAAAAACAGCATTTTCGTATGATGCCTAGTAATTTTTTCTTTGCTCAGAACACACTACATTCAAAAGGTTCTTAAATATTTATTAAAACTAATCCTGATGGAATATTAGTTTGTTAGGCCCAATTACTACCAATAGCCTACCTACATTATAAGCATTTTTTTTTCGACAATCAATGTGACAGGCCTAGAGGGATGGAATATTATATTTTAAAATTGCCAGGATATTTGTATAATACTTAATACCAATGATAGTCAAAGTTTTGCACTACAGATTTAGCAGTACTACAACTCATAAGTTGTAGCCACATTTAAGTATGTCTTAATGATTATGTTCTTCAAAAAGCTTGTTAAAGATTATTGTAGGAACTTGAAAAACTTTATCATACAGTTTAGAATATAGCAGTTTAATTAGTCATCTAATACAGCAAAGCCATGTGGCCTTTATTTAAACTAACCTCTTTTTACTCTGTGTAAAAGTTAAAATGTGGCTTCTCTTTAGAATGTTTTCAAATTGTGTTTCTCTTGTTTCACAGCTGACAGATTTAATCCAGGCTATTAAAGGTTTGGCAACTGCAATCTTTCCAAGTGGAAAGATTGTGGATTTGGTGGACAGAAAGCTGGTATGTATATTGTAACACATTATTATCTAAATTATTGATCTTTTATAAAGGACTTGACCAAGGCATGACATTTTCATGACATGTCACCATTTCTGATCTTCTGTTCGGCAAAGCAATTATTTCAGTCTCAGGGTTAATGTAAATTACCATTATACTAATTTTAGTTTTGGGGCTGAACTTGAACTTTTAAGATGTAAATTATAGGAGAGGTTTATATTGAACTTAAACTGATGCATTTTAAATAGTTATTATTTTTTTGTGACCGTCTAGAAATAATCTCATGGAGCCAAATTAAATTACATGGAAATAATTGGAGACTTCCTCAAGCCAATTGTTTCCAAAAAGTCACATGAAAAATGACTAATGATTGCAAAAATCCTTCCTGCAGATGTATATTATACAAGGCTGGTGACCACAGGATTCAGTTTTCAAAGTATAAAATCCATTTTGATGATAATGCTATAATTCTTTCACCTTATTTGAAACTTTCCAAACATAAATACTGTGTACGTCTGAGTAGATTATATGTAAAGGTTTGATTATTCTGGATTGGACAGCTATTCCATGTTTAAGTGAGTGTTAAACAAACATGATACTTGTGCACTAGAGAACCACTTGGCATAACACATTTAAGTTTCAGAGAGTATGTGACATGTTTGTTTTGTAGCCTCTCCTTATTGGAACACTTCCCTCTCCATTTGGTGAAGAGATTGAAGGAATTGCTGATGCTTCAGGACTTCCATTAGGTATTGTAATGTTTCTTTACTTCTGAATGCCTACCATGGTATGCAAACTGCATTTATGTCAATGAAGTTTAAAGAGACTTTGTTTTCTTTATTTTCTTTGTTGATCAAAAAGTTCTAAAGCTGCCTTACAGAAACATTATACTTGCCATGTATGCCAGTCCAAGTTACCTGCCAGTCAAGCAGACAACATACTGTATGTTTCGCTGTAAAAGCTCCACTGACCACGGTCCAGGGTGCTACTCAAGAACCCGAATGGGCAAAAGTGCTGAGAATGTCCATAGACACACTCAAGGGTTTACCGTAGCTATCTGCCGCAGTGAGATCGCCCCCCCTGAGGCAGAACCAGCATGGGAAAGCTTACAGTCATCATCTATGTTTCTATGGCAGCATTCTCTAATTAAATGTGTCAAGCCTTACAAAGGCTAGGCCCGGCAGAGGGTCCAAGCCTTCATAAACTCCAGCACCTTCTGCCATCAGACGAAGAGTCTCTAGAGGAAGGGCAATTTTCTCAGGGTAATCCAGACGATGACTCAGTCTGGCTAGATGGGGATTCCCAAACCACATCTTCAAAGAAGTCTAACATTCTTATAAAAGCAGTCCTCAAGACCCTAAATATACAAGACAATGTAAAACCTGAGGGACCTAACAAATCCATGTTCTCACATATTAAACGCCCTACAACTACTTTTCCAAAACATGAGCAGCAACACAGTTAGTCCAACAGGAATGGTCTGGTCCTGAAAAATGGCACAAATCTTTAAGATGCTGTCAGGCATACTTCCCCTTTTCAAAGGCTGACGCGGAGCGATGTGTCTCAACCCATTGGTTTACTCTCTGATCTCCAGACTGGCTAAGGCTATTGTAATTACATTACCAGACACAGCCACCCTTAATGACCCAGCCTATAAAAAGGCAGATGGTTGCTTAAAATCTAAACTTTCACCAGTTATACAGGGGTATGAAGCAAGATGCGGACAAGGAGGACTTCCACTTAGTCCAACAACTTTTAGAAGCATCCACCTTTTTAGGGGATGCAGCACTTGATTCGAAAAGACTCACTGCACGCTCCTCTGTGAATGCAGTACAGCTTGATGTGCACTATGGCTTAAGTCCTGGGCAGTGGACCCAGCATCCAAACGCTCACTAACAGCCATATCTTTCCTAGGGGGCTTACTGTTTGGGCCAGAATTAGATTAAATTATTGCCCAGGCAACCAATGGGAAGAGCACCCGGCTTCCTCAAGCCCAAGACCCTTCTCATGGACGAGGCACCTCCTTTGTCCTTACAAACCTCATTCTGGATACACGGCCCCTACTGCCACCACCGCTCAACATGATGATGAGGATCAAACTCCCCTCATTGTAAGGGTACCCAACCTTCTGCCAATTAATTATCCTCCACATGACCATCCCCCACCGTCTGTAGTGGGAGAACGCTTTCCATTTCCTCACAACTGGGCATTTTTGCTACATACTGCCTCTTTAAGGCAGCTAGTGGCAATCATGGGGCAGCGCCCCCCTAGCCCCCATTGGTTTTGTCCAAAAAAATTGGATTTTGACTTAGAAAACAGACATTTTTTCTGTATTCCAAGTTCGTTATCATTCCCTAATATCTGATGATTATCTTTGGGAATGTTAAAAAAAATAAATAAAGTGAAATGCACATACAAAAAAATATTACTCACCCCTTTTTTTCTCCTACAATTTCTACCCTCAGCTTACATTAAAGTTAATCAGTTTTATTCATTTTTTTAGGTACTTCAATTTATACACGAGTATATATGGTATATTATTGTCCATTATTCTAGCTTTAAAACAAGCCAAAAAGCATTAAAATCCATTCAGCCAATTTTTAGATACATACCTTTTTACTACCTTTTTGCAGACCAGGGGGCATCTCAGTGTAAATCCAAGCTTGCTTACGTTTCCTCATGTCTGCCTTTTCCGCAGCCTTCATCCTCCCTTATAGCACACAAATAGGAACTCCCTATTTGTGGACGCATCCCCTCCCACCATCCGGATCCATCCTTCCTTCTTCCACCTAGCGTAAAATCCTTTAAATATGTGATAGATACCCCCTGCCCAGACCTAACTGCCGGGTTATTTCTTAAAAAAACATATGAACTGTACTTACAGTGCTTCGTTCCCGCGACACTCCACTGACATCAGCCACGTCTGTGATTGTCCACATCTCAGCTAATCACAGATGCGGTTGCCGGTCCGGCCCCCTGCTTGCAAGTTCCAGCAAGCAGGGAGCCAGATCATTGCACCGCAGGATTGAAGGAGCTGTAAGTAACGTTCTATTTTTTTTTTTTTTAAATAAAATGGCGTTGAGGATGGGAAGGGGGAATCTATAATATATTAAAATATGATTTTTAGGGTGCACATACCCTTGAAGAATGGTGGAGCTGGGAGCGGCTAAGTGCAGGGCACTTAACCTACAGCAACAGGCGCCCCAACGTCTTTCCTTGGTCTGCCAACTGGCCTCAAAGAAAAGTATTTTACAGTAGGTTAAAAAAAACACTTTTTCTAACCATTCCATGCCCTGAACATCTGTATATTTTTGATATTTAACATTGCAGGATCAATACTGATTCTTTCTGGCTGCCATCCTCCACAAGTTAGAATGAAACAATTTCTTGCTGTAGGGATACCAAAGAAAAAGAAGGAAGCAGGTTCTGCAGTCTGAGAATTATGGTGTCTGAAAAAACGGTCTGCAAAAAATATGGGCAGGGATAGCTGTGTCTTAGTTTATCTACCTAGCCTTAAAGGGTTGACATAATGCATATGTGTTACTAAATATTGTGTTTTTTTCAGGGGAAGTTATGTTATTTAACATATTTTATGAAGTTTTCACTGTCTGTACATCAGTTGTGGCAGAAGATAAATCTGGTAAGTTATTTTTAGAACTTAAGTGTTGCTATTGGGTTCCTAAAGATGTTGCTATTGGGTTCCTAAAGATTTTAATACAAAAATGTTTACTTGTTTTTTGTTTTTATTTCCCAATTAGGAATCTAACCAAGATTTTGTCTTTGTTTTTTCCAGGGAAGTTATTTCATGCCAGAAATCTAGATTTTGGATTATTTCTGGGGTAAGTGTTTCACTTTCATAAGAGATTCCAACTGTTAGCCACTATTCACTGAATATATTTAAAATACAGAGAAACTACAAGGCCAAGGAACCCCAATTAACATACTGAGCAATCAGAGCATAGAAATTTACTTTAAAGACTTGCGAGTCTAAGAATTGCATGTGTATAAAAATCTGTCTCAATGAGACTTGATAGATTCTGGCAATCTTAAATAAAGGGCCACATGCCTTATAACATTACCTTTCATAGCTGTATTTTTATAAAGGTTGGTCTGCCATTACCATTTTTAAGGTTTCATGGTTTTTGTTTTTTTTATAGTTGGGATGTGAAAAACAATTCTTGGATGGTGACAGAGTTATTAAGGCCTTTAGTCATTAATGTGGATTTTCAAAAAAACGGTAAAACTGTGTTCATGTCTACCAGCTTTACTGGATATGTCGGAATGTTAACTGGAATGAAACCTGTAAGTTTTATGCATTTCTCTTATTATGTTAACATGTGCCATTAATATTTAACCTCTCATTCTCCTGTGATTGTGACTTTAAAGAACATGCCCACCCCGGAACAAAAATTTATATTTACATTCCCCATCCCCCAAGATTGACCTCCCCATGGTCCCTGAAGCTCATTACCCTAACCTCTCTCCATCGGCGATTGTCCTTCCAGTCTTTACTACCACTATAAGCTCTTATAGAGCCCACGTGCAGAGAAGGCACGGCAATATGCAGTCAGTCATTGACCGTGGCTTCACAGTCATGTCTGTGTCTGACAGCTGAAACCTAGAAGAAAGCCGGCATCTTCTTCTGGCTTTTAGCCGCAAAGGAAGGTAAGGATAATGAGCTTCAGGTACCAAGGAGAGGTAAGCACCTATATCGATTAATTATCTATAATGGAATGGCAAGCGTAGGTCTTTGTTCCAAAGGTGGTTGTGCCCTTTAACTTTAAGGTATATGGTATGTGAAAGATTATCCTTTATTTAAAAAGAGAACATACAGGGACTGATTGTAGCAGCCATGTACAGCTTAGTTCATGTGCGGCTGCAACGATCAGCTGTCTGTCTTGGGTCTGAAATTTATGATTGAATGGAGTTAATGTAAAGCTGGGTACACACGATGGGATATTTCGGTCCGATCGACTGATAGTTCAGTGTATCGGATGAAAGGACATGGTGGAAAACATGGTCCGGACGATTGACAGTCCTTCCTCCTGCCCAAACGGTCGAAAGTATCGAACGGTTGGTCAGGAGGAAAAGTCGCTAGGTGTGTACCTAGCTTAAGGGTGGTCAATTAGATTTGATTATTCGTACAAGCTAATAAGCTGTTAAAATCTCCCAAAGAATTATTGTACAAGGAGAATGGCAAAGGTCCCAGAACTAAGCCATATGGCAGTAGTGTACCATTCTATTCGAGTAGTGGGCAAGATGTGGGTTCGTATCTAAAATTGTATCATGTTGGAAACTTAAAGATTTTAGTGCCAATCCGTAGAAAAATTAGCTGGGGTAAATTTTTTGTTCCAAAAGTCCACACAAGAAAAATATATTAATTTATAGACTTTCCAGTTAACACATGGTTTATTCAGAGGTATACTATTATTTAGTCTATTGCATTCAGACATAGCATGTGTCTTCGGCGTATCCTCTACTAAGCTTGTTTTTTTCATAGGGAATTCTAACTCTTACTATGAACGAGCGCTTCAGTCTTGATGGTGGTTACATTGGTGAGTTGATGTTTTGGTCTTGTAGGTAAAAAAAACTGTTTATTGCATGTGTAATTTAGCTTTGTTTACTACATAGGGGTACTTGAATGGATCTTGGGAAAGCATGATGGGAGCTGGATGAGCTTCCTCACAAGGAGTGTGTTAGAAAATGCGACAAGGTTTGTTTTTTCCAATTTTCCTTTGCTTTTCTCTAAGAAGTACAGTATCCTATTACATAATGATGTTTTATTGTACAAATAAACCATGCACATTAAGAGTTTAACTTAATCCTAGTGATTACTAGATGAACAACCACATCTCTTTAATGCTCCAGAGATTGCAGGCAGTGAGGTTGTGTGTCTCCATGTTAGCATATCCTCATCTGACACAATAGTACTATAATCATTGCCTGAAAAGTAAAAATCTTACTGTACAATTAAAATGTTAGGTATGGGGGTTGGGCATACCAAATTACAGAGGAGGCTGAAAAGAGAACTGGGGTTATTGCAAAGGTGCATTGAGTCTACAGACTGCATACCGGTAGTATAAATTGCCGTTTACAGACACTAAACTTTATCTATACTTTTTTTTTTTTCCCTATAAAAGTTTTTAGCTCAGCTTCTAAATTCCACCTTTTCTAGCATCCGCCGCACTTCAGTCAGACTTTGGTGGCTTGATAAATAGTGCTTAAATAATTGGGGTGTACATATGGATAGGAGGGCAATATTTACTTTTGAGTCTAAAGTAACCCAAAAGTGCATATCAATATATACTAAGAAACACAGACACCAACGTGGCTCACTCAAAATAGGATTAAAAATCCCCAAGGGTATTAGTAATAATATAGAAAAGCCTCAGTGTGTAGCCTTGTTTGTATTGTACCACATTGTTTGGGTAGACATTCTAGTAATATGTAAGGTTAGGAAAATGACTAAGGATGTCTGCAGCAGGAGCAACCATCTGGTACAGCGTTAGGCACAATGTAAATTAATGATTGCTTTTTTTTTTTTTAATAAAACATGAAAAACTTTGTTCTTATTTAAGTCAGCTAAATTATACTTCTATATTTATATATGTCACACCAAATTATCGCACTCCATAAAAAAGTATACTTGCTGTCCCAAATGTAGATACAATAGTTGCAGCAACAGATGCACTCACTGGACTCCACAAAAGTATCAAAAGATTTGCTTTGTTCAGCCAACATATTAGCATATATAGACTTCCTGAAGACGGCCTAAAATATGGCCGAAATATGTTGTTGCAGCGTGTTTTAATGCACAATACATTTGTTATTTAATATCAAGACCCTGGAGTGCCTTACCAAGTATTTTCTTTATTTTTTATATATATATATAACTATTTTGGGGGTTTTTTTTATGAGCATTTCAATTAAAAGATTCTCCTCTGTTCTGTAGTTATGATGAAGCTAAAACTCTTCTGTCTAAGACTAAATTGCTGGCTCCAGCTTATTTCATATTGGGAGGTAATAAATCTGAAGAGGCTTGTGTGATCACACGTTCCAGGTCATCCTGTCTGGATATCTGGGAGTAAGTATTTACTCTTTTGCTTTTTCCTATACAATTAGAGAATATTTTTTATTGCCTTCAGTGACAATAGATCTGTTTATTTTCCCTAAGACTGGATTTGAAACAAGGAACATGGTATGTACTGGAAACTAATTATGACCGTTGGAAGGCACCTTTACCAATTGACAATAGAAGGGGTCCAGCAATGAAATGTATGGACAGGACCACTCAGCAGGTATTTGGGTTATTTTATTTTTTACACTGTTGCTGTGATTTTGATTTCTCCTTTTTGATGTAGTATTGTATAATTACTATTTGATACAGCTTGGATTTTTTCAAGCTTTATAGTTCTATTTCATTGAAATAAAGATTGGATTACTTACATTTAAAAGAGAAACCTTTGGCCACAAGGCACCCACTGAAATATTCTACTGACCATATAAAATTGCACTGACCTTCATGTACTGTATGGCTATTTTATGGAGCTGATGGCTTGGTTACAAATGCATAGATGAGCATTTGTGCATGTACTTTGAATGTAAGTTGGCAATTAATAGACTCTCCCTTTAACACCTATACATTGTAAGATTCTTCTCCAGTAAGTTGCATTTAAAGAGCATGTCCACCCGATTTTTCTGTAGTGTAGGGCTCCCTCCCCCAACTAGGTAACAAAAGTCCATATGCACACTAACCCTGGGTACACAAAGTCTAATTCCCCTACTTCAAAGGGAATGAAGTACTTCAGGTGATGAAGGGGGTGTTACCCTCGAAACGTGTTACCTGTTGATGTTATTATCTTATACATTAATCCAATCCAGACATAAAAAAATGTTAGTGTATGATGCCTTATTCCCATGCCTCTGTGGCTCCATGTTTGCACAGTCTTATTTACTGCAGAGCTCCCCTCTGTGGTCATTTCCTCCATTTTTCTGGAGATACTTGCAAAATAAGGAGTGGGAGGGGGGTGAGTTAGGAGAGACCAAGTCCTGCCTTATCACTGCAGCCTGTTCTCCCTTTAACAAGCAATAAATTGGTGAAAGCTGCTTTATTCTCCTTCCCTTTACTTCTGTTTTTAACTTGGTATTTGCCAAGCATTTCCGTGAGCAAGAAGGAGTCATTGGGAGACTTGCTGTAAAACTTGTGTAAGCCTACACACTACACCGGCATTCTGTTTTGATTTCTGGGGATTTGATTGACAGCTCAAACAGGAGTGGTGTATTGAAATCTTGACTTATTTTAACTTGTATATCTCGGGACAGCGGAGGAAACCTAAGAAAATAAAGGTACTCTGTGGGTTGGGGGAATTATAGAACACATACTGTAGAAAGAAAACATTTTTTAATTTTTCTACTATAGAACTTTTCTACTATAGCCCTTTAAGTACATATAAGAAGTTGAACTATTGGCTATATCCCCTTACCCCACTATTCACACATTTTCTATACAGATGTCTCCACAGCAATTTGGAAGTCCCTGATAAGACTTAAGCTGGATATACACATGCACTATCGGGAGAAAATGGTATCTGTCATTTTTTAACAAGCACGCTACACACAGTCCTAAGCGTTCTCCCTCTGTAAAGCATAGAGCGAACACACTGGACTGCAGATTTCCCCCAGCTGGGGTCGACTCCCTAAGTACAAGGAACCGGCCAAGGGAAATTTTTGGGCTTTTCCAAAGGACTGCAAAGCCGACTGAATGTTAGTCAGCCTCGCGATAGTTTGGAAAATGTGCTAAACAGTAACGAGAAAGGAACGATGCAGTGACTTTTTATTCTTAAGTCACACTTACCAATTTAATAAAGGTTATAAGTTTCTACAAACTGCAGGTATAGCTTGTGTTTAACTTTCACAAGCAGTTAGCCATTTACCGGGAGAAACAAATGTTTTGCTGCTAAAAGAGCTGGACATTTTTTTAATTTAACAGTTTTCTTTGTATTATTTCTGGTAACTCAGCAGTCTAATGCTACATTTTTAGAAACACACAGCCTATGAGGTTACAGGTTTAAAATCCCCAGGCTTACTTCTTTTCTTATTAATGCTTAATAGGAAATAAACTGCAAAGGAAATGTGTAGGGGAACAAAGATTGTTTTGGAAAAACAATTGTTCTGTGTCTGAGAGGCAGGATCTGCTTTATCATGAACTGTCACTAACAGTGCTGAGATACAGCTTGTTGTATCTTTGCAGACATGCTTTGTCTATTGGGACAATGTTGTTTGGTGACTTTAGTTCCCTTTTAGTCTATTCCCCTGGTCTTTTTTATTACGGACAATCCTTCTAAAATTGAATTAAAATAGGTTTCAACTACACGTAGCCTACTTGGTTTTTAAATAAGCCACAAGTTATTGCCCCATTTTCTAAGCACATGTACATCACGTGGGCTATTAGATTCAGCTATCCCAGGAATAGCAAAGGACATTTTATAGGACACCGGTGAACAAAGATATAAGGTAGTTATCCTGTTCAGGTGATGTTATTCTACTCCTAGAATTACCTCTAAATGTATTTTCCACCAGTAGATGCAACCTACAAATGAGATCAATACACTGTCAAAGATAAAGTGCTGCAAGCACAAAAATATAAATGGCACAATATCCATATTTAGTGTGTATAATAAAAATGTGGTTCTCGACATTAACAAGGGTTTAAATAAGGATTTAGTCTGAAAGGTGCAAGCTTTGCAATGTGAGTTAAGACACAAAAGAAAGGGTTTTGCATGGGGCTTTTTAACATCAGAGAACCTGGTCTTGCTTTATTCAAACGAGAAATAATATATGGTGTCATAACTTAATTGCATGACATAGCTGGTCAGAATTTGTTTAAACTCCACAATTGTGACTCTCAGTACATTTCTCCCATTCTTCAATCAATTTCTCGGGGGTCAAGTATGAAGGTAAGTATAATTCGCTATAACATTATATTATATATAGAAGTGGTCGGAGATATTTTTTTTTTTTTTGCATCGCGCAAAAGGTAAATTTATCCCAGGCTCCTGAGATGTTGATTGAAGAACGGGAGGTAAGGCATCAAACATTAAAGGAAAAGTTCGCTTTTGCAGTGAACTATTCCTTTAAGTTACAAAGGGGAAACTTTGTTACAGTAATGTGTTTTACAGTGTTACACTGTTTTACAAATACCTTTTGTAACTTAATGGTTGAGTATTTTGACATTCTCCATTTATTTATTTTTTTTACAGAACATCTCTACTGCAACCATCTATGATATGCTTTCAACTAAACCAGTTTTAAACAAGGTAATCTATTTCCCAAAAATAGAAGTTAGGTGAGAAATATACAAGGCAGTTGGTTATTGCATTGTTGGGGTTACAGGCCTGTATCATCTAGTAAGTTTCTCAAACTGGTAGGCCACCAGTGTCAAATTCAGTGCAGTGGAAATTTACACTGAATTTTTTTAATACTCAAATTCAGTTTTAATGTACACCATTAAAACATGCAGGTATGCTGCAGCAGAAATTTGTATTCACATCTATTCAATAATATAAATGGTAAGTTAAGTTAACAGGATGTAAAATGAGTGGAAAGCATTTTTTGGAAACTAGCAATATTTGCACATATCCATTTAGGAAATTCTGTTACTAACTGTAACAGTATACAATGAAATGCCTACATTTCTTTATTATTTAGCGTCTGGAGCTGGTTTGAACAGTAAACTCTACAGAAACCAATGACATGATCCTTCATTCCACTCATGAACTACAGGCCACTTCATAAATTAGTACAGATATATTTATACAGTACCCAGCTATACATTCATATCCTAAATTCTGTATTGCTACTCTGAATTCCAAAATCAAATGCTCAACACACACCCAAAATCTTGGCAACCGAGGGTACAGTCCAATAGATCTGTGTACCACTTCACAGCATACCAAGGAAATCTGCTCAACCTTTGATTGTGTCATGCTAAGACACAAGTCACAATAAAAGGTGAACAGTTCTAAAATGTACTTTGGTTATTTCTTACTAATATTGCTACCCTGAGTTCCATTAATACCGGTAAGTAGCCCAGGAGATGTTTAACATTCACCTTTTATAAAATGCAGAAGCAGGTTTGTTATTATTATTAGTTATAGGTGCTTAACCATTTTTTGAGTGTGTTGCAGTTGGTATTAATTAGATCAGTGAAGGTAAAATACGCCTATATACAGGGAAGACCTCACATCTGCTACAAGCTATTTCTAGCTAAATATAAAATTGAAACCAATTTACAACCTTGGTTCTTTGCAGTGTAAGTTTTTATATTTTATTTGCATAAAACATTTTTTTAAAAGGATTAATACTAATGTGGCATTTTATTCCAGCTAACTGCATATACAACATTAATGTCCATTTCTGATAACAAACTAGAAGCATATTTACGGATTTGTCCAGATCCTTGCATGCCTTGGTAACAGAATTCCACAAGGGTATAAAGAATGCACTGACGTGACTTAGACTTACAAGCAAGTTTGTATGTTCCATTTCACTAAAAAAAAAAAAAAAAAAAAGACTGTGTAACCCACTACTAGAAACTGCCAGAGGCTTTTCCTGAAAGGACCAAAAAAAACAAATTGTGCCTTGCTAATGTACTTTACAAGTGATGATCTGCTATTAGGAGTTCAAAATGGTTATTTTAAAACTCCATTCAAAGTGCTTTAAATACTAAAAAATAGATTGATTTGTTTTGGGGTTGTCACTTCATGCTTTTAATATCCCACACGTGCTTCATGGATTATGGTTTGATTGTCTGTGATTTTGTAGAGACACAAAACTCTTTAACATGCAAGTCAGACCAAATCAACCAAAATCTGCCTGTATTAATTTAGATGTGAACTGCTTAAAATGGAAATATTAACCAGAAGTAAAATTTGTGCTCATGGGCATCATTAAAATATGGTTTTGACTAAAACAATACCTTAAACGTGGTTATTTTGTATTTATTGTGTGCCCCAAACTATGCATGGGTGTTTTCACTGCATTTTTATTGTTTTGCCATTATACAATTGTATTAATCTATTGTTGAAACATAGCATTGAACTAAAGGGACAATAACAAAATAACGCCCACCCATTTAAAACCCCTAAGTCTGGTATTTTCAGATCTTATATTTACATGGTACAATTCTTGTCAGCCCTCCCCCAAAGTTTATGGCAGACTTAATGGCAGATTTATTGCTTTGGTGAAATTTTACAAACGGAAGCTTCAAGACATAGGAAGCAAAATTTATTTGGCTCTTATTCTTTTGTGTGTGTACTTTAACACAAACACTGCCTTTTGTAACTTTTTTGGAGATTTGACTGGATTTTTTTTAGGGAAATCTGAAAAAATAAAAAGTTTTTAAAAATGTTATTGTTTTTATCATTTTTTAAAATATAAAAAAATCTCAAAGGTGCATTTTAATAGAAAACTGGATTAAAGGGCATGTCCACCCTTTTAAACTATTTTTTTTATGTGGTAGGGCACCTTCCCCCAGCCCCAACCGCATTATTAGAATTTCCAGAAAGTCCCCCAATAGTTACTTACCTTACCTCTTTCCTCCGCAGCACAGTCCCGGCCCTCTGCTTGCATGGAACTGCAAGCAGGGGTGGGACCGGCAGCCACGTCATCCCTGATTGGCTGAGAGGCAGCCAATGACGGACGCAGCTGCTGGCAGTTCAGAAAGCCGGGGGAAAGAGGTAAGGTAAGTAACTATCGGCTGAGTCTGGAACATCTAATAACGCGGTTGGGGCTAGGGGAAGGAGCCTTATCATGTAGCAATGGGGTTTGGAGCTAGGGGGAGGGAGACCAAAACGGGAGGGGGAGGGAGAGGGCTGAACTGCGCATGCTAAAATTCTCCTGGAGGCAGAGTCCTATATGGACTCTGCTATCCTCTTGGTGGCCATTTTTTACTGGGGGGGGGGGGATCAGGAGAACTATTTGGGATGTAAGGTAGGATTTTATTAAACTATAGAGTAGGGCCAGTAGTGGGGGGAATTATAGTTTTGGGGGTGGACATGCCCTTTAAACCCACAGTAAATTTAAAAGACTGACCTCTCCTCATAAATAAAATTGTACACCATTTGTGCACGTAAATACACAGCCATAGCCACAAAAGGGACAAAGCCTGATGGTAGCCAAACACTGGCCCAATGATGGGACTATTCACTAATCGATCTGATATGAATTTCTATTGATCATAAAGTCCACCAGTGCTGCAGTTTTACCTGCCAGTGTTCACATGATGTGTCTGTTTTGTCCCCCTCCACGTTCCATTGTTTTTTATTTGGATTCCACACTCCATCCATAATCCATATATATTGTCCAATGTTTGTTTGGAAATCAATTTTGCCAATATATGTTTGTGTTAATTGAAAAACTACTGCAGTGAACATCGAACATTAACCGCCACTGCAAAACAATCCCCCATAAACACGTCCTTGGTTATCTCCACTGGTAAAACAAAAATTTGGCATATAGTTTTATTTAAGAATGGGAGTTAAAGGAGCTGTGTCTTACCTCTTGTTCTTCGATAAAACCTGCAGGAGCTTGGAACGAAGGAAAGGTACTCACTCGATCGCTCGTTCCTCCGCCGCGTAGTCTGACAGGTCCCGACAGACTCTATACCGTTGGGACCTGTTCAACTATGCGGTGGAGGAGCAATTGATCGGGTGTGTACCTTTCCGGCATTCTCGGGTCCTGCAGGTTTTATTGAAGAACAGAATACTGCTTTTCAAAGGTAAAGCAAAAATAGTGTACATAAAATAGTGTAGTATAAAATCTTGTGTTTACCTTCCCCTTGTCCCTTTACTCTGGGGT
Organism: Hymenochirus boettgeri; assembly: GCA_019447015.1. Lineage (NCBI taxonomy): Eukaryota > Metazoa > Chordata > Amphibia > Anura > Pipidae > Hymenochirus > Hymenochirus boettgeri. The sequence goes on from CM033469.1 coordinate 76,141,253, forward strand.
TGCCACCTCTCCTCTTTAAAAGCAAACACAAAATCAGCATGCTGAAAGGCTGGTCAGTAATTTAAAAGCATTGATTTTAGTATGCCTTTCATGCATTTAAAGTTTAAAGCAACCCTACTACATTTTTCCTCTTAAAGAACTTCAGTTTCTGAACCTACTGAGGTTCATGACTGATTAGCTCTATAGCTAGTGTATTTCATAACAACCTAATTTTAAATGGTAACGATGAATTGTGCAAAGTTTTTATCTCGTAATCGCAAGCCAGATCGATTATGATAACAATTCTAACCTTTTCACTGTGCAGAATGATAACATCACTATTCATCTGTCAAAAAAAGATCTCTCTGAAAATAAATATGCTGTGATTTATCATACTTTCCAACAGTCCCCTTTAAATGGGTTTAGGAATGTGTTGCACAGAGCTGTGCCGAAATCAGATCTACTTGTGCTCCCCCTGCAGCTCAGTGCTATGTTGTTTTTATAGGTGTTATCTTATTAAAGGAGTTATGTTGGAGGGTATGCTTTATTACAACAAAATAATTTTTCATGTTAAATGAGAACTAAACAGAAATGTAAACATGGATTTAGGTTATTCCTAATGTATGTTAGGATCTATAAGGATATAATAAGGAAATCTTTACTTGACCAATCCAGAATTGGTTAATAGGTACCTTCCCTCCCCTTTTACTTATCTTCCTCTGCACCTGGGGACGTTTTCCTGTCAGATTCACAGTCTTCTATGTTTGTGGTATACCCAGACGTGTCAGGGAAATTAGAAACATCTATAAACCAACTGTAGATTGGGTGAGTATATGTTTTTACGTTCATTGTTTAAGTTCCCATATCCAGAGGAATCATCAGTGTGTGCTAATAGATACTTTTACCCACAACTGCATTCACTTAATTACATACAAACCAGTTTAAAATAAGGCTTCTTCACACTATCAAAGTGTCAAGAAGGATTTTGTGATTTTGGAAACATTGCACACAAATGATGTAATAAGTGTTACCGTATGCAATTTTCTCCACAGATCCGTTCACTTGTATTGGTGTCTGTTGGTCTCCGCAATGCTTAAGGGCTAGGCCACACTAATGTGCTTTTAAGCACGATCCAATTGTCCGTTGGTGTGCTCTGCGATCAGCCTAAAAGTGCATGCAGCTGTGTGTCAAAGCAGAGTTTTTCAATGCACTTGTGGGAACAGGACACACTGAATTAAAGAAAAATGCCTGTGTGTTTTCGCATAACAAAAACGATGTGAAAAGCCATATTTTCTTCCTGCTTTAGGGCTAGGCCACACTATGTTTTTCTAACGAGCTAACTAAGCAGTGCATGTCAATGTGGATGGCCATTCAGCATTGTGTAGCCTCAGTCTTAAGCTGCGGCCACACTATGATTGCATGGTAACATGCATGAAAAGAGATTGTGCATCCCAGTTTTCCTGTATTACCGTGCTGTTCACTGCAATTATGCCAATATTATTTTATCGGTGTGCATGCTATCCACACAAAAATGTCAATTGCAAGTGCTATGAAATGAAAACTGTACACTGTCACAGAACATAGCACACATTGGGGCCACCCACATAATTCAAAATCTCTAGCAGATTGCAAAACATAATCAGAATTGTGCCAGAGTGACCTAGCCCATAGAGTCCGGCACCTGTAGAACTGACACATTGAAGGGCTGATTATGGCAGCCCAGGTACAGATATGTGGTTTAATGAACATTGAGGCGGAGGCCACACTGCAACGCACCAGAATTGTGCATGTGATTGCATGTGCGATTCCGGCACGTTGTTGCGATTTTGAATTAGAAATCGCATGTGATTGCATAAAAATTGTGATTTTTTTTCCCGTTCCTGCGGTTTACATTCTAACCAAAATTGCATGCGCAATCACGTTAGTGTGGCCTAGCCCTAAAGGGCAGCTATACTGAACAAATGTTCCTATATAGTTAGCTGCTAAACAAATAAAGTTTGTTCATGCTGGGACTGTATCATCGATCATTATCATCTGATCACGCAAGTCTTTTGTTTAGCATGAAAACTACACACGCCTAAGGAGAGCAAATGGGGTATGCCCAGGTAATGCTGTCCTAATACTGTTTGTGACATGCTGATGCATTAACACATAAGGTATAAAATAGAATTTATCAAACCTATTTTAACAATTACCAAGGCTGCACTGATTGCACCCTGATTACATTTAATGCATTGTTTCTGACAGCTCCCTAATTGCATTTAAACTGCACCAATTCTGACTCGCTACATGTGCTTCTAATAGGTGTCCTTTCTCTCATTTGTTTGAATTTGTGAACACAGTTTTAGCACAGAAAAGTACTTAAAAACGTGGTCTAGGTTTATGGTATTCCTGGAAAAGGACCAGAACATTATTATGCATATAATTGGAGGATACTTCAAAAATACAGGTGTGAACTGATGTACATGCCCTTTGATTTCCCTACACTAGCAGACTATGAAGGAGATTTACAAACTTAAAGGAGAATAAAAGCCAAAAAAAGGAAGTTTGAGTTCGAAAGAACTTACCTCAACAACCTTCTCAGCATGGAAGATTCCACTCAGGTGCCTTTCCTTTTCCTCTATAAGATCACATTAGGTTCTGCTTGCTCCCCGAAGCTGACATTTTGCCTTCATTACATTTTCTACACCTGTGCGATTTCCACTCCCACCTCTTAACCCCTATGATGTACAAATAAATTAAATCATCAATATTCAAATTGCAGGGAAATGTTGGAGGGTAGAAGGAGTGTGCATTTGTCTTTGCAGTATGTATAGAAACAACATGTGCAGAGCTGTAGGGAGAGAATAATGAAATGAACCTGATCTTAGCACAGCTCAGTGCAATGCATTTCTTAGTAGTGTACCTATTTAAAGGGTCAGGACTGTGCAATGCATTTCTTAGTAGTAACAGTAATTGAGGTTGAATAAAGACATACGTCCATCAATACGTCCAACCTATTAACTTTTTTTTTTTTTAACCCTTCCTAACAGTTGATCCAGGGGAAGGCAAAAAAAAACCCAGCTAAAAAAGGGGGGAAATTCTTTCCTGACTCCAAACGTTAATCGGAAAGTATCCGAAAGTGGTCTAGATAGAACTGAACTAAGCTCTTTTAAAATCCGAGGATGCAATCCATCTGGTCCTGGGGCTCTATTGATATTTACTTTGTCTAAATGTTTCCATACCATATCCTCCGTCAGCCAATGTGAATACTCCTCATTTCTCTACCTGCATATTATTCCAATCCCCGCTGTAAGCACTAGGATTCTCTATAGTGAAAACCGATGTAAAAAAAATGGTTTAGCGATTAGCCTTTTTGGCCTCCTCTTCAACCATCTCAGCCACATTCTTTAATGGTCCCAGTTCTCAGTGCTCATCTTTTTACCATTTATATACTTAAAAAACATTTTGGGGTTGGATTTGCTTTGTTCAGCTATGCATATTTCATTTTCTATTGATCTAGTTTAATTGCTTTCTTGCACTCTTTATTACAGCTTTTATACTCCCTGTAAGACTGTTCTGTTCCCTCTGATTTCAAAATGTACCTATTTAAAGGTTGTCTGATCAGTGAGGGCTAATCCACACTAACGTTTCTCATGCATTTGCGCATGCAATTGGGTTTGCGATTTTGTTTAGAATTGAATTCGCGGGAAAGCAAATTTCCGATGCGCATGTGATTGTGCATTCGATTGGCGATCACCATTTTTTTGTAAAAACGCAGAACAACTCGTGACAACGCACCAGAATAGCACACGCAATTGTGCTATATTACGGGGGTTGTAGTGAGGCCTCAGCCTGAAACATTTAGGGACACCTATTAAAAACACTTGAAGTATGGCTAAGTTGAACCTCGTACAATCATACGATACAGCGCAGGACACCCGAGTGCTGAATGGCCATTCATTATGAAAATTGCACATGCACGGTTGATCGTTGTTAGTAATGCACCATAACATTCGTGTGTGAGGCCTTAGAATTAATGCTGTCTAATTGCAATCACACACTGCCTTCCGTTGAATAGCGCTGCGATAATGCACAGCTAAATGCATTTTCCACGCGTTGCAGAGCCCAACGGACATCCACACAACTCAGTAAGAATGTTTAATTTATACACTTTTGTACATAATGCAGAGCATAGAGAGGAAAATGCATTTCTCAATTGTGTACCCATAGAAAGCAGGGGTGTCCCTAGGGTTTTTGACAACTGAACATTTTTTGCATGGTGCCGTACGGCCGTGCAGTGCCTTTAAGTACCTGGCTGTGTCCCGGTCATAGAAGACTCGCGTGGTAAGAGGGAGGGGGAGGTATCTTGAATTGCATCATGATTGGTCCCGTAGCCACGCCGTAACACCCTCTCCAGCGTATGCTACCTCTCTTACACGCACAGCATGGTGGGCAGTACTGGACCCTAAGTAAGGAAGCAGGTGTGGGCGGCCATACTGAAGGAGAGCAGAAGACGATACCGCCCCCTCCGTGCAAGTCTCCTATGACCAGGACACAGCCAGATACTTAAAGGTGCCTCTCAGCTGTGATTTGAAGGGGAAACAAAAAAAGGGGAGTTTGCCGGGCACCTTTTTGATTTTGTTCAGGGTGGCGCCTTCAGCAATTTTTTCAGACTGCTTCATGGTAGGGATGGCCCAGAGATGTAAGGTAAGGATTTTTTTTAAACTACACAGTGAGGCCAGTAGTGGGTAAACTTTTTACAGGGGCCACTGTTATAAAGTCTGCAGCAGCTTTTACCTAGCATTTTAAAATGATTCTCCCCATTCCTTTTAGCTGAGCTCATCCTCCCCCCCTCCTTCCATCACCTTCAGTTCATTTGTAACATTGTATACAAGTAGAGTTCAGGTCTCTACTCACTACAATTTTTCAAATTACAGCAGCAGAACAAGGAGATTAGATATAACACAGCAAGTAAAAACTGACAGGGAGATGCTAGGAAGAACGCTGGGCACCCTGGTTTAACATATGCAAACAAGTAACAAAGACTTATGGGTAATTACCATGTTTCCATGGAAGCTTTTAGGAACACTATATCTTTTAAAGAGACTTTGTTTTCTTTATTTTCTTTTTTTGTGATCAAAAGTTCTAAAGCTGCCTTACAGAAACATTATACTTGCATGTATGCCAGTCCAAGTTACCTGCCAGTCAAGCAGACAACATACTGTAGGTTTCGCTGTAAAAGCTCCACTGACCACGGTCCGTGTGCTACTCAGAACCCGAATGGCAAAAGTGCTGAGAATGTCCATAGACACACTCAAGGGTTTTACCGTAGTCTATCTGCCGCAGTGAGATCGCCCCCCCTGAGGCAGCACAGCATGAAAGCTTACAGTCATCATCTATGTTTCTATGGCAGCATTCTCTAATTAAATGTGTCAAGCCTTACAAAGGCTAGGCCCGGCAGAGGGTCAGCCTCATAAACTCCAGCACCTTCTGCCATCAGACGAAGAGTCTCTAGAGAAGGCAATTTTCTCGGGTAATCCAGACGATGACTCAGTCTGGCTAGATGGGGATTCCCAAACCACATCTTCAAAGAAGTCTAACATTCTTATAAAAGCATTCTCAAGACCCTAAATATACAAGACATGTAAAACCTGAGGGACCTAACAAATCCATGTTCTCACATATTAAACGCCATACACTACTTTTCCAAACATGAGCACAACACAGTTAGTCCAACAGGAATGGTCTGGTCCTGAAAAATGGCACAAATCTGTAAGATGCTGTCAGGCATACTTCCCCTTTTCAAAGGCTGACGCGGAGCAATGTGTCTCAACCCATTGGTTTACTCTCTGATCTCCAGACTGGCTAGGCTATTGTAATTACATTACCAGACACACCACCCTTAATGACCCAGCCTATAAAAAGGCAGATGGTTGCTTAAAATTAAACTTTCACCAGTTTATCAGGGGTATGAAGCAAGATGCACAGAGGACTTCCCCTTAGTCCAACAACTTTTAGAAGCATCCACTTTTTTAGGGATGCAGCACTTGATTCGAAAAGACTCACTGCACGCTCCTCTGTGAATGCAGTACAGCTTGATGTGCACTATGGCTAAGTCCTGGGCAGTGGACCCGCATCCAACGCTCACTAACAGCCATATCTTTCCTAGGGGGCTTACTGTTTGGGCCAGAATTAGATTAAATATTGCCCAGGCAACCAATGGAAGAGCCCCCGGCTCCTCAAGCCCAAGACCCTTCTCATGGACGAGGCACCTCCTTTGTCCTTACAAACCTCATTCTGGATACACGGCCCCTACTGCCACCACCGCTCAACATGAGATGAGGATCAAACTCCCTCCTTGTAAGGGTACCCAACCTTCTGCCAATTAATTATCCTCCACTAACCATCCCCCACCTCTGTAGTGGGAGAACGCTTTCCATTTCCTCACAACTGGGCATTTTTGCTACATACTGCCTCTTTAGCAGCTATGGCAATCATGGCAGCGCCCCCCTCCCCCCCATTGGTTTTGTCCAAAAAATGGATTTTGACTTAGAAAACGACATTTTTTTCTGTATCCAAGTTCGTTATCATTCCCTAATATCTGATGATTATCTTTGGGATGTTAAAAAAAATAAATAAAGTGAAATGCACATACAAAAATATTACTCACCCTTTTTTTTCTCCTACAATTTCTACCCTCAGCTTACATTAAAGTTAATCAGTTTTATTCATTTTTTTAGGTACTATCAATTTATACACGAGTAATATGGTATATTATTGTCCATTATTCTAGCTTTAAAACAAGCCAAAGCATTAAAATCCATCAGCCAATTTTTAGATACATACTTTTACTACCTTTTTGCAGACCAGGGGGCATCTCAGTGTAAATCCAAGCTTGCTTACGTTCCCTCATGTCTGCTCCTTTTCCGCAGCCTTCATCCTCCCTTATAGCACACAAATAGGAACCCCTATTTGTGGACGCATCCCCTCCCACCATCCGGATCCATCCTTCCTTCTTCCACCTAGCGTAAAATCCTTTAAATATGTGATAGATACCCCCTGCCCAGACCTAACTGCGGGTTATTTCTTAAAAAAACTATGAACTGTACTTACAGTGCTTCGTTCCCCGCGAAACTCCAACTGACATCAGCCACGTCTGTGATTGTCCACATCTCAGCTAATCACAGATCGGTTGCCGGTCCGGCCCCCTGCTTGCAAGTTCCAGCAAGCAGGGAGCCAGATCATTGCACCGCAGGATTGAAGGAGCTGTAAGTAACGTTCTATTTTTTTTTTTTTTAAATAATGGCGTTGAGGATGGAAGGGGGAATCTATAATATATTAAAATATGATTTTTAGGGTGCACATACCCTTGAAGAATGGTGGAGCTGGGAGCGGCTAAGTGCAGGGCACTTAACCTACAGCAACAGGCGCCCCAACGTCTTTCCTTGGTCTGCCAACTGGCCTCAAAGAAAAGTATTTTACAGTAGGTAAAAAAAAACACTTTTTCTAACCATTCCATGCCCTGAACATCTGTATATTTTTGATATTTAACATTGCAGGATCAATACTGATTCTTTCTGGCTGCCATCCTCCACAAGTTAGAATGAAACAATTTCTTGCTGTAGATACCAAAGAAAAAGAGAAGCAGGTTCTGCAGTCTGAGAATTATGGTGTCTGAAAACGTTCTGCAAAAATATGGGCAGGGATAGCTGTGTCTTAGTTATCTACACCAGCCTAAAGGTTGACATAATGCAATGTGTTACTAAATATTGTGTTTTTTTCAGGGAAGTTATGTTATTTAACATATTTTATGAAGTTTTCACTGTCTGTACATCAGTTGTGGCAGAAGATAAATCTGGTAAGTTATTTTTGAACTTAAGTGTTGCTATTGGGTTCCTAAGATGTTGCTATTGGGTTCCTAAGATTTAATAACAAAAATGTTTACTTGTTTTTTGTTTTTATTTCCCAATTAGGATCTAACCAAGATTTTTCTTTGTTTTTTCCAGGGAAGTTTTTCATGCCAAAAAAATCCTAGATTTTGGTTATTTCTGGGGTAAGTGTTTCACTTTCATAAGAGATTCCAACTGTTAGCCACATTCACTGAATATATTTAAAATACAGAGAAACTACAAGGCCAAGGACCCCCAATTAACATACTGAGCAATCAGAGCATAGAAATTTACTTTAAAGACTTGCAGTCTAAGAATTGCATTTGTATAAAAATCTGTCTCAATGAGACTTGATAGATTCTGGCAATCTTTAAATAAAGGCCACATGCCTTATAACATTACCTTTCATAGCTGTATTTTTATAAAGGTTGGTCTGCCATTACCATTTTTAAGGTTTCATGGTTTTTGTTTTTTTTTATAGTTGGGTTGAAAAAAATTCTTGGATGGTGCAGGTTATTAAGGCCTTTAGTCATTATGTGGATTTTCAAAAAAAACGGTAAAAACTGTGTTCATGTCTACCAGCTTTACTGGATATGTCGGAATGTTAACTGGAATGAAACCTGTAGTTTTATGCTTTCTCTTATTATGTTAACATGTGCCATTAATATTTAACCAGCTCTCATTCTCTGTGATTGTGACTTAAAGACATGCCCACCACCCGGAACAAAATTTATATTTACATTCCCCATCCCCCAGAATTGACCTCCCCATGGTCCCTGAAGCTCATTACCTAACCTCTCTCCATCGGCGAGTGTCCTTCCAGTCTTACTACCACTATAAGCTCTTATAGAGCCCAGCTGCAAAAGGCACGGCAATATGCAGTCATCATTGACCGTGGCTTCACAGTCATGTCTGTGTCTGACAGCTGAAACTAGAAGAACCGGCATCTTCTTCTGGCTTTTAGCCGCAAAGGAAGGTAAGGTAATGAGCTTCAGGTACCAAGGAGAGGTAACACCTATATCGATTAATTATCTATAATGGAATGGCAAGCGTAGGTCTTTGTTCCAAAGGTGGTTGTGCCCTTTAACTTTAGGTATATGGTATGTGAAGATTATCCTTTATTAAAAGAGCCATACGGGACTGATTGTAGCAGCACCATGTACATCTTAGTTCATGTGCGGTTGCAACGATCATGTCTGTCTTGGGTCTGAAATTTGATTGAATGGAGTTAAGGTAGAGCTGGTACACACGTGGGATATTTCGGTCCGATCGACTGATAGTTCAGTGTATCGGATGAAAGACATGGGTGGAAAACATGGTCCGGCGATTGACAGTCCTTCCTCCTGCCCAAACGGTCGAAAGTATCGAACGGTTGGTCAGAGAAAGTCGCTAGGGTGTGTACCTAGCTTAAGGGTGCAATTAGATTTGATTATTCGTACAAGCTATAAGCTGTTAAAATCTCCCAAAGAATTATTGTACAAGGAAATGGCAAAGGTCCCAGAACTAAGCCATGATGGCAGTAGTGTACCATTCTATTCGAGTAGTGGGCAAGATGTGGGTTCGTATCTAAAATTGTATCATGTTGAAACTTAAAGATTTTAGTGCCAATCCGTAGAAAAATTTAGCTGGGGTAAATTTTTTGTTCCAAAAGTCCACACAAGAAAAATATATTAATTTATAGACTTTCCAGTTAACACCTGGTTTATTCAGAGTATACTATATTTAGTCTATTGCATTCAGACATAGCATGTGTCTTCGGCGTATCCTCTACAAGCTTGTTTTTTTTCATAGGGAATTCTAACTCTTACTATGAACGAGCGCTTCAGTCTGATGTGGTACATTGGGTATTGATGTTTTGGTCTTGTAGGTAAAAAAAACAAAAATGTTTATTGCCATGTGTAATTTAGCTGGTTTACTACATAGGGTACTTGAATGGATCTTGGGAAAGCATGATGGGAGCTGGATGAGCTTCCTCACAAGGAGTGTGTTAGAAATGCGACAAGGTTTGTTTTTTTTTTTCCATTTCCTTTGCTTTTCTCTCTAAGAATACAAGTTCCTATTACATAATGATGTTTTATTGTACAAATAACCATGCACATTAAGAGTTTAACTTACTCCTAGTGTTTACTAGATGAACCCACATCTCTTTAATGCTCAGAGATTGCAGCAGTGAGGTTGTGTGTCCTCCATGTTAGCATACCTCATCTGACACAATAGTACTATAATCATGCCTGAAAAGTAAAAATCTTACTATGTACAATTAAAATGTTAGGTATGGGGGTTGGGCATACCAAATTACAGCGGAGCTGAAAAGAGAACTGGGGTTATTGCAAAGGTGCATTGAGTCTACAGACTGCATACCGGTGATTAAATTGCCGTTTACAGACACTAAACGTTTATCTATCTTTTTTTTTTTTTTTTCCCTATAAAAGTTTTTAGCTCAGCTTCTAAATTCCACCTTTCTAGCATCCGCCGCACTTCAGTCAGACTTGGTGGCTTGATAAATAGTGCTTAATATTTGGGGTGTACATATGGATAGGAGGCGCATATTTACTTTTGAGTCTAAAGTAACCCAAAAGTGCATTCAATATATACTAAGAAACACAGACACAACGTGCTCACTCAAAATAGGATTAAAAATCCCCAAGGGTATTGTAATAATAAGAAAAGCCTCATTGTGTAGCCTTGTTTGTATTGTACCACATTTGTTGGGTAGACATTCTAGAAATATGTAAGGTTAGAATGACTAAGGATGTCTGCAGCAGGAGCACCATCTGGTACAGCGTTAGCACAATTATTAATGATTGCTTTTTTTTTTTTTTTTTTAATAAAACATGAAAAACTTTGTTCTTAATTTAAGTCAGCTAAATATACTTCTATATTTATTATATGTCACACCAATTATCGCACTCCATAAAAAGTATACTTGCTGTCCCAAATGTAGATACAATAGTTGCACAACAGATGCACTCACTGGACTCCACAAATTATCAAAAGATTTCTTTGTTCAGCCAACATATTAGCATATATAGACTTCCTAAGACGGCCTAATATGGCCAAATATGTGTTGCAGTCAGCTGTTAATGCACAATACATTTGTTATTTAATTCAAACCCTGGAGTGGCCTTACCAAGTATTTTCTTTATTTTTTTATTATATATTATATAACATTTTTTGGGGTTTTTTTTTTGTCTTTCATTAGATTCTCCTCTGTTTCGGTAGTTATGATGAGCCAAACTCTTCTGTCTAGACTAAATTGCTGGCTCCAGCTTATTTCATATTGGGAGGTAATAAATCTGAAGAGGCTTGTTTGATCACACGTTCCAGGTCATCCTGTCTGATATCTGGGAGTAAGTATTTACTCTTTTGCTTTTTCTATACAATTATGAGAATATTTTTTATTGCCTTCAGTGAAATAGATCGGTTTATTTTCCCTAAGACTGGATTTGAAACAAGGAACATGGTATGTACTGGAAACTATTATGACCGTTGGAAGGCACCTTTACCAATTGACAATAGAAGGGGTCCAGCAATGAAATGTTGACAGGACCACTCAGCAGGTATTTGGGTTATTTTATTTTTTACAACTGTTGCTGTGATTTTGATCTTCTCCTTTTTGATGTCGTATTGGTAATTACTATTTGATACAGCTTGGATTTTTTCAAGCTTTATAGTTCTATTTCATTGAAATAAGATTGGATTACTACATTTTAAAGAGAAACCTTTGGCCACAAGGCAACCAACTGAATATTCTACTACTGACCATATAAATTGCACGACCTCATGTACTGTATGGCTATTTATGGAGCTGATGGCTTGGTTACAATGCATAGATGAGCATTTGTCATGTACTTTGAATGTAGTTGCATTAATAACTCTCCCTTTAACACCTATCCATTGTAAGATCTTCTCAGTTAAGTTTTTGCATTTAAAGAGCATGTCCACCCGATTTTTTCTGTAGTGTGGGCTTCCCCCCCCTCCCCCACTAGGTAACAAAAGTCCCATATGCACACTAACCCTGGGTAACACAAAGTCTAATCTCCTACTTCAAAGGGAATGAAGTGTACTGTCAGGGATGAAGGGGTTGTTACCCTCGAAACGTGTTACCTGTTGATGTTATTATCTTATACATTAATCCAATCCAGACATAAAAAAATGTTAGTGTATGATGCCTTATTCCCCATGCCTCTGTGGCTCCATGTTTGCCCAGTCTTATTTACTGCAGGCTCCCCTCTGTGGTCATTTCCTCCATTTTTCTGGAGATACTTGCAAAATAAGGAGTGGGAGGGGGTGAGTTGGAGAGACCAAGTCCTCCTTATCACTGCAGCTGTTCTCCTCCTTAACAAGCAATAAATTGTTGAAAGCTGCTTTATTCTCCTTCCCTTTACTTCTGTTTTTAACTTGGATTTGCCAAGCATTCCTGAGCAAGAAGGAGTCATTGGAGACTTGCTGTAAAACTTTGTGTAAGCCTACACACTACACCGGCATTCTGTTTTGTATTCTGGGGATTTTGATTGACATCGCACAGGAGTGGTGTATTGAAATCTTGACTTATTTAACTTGTATATTCTCGGACAGCGGAGGAAACCTAAGAAATACAGGTACTCTGTGGGTTGGGGGAATTATAACACATACTGTAGAAGAAAACATTTTTTAATTTTCTCTACTATAGAACTTTTCTACATAGCCCTTTAAGTACTATAAGAAGTTGAACTATTGGCTATATCCCCTTACCCCACTATTCCACACTTTTCTATACAGATGTCCCCCATGACAATTTTGGAAGTCCCTGATAAGACTTAAGCTGGATATCACATGCACTATCGGAGAAAATGGTATCTGTCATTTTTACAACAACCGCTACACACAGTGCCTAAGCGTTCTCCCTCGTAAAGCATAGAGCGAACACATGGACTGCAGATTCCCCCAGCTGGGGTCGACTCCCTAAGTACAAGAACCGGCCAAGGAAATTTTTGGGCTTTTCCAAAGGACTGCAAGCCGACTGAATTAGTCAGCCTCGCGATAGTTTGGAAAATGTGCTAAACAGTACGAGAAAGGAACGATGCGTGACTTTTTATTCTTAGTCACACTTACCAATTTAATAAGTTATAAGTTTCTACAAACTGCAGGTATAGCTTGTGTTTACACTTCACAAGCAGTTGGCCATTTACCGGGGAACAAATGTTTTGCTGCTAAAGAGCTGGACATTTTTTTAATTTAACAGTTTCTTTGTATTATTTCTGGTAACTCACAGTCAATGCTACATTTTTAGAAACCACAGCCTTGAGGTTACAGGTTTAAAATCCCCAGGCTTACTTCTTTTCTTTATTAATGCTTAATAGGAAATAAACTGCAAAGGAAATGTGTGGGGAACAAAGATTGTTTTGGAAAAACAATTGTTTCTGGTCTGAGAGGCAGGATCTGCTTTATCATGACTGTCACTAACATGCTGAGATACAGCTTGTTGTATCTTTGCAGACATGCGTTGTCTATTGGGACAATGTTGTTTGGTGACTTTAGTTCCCTTTTAGTCTATCCCCTGGTCTTTTTTATTACGGACAATCCTTTAAAATTGAATTAAAATAGGTTTCACTACACGTACCCTACTTGGTTTTTTAAATAAGCCACAAGTTATTGCCCCATTTCTAAGCACATGTACATCACGTGGGCTATTAGATTCAGCTATCCCAGGAATAGCAAAGGACATTTTATAGGACACCGTGTGAACAAAGATATAAGGTAGTTATCCTGTTCAGGTGATGTTATTCTACTCCTAGAATTACCTCTAAATGTATTTTCCCACCAGTAGATGCACCCTACAAATGAGATCAATACACTGTCAAAGATAGTGCTGCAAGCACAAAAATATAAATGGCACAATATCCATTAGTGTGTATAATAAAATGTGGTTCTCGACATTAACAGGTTTAAATAAGGATTTAGTCTGAAAGGTGCAAGCTTTGCAAATGTGAGTTGAAGACACAAAAGAAGGGTTTTGCATGGGTTTTTAACATCAGAGAACCTGGTCTTGCTTTATTCAACGAGAAATATATATGGTGTCATAACTTATTGCATGACATACTGGTCAATTTGTTTTAAACTCCCACAATTGTGACTCTCAGTACTTTCTCCCATTCTTCAATCAATTTCTCGGGGGTCAAGTTTGAAGGTAAGTATAATTCGCTATAAACATTATATTATATTAGAAGTGGTCGAGATATTTTTTTTTTTTTTTTTTGCATCGCGCAAAGGTAATTTATCCCAGGCTCCTGAGATGTTGATTGAAGAAACGGGAGTAAGGCATCAACATTAAAGAAAAGTTCGCTTTGCAGTGAACTATTCCTTAAGTTTACAAGGGGAAACTTTGTTACAGTAATGTGTTTTACGTGTTACATGTTTTACAAATACCTTTGTAACTTAATGGTTGAGTATTTGACATTCTCCATTTATTTATTTTTTTTTACAGAACATCTCTACTGCAACCATCTATGATATCTTTCAACTAAACCAGTTTTAAACAGGTAATCTATTTCCCAAAAATAGAAGTTAGGTGAGAAATATACAAGGCATTGGTTATTGCATTGTTGGGGTTACAGGCCTGTATCATCTAGTAGTTTCTCAAACTGGTAGGCCACCAGTGTCAATTCAGTGCAGTGGAAATTTAACACTGCATTTTTTTAATACTCAATTCAGTTTTAATGTACACATTAAAACATGCAGGTATGCTGCAGCAGAAATTTGTATTCACATCTATTCAATAATATAAATGGTAAGTTAAGTAACAGGATGTAAAATGAGTGGAAAGCATTTTTTGAAACTAGCAATATTTGCACATATCCATTTAGGAAATTCTGTTACTAACTGTAACGTATCAATGAAATGCCTACATTTCTTTATTATTTAGCGTCTGGAGCTGGTTTGAACAGTAAACTCTACAGAAACCAATGACATGATCCTTCTTCCACTCATGAACTACAGGCCACTTCATAAATTAGTACAGATATATTTATACAGTACCCAGCTATACATTCATATCCTAAATTCTGTATTGCTACTCTGAATTCCAAAATCAAATGCTCAACACACACCCAAAATCTGGGCAACCGAGGGTACAGTCCAATAGATCTGTGTACCACTCACAGCATACCACAGGAAATCTGCTCAACCTTTGATTGTGTCATGCTAAGACACAAGTCACAATAAAAGGTGAACATTTCTAAAATGTACTTTGGTTATTTCTTACTATATTGCTACCCTGAGTTCCATTAATACCGGTATAGCCCAGAGATGTTTAACATTCACCTTTTTAAAATGCAGAAGCAGGTTTGTTTATATTAGTTATAGGTGCTTAACCATTTTTTGAGTGTGTTGCAGTTGGTATTAATTAGATCATGAAGGTAAAACCCTATATACAGGAAACCTCACATCTGCTACAAGCTATTTCTAGCTAAATATAAAATTGAAACCAATTACAACCTTGGTTCTTTGCAGTGTAAGTTTTTATATTTTATTTGCATAAAACATTTTTTTAAAGGATTAAATAATCCTAATGTGGCATTTTATTCCAGCTAACTGCATATACAACATTAATGTCCATTTCTGATAAACTAGAAGCATTTTACGGATTTGTCCAGATCCTTGCATGCCTTGTACAGAATTCCACAAGGGTATAAGAATGCACTGACGTGACTTAGACTTACAGCAAGTTTTTGTAGTTCCATTTCACTAAAAAAAAAAAAAAAAGACTGTGTAACCAAACTACGAAACTGCCAGAGGCTTTTCCTGAAAGGACCAAAGAACAAATTGGTGCCTTGCTAATGTACTTTACAAGTGATGTCTCGCTATTAGGAGTTCAAAATGGTTATTTTAAAACTCCATTCAAAGTGCTTTAAATACTAAAAATAGATTGATTTGTTTTTGGGGTTGTCACTTCATGCTTTTAATATCCCACACGTGCTTCATGATTATGGTTTGATTGTCTGTGATTTGTAGAGACACAAAACTCTTTAACATGCAAGTCAGACCAATCAACAAAATCTGCCTGTATTAATTTAGATGTGACCTGCTTAAAATGGAAATATTAACCAGAAGTAAAATTTGTGCTCATGGGCATCATTAAAATATGGTTTTGACTAAAACAATACCTTAAACTTGGTATTTTTGTAATTTATTGTGTGCCCCAAACTATGCATGGGTGTTTCCACTGCATTTTATTGTTTTGCCATTATACAATTGTATTAACCTATTGTTGAAACATAGCATTGAACTAAAGGGACAATACAAAAAAACGCCCACCCATTTAAAACCCCTAAGTCTGGTTTTTCAGATCTTATATTTACATGGTACAATCTTGTCAGCCCTCCCCCAAAGTTTATGGCAGACTTATGGCAGATTATTGCTTTGGTGAAATTTTACAATCGGAAGCTTCAAGACTAGAGCAAAATTTATTTGGCTCTTATTCTTTTGTGTGTGTACTTTAACACAAACACTGCCTTTTGTAACTTTTTTTGGAGATTTGACTGGATTTTTTTTAGGGAAATCTGAAAAAATAAAATTTTTAAAAATGTTATTGTTTTTATCATTTTTTAAAATATAAAAAATCTCAAAGGTGCATTTTAATAGAAAACTCTGGATTAAAGGGCATGTCCACCCTTTTAAACTATTTTTTTTTATGTGGTAGGGCACCTTCCCCCAGCCCCAACCGCATTATTAGAATTTCCAGAAAGTCCCCCAATAGTTACTTACCTTACCTCTTTCCTCCGCAGCACAGTCCGGCCCTCTGCTTGCATGGAACTGCAAGCAGGGGTGGACGGCAGCCACGTCATCCCTGATTGGCTGAGAGGCAGCCAATGACGGACGCAGCTGCTGGCATTCAGAAAGCCGGGGGAAAAGGTAAGGTAAGTACTATCGGCTGAGTCTGGAACATCTAATAACGCGGTTGGGGCTAGGGAGGAGCCTTATCATGTAGCAATGGGGTTTGGAGCTAGGGGGAGGGAGACCAAAACGGGAGGGGGAGGGAAGGCTGATGCGCATGCTAAAATTCTCCTGGAGCAGAGTCCATATGACTCTGCTATCCTCTGGTGGCCATTTTTTTTACTGGGGGGGGGGATTACAGGAGAACTATTTGGGATGTAGGTAAGGATTTTATTAAACTATAGATAGGGGCCAGTAGTGGGGGGAATTATAGTTTTGGGGGTGGACATGCCCTTTAAACCCACGTAAATTTAAAAGACTGACCTCTCCTCATAAATAAAATTGTACACCATTTGTGCACGTAAATACACAGCCATAGCCACAAAGGGACAAAGCCTGTGGTAGCCAAACACTGGCCCAATGATGGACTATTCACTAATCGATCTGATATGAATTTCATTGATCAAAAGTCCACCAGTGCTGCAGTTTTATACTGCCAGTGTTCACATGATGTGTCTGTTTTGTCCCCCTCCACGTTCCTTGTTTTTTATTTGGATTCCACACTCCATCTAATCCATATATTGTCCAATGTTTGTTTGGAAATCAATTTTGCCATATATGTTTGTGTTAATTGAAAACTACTGACATGAACATCGAAATTACCCGCCACTGCAAAAACATCCCCCATAAACACGTCCTTGGTTATCTCCACTGGTAAAACAAAATTTGGCATAGTTTTTTTATTTAAGAATGGGAGTTAAAGGAGCTGTGTTTACTCCTCTTGTTCTTCGATAAAACCTGCAGGAGCTTGGAACGAAGAAGGTACTCACTCGATCCGCTCGTTCCTCCTCGCCGCGTAGTCTGACAGGTCCCGACAGACTCTATACCGTTGCCCTGTTCAACTATGCGGTGGAGGAGCAATTGATCGGGTGTGTACCTTTCCGGCATTCTCGTGTCCTGCGTTTTTATGAAGAACAGAATACTGCTTTTCAAAGTAAAGCAAAAATAGTGTACATAAAATAGTTGTAGTTAAATCTTGTGTTTACCTTCCCCTTGTCCTTTACTCGTGGGGTGTGCCACCTCTCCTCTTTAAAAGCAAACACAAAATCAGCATGCTGAAAGGCTGGTCAGTAATTTAAAAGCATTGATTTTAGTATGCCTTTCATGCATTTAAGTTTAAAGCAACCCTACTACATTTTCCTCTTAAAGAACTTCAGTTTCTGAACCTACTGAGGTTCATGACTGATAGCTCTATACTAGTGTATTTATACAACCTAATTTTAAATGGTAACGATGAATTGTGCAAAGTTTTTATCTCGTAATCGCAAGCCGATCGATTATGATACAATTCTAACCTTTCACTGTGCAGAATGATACACATCACTATTCACTGTCAAAAAAAGATCTCTCTGAAATAAATATGCTGTGATTTATCATACTTCTCAACAGTCCCCCTTTAAATGGGTTTAGGAATGTGTTGCACAGAGCTGTGCCGAAATCAGATCTACTTGTGCTCCCCCTGCAGCTCAGTGCTATGTTGTTTTTATAGTGTTATCTTATTAAAGGAGTTATGTTAGTTATGCTTTATTACAAACAAAATATTTTCATGTTAAAGGAGAACTAAACAGAAATGTAAACATGGATTTAGGTTATTCCTAATGTATGTTAGATCTATAAGGATATAATAAGGAAATCTTTACTTGACCATCCAGAATTGGTTAATAGTACCTTCCCTCCCCTTTTACTTATCTTCCTCTGCACCTGGGGACGTTTTTCCTGTCAGATTCACAGTCTTCTATGTTTGTGGTATACCCAGACGTGTCAGGGAAATTAGAAACATCTATAAACCAACTGTAGATGGGTGAGTATATGTTTTTACGTTCATTTTTAAGTTCCCATATCCAGAGGAATCATCAGTGTGTGCTAAATAGATACTTTTACCCACAACTGCATTCACTTAATTACATACAAACCAGTTTAAAATAAGGCTTCTTCACACTATCAAAGTGTCAAGAAGGATTTTGTGATTTTGGAAACACTTGCACACAAATATGTAATAAGTGTTACCGTATGCAATTTTCTCCACAGATCCTTCACTTGTATTGGTGTCTGTTGGTCTCCGCAATGCTAAGGGCTAGGCCACACTAATGTGCTTTTAAGCAGATCCAATTGTCCGTTGGTGTGCTCTGCGATCAGCCTAAAGTGCATGCAGCTGTGTGTCAAAGCAAGTTTTTCAATGCCACTTGTGGGAACAGGACACACTGAATTAAGAAAATGCCTGTGTGTTTTCGCATAACAAAAACGATGTGAAAAGCCATATTTCTTCTGCTTTAGGGCTAGGCCACACTATGTTTTTCTAACGAGCTAACTAAGCAGTGCATGTCAATGTGATGGCCATTCAGATTGTGTAGCCTCAGTCTTAACGCGGCCACACTATGATTGCATGGTAACATGCATGAAAAGAGATTGTGCATCCCAGTTTTCCTGTATACCCGTGCTGTTCACCTGCAATTATGCCATATTATTTTATCGTTGTGCATGCTATCCACACAAAAATGTCAATTGCAAGTGCTAAAAATGAAAACTGTACACTGTCACGAAACATAGCACACATTGGGCCACCCACATAATTCAAAATCTCTAGCAGATTGCAAAACATAATCAGAATTGTGCCAGAGTGACCTAGCCCATAGAGTCCGGCACCTGTAGAACTGACACATTGAAGGGCTGATTATGGCAGCCCAGGTACAGATATGTGGTTTATGAACATTGAGGCGGAGGCCACACTGCAACGCACCAGAATTGTGCACGTGGATTGCATGTGCGATTCCGGCATTTGTTGCGATTTTTGAATGAGAAATCGCATGCGATTGCATAAAATTGTGATTTTTTTTCCCGTTCCTGCGGTTTACATTCTAACCAAAATTGCATGCGCAATCACGTAGTGTGGCCTAGCCCTAAGGGCAGCTATACTGAACAAATGTTCCTATAGTTAGCTGCTAACAAATAAGTTTGTTCATAGCTGGGACTGTATCATCGATCATTATCATCTGATCACGCAAGTCTTTTGTTTAGCATGAAAACTACACACGCCTAAGGAGAGCAAATGGGGTTGCCCAGGTAATGCTGTCCTAATACTGTTTGTGACATGCTGATGCATTAACACATAAGGTATAAAATAGAATTTATCAAACCTATTTTAACAACAATTACCAAGGCTGCACTGATTGCACCCTGATTACATTTAATGCATTGTTTCTGACAGCTCCCTAATTGCATTAAACTGCCACAATTCTGACTCGCTACATGTGCTTCTAATAGGTGTCCTTTCTCTCATTTGTTTGAATTTGTGAACACAGTTTTAGCACAGAAAGTACTTAAAACGTGGTCTAGGTTTATGGTATTCCGGGAAAAGGACCAGAACATTATTATGCAATATATTGAGGATACTTCAAAATCAGTGTGAACTGATGTACATGCCCTTTGATTTCCCTACACTAGCAGACTATGAGGGATTTACAAACTTAAAGGAGAATAAAGCCAAAAAAAGGAGGTTGAGTTCGAAAGAACTTACCTCAACAACCTTCTCAGCATGGAAGATTCCACTCAGGTGCCTTTCCTTTTCCTCTATAAGATCACATTAGGTTCTGCTTGCTCCCCGAAGCTGACATTTGGCCTTCATTACATTTTCTACACTGTGGGATTTCCACTCCCACCTCTTAACCCCTATGATGTACAAATAAATTAAATCATCAATATTCAAATTGCAGGGAATGTTGAGGGTAGAAGAGTGTGCATTTGTCTTTGCAGTATGTATAGAACAACATGTGCAGAGCTGTAGGAAGAGAATAATGAAATGACCTGATCTTAGCCAGCTCAGTGCAATGCATTTTAGTAGTGTACCTATTTAAAGGGTCGGACTGTGCATGCATTTCTAAGTAGTAACAGTAATTGAGGTTGGAATAAAGACATACGTCCATCATACTGTCCAACCTATTAACTTTTTTTTTTTTTAACCCTTCCTAACAGTTGATCCAGGGGAAGCAAAAAAAAACCCAGCTAAAAAAGGGGGGAGGGGAATCTTTCCTGACTCCAAACGTTAATCGGAAGTATCCGAAAGTGGTCTAGATAGAACTGAACTACTCTTTTAAATATCCAGGATGCAATCCATCTGGTCCTGGGGGCTCTATTGATATTTACTTTGTCTAAATGTTTCCATACCATATCCTCCGTCAGCCAATGTGAATACTCCTCATTTCTCTACCTGCATATTATTCCAATCCCCGCTGTAAGCACTAGGATTCTCTATAGTGAAAACCGATGTAAAAAAAATGGTTTAGCGATTAGCCTTTTTGGCCTCCTCTCAACCATCTCAGCCACATTCTTTATGGTCCCAGTTCTCAGTGCTCATCTTTTTACCATTTATATCTTAAAAACATTTTGGGGTTGGATTTGCTTTGTTCAGCTATGCATATTTCATTTTCTATTGTATCTAGTTTAATTGCTTCTTGCACTCTTTATTACAGCTTTATACTCCCTGTAAGACTTTCTGTTCCCTCTGATTTCAAAATGTACCTATTTAAAGGTTGTCTGATCAGTGAGGGCTAATCCACACATAACGTTTCTCTGCATTTGCGCATGCAATTGGGTTTGCGATTTTGTTTAGAATTGAATTCGCGGGAAAGCAAATTTCCGATGCGCATGTGATTGTGCATTCGATTGGCGATCACCTTTTTTTGTAAAAACGCAGAACAACTCTTGACAACGCACCAGAATAGCACACGCAATTGTGCTATATTACGGGGGTTGTAGTGAGGCCTCAGCCTGAAACATTTAGGACACCTAAAAACACTTGAAGTATGGCTAAGTTGAACCTCGTACAATCATACGATACAGCGCAGGACACCCGAGTGCTGAATGGCCATTCATTATGAAAATTGCACATGCACGGTTGATCGTTGTTAGTAATGCACCATAACATCGTGTGTGAGGCCTTAGAATAATGCTGTCTAATTGCAATCACACACTGCCTTCCGTTGAATAGCGCTGCGATAATGCACAGCTAAATGCATTTTCCACGCGTTGCAGAGCCCAACGGACATCCACACAACTCAGTAAGAATGTTTAATATACACTTTTGTACATAATGCAGAGCATAGAGAGGAAAATGCATTTCTCAATTGTGTACCCATAGAAAGCAGGGGTGTCCCTAGGGTTTTTGACAACTGAACATTTTTTGCATGGTGCCGTACGCCGTGCAGTGCCTTTTAGTACCTGTGCTGTCCCGGTCATAGAAGACTCGCGTGTAAGAGGGAGGGGGAGGTATCTTGATGCATCATGATTGGTCCGTGCCACCCGTAACACCCTCTCCAGCGTATGCTACCTCTCTTACACGCACAGCATGGTGGGCAGTACTGGACCCTAAGTAAGGAAGCAAGTGTGGGCGGCCATACTGAAGAAGAGCAGAAGACGATATCGCCCCCTCCATGCAAGTCTGCTATGACCAGGACACAGCCAGATACTTAAAGGTGCCTCTCAGCTGCGATTTGAAGGGGAAACAAAAAAAGGGGGGTTTGCCGGGCACCTTTTTGATTTTGTTCAGGGTGGCGCCTTCAGCAATTTTTTCAGACTGCTTCATGGTAGGGATGGCCCTGACCATAAGGAGCAGAGATGTAAGGTAAGGATTTTTTTTAAACTACACAGTGAGGCCAGTAGTGGGTAAACTTATAGTTTTGAGGGTGGACATGGCCTTTAATTCTTTATTATATCAGTTATCCTTCTAGGTACCTTGATGGACCAATCAAAAGCACAGAATTGTTCCTTTCAGTGGGAATGGGGCATATTTATGAACCTTAATATAGTAATTTCCAGGTATCCCACCACTCCCGCATCTCACAGGAGTCTCCCTCATTCTGGGGTGGTCTTCCGCAAGATCACCCCAACTCCCGCGACTGAGAGGAGACTCTAATCTCCCAGTTCAAGCCTCCTTTAGGCTGCAATGCCCCTAACCCCACCCCCATGGCTGCTATTCACAGGGGCCACTGTTATAAAGTCTGCAGCAGCTTTTACCTAGCATTTTAAAATTATTCTCCTCATTCCTTTTAGCTGAGCTCATCCTCCCCCCTCCTTCCATCACCTTCAGTTCATTTGTAACATTGTATACAAGTAGAGTTCAGGTCTCTACTCACTACAATTTTTCAAATTACAGCAGCAGAACAAGGAGAGCAGATCTAACACAGCAAGTAAAAACTGACAGGGAGATGCTAGGAAGAACGCTGGGCACCTGGTTTAACATATGCAAACAAGGAACAAAGACTTCTGGGTAATTACCATGTTTCCATGGAAGCTTTTGGGAACGCTATATCTTTAAAAAGACTTTTATAGCATTCCACAAGCTAAATGCAAAACCAGAGCACCAACTACAGACTGGTTTTGGCTTTATTGAGCCATCATCAGTGTAGTGCAGGCCTCTGGTTTAACATAGGTGCTCTAGCACTTTGCCTAGGTGGCCCATGCCTAAAAATGGACCTGACTTAATGTTATATTCACTTTCAAATATAATCCAGCAACCCCTCTGCAAAACTTTAATAAGGCCCCCTGACTGCTTCACCTACAGGACTTCACTTATCCTATTTTAGCCATGTACAAATACCACTTTACCTCTAAAATACAAATCAGGGCCCAATTTTTTTAAGCAATAATAGCAAATTACCACTAGGTGTCAGATTTTAGCTGCTCCCAGCTTCAGTAGTGGACTCCCTTTTCTTTTTTTTTTATTTAAACATTCTATTTTTTTTGTTCAGAAGAAAATCATTGACATATATGCATACAACATTTAAATGTATTTTTAAACAAATACATTTTTACAAAATGAGCCAGTGTATTTGTTGGTCATTCTAGTTTATCTGACGAGGTATGAGGATGGGAGATGGATGAGGGGTAGGTCAAGTAGATGGTTAAATTTAGTTTTTTTGTGGTGTTAATTAGAGTGATCCTATGGGATGTGATTCTATATATAATATCCAGGTTTGAGTGAATTTTGCTTCTGTTCCTTTGTGGCTGGATGATAGTTCTGTGCCCATGAGTTAAATATATTTCCCTTGCCCATTCATTTATTGATGGAACAGTTTGGCTTTTCCAATGTCTTGGTATAACCGTCCTAGCTGTGGTTAGGAAAAAACATAGTCCTTTTTGTGTTGTTTTAACTGAGTCTGGCAATATGGATAGTAAAGTTTTCTGTGGTTCTGGTTTGATTTGCATATCAAAAATGTTATTGTATATACGGTAGTAAATATTCCCAGAATGGTTTTATAAGGTGACATGTTGCCCATATATGTAACATAGTTCCTTTTTCCTTCCCACATCTCCAGCATAGATCGGAGACCGAGGGGAACATTTTGTGTAGTATTGCTGGGGATCTGTACCATCTTGTGAGGATTTTGGAATTGGTTTCTTGCGCTTTGCAGGCGATGGATAATTTATTGAAAGTCAGGTGTCACACATGATGAAGGGGACATAGCGATCCCTGAAACGTTTTGTGTTGATGTGCTTAAATAAAGACGTTTGAAGTATACTCAAGAGTGCCCCTTGCATGGATTTTGCTTGTGCTATAGCTAAGGGTCTTTGGTAGAGGACCTGGCGAGAGAACACCTTGTAAGCTACTGGCTAATAGCCACAAAGAGAGTGCCTAGGCCCGAAATCACTTGGCTAGGAGTTTTTTGTTGTGTAGTGGTCAATTCTTGTGCTTGCTTACTTACTTACTTGTTTGGATTGGTTGGATTTATGTAATTGCTCTAAATCAGAGATCTTTTTTTGGAGCAAATCAATATATGCCTGTCTCTCCCGTTTCAGACGAGTGTCTTGTTGAATTAAGATGCCTCTTCAAGACTGCAACAGCAAAGGGAGATAATACACAGCTTGTTTGTGTGTTTGTGAATGTGGCTCTTTCCTAATTGAGACAATGTTGTCTTGGGACTTTTAGTTCTCCTTTAAATTGCCTTTTGTTGATCAAATCTTGAACTGTTTGATTGTACAATACTTTTATTTTTTGTAAAGGTTTCGAGGTAATGTATCTGGTATACAGTCAATCTTGACCACGCACCTCAGGAAGGTGGCGACCTTTAAAAACTGAAAAGAAAACAGAGGTGAGCATGTAAAACATTGTTCTAAATCAAAAAATAAAGTTAAAATTAAAAAAAACAGCATTTTCGTAATGATGCCTATTATTTTTTCTTTGCTCATAACACACTGACATTCCAAAAAGGTTCTTAAATATTTTTATTAAAACTAATCCTGATGGAATATTAGTTTGTTAGGCCCAATTACTACCAATAGCTACCTACATTATAAGCCTTTTTTTTTTCCGACATCAACTGGACAGGCCTAGAGGGATTGAATATTATATTTTAAAATTGCCAGGATATTTGTATATATCTTAATACCAATGATAGTGCAAATTGTTTGCACTACACTTTAGCAGTTACTACAACTCCCTAAGTTGTAGCCCCATTTACGTATTCTTAATGATTATGTTCTTCAAAAATCTTGTTAAAGATTATTGTAGGAACTTGAAAAACTTATCATCCAGTTTAGAATATAGCAAGTTTAATTAGTCATCTACTACAGCAAAGCCATGTGGCCTTTATTTAAAACTAACCTCCTTTTTACTCTGTGTAAAAGTTTAAAATGTGGCTTCTCTTTAAAAATGTTTTCAAATTGTGTTTTCTCTTGTTTCACAGCTGACAGATTTTAATCCAGGCTATAAAGGTTTTGGCAACTGCACTCTTTCCAAGTGGAAAGATTGTGGATTGGTGGACAGAAAGCTGGTATGTAGATTGTAACACATTATTAAGCTCTAAATTATTGATCTTTTATAAAGACTTGACCAAGGCTGACATTTTTATTTGTGTTTTGAAAACCCCAGCTGCAAGTAACTTTTAAAGGGCATGTCCCACCCCCAAAACTATATCCCCCCAACTACTGGCCCCATATGTAGTGTAGTTTAAATCCTTCCTCACATCCCACTCCATAGGTTCGCCTGTAGTCCCCCCCCCAAAATTCCAAAAACTGCCACCAGGAGGCTACAGGTCTATGGACACTGCCTCTACCTGTCCCTCACGAGATTTCTTTCTGCCATGTGCGTGCTGCATCCCTTCGCCCCCCTCCCTCCCCCTCCCTCTCCCCTCCTCCCTCCCCTCTCTCCCCCTCTCCCCTCCCCTCTCCCGATTCTCTCCCCCTTGCCATAATTCCCTCCTTCATATGTAAGATTCCCCAATGGCTCCCAGCCCAACCGCTATGTTATATCTTAAAACGTTCCCCAAACTTTCACTTACCCTCTCCTCTTCCTCCGGCGAATGGAGCCTGCCGCAGCCGCGTCCTGATTGGCTGCCGCCTCAGCCAATCACATAAGACGCGGCTGCCCGGTCCCGCCCCTCTGCTTGCATTTTCTTGAGCAGGGGCCGTGAGCGCGACGGAGGAAAGAGGAGAGTTAAGTAAGTTGGGCTGCTTTTAAAGCATATAACTTAGCGGTTGGGGCTGGGACCCTTGGGAATCTATATAAAAAATTATATCTTGGGTGGACATACCCTTTAACATGTTTTGCATTTCCAAACTTACTGACTATTTCAGTCTCAGGGTATGTACATTAAACAATTATCTAATTTTATTTTTGGGGGCTGACTTGAACTTTTAAGATGTAAATTATAGGAAGGTTTATATTGAACTTACACTGATTGCATTGTAAATAGTTATTATTTTTTTGTGACCCGTCTAGAAATAATCTCATGGAGCCAAGATTAAAATTACCTGGAAATATTGGAGACTTCCCCAATCCAATGTGTTTCCAAAAGTCACCTGAAAAATGCCTAATGATGCAAAAATCCTTCCTGCAGATGTTATTATACAAGGCTTAAAGTAGACCACAGGATTCAGTTTTTCAAAAGTATAAAATCCATTTTGATGATCTCTTATAATTCTTTTCCCTATTGAAACTTCCAAACAGAAATACTGTTGGACGTCTGAGTAGATTATATGTAAAGGTTGATATTCTGGATTTGACAGCATTACCATGTTTAAGTGAGTGTTAAACAAACATGATACTTGTGCATAGAGAACCACTTGGCATAACACATTTAGTTTCGAGAGTAATGGTTGACCTTTTTGTTTTTGTAGCCTCTCCTTATTGGAACACTTCCCTCTCCATTTGGTGAAGAGATTGAAGGAATTGCTGATGCCTTCAGGAAACTTCCATTAGGTTATTGTAATGTTTCTTTACTTCTGAAATGCCTACCATGGTATGCAAACTGCATTTTGTCCATGAAGTTTAAAAGCTTTGTTTTCGTTTATTTTCTTTTTCTTTGTTGATCACAAAGTTCTAAAGCTGCCTTATTCCAGAAACATTATACTTGCATGTAATGCGTCCAATGTTACCTGCAGGTCCAAGCAGACAACATACTGTAGTTTCTGTAAAAGCTCCCTGACCCACGGTCCCGGTGTGCTACTCACAAACCCATTGGCAAAAGTGCTGGATAATGCCATAGACACACTCAAGGTTTTAACCTAGTCTATCTGCCCGCAGTGGAGATCGCCCCCCCTGAGGCAGCCAGCTGTTAAAGCTACATAGTCATCATCTATGTTTCTATGGCAGCATTCCTAATTAAATGTGTCCAAGCCTTACAAAGCTAAGGCCGGCAGAGGCCAACCTTCATAAACTCCAGCACCTTCTCCATCAGACGAAGAGTCTCTAGAGGTAAGGCAATTTTCGTTCTCATGGGTAATCCAGCCGTGACTCGGTCTGGCAGATGGGGGGATTCCCACAACCACATCTTCAAAAGTCCTAACATTCTTATAAAAGCAGTCTCTCAGGAGACCCCTAAATATACAAGACATGTAAAACCGAGGGACCTAACAAATCCATGTTCTCACATATTAACGCCCTACCACTACTTTCCAAACATGAGCAGCACACAAGTTAGTCCAACAGAATGGTCTGGTCCTGAAAAATGGCACAATCTGTACGATGCTGTCAGGCATACTTCCCCTTTTTCAAAGGCTGACAGCGGCAGCATGTGTTCTCCACCCATTGGTTTACTCTCTGAGTTCTCCAGATGCTAGCTATCTGTATTTACATACCCAGAACAACATCCACCCTTTAATACCAGCCTATAAAAAGGGCAGATGGTTGCTAAAATGTAAACTTTCACACCAGTTTATCATGGGTATGAAGCAAGATTGTCTACAACGGGACTTCCCCTTACGTCCAACACTTTTAGAAGGCATCCACTTTTTTAGTGGTATCAGCACTTGATTCGAAAAGACTCACTGCACGCTCCTCTGTGAATGCAGTACAGCTTGATGTGGCAACTATGGCTTAAGTCCTGGGCAGTGGACCACGCATCCAAACGCTCACTAACAGCCATTCTTTCCTAGGGGGCTTACTGTTTGGGCCAGAATTAGATTAATTATTGCCCAGGCAACCAATGGAAGAGCACCCGGCTTCCTCAGCCCAAGACCCTTCTCTCATGGACGAGGCACCTCCTTTGTCCTTACAAACCTCATTCTGGATACACGGCCCCTACTGCCACCACCGCTCAACATGATGATGAGGATCAAACTCCCTCCATTGTAAGGTACCCAACCTTCTGCCAATTAATTATCCTCCACATGACCATCCCCACCGTCTGTAGTGGGAGAACGCTTTCCATTTCCTCACAACTGGGCATTTTTTGCTACATACTGCCTCTTTAGGCAGCTATTGGCAATCATGGGCAGCGCCCCCCTACCCCCATTGTTTTGTCCAAAAAATGGTTTTGACTTAGAAAACGACATTTTTTCTGTATTCCAAGTTCGTTATCATTCCCTAATATCTGATGATTATCTTTGGAGTTAAAAAAAATAAATAAAGGAAATGCACATACAAAAAATATTACTCACCCCCTTTTTTTCACCTACAATTTCTACCCTCAGCTTACATTAAGAGTTAATCAGTTTTTATTCATTTTTTTAGGTACTATCAATTTATACACGAATATATGGTATATTATTGTCCATTATTCTAGCTTTAAAACAAGCCAAAAACAAAGCATTAAAATCCATTCAGCCAATTTTTAGATACATACCTTTTACTACCTTTTTGCAGACAGGGGGCATCTCAGTGTAAATCCAAGCTTGCTTACGTTTCCTCATGTCCTGCCTTTTCCGCGCCTTCATCCCCCTTATAGCACACAAATAGGAACTCCCTATTTGTGGACGCCCCCTCCCACCCATCCGGATTCTATCCCTTCTTCCACCTAGCGTAAAATCCTTTAAATATGTGATAGATACCCCCTGCCCAGACCTAACTGCGGGTTATTTCTTAAAAAAACTATGAACTGTTACTTACAGTGCTTCGTTCCGCGACACTCCAACTGACATCAGCCACGTCTGTGATTGTCCACATCTCAGTAATCACAGATGCGGTTGCCGGTCCGGCCCCCTGCTTGCAAGTTCCAGCAAGCAGGGAGCCAGATCATTGCACCGCAGGATTGAAGGAGCTGTAAGTAACGTTCTATTTTTTTTTTTTTTAAATAAAATGGCGTTGAGGATGGAAGGGGAATCTATAATATATTAAAATATGATTTTTAGGGTGCACATACCCTTGAAGAATGGTGGAGCTGGGAGCGGCTAAGTGCAGGGCACTTTAACCTACAGCAACAGGCGCCCCAACGTCTTTCCTTGTCTGCCAACTGGCCTCAAAGAAAGTATTTTACAGTAGTTAAAAAAAACACTTTTTCTAACCATTCCATGCCCTGAACATCTGTATATTTTTGATATTTAACATTGCAGGATCAATACTGATTCTTTCTGGCTGCATCCTCCACAAGTTAGAATGAAACATTTCTTTCTTGCTGTATGATACCAAAGAACAAAGAGAAGCAGTTTCTGCAGTCTGAGAATAATGTTGTGTCTTCGAAAAACGGTCTGCAAAAATATGGGCAGGGATAGCTGTGTCTTAGTTTCTAACCTAGCCTTAAAGGGTTGACATAATGCAGATGTGGTTACTAAATATTGTGTTTTTTTTCAAGGGAGTTTGTTATTTAACATATTTTATGAAGTTTTCACGTCTGTACATCAGTTGTGGCAGAAGATAAATCTGGTAAGTTATTTTTAGAACTTAGTGTTGCTATTGGTTCCTAAGATGTTTGCTATTGGGTTCCTAACGATTTAATACAAAAATGTTTACTTGTTGTTTTTTTTTTTATTCTCCCAATTAGAATCTAACCAAGATTTTGTCTTTGTTTTTTCCAGGGAAGTTAATTTCATGCCAGAAATCCTAGATTTTGGATTATTTCTGGGGTAAGTGTTTCACTTTCATAAGAGATTCCAACTGTTAGCCACTGATTCACTGAATATATTTAAAAATAGAGAACTACAAAGGCCAAGGAACCCCAATTAACATACTAGCAATCAACACTAGAAATTTACTTTAAAGACTTGCGAGTCTAAGAATGCATGTTGTCATAAATCTGTCTCAATGAGACTTGATAGATTCTGGCAATCTTAAATAAAGGGCCACATCCTTATAACATTACCTTTCATTCATAGCTGTA
The DNA here is from genome assembly GCA_019447015.1 of Hymenochirus boettgeri. NCBI lineage: Eukaryota > Metazoa > Chordata > Amphibia > Anura > Pipidae > Hymenochirus > Hymenochirus boettgeri. The sequence continues at coordinate 76,171,602 of CM033469.1, forward strand.
TTTTTAAAAGGTTTGGTCTGCCATTACCATTTTATAAGGTTTCATGGTTTTTGTTTTTTTTATAGTTTGGATGTGAAAAACAATTCTTGGATGGTGACAGAGTTATAAGGCCTTTAGTCATTAAATGTGGATTTTCAAAAAAACGGTAAAACTGTGTTCATTCTACCAGCTTTACTGGATATGTCGGAATGTTAACTGGAATGAAACCTGTAAGTTTTATGCATTTCTCTTATTAATGTTAACATGTGCCATTAATATTTACCCAGCTATTCTCCTGTGATTTGTGAACTTTAAAGACATGCCCACCCCGCCCCCGGAACAAAATTTATATTTACATTCCCCATCCCCCCCAAGATTGACCTCCCCATGTCCCTGAAGCTCATTACCTTAACCTCTCTCCATCGGCGGTGTCCTTCCAGTCTTTACTACCACTATAAGCTCTTATAGAGCCCACGTGCATAGAGGCACGGCAATATGCGTCGTCCATTGACCGTGGCTTCACATCATGTCTGTGTCTGACAGCTGAAACCTAGAAGAAAGCCCGGCATCTTCTTCTGGCTTTTAGCCGCAAAGGAAGGTAGGATAATGAGCTTCAGGTACCAGGAGAGGTAAGCACCTATATCGATTAATTATCTATAATGGAATGGCAAGCGTAGGTCTTGTTCCAAAGGTGGTTGTGCCCTTTAACATAAGGTATATGGTATGTGAAAGATTATCCTTTATTAAAAGAGAACATACGGGACTGATTGTAGGCACCATGTACATCTTAGTTCATGTGCGGCTGCAACGATCATCTGTCTGTCTTGGGTCTGAAATTATAATTGGAGTTAAGGTAAAGCTGGGTACACACGATGGGATATTTCGGTCCGATCGACTGATAGTTCAGTGTATCGGATGAAAGGACGATGGCGTTGGAAAACATGGTCCGGACGATTGACATCTTCCTCCTGCCCAAAACGGTCGAAAGTATCGAACGGTTGGTCGGGAGAAAGTCGCTAGGTGTGTACCAGCTTAAGGTGTCAATTAGATTTGATTATTCGTACAAGCTATAAGCTGTTAAAATCTCCCAAAGAATTATTGTACAAGGAGAATGGCAAGGTCCCAGACTAAGCCATATGCAGTAGTGTACCATTCTATTCGATAGTGGGCAAGATGGTGGTTCGTATCTAAAATTGTATCTGTTTGAAACTTAAAGATTTTAGTGCCAATCCGTAAAAAAATTAGCTGGGGTAAATTTTTTGTTCAAAAGTCCACACAAGAAAATATATATATTTATAGACTTTCCATTACACCTGTTTATATTCAGATGTATACTATTATTTAGTCTATTGCATTCAGACATAGCATGTGTCTTCGGCGTATCCTCTACTAAGCTGTTTTTTTTCATAGGGAATTCTAACCTTACTATGAACGAGCGCTTCAGTCTTGATGGTGGTACATTGGTGTCTTGATGTTTTGGTCTTGTAGGTAAAAAAACACTGTTTATTGCATTGTGTAATTTAGCTTTGTTTACTACATAGGGGTACTTGAATGGATCTTGGGAAAGCATGATGGGAGCTGGATGAGCTTCCTCAAGGGAGTGTGTTAGAAAATGCGACAAGGTTTGTTTTTTTCCATTTTCCTTTGCTTTTTCTCTAAGAAGTACAGTAGTCCCTATTACATAATGATGTTTTATGTACAAATAACCATGCACATTAAGAGTTTAACTTAATCCTAGTGATTACTAATGAACAACCACATCTCTTTAATGCTCCAGAGATTGCAGCAGTGGTGTTGTTTGTCCTTCTCATGTTAGCATACCTCATCTGACACAATAGTACTATAATCATTGCCCTGAAAAGTAAAAATCTTTAACTGTACAATTAAAATGTTAGGTATGGGGGTTGGGCATACCAAATTCAAGGAGGCTGAAAAGAGAACTGGGGTTTATTCAAAGGTGCATTGAGTCTACAGACTGCATACCGGTAGTAAATTGCCGTTTACAGACACTAAACTTTATCTTACTTTTTTTTTTTTTCCCTATAAAAGTTTTTAGCTCAGCTTCTAATTCCACCTTTCTAGCAACCGCCGCACTTCAGTCAGACTTTGGTGGCTTGATAAATAGTGCTTAATAATTGGGGTGTACATATGGATAGGAGGGCACATATTTACTTTTGAGTCTAAAGTAACCCAAAAGTGCATATCAAATATACTAAGAAACACAGACACAAACGTGCTCACTCAAATAGGATTAAAAATCCCCAAGGGTATAGTAATAAATAGAAAACCTCAGTGTGTAGCCTTGTTTGTATTGTACCACATTGTTTGGGTAGACCATTCTAGTAATATGTAAGGTTAGGAAAATGACTAGGATGTCGCACGCACAGGAGCAACCATCTGTACAGCGTTAGCACAAGTAAATTAATGATTGCTTTTTTTTTTTTTAATAAAACATGAAAAACTTTTTTCTTATTTTTAAGTCAGCTAATTATACTTCTATATTTATATATGTCACACCAAATTATCGCACTCCAAATAAAAGTATACTTGCTGTCCCAAATGTAGATACAATAGTTGGCAGCAACAGATGCACTCACTGGACTCCACAAAGTATCAAAAGATTTGCTTTGTTCAGCCAACATATTAGCATATATAGACTTCCTGAAGACGGCCTAAATATGGCCTAAATATGTTGTTGCAGTGTGTTTTAATGCACAATACATTTGTTATTTAATATCAAGACCTGGAGTGGCCTTACCAATATTTTCTTTATTTTTTATATATATATATATATAACTATTTTTGGGTTTTTTTTTTATGAGCATTTCAATTAAAAGATTCTCCTCTGTTCTGTAGTTATGATAAGCTAAAACTCTTCTGTCTAAGACTAAATTGCTGGCTCCAGCTTATTTCATATTGGGAGGTAATAAATCTGAAGAGGCTTGTTGATCACACGTTCCAGGTCATCCTGTCTGTGATATCTGGGAGTAAGTATTTACTCTCTTTTGCTTTTCCTATACAATTAGAGAATATTTTTTATTGCCTTCAGTGAACAATAGATCTGTTTATTTTCCCTAAGACTGGATTTGAAACAAGGAACATGGTATGTACTGGAAACTATTATGACCGTTGGAAGGCACTTTACCAATTGACAATAGAAGGGGTCCAGCAATGAAATGTATGAACAGGACCACTCAGCATATTTGGGTTATTTTATTTTTTACAACTGTTGCTGTGATTTTGATTTTCCTTTTTGATGTCGTATTGATAATTACTATTTGATACAGCTGGGATTTTTTTTAAGCTTATAGTTCTATTTCATTGAAATAAGATTGGATTAACCGTATAACTCGAGTATAAGCCATGTTTTTAGGTTAAAAATTAACATAAACAACCTTGACTCGGTTATACTCGCGGTCACAAGGTACTTACCCTTCCATCCAGAGCAGCCGCGAGTCCGCCGGCAAGTTTCCCGTATGTTCTTCGCGTTGCTGGATGACTCATCGCGCAGCCGCGAAGCAGTAATGGACCTGCCCAGGCGGACTCGATTGCGAGAGAAGAAGACTGAAGACCAGTACGGTAAGTGAGCTGGGGGGTACTGGGGGGAGGGCTTTGGGGGACAGTACTGCCATGCAGACCACCCACATTACCTTTTTACTATAGGTTGGGTGGAAACTACAACTCCCATCAGAACAGCCTGCTTGGGAGTTTGTAGTTTTCCACACATCTACAGTGGAAAGGTATTAGTTTGGGGACAGTATGCCATACAGTAACCCCAATACCTTTTCTACTATAGGTGGGTTGGCAACTACAACTCCCAGCTAACCAACATGCTGAGTTGTGTTTCCAAACTCTACAGTGGAAAGGTATTAGGGTTCTGTATACCCTCGGCTTAGACTCGGGTCAATCATCTTTTCTAATTTTTGAGGCAAAATTGGGTGCCTCTGCTTATACTCGATGTTCGGCTTATACTCGAGTATATACGTACTTAATTTAAAGAGAAACATTTGGCCACAAGGCACCCACTGAAATATTTCTACGGTCGACCTATAAATTGCATGACCTTAATGTACTGTATGGCATTTTTATGGAGCTGGTTGCTTGGTTACCCAATGTCATAGATGAGCATTTGTGCATGTTGTCTTTGAATGTAAGTTGGCAATTAATAACTCTCCCTTTACCCTATACATTGTAAAGATCTTCTCAGTAAGTTGCATTTTAAGAGCATGTCCCCCGATTTTTCTGTAGTGTAGGGCTCCCTCCCCAACTAGGTAAAAAGTCATATGCACACTAACCCTGGTCACCCAAAGTTTAATTCCCCTACTCAAAGGGACATGAAGTACTTCAGGGATGAAGGGGTGTTACCCTCGAAACGTGTTACCCTGTTGATGTATGATCTTATACATTAATCCAATCCAGACATAAAAAAATTTAGTTATGATGCCTTTCCCCATGCCTCTGTGCTCACATGTATTGCACAGTTTATTTACTTCCAAGGCTCCCCTCTGTGGTCATTTCCTCCATTTTTTGGAGACTTGCCAAAAATAAGGAGTGGGGAGGGGGGGTGAGTTAGGAGAGAACCAAGTCCTGCCTTATCATGCAGCCTTGTTCTCCCGTTTAACAAGGCAATTAATTGGTTGATGAACTGCTTTATTCTCCTTCCCTAATTCTGTTTTTAACTTGGTTTGGCCAAGGCATTTCCGTGAGCAAGAAGGATTAACTTGAGGAGACTGCCTGTAAAAAAAACTGTGTAAGCCTACCACTACCCCGGGCAATTATGTTTTGATTTCTGGGGGATTGATTGACAGCCTCAAACAGTGAGTGGTGTTAATTGGAAATCTTGACTTTTTTAACCTTGTATACGGGCATCCGGAGAGGAGGAGGAAGGAAACCTAAGAATAAAGGTACTTGTGGGTTGGGGGAATTATAGAACACAATTACTGTAGAAAGAAAACATTTTTTAATTTTTCTACTATAGAACTTTTCTACTATAGCCTTTAAGTACATATAGAAGTTGAACATTGGCATATCCCCCCGGCCTACCCACCCCCCCCCCCACACCTCCCCCATCCCCCCACCCCCCCCACCCCCCCCTCCCCCCCCCCATCTTCACCCCCACCCCACCCCCCCCTCCTTCCCATTTACACATTTCCTATACGAGTTTCCACAGCAATTTGGAAGTCCCGATAGACTTAACGTGGATATGACACATGCATATCGGGAGAAAATGGTATCTGTCATTTTTTAACAAACGCTACAACCACAGTCCTAAGCGTTCTCCTCTGTAAAGCATAGAGCGACACACTGGACTGCAGATTTTCCCCAGCTGGGTCGAGCTCCCTAAGTACAAGGAAACCGGGGCCAAGGGAAATTTTTGGGCTTTCCAAGGCTGCAAAGCCGACTGAATTTAGTCAGCCTCGCGATAGTTTGGAAAATGTGTAACAGTAACAGAAAGGAACGATGGCAGTGACTGTTTATTCTTAGTCACACTACCAATTAAATAAAGGTTATTACGTTTCTATCAAACTGCAGGTACAGCTTGTGTTTAACTTGACAAGCAGTTAGCATTTACCGGTGAGAACAAATGTTTTGCTGCTAAAGAGCTGGACATTTTTTTAATTTAACAGTTTTCTTTGTATTATTCTGTGTAACTCAGCAGTCGAATGATACATTTTTAGTAGAAACACACAGCCTATGAGGTACAGTTCTTATCAGCTTACTTTCTTTTCTTATTAATGCTTAATAGGAAATAAAACTGCAAAGGAAAATGTGTAGGGGAACAAGATTGTTTTTGGAAAACAATTGTTCTGGTGTCTGAGAGGCAGATCTGCTTTCATAACTGTCACTAACATGCTGAGATACACTTGTTGTATCTTTGCAGACATGCTTGTCTCTTGGGACAAATGTTGTTTGGTGACTTTAGTTCCCTTTTAGTCTATTTCCCCTGGTCTTTTTTATTACGGACAATCTTTTTAAATTGAATTAAAAAGGTTTCAACTCACGTAGCCTACTTGGTTTTTAAATAAAGCCACAAGTTATGGCCCCATTTTCTAAGCACATTTACTTCACGTGGGCTATTAGATTCAGCTTCCCAGGAATAGCAAGGACATTTTATGGACACGGTGAACAAGATTAAGGAGTTATCCTGTTCAGTGATGTTATTCTACTCCTAGAATACCTCATGTATTTTCCACCAGTAGAGGCAACCTAACAAATGAGATCAATACACTGTCAAAGATCAAAGTGCTGCAAGCACAAAAATATAATGGCACAATAGATCTTAGTGTGTAACTATAAAATGGTGGTTCTCACATTACAGGGTTGAAATAGGATTTAGTCTGAAAGGTGCAAGCTTTGAAATGTGAGTTAAGACACAAAAGAAGGGTTTTGCATGGGGCTTTTATACATCAGAGAACCTGGTTCCTTGCTTTATTCAACACAGAAATATATAGTGTCTACCTTAATTGCTGACATACTCTGTCAGAATTTGTTTAAAACCCACAATTGTGACTCTCAGTACTTTCTCCTCCCATTCTTCAATCAATTTCTCGGGGGCTCAAGTATGAAGGTAAGTAAATTCGCTATAAACATTATATTATATATAGAAGTGGTCGGAGATATTTTTTTTTTTTTTTTGCATCGCGCAAAGGTAATTTATCCCAGGCTCCTGAATGTGATTGAAGAACAGGTAAGGCATCAAACATTAAAGAAAAGTTCGCTTTCTTTTGCAGTGACTATTCTTTAAGTTACAAAGGAAACTTTGTTACAGTAATGTGTTTTACAATTTTACAATACCTTTTGTACCTTATGGTTGAGTATTTTGACATTCTCCTTTATTTATTTTTTTTTTTACAGAACATCTCTACTGCATCACCACCATCTATGATATCTTTCAACTAAACCAGTTTTAACAAGGTAAGCTATTTCCCCAAAAATAGAGTTAGGTGAGAAATATACAGGCATTGGTTTATTGCATTGTTGGGGTTACAGGCCTTTATCATCTAGTAGTTTCTTCAACACTGGTATGCACACCAGTGTCAAATTCAGTGCAGTGAAACTTAACACTGCATTTTTTTAATACTCAAATTCAGTTTAAATGTACACACATTCACATTAAAACATGCAGGTAAGCTGCAGCAGAAATTTTGGATTCACAATCTATTCAATAATATAAATGGTAAGTTAAAATAACAGGATTTAAATGAGTGGAAAGCATTTTTTGGGAAACTAGCATATTTTGGCACATATCCATTTAGGAAATTCTGTTACTAACTGTAACAATACTGAATGCCTACATTTCTTTATTATTTCGCTCTGGAGCTGGTTTGAACAGTAAACTCTAAGACCATACATGACCTTCATTCCACTCATGAACTACAGGCCCACTTCATACATTTAGTACAGATATATTTATACAGTACCCAGCTATACATTTCATATCCTAAATTCTGTATTGCTACTCTCGAATTCCAAAATCAAATGCTCAACACACACCAAAATCTGGGCAACCGAGGGTACAGTCCATGATATCTGTGTACCACTTCACAGCATACCAAGGAAATCTGCTCAACCTTTGATTGTCATGCTAAGACAAAAGTCACAATAAAGGTGAACAGTTCTAAAATGTACTTTGTATTTCTTACTAATATGGCTACCTGAGTTCCATAATACCGGTAAGTGCCCAGGAGATGTTTAACATTCACCTTTAATAAAAGCAGAGCATGTTTTGTTATATTATTATAGTTTAGGTGCTTACCATTTTTGAGTGTGTTGCAGTTGGTATTAATTTAGATCAGTGAAGGTAAAATACGCCTAATACAGGGAAGACCTCACATCTGCTACAACTATTTCTAGCTAAAATATAAAATTGAAACCAATTTACAACCTTGGTTCTTTGCAGTGTAAGTTTTTATATTTTTATTTGCATAAAACATTTTTTTAAAGATTTAATACTAATGTGGCATTTTTATCCAGCTACTGCATATACAACATTATGTCCATTTCTGATAAACTAGAAGCATATTACGGATTTGTCCAGAGATCCTTGCATGCCTTGGTAACAGAATTCCACAAGGGTATAAGATTCACTGACGTGACTTAACTTACAAGCAAGTTTTTGTATGTTCCATTCACTAAAAAAAAAAAAAATATGACTGTGTAACCCACTACTAAAACTGCCAGAGGCTTTTCCTGAAGACATAAAAAACAATTGTGCTTGCTAATGTACTTTACAAGTGATGATCTGCTATTAGGATTTTCAAAATGGTTATTTTAAAACTCCATTCAAAGTGCTTTAATACTAAAAATAGATTGATTGTTTTTGGGTTGTCCCTCATATGCTTTTAATATCCCACACGTCTTCATGTATTTGGTTTGATTGTCTTGTATTTGTAGAGACACAAAACTCTTTAACATGCACAACCAATATCTGCCTGTATTATTTAGATGTGAACTGCTTTAAAATGGAAATATTAACCAGAAGTAAAATTTGTGCTCATGGCCATCATTAAAATATGGTTTTGACTAAAACATACCTTAAACGTGTTTTTTTTGTATTTATTTGTGGCCCCAAACTATGCATGGGTTTTTCACTGCTTTTTGTTTTGCACATTAATCAATTGATATAACTATTGTTAAACATAGCATTGAACTAAAGGGACAATCACAAATAACGCCACCCCATTTAAAACCCCTAGGTCTGGTTTTCAGACTTATATTTACATGGTACAATTCTTGTCAGCCCTCCCCCAAAGTTTATGGCAGACACATTATTGCGTTGGTGAAATTTTACAATCGGAAGCTTCACGACATAGAAGCCAAAATTTATTTGGCTCTTATTTTTTTGTGTGTGTACTTTAACACAACACTGCTTTTGTAACTTTTTTTGGAGATTTGACTGGTTTTTTTTAGGAAATCTGAAAAATAAAAAGTTTTTAAAAATGTTTATGTTTTTATCATTTTTTAAAATATAAAAAAATCTCAAAGGTGCATTTTAATAGAACAACTGGATTAAAGGGCATTTCCACCCTTTTAAAAAACTATTTTTTATGTGGTAGGGCACCTTCCCCCAGCCCCACCGCATTTTAGAATTTCCAGAAAGTCCCCCAATAGTTACTTACCTTATCCTCTCTTTCCTCCGCAGCACAGTCCCGCCCTCGTCTTGCAGGAACTGCAAGCAGGGTGGGACCGGCAGCCACGTCATCCTGATTGGCTGGAGGCCGCCAATACGGACGACGCTGCTGGCAGTTCAGAAAGCCGGGGGAAAGAGGTAAGGTAAGTAACTATCGCTGAGTCTGGAACATCTATAATCGTTGGGGCTAGGGGAGGAGCCTCTATCGTAGCAATGGGGTTTGGAGCTAGGGGAGGGGACCAAAAGGGGGGGGAGGGAGAGGGCTGAACTGGGCATGCTAAAATTTCTCTGGAGGACAGTAGTCCTATATGGACTCTGCTATCCTCTTGGTGGCCTTTTTTTTTACTTGGGGGGGGGGGGGGGGGATTACAGGAGACTATTTGGTTTATGTAAGGTAAGGATTTTATTAAACTATGATGTGGCCAGTAGTGGGGGAATTATAGTTTTGGGGGGGGTGGACATGCCCTTTAAACCCACAGTAAATTTAAAGACTGACCTCTCCTCATAAATAAAATTGTACCCCATTTGTCACGTAATACACAGCCATAGCACAAAAGGACAAAGCCTGATGGTAGCCAAACACTGGCCAATGATGGACTATTCACTAATCTTTATGAATTTCTATTGATCATAAAGTCCACCAGTGCTGCAGTTTTTTACCTGCCATGTTTCACTGATGTGTCTGTTTTGTCCCCCTCCACGTTCCATTGTTTTTTATTTTGGATTCCACACTCCATCCATAATCCATATAGTCCAATGTTGTTTGGAATCAATTTGTCACATATATGTTTTGTGTTAATTGAAAACTACTGCAGTGAACATCGAAATTAACGCTACTAGCAAAACAATCCCCCATAAACGTCCTTGGTTTATCTCCACTGGTAAAACAAAATTGGCAATTAGTTTTATTTAAGAATGGGAGTTAAAGGAGCGTGTGTCTTACTCTTGTTCTTGGATAAAACCTGCAGGAGCTTGGAACGAAGGAAAGGTACTCACCGATCGCTCGTCCTCCTCCGCCGCTTAGTCCTGACAGGTCCGAAGATCTACCGTTGGGACCCTGTTCAACTATGCGGTGGAGAGCATCGATCGGGTGGTACCTTTCCGGCATTCTCGGTCCTGCAGGTTTTTATCGAAGAACAGAATACTGCTTTTCAAGGTAAAGCAAAAATAGTGTACAATAAATAGTGTAGTAAAATCTTGTGTTACCTTCCCCTTGTCCCTTTACTCTGGGGTTGCCACCTCTCCTCTTTAAAAGCAAACAAAACCACGATGCTGAAAGGCTGGTCGAATTTAAAAGCATTGATTTATATGCTTCAGTATGTATTTTTATCATTAAATTTAAAGCAACCCTATAACATTTTCCTCTTAAAGACTTCAGTTTCTGAACCTACTGATGACTGCTATAGCTAGTGTATTTCTAACAACCCATTTTAAAGTGTAATCTGAAATGTGCAGAGGTTTTTATCTCGTAATCGCAAGCCAGATTATGATAACATTCTAACCTTTTCACTGTGCAGAAATGAAACATCACTATTCATCGTCAAAAAAGACTCTCTGGAAAATAAATATGCTGTGATTTATCATACTTTCCAACATCCCCCTTTAATGGTTTAGGAATGTGTTGCACAGAGCTGTGCCGAATCAGATCTACTTGTGCTCCCCCCTGCAGCTCAGTGCTATGTGTTTTTATAGTTGTTATCTTATTAAAGAGTTATGTTGGAGGTTGATGCTTTATTACAACAAAAAATTTTCATGTTAAGAGAACTAAACAGAATGTAAACATGGATTAGGTTATTCCTAATGTATGTTAGGACTATAAGGATCTAATAAGGACTTAATAGAAATCTTTACTTGACCAATCCAGAATGGTTAATAGGTACCTTCCCTCCCCCTTTTACTTATCTTCTCCTCGCACCTGGGGACGTTTCCTGTCAGATCACAGTCTTCTATGTTTTGTGGTATACCCAGACGTGTCAGGAAAATTAGAAACATCTATAAACCAACTGTAGATTGGGTGAGTATATGTTTTTTACGTTCATTGTTTAGTTCCCATATCCAGGAAATCTCAGTGTGTGCCTAATGAGATACCTTTTACCCACAACTGCATTCACTTTAATTAATACAAACCGTTTTAAATAAGGCTTCTTCCACTATACAAGTGTCAAGAAGATTTGTATGTTTGATTTTTGTGAACATTGCACAAAGGTGTAATAAGTGTTTAATGCAATTTTCTCCATCCTCCAGATTCCTTTCACTTGTATGGTGTCCTGTTGGTCTCCACAATGCTAATGGGCTAGCCACACTAATGGCTTTAAGCACATCAATTGTCCGTTGGTGTGCTCTGCGATCAGCTAAAAGTGCATGCACTGTGTGTCAAAGCAGAGTTTTTCAATGCCTTTGTGGGAACAGGACCACTGAATTAAAAGAAATGCTGTGTGTTTTCGCATAACAAAAACGATGTAGTAAAAGCCATATTTTTTCTTCTGCTTTAGGGCTAGGCCACACCTATGTTTTTCTACACGAGCTAACTAGCAGTGCAGGTCAATGTGGAGGCCATTCAGTCATTGTGTAGCCTCAGTCTTAAGCCTGCGCCACACATTTTGCATGTAACTGCATGAAAAGAGGATTGCCTCGATCCATTTTTCCTGTATTTACCCGTGCTGTCACTGCAATTATGCCAATTATTTGTTATCGCGTTGTGCATGCTATCACACAAAAGTCATTGCAAGTGCTATGAAATGAAACTTACACTGTCACAGACATCATACACACATGGGGCCACCCACATATTCAAAACTCTACAGATTGCAAAACATTAGATTGTGCCAGAGTGACCTAGCCACAGGATGTCCGGCCCCTTAGAACTCCAATTGAAGGGCTGATTATGCAGCCCAGTACAGAATGTGGTTTAATGAACATTGAGGCGGAGGCCACACACACGCGCAGAATTGTGCATGTGATTGCATGTGCGATTCTCCGGCTTGTTTGTCGATTTTTGATGAGAAATCGCATGGATTGCATAAATAAAATTGTGAATTTTTTTTCCGGTTCCTGCGTTTACATTCTAACCAAAATTCGCATGCGCAATCACGTTAGTGTGGCCTCGCCAAAGGGCAGCTATACTGAACAAATGGTCCTATATTTAGCTGCTACACAATAAGTTTGTTCATGCTGGGACTGTATCATCGATCATTATCATCTGTCACGCAGTCTTTTGTTTAGCATGAAAACTACACACGCCTAAGGAGAGCAATGGGGTATGCCCAGGTAATGCTGTCCTAATACTGTTTGTGACATGCTGGATGCATTAACACATAAGGTTAAAATAGAATTTATCAAACCTTTTAACAATTACCAAGGCTGCACCTGATTGCACCCTAGATTACATTTAATGCATTGTTTCTGACAGCTCCCTAATTGCATTAAACTGCACAATTCTGACTCGCTACATTGTGCTTCTAATAGTGTCCTTTCTCTCCATTTGTTTTGAATTGGTAAACACGAGTTTTTAGCACAGAACAATTATTAAAACTGGTTCTAGGTTTATGGTATTCCTGGAAAGGACCAGAATCTTATTATGCATATAATTGGCGGAAGTATTACATAGAATGAGCAGATTTCACACTAGCAACTATAAAGGAGAAATTAAAACCCAAAAAAGGAAGTTTTGAGTTCGAAAGAACTTACCTACAACAACCTTCTCAGCATGGAAGATTCCACTCAGGTGCCTTTCCTTTTCCCTATAGATCACATTAGGTTCTGCTTGCTCCCCAGCTGACATTTTGCCTTCATACATTTTCTACACCTGTGGATTTCCACTCCCACCTTTTTAACCCCTATGATGTACAAATAATTAATCATCATATTCAAATTGCAGGGAAATTGGAGGGTAGAAGGAGTGTGCATTTGTCTTGCAGTATGTATAGAACAACATGTGCAGAGCTGTAGGGAGAGAATAATGAAATGAACCTGATCTTAGCACAGCTCAGTGCAATCATTTCTTAGTAGTGTCACCTATTTAAAGGTCAGGACTGTGCGAATGCATTTCTTAGTAGTAACAGTAATTGAGGGTGAATAAAGACCTACGTCCAATATTCACTTTATTTTTTTTTTTTAACCCTTCCTACCAGTTGATCCAGAGGGCACAAAAAAAAACCCAGCTAAAAAAGGGGGGGGGGGAATTCGCTTTCCTGACTCCAAACGTTAATCGAAAGTATCCGAAAGTGGTCTAGATGAACTGAACTACGCTCTTTTTAAAATCCGAGGGATCAATCCATCTGGTCCTGGGGGCTCTTTGATTTTTATTTTACTTTGTCTAATTGTTTCCATACCATATCCTCCAGTCAGCCAATGTGAATACCTCCTTCGTCTCCTGCATATTATTCCATCCCCGCTGTAAGGCACGGATTCATCTATAGTGAAAACCATGTAAAAAAATGGTTTACGATTACCTTTTGGCCTCCTCTGCAACTATCTCAGCCCATTCACATTGCCACTGCGCGTTGATCGTTTGTTAGTAATGCACCATAACTTCGTTGTGTGAGGCCTTAGAATTAATGCTGTCTAATTGGCAATCACACACTCTTCCGTTGAATAGCGCTGCGATAATGCACAGCTGAATGCATTTTCCACGCGTTGCAGAGCCCAACGGCATCCACACAACTCAATAAGAATGTTTAATTATACACTTGTGTACATAATGCAGAGCATAGAGAGGAAAAGTGCATTTCTCAATTTGTGTACCCATAGAAAGCAGGGGTTGTCCCTAGGGTTTGACAACGGAACATTGTTTTGCATGGTGCAGTTACGGCCGTGCAGTGCCTTTAATACCTGGCTGTGTCCCGGTCATAGAAGACTCGCGTGGTAAGAGGGAGGGGGAGGTATCTTGAATGCATCATGATTGGTCCTGTCACGCGCGTAACACCTCCACAAACCCTCTCCAGGTATGCTAACTCCTTACACGCAACAGCATGGTGGGCAGTACTGGACCCTAAGTAAGGAAGCAGGTGTGCGTCCATACGGAAGTGCAGCAAGAAGACGATATCGCCCCTCCTGCAATTCTCCTATGACCGGACACAGCCAATACTTAAAGTGTGCCTCTCAGCTGCGATTTGAAGGGGAAAACAAAAAAAGGGGTTTTGCCGGGCACCTTTTTGATTTTGTTCAGGGTGGCGCCTCTCAGCAATTTTTTCATTCAGACTGCTTCATGGTAAAGGGATGGCCCAGAGATAGTACCAAGTCTCTAGAGGAGTATTTATTAACCCTAACCACAGTGAGGCCAGTATGGGCTAAACTTTAGTTAACAGGGGCCCTGTTATAAAGTTGCAGCAGCTTTTACCTAGCATTTTAAAATATCTCCTCATTCCTTTAGCTGAGCTCATCCTCCCCCCTCCTTCCATCACCTTTCAGTTCATTTGTAACATTGTTAACAAGTAGAGTTCAGGTCTCTACTCACTACAATTTTTCAAATTACAGCAGCAGAACAAGGAGAAGTAGATTAACCACAGCAAGTAAAAACTGACAGGAGATTGCTAGGAAAGAACCTGGGCCCTGGTTTAACATATGCAAACAAGGAACAAAGACTTTGGGTAATTACCATGTTTCCATGGAAGCTTTTGGAACGCTATATCTTTAAAAAGACTTTACTATTCCACAACTAATGCAAAACCAGAGCACCAACTACAGACTGGTTTTGGCTTATTGAGCCATCATCAGTGTAGTGCAGGCCTCTGGTTTAACATAGTGCTCTAGCCCTTTGCTAGGTGGCCCATGCCTAAAAATGGACCTGACTTAATGTTATATCACTTCAAATATAATCCAGCCCCCCTCTGCAACTCTTAATAGGCCCCTGACTGCTTCACTACAGGACTTCACTTATCCTATTTTAGCCATGTACAAATACCACTTACACTTAAAATACAAATCAGGGCCCAATTTTTTTAAGCAATAATAGCAATTACCACTAGGTGTCAGATTTTAGCTGCTCCCACTTCAGTAGTGGACTCCCTTTCTTTTTTTTTTTATTTAACATTCTATTTTTTTGTTCAGAAGAAAATCATTGACATATATGCATACAACATTTAAATGTATTTTAAACAAATACATTTTTACAAATAAGCCAGTGTATTGTTGTCATTCTAGTTTATATCTGACGAGGTATGAGGATGGGAGAGATAGATCAGGGGTAGGTCAAGTAGATGGTTAAATTTGTTTTTTTGGTGTTAATTAGGTGATCCTATGATGGATTCTATATATATATCCATGGCCAGGTTTGAGTGAATTTTGCTCTGTTCCTTTGTGGCTGGATGATAGTTCTGTGCCCAGAGTTAATATATTTCCCTTGCCCATTCATTTTATGATGGAACAGTTTGTGGCTTTCCAATGTCTTGTATAACCGTCCTAGCTGGTTAGGAAAAAAAACATAGTCCTTTTTGTGTTGTTTTAACTGAGTCTGGCAATATGGATAGTAAGTTTTCTGTTGTTCTGGTTTGATTGCATATCAAAAATGTTATTGTATATACGGTAGTAAATATTCCCAGAATGGTTTTAAAGGTGACATGTTGCCCATATATGTAACATAGTTCCTTTTTCTTCCCACATCTCCAGCATAGATCGGAGACCGAGGGGAACATTTTTGTGTATATTGCTGGGGATCTGTACCATCTTGTGAGGATTTGGTAATTGGTTTCTTGGCTGTTGCAGCGATGGACTAATTTATGAAAGTCAGGTGTCCACACATGATGAAGGGGACATAGCGATCCTGAAACGTTTTGTGTTGATGTCTTAAATAAAGACGTTTTGAAGTATACTCAAGAGTGCCCTTGCAGGATTTTGCTTTGTGCTTATCAGCTTAAGGGTCTTTGGTAGAGGAACCTTGGGGGGGCAGAAGAACACCTTGTAAGCTCTGGCTAATAGCCACAAAGAGAGATTCCAAACCGTGGTAGTAATCATAATGTATACAAAAACCATTAGTCTTCATGACGCTAACTTTCTCCCCTTGGGGGGTGGTGACGACATTTCTCGGTAGTTCAGGTAGCAGCTCAGTACTGGGGATATTGAATATTTTGTTTAGATCCCAGTTTCTATTTTGGTTGTATAAATGCTTATAGTATAGGGTAAGTTTTTTGTAATATTGATTTGTCGGAAGCTAAAATTATTTTCTAGCTTTGGTGTAGGTGGAAGGAAACGGGGTACTTCGCGACAATGGTATTTAAGATGGGTGCGCGTTGCTGGAGTTATTGTGTTTGCGTCTGCCCTCATAGTTTTTGGTTCGCTTTGGTGGTTTTTGCATTTTCCACGCGTTGCCAGAGCCACCGGGAACATCCCAACAACTCAGTAAGAATGTTTAATTATACACTTTTGTACATAATGCAGAGCATAGAGAGGAGGAAAGCATTTCTCAATGTGTGTACCCATAGAAAGCAGGGTGTCCCTAGGGTTTTTGACAATGAACATTTTTTGCATGTGCCGTTACGGCCGTGCAGTGCCTTTAAGTACCTGTGTGTCCGGTCATAGAAGACTCGCGTGGTAAGAGGGAGGGGGAGGTATCTTGAATTGCATCATGATTGGTCCCTAGCCACGCCGTAACACCCTCTCCGCGTATGCTACCTCCTCTTAACGCACAGCATGGTGGGGCAGTACTGGACCCTAAGTAAGGAAGCAAGTGTGGGCGGCCAACTGAAGAAGAGCAGAAGACGATATCGCCCCCTCCATGCAAGTCTGCTATGACCAGGACACAGCCAGATACTTAAAGGTGCCTCTCAGCTGCGATTTGAAAGGGGAAACAAAAAAAGGGGGGTTTTGCGGGCACCTTTTTGATTTTGTTCAGGGTGCCGCCTTCAGCAATTTTTTCAGACTGCTTCATTGGTAGGGATGGCCCGACCATAAGGAGCAGAGATGTAAGGTAAGGATTTTTTTAAACTACACAGTGAGGCGAGTAGGGGTAAACTATAGTTTTGAGGGGTGGACATGGCCTTTAATTCGTTATATATCAGTACTTTCTAGGTACCTTG
The DNA here is from genome assembly GCA_019447015.1 of Hymenochirus boettgeri. NCBI lineage: Eukaryota > Metazoa > Chordata > Amphibia > Anura > Pipidae > Hymenochirus > Hymenochirus boettgeri. The sequence goes on from CM033469.1 coordinate 76,188,723, forward strand.
ATGGACAATCAAAAGCACAGAATTGTTCCTTTCAGTGGGAATGGGGCCATATTTTGACCTTAATATAGTAATTTCCAGGTATCCCACCACTCCGCATCTCACAGGAGTCTCCCTCATTCTGGGGTGGTCTCCGCAAGATCACCCCAACTCCGCGACTGAGAGGAGAACTCTAATCTCCCAGTCAAGCCTCCTTTAGGCTGCAATGCCCCTACCCCACCCCCATGCTGCTATTCACAGGGGCCAATGTTATAAGTCATGCAGCAGCTTTTTACCTAGATTTTAAAATTATTCTCCTCATTCCTTTTAGTTGAGCTCATCCTCCCCCCTCCTTCCATTCACCTTCAGTTCATTTGTAACCTTGTAATACAAGTAGAGTTCAGTCTCTACTCACTACAATTTTTCAAATAACAGCAGACAGAACAGGAGAGCAGATCTAACACCAGCAAGTAAAAACTGACAGGAGATATGCTAGGAAGAACGCTGGGACCTGGTTTAACATATGCAAACAAGGAACAAAAGACTTCTGGGTAATTAACATGTTCCATGGAAGCTTTTGGGAACGCTATATCTTAAAAGACTTTATAGCATTCCACAAGCTAAATGCAAAACCAGAGCACCAACTACAGACTGGTTTTGGCTTTATTGAGCCATCATCAGTGTAGTGCAGGCCTCTGGTTAAACATAGGTGCTCTAGCACTTTGCCTAGGTGGCCCCATGCCTAAAAATGGACCTGACTAATGTTTATATTCACTTCAAATATAATCCAGCAACCCCTCGCAAAACTTATAAGGCCCCCTGACTGTTACCTACAGGACTTCACTATCCTATTTTAGCCTGTACAAATACCACTTACTCTAAAATACCAAATCAGGGCCCATTTTTTTAGCAATAATAGCAAATTACCACTAGGTGTCAGATTTTAGCTGCTCCCAGCTTCAGTAGTGGACTCCCTTTCTTTTTTTTTTTATAAACATTCTATTTTTTTTGTTTCGAAGAAAATCCTTGCATATATGCATACAACATTTAAATGTATTTTTAAACAAATACATTTACCAAAATAAGCCAGTGTATTTGTTGGTCATTCTAGTTTATCTGACAGGTATGAGGATGGGAGATGGATGAGGGGTAGGTCAAGTAGATGGTTAAATTAGTTTTTTTGTGGTGTTAATTAGAGTGATCCTATGGGGTGATTCTATATATAATATCCAGGTTTGAGTGAATTTTGCTTCTGTTCCTTTGTGGCTGGATGATAGTTCTGTGCCCATGAGTTAAATATTTCCATTGCCCATTCATATTGATGGAAACAGTTTGGCTTTTCCAATGTCTTGGATATAACGTCCAGCTTGTAGGGAAAAAACATAGTCCTTTTTGTGTTGTTTTAACTGAGTCTGGCATATGGATAGTAAGTTTTCTGTGGTTCGGTTTGATTTGCATATCAAAAATGTTATTGTATATACGGTAGTAAATATTCCCAGAATGGTTTTATAAGGTGACATGTTGCCCATAATGTAACATAGTTCCTTTTCCTTCCCACATCTCCAGCTAGATCGGAGACCGAGGGGAACATTTTGTGTAGTATTGCTGGGGATCTGTACCATATTGTGAGGATTTTGGAATGGTTTCTTGCGCTTTGCAGGCGATGGATAATTTATTGAAAGTCAGGTGTCACACATGATGAAGGGGACATAGCGATCCCTGAAACGTTTTGTGTTGATGTGCTTAAATAAAGACGTTTGAAGTATACTCAAGAGTGCCCCTTGCATGGATTTTGCTTGTGCTATAGCTAAGGGTCTTTGGTAGAGGACCTGGCGAGAGAACACCTGTAAGCTACTGGCAATAGCCACAAGAGAGTGCCTAGGCCCGAAATCAACTTGGCTAGGAGTTTTTTGTTGTGTAGTGGTCAATTCTTGTGCTTGCTTACTTACTTACTTGTTGGATTGGTTGGGATTTATGTAATTGCTCTAAATCAGAGATCTTTTTTGGAGCAAAATCAATATATGCCTGTCTCTCCCGTTTCACGACGTGTCTTGTGAATAAGATGCCTCTTTTTGTTCGATTTCAAGGGAAACTAAGCCTATTTTAGTAGGAAAATTTGCAGAGGTACCAAAAAATCACCGGATTGAATGTTTAGGATCAGTAAAGTGTGCAAAAACTTGTGACTCTCTGAACTAACTGGTTTTCACTAAAATACCTCTAAAAGGGGTGTGTGTGGGGGTGGTGGTTTTAGATTTTTTTTTCTTGTAATTGCGCATGTGTCCCATTTGAGCTAGTTGGTGGCCCCGTCTCTGTGTGCAGCCACCCATATGGCATACTGGTTGATTCAGGACATGTGGGAGATTGCCATTTAGTGTGTTTTTTTTTTTTTTTTACTTGCCAAGTGGGTTTAGGTAGGATTTCAACCTTTGAATCCCCTTATTTTATTTTTTCACAAAATCTCCTAAAAGCACGGAGTTCTTTGAATTAGAGCGTCTGGAATTCTTCATGTATATACGAAAGCATGACACCGTTACATAGCTGAAGGTGTGTAGATTCCAAAAATATATAGTTTGTGGGGGGTATTTCCAAGTTGAATAGGCTGTTCAAATTACAGCACATGTGTCCCATTTGAGCTAGTTGGTGGCCACGCCTCTGTGTACACCCATGCATATGGCATACCGTTTGATTCAAGACATGTGGGAGATTGACATTTAGTGGGTTTGATTGCTTGTCAAGTGGGTTTAGGTAGGATTTCAACCTTTTGAATACCCTTATTTTATTTTTTACAAAATCTCCTTAAAGCACCGAGTTCTATGGAGTACTATGTCTGGAATTCTTCATGTATGTATGAAAGCATGACAACCTTACATAAGTAAAGTTGTGTAGATTCCAAAAATATATAGTTTGTGGGGGGTATTTCCAAGTTTCCATAATTCCAGTAAAATTTCCAGAAAAGTTACAAAATTTTATTACCATGTTAAAGTACACTTTGTGCTGGAAAAAAAACATGTATAATATTCCTGAATTACTGGGGGGTTTCCTACTGTAAACTTTGACTGAACCAAATTTGTCTAAAATCCTGAAAATTCTTCTGGCATTTAACGCACGTAGTGTTTTTGAATTAAGGTTCTTTTTGTTTGTTTTTAGCATTTAAAGGGTAACTGTGGTCTACAATTCTTCCAAACTAGTAATAATTATATAAAATGATATATCATAGTGTGTTCCTAGGATTTCATTACTGTATGCCTACTATGCGTCCTGTATCCTCCTGGAACCGAGCATTAGAAACATGTACGGATCATTGGCTTGTAATTTTCAACTGTCCTCCATAACTGACCATTGCTAACTGAAGAACCAGAATAAGAACAGAGACAACAGGACATTGTGCCGATTTCGGTAGACTTATATATTTTCAGATTTCAAATTTTCCGTTTAGGGTTTTTAGTGCCTTTAGATCATTACAAGACATAAGCATTATTTTTGTGAGGTTCTCATTTCATCCAGTCATGGTATCTGTTGTATTCCAATTAGATCAACTGGACTTGAAGTTTAATTCTTGATACGTTGCGCAGTCTCCGACTGGCTTTCTCATTCAGAAGACTTGTACAAGAATCTGTGGCAATTAGGTACCCTGAAAATCCCAAAGCATATCACAGCCAGTGTTAAGGCGTTGATGGATAGTGGCTAAATGTGTTATAGGAACAACCCATAGTCAGGTGTCAAAAACATCAGTGTACAACCACCTGTCTGCATGTACAATGCGTGTTTTTGACACTTACTCTGGCCGTTCTCTATAACACCTCTTAGCCACTATCCAATCAACCCCTACGATCTAAAGGAAATCTTATCCGTTCAAGCAGAATACAACTGCCCAGAGCTGCTTACCTTCCCTTAGCAAAGCAGTTTCATTTTCACTAGAACAAAAAAAATTCACAGGGTGATTCTAATCGACGGCTTAATCTAGCAGGTCTCTGCCTTTGGGAGGGGCTGGGCATACAAATGCCTACTAACTAAAGACGATGAGTGGAGCAGAACAGGAAACTTAGGTAGATCGGGTGAAAGAGAGAACAAGATAAAAAGATCAAGTTCCTGGCAGCTCTAAACTATAGAAAAAGAAAGCAAGTCATTTTTTTTCAACTTTATGTCACCAATTGAAAATTGGTCACAGTCAAAATCCCTAATAGTTTGGCTACCTTGATCTTCAACTTTCTCCAACCCCAATGAACCTTGCTGTTAAGGGTTTAAATAAATATTTTTTTTTTTAACGAATAATCTTACGCATCTACACGTATTCTACAAAAACAGATTAAATAATAAAAAAAACAGTTGTGTGTGGTAGTAAAGGTTCTCCACATCATACCACTTTTGTAAACATAAACATTTCATATACTAGTTCCAAACACCTTAATCTGGGGCATGCTTTGCCTCAAAGTATTAACTTTCTTGAATTTCAATGAGCTTCTTCTTTCTCCTTTCTTCTTTCCATTCCTGTCCTCTCTTAGTTCACTTTGCTGCTGCCTGAAGTTTTGATTTCATGATTTTTTCCTGTAAAAACAAAGATCCCACATCAGAATAGCAACAGAAGAGGGGCCTTATTAAATATTTTTATTAAAAAAAAAAAGTGAGAGGGAAGGCATGCATTAAACCTTGCTTTGCTCTTTATGTGTTACATCTTTCTGTTCTTTAGTGCATTTGGCGTGTTTTATTTGGCCTGGCTGTGTGAGATTTGCAGCCTCCCCTGAAAGCCTGATCACCAGTGAAAATGATCTTCTGGCTGCTGCAGTGTCAGACTCTGTTCATCTCCATCCTACAACATGAAAATTTAAAAAATTAAGACAATATAAAACTAAATACATCATAATTTCAATTGCCTGCAACATTGCTCAACCCACCTGATAAGTCAAAAAAAGTAATTAAAACAAAGTACACTTGAACACACAATTAGCTTAAAAATAGTATGTTATATTAAATCATCCCACAATCAAAAGTTACAGATTTTTTCAAGTTACAAGATTACTAAAATATAATCCTCCACAGCTCTGTTACATAAGAAGCATGTGTTTCACTTGGTCCGGACATTCCGGCCCATCGGCAATACAATCGCCTGAAATTTTGCTTAATTTTTCAGACTGATGTCATTATGTTCGGTAGGCCGGTCAATGCTAGTTTTAAAATATCGGACATGTTTAGCCAGCCAAAGACTTCAGCTACAAAGGATAAAACGATTTTTGTGCAGATTTGATAAATTGATACTGCAAATGATATTACTACTTTGGTCCACTGCAATCTCCATTGAATATAACAAACCTGGCAGTGGTTCACGAACCAAGTGTGTATTTTGTTAAAAGTTGACAATATAGGGTTTATTTTTTTTATATTTTATATAGCAACATCAGTTGGTAGCCACTTTGTTAAACTTATTGAAGCCTAAATCAACGTGTGTATTTAGTTTTTTTAATAACATAATTACGGGTAACCATTGCATCAGATCTGCCAGTGTTTTCACAGCTTCTCTTTTGCTGCTATCAGCCGTTTAAAGTTCTGTTCAAAATCAAAAAATCATTTTGGTCATCATCTGCAACACTGTTTTGACTGGACAGACAGCTCCGTTTCACTTGGTCTTCTACGCATCTTCCATCATCTAAATCACTTGTCCTTGTCGGTACAGCATGCTCACGTTATAAGAGAGGCCGCCTAAATCATATACCCAATTTACACATATAAACATAAAATAAACTAAAGGTACACTTCGGATGGCACAAAAATACTCATTTAAAAACTACTTAATGATCATCTTTAAATGATGCAAATGTTCACGTTTGTACATAGTACATAACACATGCAACCGTAAAGGTTAAGTACAACTGTAAGGACTAGGCCACACTGCCTGCGCTTTTTTGCGTTTTGCGTTTTTTATATATTAAATGTTCTTCAGCAACGCCCGACAACGCGCGTTTTCGGTCGCGTTGCGATTTGCGTTCCACATTTTTAAATCGCATCGCCATCGTTTTTCATAGTTTTAATGAAAAAACGCTTGCAACAAACGCAACTAAAGATCGCATCATGAATCACATGCGATGCATTTGCGTGCAGTTGTGGCCGTGCCCTAAAGCAAGTTATGTAATTGGGAGAAGCAAACTTTAAAAAAATCTCCCCCCTTCCCTTTTTTTTCCCCTAGTCCCGTCCTGAGCCCTACCTTTGCTGATTAAGTTGCGGACATCTTGGATGTGCCTTGTGAACCGTTTAGCCTCCCTCCCCTCTTGCTGTTCTGGATCTCCTTATTTTAATCCCCAAAGCAGTGATGTTTGGTCTGTGAGTTGACATTGCGGCGCCGAACATGACATCAGTGCGTGCATTGACCAACAATCACTGCTTTTGGAGGCTTACGAAAGAAGGAGAATCACAAGCCTCAAGGTAGGAGCTAAACAGACTACCTGCACATCCAGATGTCAGCAACTTTACATCTGAACAGTAGGCTCATGAGGACTTAGTGGGCAAAAAAGGGGGGGGGGGGGAGAAATTCTTTCCATTTAACTTAACTTGATTTTAACAGTTTACTTCTCTTTTATCCTTAGTTTGCCTTATATCAATACATTGAAGTAACTGTCTGGCCCTGCCCGCATCCCTTAATCCAGTACCTGGCCTATGTGAAGATGGCCTCTTGTAAAATGTGAATTCCATTTGTCATGCCCCAACGGAACGAGGGGAGGCAGCCCGACCAGGACCATAAGTTCAACTTCAGTGAAATAGTACAGGGAATTTTTTTTTTAGGCAAAACACAAGAGTCCAGGGACCTAGCATGTAGTTGAACTTTTTTTAATCATGGTCCGCAGCCTTGATGGGAAGGGTTAGTTTGGAAACCTATTAAATATGTGCAACAATTACAATTAGATAAAACCGAACTGAATTACCCACACAGAAAATAACACGGTAATTTCTAATTTACATGGGATTATTTTGCTTCAGTCCTTTTTAGAAAGTACTTTTTACCTTAGCGGCAGCTTCTATTGGGGTTATCCTGTATCATGTAACACCTACATAACCTAATGAGGATATTTGAAGGATCTGATAAACTTCGATAGTTGTTTATTTCACTTTCGTATTAAGATGCCTCTCATCTCGCTTATTTGCTCCACCTTGGGGACAGAGCCGTATTCATTTGTCCTCAACCGCTGATTCTTGTGGATTTCTTTCCTTTTTAAAAATGTAAAAAAAAAATTGAATTAGGCAGTTGTTTGCTTTTAGACTGACTTCCATGAAAATTATAGAATCACTCCTAAAAAAAATAGTTTTCCTTCTAAAAAGGGTTGACAGAACAATCCCATAAAATAATCCTAGGCTTTTAACAAAGAAAGGAAAGTGGTCCTAGTGGTATTAAATTTGTATAACATATATAACTGTTCCAATTGATAACAAAACAGAACCAGATTATTTAAGGGCAACTAAATGAACAGAAGATTGTCCTGGGAGGTATGGTCCCCCTCTACCTCCCATTTTTACAGCCTTTTTTAAACGATGCGCTGACAGCTCCCGCTCACTTGCATGGCCCCCATGTCAACACATAGTAGGTTTGTTCCGGTGTTGCCAGGGGAGAAGCAGATAGCTGTAAGCTACAAAGCTAACCTGCAGTGGCCATCCTCCAACTATTAGTAATATCCATTATTATATCATATTTCGACAAATACAGCATTAAAAATATTCAAACTAAATGCACATAATTCATAAAAAGACTTCTGAAACATGCCAATCCACTATTTGAGAAACCCAACCTCAGTATCGTAGGCGAAAAAGAAGCAAGCACAACAGATGAAATGAGAATGGTTAAAATGTTCATTTGTATACCTTAAATTGTAATGGGTTGTGCTCATCCTGTTCAGAGTCATCTTCTGAATCTTCACTTTCAGTCTCATGTTTGGTGTTCTCAGTTACAGCATCAGTCATCATATCGGAAGTCTGCTTCATATAACGGACTAGTCACGCAATTCATTTAGTCTTTTTCTACCTCCTTTAAACTTCCTGGGGACAGAAAAAAGTTTGGTATTTATTATTATACTACTAGAGAATTATTTGATGATCTTCCTGGGTGCATTATTTTAAGCATTCCACATCTGATAGCATCTGAACACAATGAACACGCCAACCAATGGCATCCCTCCTTATCTGATGAAAGAAAGTATGTATAAGCAAAGTTTAGGCGATCCCAGTGTAATGAGAGCTTGTATTGCAATTTGTTCGGAAAGCACCCGCTCAAGACACCAACAAACTGTAAACTACTTACGGCGGTAGTTATGGCTTGAACTAAATGAATGTTCACTAGATCTCACTAATACCTACTTTTAGTTTCTCCGCTGGATTCTCACTCTCTTCAATCTTCACTTCATCGACAGAAGCCACAGCAGCAGATGCACATGCAGCTGCAGGGCTGTTAACTGCCCTGTTATCAGATACCAGAGGTTCAGAAACTGTAGAACTCAAACTTCTTTGGTCGCCTGCTTCTTCGGTGAAGAGACTATGCTACAACTGAAAATAAAATCCAATTAAAGGATATTTCCACCTTAAGCACAAAAAAAAAAAAATGTCACATAGTTCACAAACCCCACATGGGAATTCTACTCAGAGACAATTATTATATGTATTATTAATGCCTATACAGAGGTACGTTGCAGATTTTTCAGGGTGGGGGTAGGGGGATTTCCTAATTGGGTTACCACTGACAAGCCCAATTATCACACACAGTGAAGCAATACACCGAGATCCCCTTACTTTTGTCAGAAAGTATATTCATTAAGGCTGGGTACAAACAACGATTTTTTCAGCAGCCAACCGACTATATTTTCGTTTACTGGTTGGCCAGACGAAAAATATGAGGAATTTTGGCAGGCGTTGAACGTTGATCGCTCGCCAGGAGTCAGATGAATGGGCATTCTGCTGGCTGTCAGTACTCACCAGCGTGTTTGGGACACATAGAAATTTGCCAAGACTGATGAGAGTGCGTCTTTGCAGACCGATTGATCATCAGGCCCAGTTTGGGATGAAAAATGTATCCGTGTGGGCCCAGCCTAACATTTTGTTTTGCCGAGAAATCAACATTTGCGCTACGTTATCGTACGCTACTTTCTACTGGCCTTTCAAATCAGAGCGGTGTCACAGACGGTGGATCTGGCTAATTTGCTGAATTTTTGTTGGTATTGGGACCTAATCAGCAAGATGAATTTTCCATTACCATGTCCTTTCACTGCCTTTAAAAGGGAGCCGATACCATCGGACCATGTATGGGCACAATGAATGATCATTCTGTATAAAAGACTATATGCACAAGTACTCCTGTATATATATATATATATGGAACTGAATACACCAATAAATTGAGAAGTTGTTTAAAATCCAGAGGCTTCCTTCTCTGGTACTTGATCTAACCTACCGTTTGGAAGCACCCAGGAAGGTTTTTGGTTCACATTAGAATGTATTTGGCATGCTTTGGGGAGGGGCATTTTTGGAGTTGGGACAAGAGGCCTGATCGGAAGGGGGAAGATGCGAATTAGGTCTGCATAAATGGAGAACTATTCCTTGCAGAAGGGGAAAGAACCTAGCTCACAAGTAACGCACCCTGGAACACAGATTTAAAAATCTCATATTTGAGGAATCAGCCAGTTGAGGAACACGGTCCTCCACAACAATTATAATCATCACACTATAGCGGGCAGGTGTGAAATGACTATAACGGTTGCACGCACGCACTCACGCACCCTCCTCGTCGATAACTAAGTATCGTATATCCAAAGTTAAAAAAAAGAGAAATTGTGTAGCGCCTGAACCAATTCCTACGTCATAGATAACTTTTTGGTCAATAGTGGCAGTGGCTTGAACATTACAAACTGATTTGATGTTACCGACCTGGCACTTCCTATTAGTGTCCATAATGCGACTCTATAAGCAATCTTAGAGGTTGGTGCTAACCCTTCCATTTTGACTTTGTATTGTAAATAGGGGTGTTGGTCAGGTAATTATGTTTATAAATTTGTTTTCTAAGTAAAATAACTCACTATTAGTACTATTCTTGCTATAGTGTTTTTTTTTATTTGCATTTACATGAAAAATTACAGATCTATAACACCTTTTCTATTGTAACACAGCTTGTGAAAGTTCTCATCCAGGTCATGATATCCTTTGTAGTCAACTGGACTAAAGTTTAGTTCATAAGACGTTTTGCTAGTTTATCCAAATAGCTCTGTTGTATTCTAACGATTGCAACCGATATATTTAATACTGTTATATACACCACCCAAATGGTACTCCTAACTCAATGCAATGTCTGTTAAAAATATATTCTTTTAAGAAAGAAGGGAGAGATATAGATTTATGTATCCATATATTTATTCATAGGGGAAATACATACACGATTACACATAGGAGGTTCTATATGGTGTTTGGTAATTATCATTATTTTAAATTACAATCCCTATAACACTAACATTATACAAAGTATAGTAACTACACTTACTTTTTTGATATTTTTACAAAAACAAATGATATACATTTTTTTTAGAAAAAGTACCTTACAACCCCTAAGTTTGAATGAAAACTCAAAATTGTAGGTTTATCCACCCCTCTAAGAGTGCTAAATGGTCCTCCTTATGGACTATACATTCAGCTTCCCACCGAAAAAAAATAGACTTCCTTTTGGTGAGATAAAATTCCAGACAGGTAGTATTGGTAGGATGATTTAATCTTTACTTGATAGAATCTTCCAATGGATTTACTCATTGGTATGTTGCCAGTTAGAGGGAGATGATATATATTTAAGCTATGCACCAAAAGTTATATTGCACTGTAGTGTTTTGTGGAACATACCTATACACTCTCAACAATGCTATTATTAATATATCAAATAATACCAACACCTCGGTTTTAAATCTCTATACTTCATCAGAACAAATAGATAACAAAACTTATTAAAGGCTAGTTTATACACAATATATATGATAAGAGAAAGTTATGCTTAAAGTATATTCCCATGTATTCTTAGCCCCTTTTAATACCTGAGCATTTTTCACATAGATAAATGTTTTCTATTATTAATTTGGCTACTGTATATTTATAAAGGCTCGAACTCTATTTTGCATCATGTCTTAAATCTACATATTGGTCATACATCAACTATTGTGATCTTAGAATTAACAAACCCCCTATACTGCAACTGTGGTATTTTGCTACCACCTGGTAGTCTGCAACGAACAAACATTTACCCCCGATCGTACATTAGTGTTAACCCACGTTATAACCCAGTTTTTTTTTAAATGGTCCATATTTAGGCACGTTTCACCTAGGGGGCCATATTTAGAAAGTTTGCTCATATCTCACGATTGTAGGCGTACATTTACGGTGATGGCAGATAAACCCCGCATCTCTGTTCACTACTGACAAACGCTGCATTAAAACATAAGGAAGTGCACGAAGTTTCCTGTATTTTCCAAATAAATGTGCTATTTTTTGTAACTGCGACAGTCTTACAACATCCAAAAAAAAATCTAAATTTTCACAGATTGTTGTAAAGACCCTCACTCTTACCGCTCCCCTCTTAATAAAACAAAGGAGAGCGCTGTATTGCTCTAAAGTCATATCTATGCGGGTAGTTTTACTCAAGTGCCATGGTGGTTTAGGGACAATACAGCAGCACTCCAAAGATTTCCACGTAAGTATGCAGATCCGTGCACTATGAATTGGTTGTACTCATATGAAGAAAAATGACCAAGTTGTTTTTAAAAAGTTCCTAAAAATAATAAATCCCATAAAAACATAAATGAAATGGTTAAATTACACCTTACTCTTATGTAGGATTCAGTCCAGCCAGCAGTAAGATTTTTTTTGAAAAGAGTTTTATTGAATTCCACTCAAACACAAAATATAAGTGCCAGTGCAAAAAATTATTTTTATCATAAAACCTTCAACCGTGTTTCACTACTTGCTGCGCTTTCTCAAGACTGTATACAGTCTAATTGCCTTTTCGGACTCCGCTTTTATGCGTTCCAACCGCCATTTTTTAAAAAAAATCGCGTCTGGTAATAAAGATAGTTTGCCCATTTATGAGGATTTTTCTGTCGGGGCTCTGGGGGGATAGGTCTTAATATATTTTCTCATAGTGGTGGAATGTTGGAGTTAGTAAAGAAATGGTAAATGCTAAATGGTCTGCTGCCTATTTTTGGTTGACAGGGTTTGTACTATATTCACTGATGGATCTATATAAAACTGGATTCAATGGATTAAATAATATAACAATGAAATATTTATTTGAATACTTAAAAAACCTGATAAAATAATTATAAATAATATAATGGAGACAATGTTAGAAATAAAATATCACATGTCCCTTTCCTTTAGGCTCTTTCATTATTTGTATTCCCCCCAGTCGTTTGCAACCTTTAATCCCAAGATTCCAGTTTTGGGTACTGTGTTGGGGTGACTTTCTTTCTGAATATGTCTGATATGTTCCCCGATTCCTGTGTTTCTATTCTACCCGTGCGACCATATATACTGTAAAACCACAACCACACTCCAATAGATAATTACGTTCTTACTATTGGAGGTTATAAATCGGTGTTTATAAAATCTTTTCTGTACTGACGTTAAATTCTTTTTATTTTATTTTTCCTTTCGCTTTCCTTGCACCCTTTTTCAGCTCCCACACCATAAAAACCAAATCTCATCTCATTCCTTTCTGAGAATATACCAATTTTATGAGTAAGCCTTTTTAATGTCGATTCTCCCTGGTTGATTTGTGTAATAAAAGCTAGTTCAATGTTTTGATAAATCGGCTTTTTATTTTTCCGTCATGCCTCAATAATGCTTCGTTCAAATCCTTTTACATCCTCTGTCTTTCCAGATTTGGATTCATAACCTTTTCCGCAAAAAATTTAAGGCCGCAATTTGCTTGTTTCTCAAGTCCATAATAGTGGAACAATATCGCTTGATTCGTTCAAACTGATTTGTATGGGATATTGAGATCCGAAGCCGTTCTTTGTGGTAGCTATTATGAAGATGTGATGGGTTCCAGTCAACTGGTTTGTAATGATGCTTGACCTGAATCCTTCTTAAGAAGTGTCTTTTAACCTTTAATGAATGTTTTTAATTGATTTTAATTCTTTTTTAAGAACTTTTAAAACAACTGGTCCTTTTTATATATTTTCCTTTCATTGAGCGCAACCGATTCATAGTTGAACAGACAGTTATATCTATTTAAAATAGTGACAGAAAAGAAAACATTTTCATGCCCATTTCCAAGGGATTGCGGTGAGTGAGTTTTTGTTAATTGTGTATTACTTTTTTATCAATGCTTTATCAAGTCGGATAGCTGTGAAGTACCTTTTGTTTAAGAAGGCTTCTATTTCATTGTATACTCTGTGGGGATTTTTCCTCCTTTAAGCTAATATCACCTTAACTATATAGCTGTCTGGTGATTTGTGCTCCGACCGCATAGAACCTCGAACCTGTGGTCCTGCCCTGATGAATCTAATAAGATTAACATGTCAGGTAAGTCGGGGTAACTTTATAGAACCTCAGGTTCTCCAATATAATCCCTCTCTAACGACTCCCTCTTTTCTTTCTCTGCTCCCCAGAATTTTTTTCCAAGCCGTTGGCATTAAAGTAAGTGGGTGGGGTGGGAAAATTTGGTGGTGGGAAAAAATGTGCACTGCAATATGCCTCATTATAATGGACAGGGATGTCTAACTTTCGTCCCACTAGTGTTTGAAAACTATGACTCTCCAGCATTCTTCGTTGTAGAATGCAGTGATTTAGTATTTTGGTCAACATCTGCATGGAGTTTGGTAGTTCCCTTTTAAGTAACCCCATGTAACATGCACACAAGCACTGGCCACCCTTTTTGTGGCCTTGGGATCGTAGAAAAAGCGAGTAAAACATGTGCTAAAATAAGCTTACAAGTGTAGAAAACGGGTCTGACTGGGCCGTATTGGCGGATTTTTTTACTTACCTATTGGCCCATCATTAAACCTACATCAAATTCCTTTTATATCACAAGTGTTCTCTCAAGGAATTTTTTCCAGCCGTGTGGCATGAAAAAGTCAGCCGGTTGGGCGCCCGCTAAAGACCCTAGGGATAACACTGTCCCTGTGACAGTTGTGATCATGGTTAAAGAGAGTATTGAAAACAGATTGTTTAAGCTTTAATTATAGATGATCCAATGTATCTCCTATTGGTTTATTATGGTGAAAGTTTTAGGGGGAATAAAGATCCAACTCTGCCCAACAGTTGTAAATTCCCTGTGGTGTTTTGGACTGACATAGCAGTCCTATTACATGTCACAATTAATAGATCAAAAGAAATCAAAACCCTGGATTAAATATCTTCCTCTTCATCAAACAAATGGTATATAACAGGAAAGGGGTATTGTAATGTTTGTGTGTACTTTTTCACTATTTCATTTAAAATGACCATAAAAAACAAAAACTATAGCAAATATAATACTAATGTGAGTTATACTTTACTTAGAAAATAAACTTATAGTACAACACCCTTTATCATAAACCAAAAAAAAAAAAAAAAGGGGTCAAATTGAAGTTTAGCCAAACAATCTAAGAGTCTAAGAGTCCTCCATATGGAAAATAAAAGGAAGTGCCATGTCAAGTAACATCAAATCATTTTTTAATGTTCAGCCGCATGCCACTATTAACAATTATTTTTTTTTTTTTTTTACAGTTTAGCTATACTATTGCATTAGTACAAGAGAGATCAAGAGCGCTAACGCAATGTCCCCTGCGTTTAAAGGACAACTCCAGCCATCCTTATGAAATCTCAAACAGAATTGTCGTTTAAAAGATCCTCGGTGTTTGGATTATAATGTAGCCATTTCACTGATCGTGTGTATCCATTTCACCATTTAGTTACATTACAATCGGTATGAAACAGCCCAGCTATCTGTGCTTGTTAAATCGCTGCAAATACATTCCAACCCCCCCACATTACCTACTATACATCTGTACACCACACACCTACTACATCAGCGAACTTTTGCTATAAAAAAGGTCCCCTTCTGGAAGCTCTGATAAGTGATGAGTATGCTGTTCTATAGTACTCTGCGTATTTGCTCAAGGTGACCCCATCATTGTATTTGCCACCACAAGCAAGTACTACTAGCAGCATATCTACCATACTTATCATAGATTCCAGCCAGAGACCCTCTTTATAGCAAAATTTCTGCCATTTATGTAAGGTGAGGGGTACAGTGCAGAATTTGGGTGTTTGTTATAAACTTTGGCAACAATGTAACCGGCACGAAACAAGTGTGCAAGATAATAAAGTGGTTTGCAAAAGTATTTCGGTCCCCTTGAAGTTTTCCACATTTGTCACATTACTTGCCACAGAACATGAATCAATTTTTTATTGGAATTCCATGTGAAGACCAATACAAAGTGGTGTACACGTGGAACAAAACTCATACATGATTCCAACTTTTTCACAAATCAAATACTGCAAAGTGGGGTTGCGTAATTATTCAAGCCCCCCTGTGGGTCTGAGGCCGTCAGTTCCCATTGACAGCTGATGAGTCTAATGACTAATAGAGTGCAACCTTTTTGTAGCTAATGTCGTACAAATACAGCTTACAGTGAACCGCCTCAGAGGTCGTCTAAGAGAATCTGGCAGCAACAAATAACACCATGAAGTCCAAAGAACACACCAGACGGGGCAGGAAGTAAATTATTGAGAATTGAAAAAGGCTTAGGCTACACAAATATTTCCAAAGCCTTGAACACCCACGGGCAGTGTTCAAGCGACCATTTGGAAATGGTAAGGATAATGGAACCACTGTAAACCTACAATAAAAGGCATCCACCTAAACTCCAGGCCGAACAAGGAGCGCTGAGCATAAATGGCATTCAGTGGCCCCATGGTGAACGCTGGATGAGCTGCTATCTACAGCTCAGGGGGAAAATGTCTATAGGACAACTATAGTTGTGTCACTTTGGAAAAGTAGCACGAAGAAAATCCATTGTAACAGCAAAAGCATAGAAGTCCCTTTTGCAGTTTGCCACAAGCCATGTGGGGACAACCGTAACATGTTGAACAATGTGCTCTGGTCCGATGATACCAAAATGGAACTTTTTGGCCAAAATCAAACGCTATGTGTGGCGAAAAACTAACACTGCACATCCTTGGAACACCACTATCCCCCCCCACTGTCCAATATGGGTGGTGGGCCAGCATCATGCTCTGAGGGTGCTCTCTTCAGCAGGACCGGAAGCTGGTCAGAGTCGATGGGAGATGGATGGCCAAATACAGTGCAAATCTTGGAAGAAGTCATCAAGACTTGGAGACTTGAATAGAATGTTTTAAAACAAACCTATCCCCATTGTTAGAATGGCCCAGTCAAAGTCCAGATCTAAATCCATCGAAAATCTGTTTGTTCACCAACGCTTTCATCTAAATCCTCTGACTGGAGAAGACATACCCTAACAGACTGGCATCTGTATGGCAAGAAAGGTTGGTTCTCATTACTCACTGAATATTACACACCCCACTTTGCAGTTATTGATTTGTTAAAAATGTTTTGATCCTGTATGATTTTCTTCCTACTTTATCCGTGTACACCACTTTGTATGTACACGGATAACATGAATCATACAATACATTGTATGAATCAATACAATTGTATTCCATGTTTGTGGCAGTAATGTGACAAACATGTTAAAAACTTCAAGGGGTGCCAATAGTTTTGCAAACCACTGTAATGTACTAAACAGTCTGTATCTATTTCACAGTTAGTTTTAATACAGATCTTTACAACAGCTGTACCCCCCTCCTTACTATTCATCTGTACCCGCCCACTTTCACCATACAACGCATGCAGACAGCCACATTCAGAGACACACACATGCCTGCAGAGAGACAAATGAAGACAGACAACATAAACACAATGGATTGCAGACAACACACACCACACCCTCCTTTTACAGAACTGCAGGGAGGATAACGCATGGGTATGGATTGATTCTGCACTGACGGAGGCAGGCTGATCACAATTTGCACAAAAAGCTAGCATGGCAGTAACCATAAAGTGGGGGGTAACATAAAAAAAACAGGTTAATGGGAACCTGTCAGTTCAACACTTCTTGATTGCGCATCCACATCCTTACAGACCCCCTACTTAAAGTGGACGAGAACGCGCCTAATATGTGCTAGGCCAAATCGCTAAAAAAAAAATTATATTTGATTGACAGCTACAGGAGGAAGTCTAGAAATACAAGAGCCTGTGATCTTTTTCGTACGCAAAACAAAAAACTAAAATTTTTCTATGCGAATTAGGCAAGTGCAATGTAAGAACACTATGGGAATATTTTTTTGGTGGAGATACTTTTTAACTTTGTATAATAAGGATACTTACTTTACTTGAGCTTCGTGCCAGCGTTATAGAATTTCACACCTACCCACTTATAGTGTATTTTACAGTTTTTGTGGAAACGTTGTTCCTTGAAGTGCTGATTCCCAAACATAGATTTTTAATCTGCGTGCCACAGTGCTGTCTTTTTTAGGTAATGTTTTTACCCCCTTCTCCCTTCTTAAACCTGGGATTATGTGTGTGATGTTTAGCTATGGACCAATGAGAGATTAATTGGACGTCACCACAAAAGAATTTGGGGGTACCGAGCCTTAGTACTTGGTCCTCGTCTTTCTCCATTTAACTTATGCCTTGGACACTCTGCTCATTGTGTATTTTCATCATCCTATACATATGATACCCAAATTTACATCTCGGCCCCATATCTCCAACTAGTTTTATTTCCTACCCGCTTCCTCAAACTAACATGGAAAAGACTTAACTTGCCTTCTCCCACCCTCACATTCTTTTCTCCTCCCTAGCTCCTATAATTATGACAAACCTTATATTTTGATATGGTGTGTTTCGATATGTCCCATTGCCTGGGAATAACTCTAGATTCACTCTTTCCTTCAAACCCCATGTCAACACATTACCACTCCTGTCGACTTCAACTCAAAACATCTTCCCTGCATTCGTCCCTTCCTCACAAAAGTAAGCTAGAAAATCCTAGGTCCCTGGGCCTAATCTATACGTGCTAACACCTGTAACACACTCCTGTGTGATTACCAAAACCACCTGGCACCACTTCAGTCCATCCTAAACTCTCTGCCTGATACATTCACATATTTAGATTCTCACTGCTCTACACCTCTCCTTTCCATCGTTCCCTCCACTGGCTTGTCCTCACGCAAAGGATCCCATTCAAGCTGCTAACTGTCACGGACGAACTTACCTGCCGTCCGTTCCCTCCCGCGCCGCACTGCCGGGTGGGCGGCGGTGACGTCATGACTCACGCCGCCGACACGCCGGGCGGCGCGAAAGTTTTAAAAAGCCCCGGTGTCCTCCTGGACCCGGTGCCGATTGTAGGGTATCATTCTGCTACCTCCCCTGGCTTCCTGTACTACCTGCCTTGGAATCTGCTCCTTATACTTACCTTCTGCATCCAATACTTACCTTATACTGATCCAGTACCTATCTTACCTGTTGTTCCGTGTCCTCTCACCTGCCCCTCTCCTCTCCCCCCCCCGCCCCCCCCCCCCCCCGTGGCCCACCCCCCCCCCCCTGCAATTACAATCCAGTTCTTACCTAGCCACGCATTCAGCCTTCATTTCCCAGCACACCTTGGTCCCCTACAGTTCCCCTTTTCCCCCGTCCTTCCCAGCATCACACCTTTGGCCAGCCTATAACGTAAACCCCACCATCCAAGTCACACCAAATTTTACAGTTCTCCAGCAGTCAGGTCAGCCTATATACAGTTCCCAACAACAGGCGTCCCAAAAAGCCCACAGCCGCTCACTCATTTGTTTTTCCTCCATCCACACCAGCACATACAACCTCACAGTTCTCAGCACACCTTTTGCCAGCCCTTGGCCCGGGCGCCCAGGCCCAAACCCCCCCACAAGCCGCCACGTAAACCCCAGCACCCAAGGAGCATCACAGCACCATTTGTATTTCCAGCAGTTCGAGCCTAACATTTTTCCCCCAACTACAACCACAAAACCCACAAAAACACCACCAATACCAAAACAGGCCAACCCCACCAACCAACCAAAGCACCAACCAACACAAACCACAAAACAACCAAAAACAAAAACCTAACCAAAAACCACTCAACCCGACTACCAACACCACACAATTCCAAAGCACACCACAAATAACCAAAAAAGAACCAAAACCAAATCACCAACTCAACACACCATACAACCCAAATCGAAAACCAAAACCCAACCAAAATAAACAAACCATACCACCACACCAAACCAATCACCACACCACAAAAACCACACCAAAAACCAACAACCAACCACACCAGATGTTCCAGTAAAGAACATCCTACAAATTTACCCATGCATATCAGGCACCATTGTTCCAGCAGTGTCCAGAAGCCTACAGTTTCCCCACCACACCCAACAGCACATTGTTCCAGTAAAAAACAGCCTACAGTACCCCACGCCGAACCTTGTTTCCAGAATCCCACCTACAAATATTTTCCCACATTTCCCACAGCCAGAGGAGTCCCCTTCTTGTATCCTGCACCTTTCCGGACCCTGCTGTCCGTCCTCCTCCTAAAAAAAAAAAAAAAAAAAGAAAAGAGAAAAAAAAAACCACAAAAAACAAAAAAAACAAAAGCGTCTGTGGAGTAACCCGGCCGTCCGGTCCATTTATTACACTAACCCCTTCTTATAAACACTATCCATACAGGCCAGCCCCTTATACATGTAAGAGCTGAATCCACAGATAACGTCCCAGATCAACCTCCGCTCTGCCAATATATCCTCCTCTCTCCACCATGTCACCTCTTTCCTTCCCATTCCGGACTTTGCTTGTTTTGCGCCTCTCTGCCTGGAACTCCCATCCTCTCATCTGTCATTTAACCTTACCATCGTCTTTAATACCTTCACAGGGCCCCACGCCCCTCCACTTGCAGCCCCCCCTTGGCCCATTCCTTCCAGCCCCCCCTTTGCCTCTTCACTTTGCAGCCCCACTTTTCCCGTCCACTCATGGGTGTCATGCCCCCACCCATTCCGGGGTCCGACCCCATCCCTCCAGGTGCTGTGGCGCCTCCACCCAACTCAGACCCATACCCCCACTACAGAAAATATTGCCACCGATTTTTTTGCAATAATAAGCGTTAATAGCATTTTTTCACCCATTAACAAAAGAAAATAATGAAACATCTACTTGCCAAATATATTCATAATAAAAATTAAAATCACAGAAAGTAAATGAAAGGGTTATAACCTTCCCCCACGTACATGCAGTGTTATTAGGGTGCTGAATCATGGAGTGGTGTAAGTTCTCCAAGAAAGTGGCCATGTCTGCTTTTTTTCTAGTATACTCCGACTTTCTCAAAAAGTGACTTTGTCTTCTGAAGGAGCATCTAAGGAGTAGACTTTCGGCTTCGAACACTTCTCTAGCAAGTGAAAGGCTCTCCAGCTTGTCTTCTGTTATCAGGTTACATTTGGATCCTACAGGAAATTTAAAAGGAAGTATTATAAAGGAATGTTTGGCAGTCAAAAAACTTAATTTCATCCAATCTACTAAAAAGGTATATGTCCTCGGATATGTTCATAATACCAAATTGTTTTGTGGAGATAAATTATTAGAAGAGTGATATATGTTGTAGATTTAAGTACCGTATTACTTAACTATAATCGTTCTTAGTATAATTTGAGGTACCTATTTTTTACCTTAAAAAATGAGTTAACAGTATTTGACTCGAGTAAAGTCTATGGTAGAAATTTATGGCCAATACTGCCTCTTAATATATTGTTTTTGAGGCTTTATTGCCCTTTAAATGAACAGCAGAATTCCCATACAATAATAGCCCAAATCCAGTATTGCCTATTACTGTATGGGACTAGCTGTCCATATAAAGGGCACTAAAGCCGCCATACAGAATCAAAGGTCATATTTAACAATAGATACCATCCGCCTGATTCTGTATTGATTTAAAGTATTAGTTCCCTTTATATTGTAATCCGACACAGTAACCACCCAATTCATTGCCACTCTAGATATTTGGGAATATTTACAACTCCAGCATACTTTACTTGCTGGGGTTGTCGTTTCTAATCATCTGCAGTGGAGGATCAATGGAGGAGAGGACTTTATTTGTGGGACGAGATGACTTGTAAGGAGGAGAGGTTCTTGCAATCCGGCTGCATCGCTTCGCTCCGCATACACTGTCTTCTAATGCCTGCTGTCCACTACTCAGTGGTGCCGATAGTGAAGTCATAGGCTAGAAGGGGGATATGGAAGTTGTACAGCAGCTGGCTTACAGGACACATAAGTGACTCGATGTACAAGTTTTGAGGTTCGATTGTAGGCTTTTTATAGCCTAAAACCTCAACTTATACTTGAGTATATACGGTATAAAATAGGTAGGGTAAACAGTAAAGGTTCTACACCCCGTGCGATCGCTGGTGGCCACCCCAATAATTGTGCCGTGTATGGGCACTTTACCGGCCGTCGGTCAGGGATCATTGCCCGACCGACCGGATCTTCAAACACGGCTGTTTTCGCCGATAGGTGCCCATACACACACAATTATTGGCCGAAACGGCAGCTCGACAAACCTTACGAACTAAATTGACTGTATATCTGACCTGAAATATTCCTTTTTGTCTTTCTCTGTATACTGTTATGTAGCAACTTTTTAGGGTAAACACTTTGAACTAGTGGCCCTTGGGTACACACTAGTATTAATGCATCTGAATACGGCAGACTCTGAAGTTTCGTATTACAAATTCCTTCAACAAATAGCCTTTATAGTAACAGTATAAATATTTCCAGCCTGCTGCTGGCCAAAAAACCACACAACACACAAAAATGAGGTATAATGCATAAGAGCCAGCACATGTACTGAGATTAAATGGGAGGAAAAAGAAGTTTTATGTCCCTGAATCCATATCCTTAATAACAACAATTTTCCCTCTAGAAATCCTAAAAACCTGTGAATCATGTAACTGGTTTGTGGAAACGCTGGATTAGTCATTTAACCTCGTCGTTAGAGCTCTGATGTATAAACTGAGGCCAGACACACCTTGGTTTCAGTTACAACTAAGGAAAAAAATAAGTATGGTAAAAAAAAACAAGAAAGTACGCTAAACGGAAAATACATAAATGAAACAGGGTTTACCAACTCATCATTTTACAATAGTTTGTTCTGCCTTGTTGCTGTAAAGCAAATAAGCTCTTGTCTTCCCTTAATAATGCCTGAGTTGGTTCGTGCTGCTGAGCATTCTTGTTAACAAGGCATGCTTCTTCTTTATATTTTTGTCGTTCTTCCTTTGCTTCTTGCCGAGGATCTTCGGTCGACAAAAAAAAAAACCTTTTTAAGTACAAGGGGATGTGCATTGGGTAATTATATAGGAAGTTTAAAAAGATAACTAAGAATCAAAGTTTGTACAATGAACAGTCCTATAAACATTCATGTTTATGGTGTCTTCGTAATAATATCTAAAATACATAGTTATTCTGCTCATTTAGTAATACGACACTTTATACTTATCTCACAACACACATACATTAGATGCTATGAATTTTTTCCTAAAAAAAAAAGTGACCATATAAATAAACTAAATTAACAACAATATTTTGTCCCTTCATCCTGTATACAAAAATTTTTATTCCTTCTAATGCATCATATATAACAAGTTGGCAATGAAAATTCAATGTGAAAACTAATGAATCAAACTTTGATTGAGTGAATAGCAATTCAAATCCATTGCAATGCTGGAAGGTAAATTTCCTTCCCAGCTATTATCACAACTATATCTTGATTTAAAATGATTTCCTCAATTAAAACTTAGTTGCAGCAATTGTATAACGGCGACGGATGATCAACGTGGTTTCCCTCTACGCTGTGGCGCTCGTGCACACACTCTCAGCCCTCGCACCAGAAATTAAATTGTGCGCAACACGAACATCTTCTGGAATATAAGTGCTGCATTATGGTGCGCCAATTTTCAATGTTGTAATGAACACAAACGATATTTCTATCTATTTTCTGCGCAACAAAACAGCCAATTTGAGGTAGAGGGAACATTGATGATCAACAATAGGATACATACTATGAACGACAATGCACATTAAAATTGAAAAAAAATTTCTCTAAGGACAAAAATAAAAATGTAGTTTCACAAAAGCCAAGTGATTTAACAACCCCAATCTATATAGGCAATAACCAACAACTAAGCAACTATAATTTATTCACAGCAACCTACTAATAAAATTATTAGACGACATTAGCTTGTTGGGGGGGTCCCTGAAACAACCGTGCCCATATCATTTTGCAATTAATATTACAATCGTAAAAAATCCGAGTCAGGAACGTTGTGGTACATTAAATCTGCCCACCCTTGTCGATACTTATAATCCCACCTTTTTGTCAATTTTATATTGAAATCCAGTAACTTTGAGACCGTTTAGGGCAGCATTACTAGATTATTACAGAACATGCCTGACTCTCGGGTCTTAAGAAGAGCATATTTGCAAGATAAATATTTGGCTTATTCTAAAAGGCACATATGAATACGGGATAAAATTACTGACCACATGAAACCTATTAGGAATATAACCACACACACAATACTTTGTATGATAACACGGCATAAGTTATAACTTAACTAAAGGAAAACAAAACTTTTTAATGCACTTTCCTCCCCCCATAATACCTATACCGTAACAATTTTAATGCAAATAAGTTCTCCTAACTACGTTTTCATGTTGTTTGCCAGTTTAACACTCACAGTCCATAGTCTTCAAGAGCCTTGTGAGCATGCAACCCTTGTTTTCCAAGCCCCAACTTCATATCAACCATCTCTATGCAAAGAGTATCTTCTTTCAGAGGTCTCCTCACTAATACAAATTCCCCTACAAGACTTTGAAAATTGCTTTTTAGTCCCACTGCGTGCTGCGGTGGCTCAGCATATTAAAGCATTTTAGAACACACTGTCGTGTGCTCATGCTTAGGTAATAACACTATTAAGCTTAACAACTTTGCTTCCACACTTTTTTCTGTCTGAGAGGCAGATCTGCTGTAGTTTGATCTGTACTATAGATTTTCGAAACTGTTTAGTTTCATTCCCTTTTCAAAAATTTCGAATTCGAAAAAAACAACCCCATAGAAGTCTATGATAGAAAAAAAATGACACAGAGACCTGGTGAATGGTCTGCCGAAACCCGGAATATAACCAAAACTATTTTAAAAACTATATTTCCACATGATCCATGGCGGTTTCGAGCTTCTGCATCTTTTTTTGAGATGTTCTGAAAATCGATCATTACTTTCAAGGTTATTTCATAATCATCTATTTTAGATTTTCGATGATGTCTATTTCGATAAAAATCGAAATTTCCGAAAAATACGGGTTCCGAAGTTTTCTCGGGACTTTGAAACCCTCAGATCCATTAGAAACCTGGTTCTATTTGAACAACATTAGCATCTCTTATCTGTGACTACTGCGGCATGTCTCTTGTGCTGTTAAATGGATTGTCCATCTACTAGGAATCAGGTTATATCGTTCTGTTTGGACAGTTGAGCACTACATAGCATGTGGAGTACACTTGCCCAGTGGTCACAGCTAAGGTTGATGACCCAGCAAACTAAAACTAAAGAAGAGGGTTCACAGTTGTTTATCCTGCTCTCGGTCTATTGTTTTCTGATACTTTAGTTCCCTTAAAGGATAACTGTATTGCCTCAATGCATTTTTTGTTAAACGCTTTCAAAAGAGTAATTGTATGCAGCCCTCCCATAAATTTTTTTCCACCATTTCGAGCGTCTCTCTGCCTTCAATAGCCATGCTTGGAAGGGGGCTAACAATTCTGTCTGCCTGTAAACTGTCACCAAAGCTAGCATGCAAGAAAACACTTCCTCCTCCCACCCGTGATCAGCTTGAGTCATGTAGGCGTATCCTAGCAAACCGAACAGTTCAAGTTTTTGTTTGACGGCAAGGAGGAACAAGAGCGTTGTACAGACATTCCCACCAGCCAAGACAAATGATATGTTTAATCAGGCCCTGGTGGCCGTCTAGGAGGCGGGCTTTAGTTATAGCACTCATCCTTTGCTGTGTGATACCAAGGGAGGGCAGCACAGCTGTAAATGTGTGTAGCAATGTCAGCTGCTGGAAGTGTGGACATTACATGGGATAATGTTATTTTTTTTATTCTTGGTTGTCCGTTTAATTTGCCTTATTATACAATCTGCATTATGACAAAGAAAAGGGAAAGTCAATCACGACTTGGCAGCTGGCTTTGAGTTGAAGAAAGCCGCGGGAGCGAATGGTTGTCAAGTAAATATAATCGCCGATTCTTTTTTTTTAGATCTGTAACCCGCCAGTTTGTGTGGTGGGCAGGTGTGGCCCTACAAGATATCACGGGTTTATTCGTTAAAGTTCTTATTGTTAAAAATGGTGCTAATTTTGCCCCAACCAATCATTGTTTAGCTTTCAAATGTTTAAATAAGATCTGAATTGGTTGGGGCAAAATTAGCCCATTTTAAAGATAGAACTTTTATTGAGGATCAAAGGGTGGGAGGGATGGGGAAAGTGAGCTCCCGTACGCAGTCACCATCCCCCCCCCCATCCCCACGCAACAGAAGAAGCAGAGACACCTTTTGGACAGGAGACATATCATTCTTCCTCGAATTTTGAGAATTTGCAACAAGACACTGCCAGGAGAACATAAGGGTCAGAATGTGAATGGTAGTGGATTTTTTTGAAACCACACAGGGGCCAGTAGTGGGTAATTTTAGGTTTGGGTGTGTACATAGCCCTTTAACTGGGATATGATCAACATTTAAGGGAACAGTGTTAAAGGGTCTTGCGAAACACTGCCTTCTGAATTCTGCACTACTCTTGTACCCCTCCCCTGGTAAATTTGATATATTTTTGGTGCGTTACTTAACATAATTGATATGGTACATGCTGCTTAATCTTTGTTTAAAAAAAAAAAAAGAAACAACAATGCAAATTGTCAGTCACATGTTTAAACAATGTCACGTCAGGACTGGATGAAAGTTCAATAATAATCTATTACCCATTTACTTATGTGTATTTAGTATAAATATGTGAATCATAACCCTTATATAGAGGATAAAATAAACAGGAAAAGTTAAGGAAATCATGGTCCAAGGTTTTAGTTCAAAAAGCTCCTGTTTGCAGGCTGGCTTACCGTGGTGTCCTAGTCCTCAACGGCACATCAATGTTTAGTGATGTTCTGCAGCTACAGAACCAGATCCCACTTGCGAATCATTGTCTCAACATCATCTTCCTCATTTTCGCTAGCCTGAAATAATATATTCCATCAAGTGGATAAAATCAAAAGTTGTTTACTTATGAATACACTATACAAATACCTAAGTGCTCCAGTATTACTCTATTTCATTTTAATATGCCACTTACAAGCATTTTGTGAAGGATTTAAGATAAACTTTTCCTGGACTTCAGGTGGGTCATTAAGTTTTGTTAGCGTTCAAACATTAGCAGATTCTTTCATTTTTCTCAACCAGTCGTCCTCTCAGGAAACTGGCCTTATGATATGCACTGAATCTGCCACAAGTCTGCTCACACCTACCGAAAAACAAGGCAACAAGATTGTATATACATGGTGTTTTATTTATAAGGTTATAAACTGGTTAAAGGAAACTTAGTCCCAGAACACCTATACATTCATGATTCTTTTCTAGTAAGTTGCATTTAGTACATGAGAGAACTCGTCTGTACTAAGAGGTTCTCAGTGTTGTGCCCGTACAACCCATGGAGAGTCATCACGGCCTTCTCCCTGACCCCAGTATCCCTTTTCTCCATGCACAAGTATTTTTAACATAACCAGACCTGGGGAAAGTAAGGGCCTGGTGGCCAATGTGGTACTAGTACCTGTCCCAAAACAACCCTTAAAGGAATAGTTTACGACAAAAGTGAACTATTCCTTAAAGCAGTGATGAAGACCGGAGGTAAGGACCTATTCCTAACCTTCCGTTCTTCAATCACTTCACCAGATCCAGGACCGAAGGTTAGTTTAATAACCTCCGTCACGATCCACCGCGGCTCCATTGATAACTGCTGACTGCTTCCTGGTTTAGTTACTATAGCGCGCAATATCGGCGTTGTCAATGGAGCTGTGTGGATCGTGCGTGAGGTAAATATAGCTTCGGTCCGGGATCCTGGTGAAGTGAACCTGTTAGTCTCCCTTACAACCCCCTAGACAACGCGTAAATGCCCGGCAATAG
This sequence comes from Hymenochirus boettgeri, assembly GCA_019447015.1. Taxonomy (NCBI): domain Eukaryota; kingdom Metazoa; phylum Chordata; class Amphibia; order Anura; family Pipidae; genus Hymenochirus; species Hymenochirus boettgeri. Next base: position 76,215,983 of record CM033469.1, read on the forward strand.
TTATATTACTGACCCGATCCTGCAGGAGACCAATGAGAGGAGAGACCATGTGACTGGCAGGCATGATGAACTGCCTCTTGTCATCACACAAGTACTTCCCCTGGAGCACTGGTCTCCACTCCTGCGCCGTGTTGCGACCGGTCTGCTGTCTCTGCTGTGCTGAGCTGCTGCCTGCTTGGATTTGCTGCCTGATCCTTCTTGAAGACTGTAAGTGGTACAGTTTTACCCCACACCACCACAGTTTGCTTTTTATTTCATTTTTGGGATATTTCATTTGCATACCTAGTAATCACACACATTCACACACTCACAATCATATTTACACACATCGAACAACACCCACACTACTTTTTTATTTTTTCATCCTGATTTGATTTTTTTTCCTTCGTCTTATTGTTCCTTTACCAAAATTTTACTATTTTTTGTTTTATTATCATTTTTGACTTATATTTGATCTTATTCAGTTGGTTTTTATTATATTTAGAGTATCCTAGTATGTGTATTTGTACAGTATATTATAGTATAGTAATAGTATATTATATTTAGATAGTCTCTTCTATTATAGTATATTATAATTTATAGTATTTATAGTATGTTAGTAATAGTAATATTATAGTTATATTCTAGTATAGTCTTTTCTTTTCGTATCATACTAGTTTATTTCTAGTATGTCTGATCTGTATGTATCTCTGTTTTTGCCTTTCTATGTCGTCTCTGTTGCACCGTAATTTTGATATTATTGTAATTTTTATTCTGTGTTTTACTGGATTACTGCATTTCTCCTGTTACACAACATGCTGTTTTGAATCTCTACGCTTTGATACCATTGTGAAGTTTCATTGTTTAGTATTGGAGGCTAGCACCATCTTTGGTAAGGCTGTGTGATAATCTATTCGGTTGTGTTGCAAAAGTTCTATTTGAAGTAGTTATCGTGCAAAGTACCCAGGGACCGGCAAAAAAAGACAGTTGACGCAGGCCGGGAGAGTGGGGCACGTGACCATATTTGGGCAAGGACGGTTTGAGCACAGGGCAGGAGACTGTTTAAAGGAAGCGCGGAGTACTGAATGCTCAGTACAGCGCAGAGGAATTGAGGTGAGCAGCACAGGCCGGAATCAGAGAATGATTCACCACGGAGTGCTGGCAGGGAAACGCCACGGCCAGAAAGAGGGGACCAAGAGAAGAAGTAACTGGCCCTAGTATTGTTTGTTACTAGTGGTGCAAGTATTTTGCACCTATGGATTAGATGAAGATACGTGTTGCACTGCACAAGCTAAAGAGAGCCGTGTGGGGGCCTCCCGGAAATTATGCCCCAGATATTTCCCCATTTACACATGCCTGGCGTGATAGTGGACACAACAAACTTGAAGCACTACACAAATTTGTATATACCGAGCAGTACATTTCTCACGCCCGTAGGTGAACATGCACATGCTCGGTTATGGTTATCCCACCAACCTATCAGAAATGAAAAAATTCTTTGCTCTAACATTTGCAATGGGCTTGGTAAAGGCAAATTCATTGCGAGCTTATTGCATACCACCTCCATAATCAACATCCCACTTTTCCAGCCGCATGCCACAGAAACGCTACCCAAATTTTATTGTGGTTGCTGCATTTTAGCGACAATACGACGGCTGTTCCCCCAGCCATGACAGGTTTCATAAAGTAAGAGGTTTACATTCCCTCAAGAACATCTGTATTGTGAGTCCCTAATGCTCTTTCAAAGGGCTTCTCAATTCGCCGCAGTAATCCCAAATCAGCGTTCCGCTATGGTAACAATTTTCAAGCTCTGTGAAAGCGTACCGTTACGCTAGTCATTTTATGATTTATTAGGGCAAGGATTATCAATTACCTGTTGGTTGTCTACCATATTTTACCGTCAGTGCCAAAATTGTCTGGACTCATTACTCCACTGCTGGGCCAAGGTTACCACCTTTATGTGGTAACTTCTATTCTAGTATCTCCTTATTTAGAGCCTCTACAGATTGGATACCCTGCCTGTGGCACCATAAATCTGAATCGAAAAGGTGCTGTGGCTAAATTTAAGAAATTGAAGCATGGAGAATCCTATGCTCTAAAGAAGCAATCAGCTCCTGGCCAGCTTTATGTTTCCAGCCATGCTGAGCGATATCATACTAACCTGGTACACTATTATGGGTAGGGAGGCTCTCTGGATTTGTGGGTGTTTTCTGAAAATTGGGGTTTGCAAGTTAGGTCTGATTTCTGTAATGGTTGTGTGTTGTATGTGCGTAAACATCAGTAACAGGGTGATGCGTTATGGTGTAGTGGTATGTATAACGTCGTTTGTGGTTTTGTTCTGTGGCACATAGCAGTATGGGGCCATAGACAGAATTCTGATTTTTTCTGGTAGACCAATAGGAAATGTTTTACTCTGTGTTATTGTTTGTCTTAACATATGATTTATGTTTTTGAGCAGTGTCATTATTTCCTGCAGAAGAGAAGGAACTAGATAGCCCAGTAAGTATAAGTGGGCGATGGGCAAATCTATGGTGCGTGAAGCATTGGAGAATGAATTGACCACTTGATTTCTCTACTGCTGATGCAAGTTTTTTCACTTGAAAACTTTCAATGTAATGGCACGTGGTCTAATTTGTGGTGTGTGATGAATCGAGAAAGAACTGTCACTGATTTCTTCCCTCTGCTGATGCCACAAAGTTTGTTTTCCTCCCTCAAAAGCTCAAGCTCACTATTCCAGCTTAGGCCATGTCTATTTCAAACAAAAATCTCATGTTGATTCCTTTTTTTTTTCTTTGTTAGTGTAATCGCAAAGCTGGTCAAGGACCACCATCTGTAAATTTCCAATATGAAAACAGTATGATCATCAAACAAGATGAACACGCTATGTCCCCTGGTTGCATCAACAGATCCCAGCGTTCCCATTCGCTCGTCAAGTACATAAAAGAAATAATGGTGGATTCTGGATGCTGATTTATCCTGAGTCAAAAATTATCTTGCACTTGTGCACTTGTAAAGGGGTTCCCCCGAGATCATGTCAGGCTGCTGCTTAGCATAAATTCAGCATCCAGAATCCCCCTTTATTTCGTCAGGTATGGATCATATAGTGTTTGTGTTTTTTTTGTGTAGCTGAAAGTGGTGTGGATTCCAAAAATATAAGTTTGTGGGGGTATTCCCAAGTTTGGGATGTGGCTTCATTTGCAAAAGTAGAAGCTGTTCAAAATACGAACTCTGATTTTTCTCCTTGTATTTGCACTTTGCGTACATACCATATGGAGTTAGCTGGTGGCTGTTTCTGTTACACCCATGCATTGAGGCAACCGTTTGATTCAGGATATTTGGGAGATTGATATTTAGCAACTTTTTTTTACATACAACAGGGTTTTTGGCTTGATTTTTACCTTTGAAAGTGTTTTTTGTTCTTTTTTTTTCCTGAAAATTTGATATAAGCACTAAACTTCTAGAGAACTGCGCCCCACACATGATAGTATGAATGAGTCAAACTACATCATTACATAGACGAAGTGTGTATATTCAAAATATAGAGTTTGTGGGGGGCATTTTGTGGGAAAAAATACAACGTTTTAATTTGGAGTTGGCTGAATATTTTTTCTGTTTTTGAGCCATAGTGCATTGTCTCACTTTGTGGCTAGTCCTTCTTGTTTCTGTCGTGTGTAACCATCATATGGCTATACCATTTGATTCAGGACGGATGGAGATTGGTATTTGGTAACCATTTGTTTTTACATTAACATGGGGTTTTGGCATGATTTCTACCTGTTGTTTTTTTTGTTAATTTTTCAGAAAATTTTGCGAATTTCTAGGAAGAACTCTGCGCCACATCATTGATTGTATAAATGAAAAGAACTACAGAGTTACGTAGCGGAAGGTGTGTAGAAAAATTCAGACTGTTCTAATTTGGAGATTGTCTGTATATTTTTGCTGTTTTTGAGCCATCATTGCATTGTCTCACTCGTGGTTATTCGGGGTGTGTACCATGCATATAGCATAAACCATTTGATTCAGATATTTGGTAATTTTTTACATTATAGAGGGTTTTGGTATGATTTTTACTTTGAAAGTGTTTTTTTGATCATTTTTTCAGAAAATCTGCTAAAAGTCAAACTTTTAGGAAGAACTCTGCGCCCACCTATTGATGGTTAAAATAAACTAACTACAACACGCTCTACATAGCTGAAGGGTGTGTAGATTCCAAATATATAGGTTTTTTGGGGGGTATTTCTAAGTTAGGTGCTTTGTGGAAAACTGCAGACGTGTTCAAATACAGAGCTGGCTAGTTTTTTTTTTTTTTAAACCGTTACTTGCCATTTGCCATTGGTCCCATTTTGGGTTAGTTGTAGCCATGTCTTTGGGTACACCCATGAATGTGTCATACCATTTTATTCAGGAGGGTTAGGTTTTCATATTTGATTGCTTTGACTGTAACTTCTCTCAGTTTTTATTGAATTTGCATTTGATTTTGTCTCTGATTTTACGGTTGAGGAAAAAATGAAATGTCAGAAATAACTTACAGTGGATGAAGACTGGGCCCAGGTATCTGCATTTCGATCAAAACTTATATAATTTATAAAATCCTGTGGGTATGAAGTTTCTGAAATATCTCACTTGTGGGGGATATTTTAGTTAATTTGGCAGATTTCAATGTTAATCGTCAAGTAGTTATATTTCTATTTGTGTTATATTTTATGAAGTGCATGTTTTAGTTTGGGGGGGGGGGTCTCCTGTACAGGAAAAGGGGGTACCTACATATATCTGGTATACATTGTACTCTCGGGTATCAGCTTTTAGAAACAGTAAGATTTTGTGCGTAACCTTAAGATAACTAAAAGAAAAATGGGGAAAAATCCATGAAAATTTGCATTTACTTTTTTTTTTTTTTACATATTTTACCCAAAAACCAATAAAATCTCCAGAAAAGTTCAAAATTCTTTTATCTTGTTAAAGACACACTGTGCTGAAATGTATAATATTCCCCTTTACTGTTGATTCCTACTGTAAAATAGTCTAAAGCGATTGAGGGCCAAACTCTGAAAATTCTGCTGGCACTGAAAGGGTTAAAGAACAATACAGTCTCCAACCCCCCCCTCCAAAGAAAAGGGCAGGATTTGAAAGGATTTCTTTATAAACAGTTTCTCCTTTCTTTTTAACTTCATGCTTTTTACTTTTATATTGTACAAAATGCTGAAATCTTGTAGGGTGTTCCAGGCCTTTATAGCCACAGTTTCCACACACAGCCAAACTACACACAATTTCCCACTGTGCACAATATACTTGTCTGCTATAAATCTTTATGTGTATAACCTACCTTTACACATTGGAAACGGCTGGATTGCATGGATTAATTAATTGGGGAGCTGCTCTCCAGAGTGAAGAATAAAGAGCATTTAACAAAACTGCAATAGATCTTGGTTCAAAATCAGAAGGTGCTTTATCCAGATTGAAACAAGTGCATGGCAATCCTTCAACAACAATCCTTTAGCTATGTATTGCAGACAAAATTATTGCCCCTAACGTCCCCAATAGCTGAGAGGACATGACATTACATTTAAAATAAACTGGATCGATTAATCTTACTTTGTGTGTTTGTAGTAGTGAGAAATGTTCTCCCTTATTTTTGTACTAGAGTATTGACTGACAGTCTGTGCAGATATTTCAATAGTCTTTAGCCTTTTAAATGCATGTATGTCCCCTGATGTGACCAGGGCTTTGTGCAGTCAGAGAGCTGCATGTAGGGTGAACAGCAAGGGTTGCCCCCCTTGCCTTTAAGACCTAACACATAGAGAACAACATTTCATTTCTACAATCACATAAAAAAACCCCATCATATTCATGTTTTAAAATTAATCTTTAATTATGTTAATAGTTGTAAACCGAGAATTGCCAGCAATCTAATTTCAAAGCTGAAGGTAAACCCGCATTAAAAAAACAGACACCTAACACTGAGACCTTTTAATCCTACCCTGACTGCTATCAATATCTGGTTCTCCTCTACCATCTTCATCCAAAATCAGGTGTGAAGTGGTAGTAAGATCTTAATAAAGTTGAAGCCAGAAATCCTTTGACAGGGAATATGAAGTGGTATCCTTTTTTTTGGTGGCTTTTAGAAGTCTTCTCCTTGTTAGTATTTAATGCTGTGTAAGAAATAAAGGACTTCTGGTTTCAGCGGCTGACGTTTATTGTTTTGCTGCTGTTGCCCTGCCTTGGAATCACTTCCAATGCTCCTCTGCAAATAGAGATTTATATTTTAAAAAATCAAAAACAAGAAAAAAAACACAGACTATTTAAAAAATGTAAACTACAATTCAAGTGAAACTGACAGGCTGTATCTCAGGAATCAGATCTTTTCTTAGGCTTTAACTCTGCTTTAAAAGAGAACTTTCCTCTTAAAATTACTTTTTTAAAAATGAAAGTACTGTTCAGATTTGGAATAATCGTAACTGCAGGCTTAAACCAAAGAAGCTTGTTGGTATAAACATGGATTAAACTACTGATCAAGTCACTAAATTGATCCTCTGTTGAGTCTATCCAGTTCCGCCTGCTCTGGGACTGACATCTGAGACATGTATCTGGTGTGTGGAAATGTGTGCGGTGTTCTTTGCCCTTCTTCGAACAACAACAGGGACAACTCGGAGAATATCATTGTAATTCTCGAATCACACTCTAAACCAAACTTTTTTCTTATTTTTTCAGATGATCTGTGGTCTTTTCTCCCACTCCATTCCTTCAAGAAAGAATACACAATATATAGACTTGTTTCTTTTCTAGGGCATATATTTAAATATTCCATCAGTGTTGAAGGATTTGTTGAACACTAGACATGTGTATGGTTAGGTCGGAGCTGACAAACAACCGCGTGCTGCATTTCGGTTGGATCATTATCAGCTTCCTTTTACGTCATAGAAAGGGACGAATCACATCAGACTGTGTATTGCCACATTTTAAGAATATATAGAATGATTATCCTTGTCAAGCATGTATGCCACTTATAATTAAAGGGTATCTTCATTTAAAAAACTACATTGGCTCTAATAGTAGTTTATAGTAGCCATAACACATACCGAAATCTCAGCTTATCATGTCATTTTTTTCCCGATCTGCCGCTTCAACGCTATATAGACGTGCGGCACCCATTGTAAACATGCACACTAAGTCCCTTACTCAGCCAGGACAAGTTGACCCCGATCTACTCCCCCTTTGCCAACGGCCAATGGGAACATAGCGTCCCGTTCCCATGACTACAGAAGCGAATGTTCATCTCGTGCTGTCTCACAAAGCTCTCTGTAAAGCCTTGGGCGTTCTTAGGGGAAGAGTCCGTCTACACCCAAATTAATAAATATCCTTTTTCCTCTGCACAGGTTATATGGTCTATGCATGGATATATACTTATATAAAAATTATTATATCTAATATATCTTATAGATTTATATAAACAAAAATATATAATTTTATATAAAAAATAAAATACATATATATGTTACATATTTATATAATCTAATTTATATAATATATTTTAAAAAATTAAATGTCATGGGCGGGCCAAAACGCATGGTTACCACCCATTTAGTAATACTCACTTCCTCATCAGCACAGTTAAAGGATAACTGTATTGCCTCAATGCATTTTTTAAAAATTAACTTTAAGGTTAACTGTGGTCTCCAATTCTCCAAACTAGTAAGACATACCGTAGATACTATCTCGAGTATAAGTCGAGGTTTTCAGGCTTGACAACAGCCTAAAAACTGAACCGATTATACTCGGGTCCGTCACTTACTGATGGAGGAAATCCGGCTGCCGCGTCCCACTGATTGGTCGCATCCGCGACGTCACTACTCGGTGCCGGGAAATGAGACCGGCGCCAAGTAGTGACCAGTGGATCGACCATCAGTGGATGCGGCAGCCGGATTCTCCATCAAGTGAATATGTCGGGGCCCGACTCTCCTGCAACTATGGGAAAAGGGAGGCTGCAGCTGTACACTTGTAGTGAGAGAAGATGGGAGCAGGGAAATGGTTTTTATTCCTGGGGCTGGGGAAGAGAGTAGAGTCAGGGACAAGTAGTGGTTTTTATTCCTGGGGCTGGGGGAGAGTAAGGAGTCAGGGACAGGTAGTGGTTTATTCCTGGGCTGGGGGGAAGTAAGGAGTCAGGGACAGGTAGTGGTGTTTTTTGGGGTTAGTGTGTGCAGTTCCACTCATTGATTTTGTAAACTACTACTCCCTTCTACTACTCTAAAACCCTCGACTTTACTCGAGTAATTGGTGTTTACCTCATTTTTGAGGTAAAAAATAGGTACCTCGACTATACTCGGGTCGACTTAATATCGAGTAATATCAGTGTATAAACAGCCTTCCATCCCACTTCAAAATAAAACCAAAATCCCTCTCTAACCCTTCTATTAAATTTGTGGAAGTTCGCCTTCCATTGTACCTTCAAAATAAAACCTAAATAACATCTCTAGATAAAATTTGTGAAAAGTTATTGCTGAAAAGGTTCATTAATATTACTTCCTGCTTGAACTCTTCCGGTTTTCAGCCATGTGACCAGCTTGTAGTCATGTGACTAGCCTCTGCCTGCATTAATAGGCTTCCCTTCTCAACTGTCCATTTTTTCCCCAGGTACTTTCTGATTTCCCCAGCATTAAATCTTTACTGAGCATGCTTCTCCCCCGGGGCAGAGGGGCTAGCAGAGGTAAGGTGATGTCACTCAACCTACTGGAAGCAGGAAGTTTGAACATGCACCTCAATATCATTGATGAAGCCAGAGATGTGATTGTCAGCTCATTATAAAGAAAATACTGCCAAGTTGAACTCTTCCTTTCAAAGCAGTGATGAAGACCGGGAGGTAAAGGCCTATTCCTAACCTTCCGTTCTTCAATCACTTCACCAGATCCAGGACCGAAGGTTAGTTTAATAACCTCGCGTCACGATCCACCGGGCTCATTGATAACTGCTGACTGCTTCCTGGTTTAGTTACTATAGCGCGCAATATCGGCAGTTGTCAATGGAGCTGTGGTGATCGTGCGTGAGGTAAATATAGCTTCGGTCCTGGATCCTGGTGAAGTGAACCTGTTAGTCTCCCTTACAACCCCCTAGACAACGCGTAAATGCCCGGCAATAGTTATATTACTGACCCGATCCTGCAGGAGACCAATGAGAGGAGAGACCATGTGACTGGCAGGCAGTATGACATGCCTCTTGTCATCACACAAGTATTTCCCCTGGAGCACTGGTCTCACTCCTGACGGTGTTGCGACCGGTCTGGCTTCTCTGCTGTGCTGAGCTGCTGCCTGCTTGGATTGGCTGCCTGATCCTTCTTGAAGACTGTAGAGTGGTACAGTTTTACACACACCACCACAGTTTGCTTATTTTCATTTTTTTTGGGATATTTATTTTGCATACCTAGAAATCACACACATTCACACACTCACAATCATATTTACACACACTCGCACACAAACCCACACTTTTTTATTTTTTCATCCTGATTTGATTTTTTCCTTCGTCTTATTGTTCCTTTACCAACAAATTTTACTATTTTTTGTTTTATTATCAGTTTGACTTATATTTGATCTTATTCAGTTGGTTTTTATTATATTTAGAGTTATTCTAGTTAGCGGTATTATGTACAGTATATTATAGTATAGTAATATTATATTTATAGTTTAGAGTATTCTAGTATAGTATATTATATTTAGAGTATTATTTAGTATATTATAGTATAGATATTATATTATATTATAGTAATAGTATATTATGATTATAGTATAGTTACTAGTTTATTTTAGTATAGTACTAGAATATTATCGGTAGTATAGTATATTATAGGCCTATTCTAGTGTAGTAAAATCTCTTGTTGCCCACAGTAATTTTGATATTATTGTAGATTTTATTCTGTGTTTTATTCTGGATTACTGCATTTATCCTGTTACAATGCTTTTTTGAATCTCTACGCTTTGAATACCATGTGAAGTTTCATTGTTAGTATTTGATTGCTAGCACTGTTGGAAGGCTGTGTGTATAATCTAGAAATATCGGGTAGTTTTGAAAAGTTCAATAGTTGACAATGTAGTTATCTGTGCATATTATAGTACCTAGTGACCTTGCAAAAAAGTTAACATGTTTTTAACTTGCTATGCCTGTTGAGTGGCAGTGATCCATTATTTTTTTTGGCAATTTGACTTTTGTGTTTTTTAGCACATGGCTAGGAGACTGTTTTTATAAAGGAAGTTTGCGTACTGTATGCTCAGTACTAGCGCAGAGGAATTGAGTGTTATGATTCTACTATGTTCCTTTTGAATCAGAGAATGATTCATCCACGATGAGTCTGGCAGTGAAACAGTCACGGCTTAGAAAGTAGTGGTACCGTAAAGAAGAAGTTACTGGCCCTAGTAGTGTTGGTACTAGTGGTGCAAGTATTTTGCACCTATGGATTTAGATGAAGATACTGTTGCTATGCACAAGCTGAAAGAGAGCTGTGTGGGCCTCACCGGAAATTATGCCCCAGTATTTCCCCATTTACAGCATGCCTGGCGTGATAGTGGACACAACAAACTTGAAGCACTACACAAATTTGTATTACCGAGCAGTACATTTCTCACGCCCGTAGGTGAACTGCACCATGCTCGGTTATGGTTATCCCACCAACCTATCAGAAATGAAAAAATTCTTTGCTCTAACATTTGCAATGGGCTTGGTAAAGGCAAATTCATTGCGAGCTTATGGCATACCACCTCCATAATCAAACCTCCCACTGTTCCAGCCGCATGCCACAGAAACGCTACCCAAATTTTATTGTGGTTGCTGCATTTTAGCGACAATACGACGGCTGTTCCCCCAGCCATGACAGGTTTCATAAAGTAAGAGGTTTACATTCCCTCAAGAACATCTGTATTGATGAGTCCCTAATGCTTCTTCAAAGGGCGTCTCTCAATTCGGCAGTAATCCAAATAAGCGTTCCGCTATGGTATCAAATTTACAAGCTCTGTGAAAGCAGTACCAGGATACGCTAGTCATTTTATGATTTATTAGGGCAAGGATTATCAATTGACCTGTTGGTTGTCTACCATATTTTACCGTCAGTGCCAAAATTGTCTGGAGCTCATTACTCCACTGCTGGGCCAAGGTTACCACCTTTATGTGGATAACTTCTATTCTAGTATCTCCGTTATTTAGAGCCTCTACAGATTGGATACCCTGCCTGTGGCACCATAAATCTGAATCGAAAAGGTGCTGTGGCTAAATTAAAAATGAAGCATGGAGAATCCTATGCTCTAAGAAGCAGCAATCAGCTCCTGGCCAGCTTTATGTTTCCAGCCATGCTGAGCGATATCATACCCTGGTACACTATTATGGGTAGGGAGGCCTCTGGATTTGTGGGTGTTTTCTGAAAATTGGGGTTTGCAAGTTAGGTCTGATTTCTGTAATGGTTGTGTGTTGTAGTGCTGGTAAACATCAGTAACAGGGTGATGCGTTATGGTGTATGGTATGTATAACGTAGTTGGGTTTTGTTCTGTGGCACATAGCAGTAGTGGCCATAGAAAGAATTCTGATTTTTCTGGTAGACCAAAAGGAAATGTTTTACTCTTGTATTTGTATTGTCTTAACATATGATTTATGTTTTTGAGCAGTGTCATTATTTCCTGCAGAAGAGAAGGAACTAGATAGCCAGTAAGTAAGTAAGTAAAGGGCGTATGGGCAAATCTATGGTGCGTGAAGCATTGGAGAATGAATTGACCACTTGATTATCTACTGCTGATGCAAGTTTTTTCACTTGAAAACTTTCAATGTAATGGCACGTGGTCTAATTTGTGGTTGTGTGATGAATCGAGAAAGAACTGTCACTGATTTCTTCTCCTGCTTGATGCCACAAAGTTTGTTTTCCCCCTCACAAAGCTCAAGCTCACTATTCCAGCTTAGGCCATGTCTATTTGCAACAAAAATCTCATGTTGATTCCTTTTTCTTTGTTAGTGTAATCGCAAAGCTGGTCAAGGACACCATCTGTAATATTCCAATATGAAAACAGTATGGATCATCAAACAGATGAACACGCTATAGTCACCTGGTTGCATCAACAGATCCCAGCGTTCCCATTCGCTCGTCAAGTACATAAAAGAAATAATGGTGGATTCTGGATGCTGAATTATCCTGAGTCAAAAATTATTTGCACTTGAGCACTGATAAAGGGGTTCCCCCGAGGATTCATGCATGCTGGCTGAGCATAAATTCAGCATCCAGAATCCCCCTTTATTTCCGTCAGGTATGGATCATATAGTGTTTGTGTTTTTTTTGTGTAGCTGAAAGTGGTGTGGATTCCAAAAAATATAGTTGTGGGGGTATTCCCAAGTTTGGGATGGGTCTTCATTTGCAAAAGTAGAAGCTGTTCAAAATACGAACTCTGATTTTTCTCCTTGTATTTGCACTTTGCGTACATACCATATGGAGTTAGCTGGTGGCTGTTTCTGTTACACCCATGCATAGAGGCATACCGTTTGATTCAGGATATTTGGGAGATTGATATTTAGCAACTTTTTTTTACATACAACAGGGTTTTGGCTTGATTTTTACCTTTGAAAGTGTTTTTTGTTCTTTTTTTCCTGAAAATTTGATATAAGCACTAAACTTCTAGGAGAACTGCGCCCACACATGATAGTATGAATGAGTCAAACTACATCATTACATAGACGAAGGTGTGTATATTCAAGAATATTAGAGTTTGTGGGGGGCATTTTGTGGGAAAAATCACAGACGTTTTAATTTGGAGTTGGCTGAATATTTTTTCTGTTTTTGAGCCATAGTGCATTGTCTCACTTTGTGGCTAGTCGCTTGTGTTCTGCGTGTGTAACCATGCATATGGCGTCATACCATTTGATTCAGGACGGATGGAGATTGGTAGTTGGTAACCATTTGTTTTTACATTAACATGGGGTTTTGGCATGATTTCTACCTGTGTGTTTTTTTGTTAATTTTTCAGAAAATTTTGCGAATTTCTAGGAAGAACTCCGCCCAATCATTGATTGTATAAAGAAAAGAAAACTACAGAGTTACGTAGCTGAAGGTGTGTAGAAAAATTCAGACTGTTCTAATTTGGGAGTTGGCTTGTATATTTTTGCTGTTTTTGAGCCATCATGCATTGTCTCACTTCGTGGTTATTCGGGTGTGGTACCATGCATATAGCATACAATTTGATTCAGATATTTGGTAATTTTTTACATTATACAGGGTTTTGGTATGATTTTACTTTTGAAAGTGTTTTTTTGATCATTTTTTCAGAAAATCTGCTAAAAGTGCAAACTTTTAGGAAGAACACTGCGCCCACACTATTGATGGTATTAAATAAACTAACTAACAGCGGCTACATAGCTGAAGGGTGTGTAGATTCCAAAATATATAGGTTTTGTGGGGGGTATTTCTAAGTTAGGTGCTTGTGGGAAAACTGCAGACGTTCAAATACAGAGGCGGCTAGTTCTTTTTTTTTTTTAAACCGTTACTGCCATTTGACATTGGTCCCATTTTGGGTTAGGTAGTGGTAGCCATGTCTTTGGGTACACCCATGAATGTGTCATACCATTTTATTCAGGAGGGGTTGGTTTTCATATTAGTTGTTTTGAACTTAACTCTTCAGTTTTTATTGAAATTTGCATTTGATTTTGTCTCTGATTTTACGGTTGGGGAAAAAATGAAATGTCAGAAATAACTTACAGTGGATGAGAGCTGGGCCCAGGTATCTGCATTTCGATCAAAACTTATATATATTATAAAATCCTGTGGGTATGTAGTTTCTAGAAATATCTCACTTGTGGGGAGATTTTAGTTAATTTGGCAGAGTATTCAATGTTAATCGTCAAAGTAGTTATAATTTCTATTGGTGTGATATTTTATGAAGTGCAGTTTTAGTTTGGGGGGGGGGTCTCCTGTACAGGAAAAGTGGGGGTACCTACATATATCTGGTATCATTGTACTCGGTGCAGTATCAGAGCTTTTAGAAACAGTAAGATTTTGTGCGTAACCTAAGATAACTAAAAGAAAAATGGGGAAAAATCCATGAAAATTTGCATTTTACTTTTTTTTTTTTTTACATATTTTACCCAAATCCAATAAAATATCCAGAAAAGTTACAAAATTCTGTTATCTTGTTAAAGACACACTGTGCTGAAATGTATAATATTCCCCTTTACTGGGATTCCTACTGTAAAATTAGTCTAAAGCGATTGAGGGCCAAACTCTGAAAATTCTGCTGGCACTGAAAGGGTTAAAAGAACAATATCAGTCTCCAACCCCCCCCCCCAAAGAAAAGGGGCAGGATTTGAAAGGATTTCTTTATAAACAGTTTCTCCTTTCTTTTTAACTTCATGCTTTTACTTTTATTATTGTACAAAATTGCTGAAATCTTGTAGGGTGGTCCAGGCCTTTATAGCCACAGTTTCCACACACAGCCAAAATACACACAATCTCCCACTGTGACAATATACTTGTCTGCTATAAATCTTTATGTGTATAACCTACCTTTACACATTGGAGAACGGCTGGATTGCATGGATTAATTAATTGGGGAGCTGCTCTTCCAGAGTGAAGAATAAAGAGCATTTAACAAAAATGCAATAGATCTTGGTTCAAAATCAGAAGGTGCTTTATCCAGATTGAATCAAGTGCATGGCAATCCTTCAACAACAATCCTTTAGCTATGTATTGCAGACAAAATATTGCCCCTAACGTCCCCATAGTGAGAGGAAATGACATTACATTTAAAATAAACTAGGATCGATTAATCTTACTTTGTGTGTTGTAGTAGAGTGAGAAATGTTCTCTCCTTATTTTTGTACTAGAGTATTGACTGACAGTCTGTGCAGATATGTCATAGTCTTTAGCCTTTTAAATGCATGTATGTCCCCTGAGTGTGACCAGGGCTTGCTTGGCAGTCAGAGAGCATGCATGATGGGTGGACAGCAAGGGTTCCCCCCTTGCCTTTAAGAACCTAAAATCACATAGAGGACAACATTTCCATTTTTCTACAAGTCACATAAAAAAAGCCCATCATAGTTCATGTAAAATTAATCATTTATATTATGTAACTAGTTAAACCGAGAATTGCCCAATCTAATTTCAAAGCTGAAGGAATAAACCGCATTAAAAAAACAACCACTAACACGAGAGCTTTTAAATCCTACCTGACTGCTATCAATATCTGGTTCTCCTACTACCATCTTCATCCAAAATCATGTTGGGGAAGTTGGTAGTAAGATCTTTAATAAAGTTGAAGCCAGAAAATCCTTTGACAGGGAGATTGAAGTGGTATCCTTTTTTTTGGTGGCTTTTAGAAGTCTTCTCCTTGTTAGTATTTAATGCATGTAAGAAATTAAAGGACTTCTGGTTTCAGCGAGGCTGACGTTTATTGTTTTGCTGCTGTTGCCCTGCCTTGGAATCACTTCCAATGCTCCTCTGCAAATAGAGATTTATATTTTAAATCAAAATCAAGAAAAAAAAAAAAACCCAAGACTATTTAAAAAAATGTAAACTACAATTCAAGTGAAACTGACAGGCTGTATCTCAGGAATCAGATCTCTTAGGCTTTAACTCTGCTTTAAAAGGATAAACTTTACTCTTAAAATTACTTTTTTAAAATGAGAAAGTACATGTGTTCAGGAGGTTGGAATAATCGTAACTGCAGGCTTAAACCAAAGAAGCTGGTGTGTATAAACAGGATTAAACATACTGACCAAGTCACTAAATTGATCCTCTGTTGAGTTATCCAGTTCCGCCTGCTCTGGGACTGACATCTGAGACATGTATCTGGTGTGTGGAAATGTGTGCGGTGTCTTTGCCCTTCATTCGAACAACAACAGGAGACAACTCAGGAGAAATATCATTGTAAGTCTCGAATCACACTCTAAACCAAACTTTTTCTTATTTTTTCAGATGATCTGTGGTCTTTCTGCCCCACTCCATTCCTTCAAGAAAGAATACACAATATTATGACTTGTTTCTTCTAGGACATATATTTAAATATTCCATCAGGTGTTGAAAGGATTGTTGAACACTAGACATGTGTATGGTTAGGTCGGAAGCTGACAAACAACCGCTGTCTGCATTTCGGTTGGATCATTATCAGCTTCCTTTTACGTCATAGAAAGGGACGATACATCAGACTGTGTATTGCCACCATTTTAAGAATATATAGAATGATTATCCTTGTCAAGGTGTATGGCCAGCTTATAATTAAAGGGTATCTTCATTGAAAAAACTACATTGGCTCTAATAGTATTTATAGTAGCCATAACACATACCCGAAATCTCAGCTTAATCATGCCATATTTTTCCCGATCTGCCGCTTCAACGCTATATAGACGTGCGGCACCCATTGTAACATGCACACTAAGTCCCTTACTCAGCCAGGACAAGTTGACCCGCCATCCCCGCATCTATGCCAACGGCCAATGGGAACATAGCGTCCCGTTCCCTGACTAAAGAGCGAATGTTACCTCGTGCTGTCTCAGCAAAGCTCTCGTAAAGCCTTGGGCGTTCTTAGGGGAAGAGTCCGTCTACACCCAAATTATAAATTATCCTTTTTCCTCTGCACAGGTTGTATGGTCTATGCATGGATATATACTTATATAAAATTATTATATCTAATATATCTTATAGATTTATATAAACAAAAATATAAATATTTATATAAAAATAAAATAACATATATATGTTACATATTATATAAATCTAATATAATATATATTTTAAAAATTAAATGTCAGTGGGCGGGCCAAAACGCATGGTAATAACCCCCATTTAGTAATACTCACTTCCTCATCAGCACAGTTAAAAGGATAACTGTATTGCCTCAATGCATTTTTTAAAAATTAATTTTAAGTGTAACTGTGGTCTCCAATTCTCCAAACTAGTAAGACTTACCGTAGATACTCGAGTATAAGTCGAGGTTTTCAGGCTTGACAACAGCCTAAAAACTGAACCGATTATACTCGGGTCCGTCACTTACTGATGGAGGAATCCGGCTGACCGCGTCCACTGATTGGTCGCATCCGCGACGTCACTACTCGGTGCCGGGAAATGAGACCGGCGCCAAGTAGTGACTCAGTGGAGCGACCATCAGTGGATGCGGCAGCCGGATTCCTCCATCAAGTGAATGATGTCGGGGCCCGACTCTCCTGCAACTAGGGAAAAGGTAAGGCTGCAGCTTACTTGTAGTGAGAGAAGATGGGAGCAGGGAATAGGGTTTTATTCCTGGGGCTGGGGAGAGAGAGTAAGGAGTCAGGGACGAGTAGTGGTTTTTATTCCTGGGGCTGGGGGGAGGTAAGGAGTCAGGGACAGGGTAGTGGTTTATTCCTGGGGCTGGGGGGAAGTAAGGAGTCAGGGACAGGGTAGGGTGTTTTTGGGGTTAGTGTGTGCAGTTCCACTCATTGATTGTTGTAAACTACTACTCCCTTCTACTACTCAAAAACCCTCGACTATACTCGAGTAATTGGTGTTTACTCATTTTTGAGGTAAAAAAAGGTACCTCGACTTATACTCGGGTCGACTTATATTCGAGATATACAGTGATAAACAAGCCTTCCATCCCACTTCAAAATAAAACCAAAATCCCTCTCTATATAAAAAATTTGTGAGAAGTATTGCTGGAAAGGTCAGCAATTTACTTCCTGCTTGATCTTCCTGTTTTTAGCCATGTGACCAGCCCCTGCCTGCATTAATAGCTCCCCTTCTCAACTGTCCATTTTTTCCCCAGGTACTTCCGATTTCCCGCATTAAGTCTTTTACTGAGGGCATGCTTCTCCCCCGCGGGCAGAGAGGTGGGCAGAGGATGTAAGGTGATGTCACTGAAACTGAAGCAGGAAGTTTGAACATTTACCCCATATCATTTCTCACAGGCTCCAGCCAGAGATTGATTGTCAGCTCATTAAAAAAAAATACTGAAGGCTTTCATTTAACCTAACTGTTTTGAGACCGCAGTTTGCCCTTTAAAAGAGTAAAGGTATGCAGCCTCCCCATACATTTTTTTCCTGATTATGAGCCTCGTCTGCCTTCAATTATCATGCTGTGAAGGGGGTGTAACAATTCTTGTTGCCTCTAACTGTAACTCAGAGCTAGCATGTGAGAAAACACTCTCAATCCAACCTTGATCAGCTTGATTATGTAGGCTGCATCCTAGCAACCGGACATTTCAGTTTTTTAACCGGCCAGAGGAGGAGAGAGGTTGTAACAGACATTCCACCAGCAAATGACAAGTGATATGTTAATCATGCCCTGGGCCATCTAGGAGGGGGCTTTTAGCACTCATCTTTGCTGTGTGATTTAAGGAGGGCAGCACAGTTGTAAATGTAAGGGATTTCAGCTGCTGGAATGTGGACATGTAATGGGGGTTATTTTTTTTTTGATTTTGTTGTCCTTTAAATACACCCCCCAAAAAAACGAGTGGAAATTTGGAGGCTGCTGCAAAGGTAAGGAATGGATTTTTTAAAAAAGAAAGCAGGAAAATGCTTCTGGTGGATGGGTACTACCTTATAATCAAAAAAATGATTTTGGTAAAAGGACATTTAAAATATAGCTGTCATCACTTACTGTTGAAAGTGTGTGTTTCATTCTGAAGGTTTGTGACTTTTAGGCTACTTTCAGACAGATGGAAAATTGCCATTTGGCACGGGTTTTGGGAGATGCTAAATCTAGATAATATAGTAATTTGAGGATGCAGGCCCTTTACATACCACATTGTTCAGTTCTGTCATCGAGCACCTCATGACTCCATTAGGCAGATCCTGATCACTTAGAGCCTCCTTCGGTGGACCTCCTCCTGCAGCCATCTTTTAGTGAGTGTTTTTATTGAAACCCTGCAGAAAATAGCAAATACATATTTAGAAATTTTTTATTACGTCTTTTTGCATGAAATTAAATTCCCTAAAAACGGTGCAGGACCTAGAAATCCCTCTCTCCTGACATTGCATTTACTAATCACGTTGTAGATGTTTCCACATGTCTTGCAATTCTACCTCTCAGCGCCAAATGCCTTTTTTTGCACCCAAAAAAAAAAGAGGGAATGCTAAAAATGTGCATGCATGAAACATGCATTTAATACTGCACACATCAATATTATTAGCATGGGTTGCTTTAAGTTATGTTTCATGCAGTGAAACAAATTTTTGGAAAAACCAATGTCCAAAATATTGCCGGTTATGCACGAAAATGGAAAAATAACAAAAGACTAAATTGCACATTTAATTATCATTGCTCAAATTTGAAGACCAGGAAATAATATTGAACCCTTACTGCGCGCAATTGCAATGTAGACATAAATATGAAGTGCAAACGTGGTCTCCAAACAAGTTAGGGTTAAATAAAAGCCAGCAGTAATTACATTTAAAATGAGCCGACAATCACATATCTGCGAAGCCCATGGAAAATTACCAGGGAGGGGGGATGTTCAAAACTCCGGTTTCCAGTAGGTTGTGTGACCAGACCTCGCCACTCCTTCCACCCTGTGGGGCAAAGCATGCTCAGTTAAGACAATGCTGGGAAACGGAAGTGCTTGGGGGGAAAATTAAAGATGGTCAGGGGAGCCTATTAATGCAGGCGAGACTGGTGACATGAGACAACAGGAAGATGCTTAAGCAGAAGTAATATTGCTAAAATCATTCCAGCAATAAACGTACTCTCAACAAATTTTATCTAGAGATGTGATTTAAGTTTATTTCAAAGGTATGGTGGAAGGCTTTGAATAATCCTTACTAGTTTGAAGAATGGAGACCAGAGTACCCTTTAATTTTAAATATGTTAAACATGATGCAGTAAATACTTTCCCAAAATGCAATTTTGCATTTTTTCAGCTACTCTGGAAAACCAAACCTACAAATAAACAACTAGTATTGTCTTAATGAAGTGCTAAGTACAATACAAAAAAAACCAGACTGCTACTATTGCTGCATTGTTTACTGGTTTATAACTAAAACAAAGTCTATATGGTTAAAAGTCAGGATCAGGGCTGTTTCTAGTGCATAAGCAACCTAGGCAAACTTCTAGGGCCCTGAGAGGGTGGAGATCACATTTATAGTTTTAAAGGAGACTAAACTTAATTTTTAAAACTAATGTGAAAGTTTTTTCCCAGAACACGTTGCGTTAGTACATCTGAGATAGACTCTGTAACGAAAAAGGTTTTCCACTGTTGTTGCCAGTACAGCACAGCCCAGAAGTCATAAAGAGCCCACCCCCGGACCCAGTACTCACAGTTCTCTGCACAGAGTGTTTTCTATACAGATGTCTCCATACCATATGGAAGTCCTGATAAGACTTTGAAAGCTGCTGTTACCCTGCAATTTACCAGTCAGTGAAAGTTGCTGGTAAATAAACTGCAGGGTAACAAGCTGCTTTCAAAGTATTTCAGGAGCTTTCATATTCCATTTTTTTTAATTATTTTCCTAGCAAAAGATAAAGCTTCCAAATGTAGCTGGATTGTCGCTTATTAAGTTTGGCCCCCGGATAAGGAACCAGTTTGAAAATACAGAGTTCAGAAGGTCACAAGTTCAATAACCCAACTTTTTTTTTGTTTGTTTCTATTATGATCCAAAAAGATAAGGCTTCTAAATGTACCAAATGTTTCAGCTTATTCACTGGTGGCGCACCTGGTAAGACACCAGTTTTAGAACACGCAGTTCAGAAGGTCACAAGTTCGGATCCCCAGTCTTACCTTTATTTTTTCTTTCCAATATGTAGTAAAAATTCTACATGTGCCATTGACCTATCTAGTATCTCTGTTAGCACGATGCAACAGCTCTGCTTTTAGCAAGTAAATGTACAGGTTGCAGGTTCTATTCCCCAGACTTACTTTTATTTTTTAGATTTTTGCTGAATGAATGTTAGTATTCCGTTTCTTACTTCCATGCTATCTATGAATACACTGCAAAGATTATTTTTCTTTTTGTATGTAGGTAAAGTAAAGCATTATATCATGTTAGGACAGAAGCATTGAATGTGTTTGAAAAAAAAAAACTGAAATCCCTGTTCTGTGTCAGGGAGAGGAAGGATCTCTGTGCTGTAATGTGATTGGCTGTCAGCTTCTAGGAAGCAAGGCTGCAACTTCCTTGTTTTGATCTGTTAAGCACTACAGAGCATGTGCCTGTAAGCAGACACTTAGCTGAAGGTTTACCAGCTAGGGGATTGTGGAGCCAACCCCTAGTACTATCAGTTGTTTTCATAAATCACCCAATGCCACAGCAAAGGGAGAGGTAGGTAGACAACTTGTACGTTTGTGAATGTGCTCTGTCTATTGGGGAGACTTTAAAAGTCTCCTTTAAAAGTCAGTAATTATTAGCAGCCATAGATCATAAGCTCTAACTATTTTTTTTATATATATATAGCCTCTGTTTGTAATCCGTATAATCATCTTGTCTTATTTTTTAATCTACGCAAATACTAATGCAAAGAGTGTTTAGGGGCAACCCATTTCAGTTGGTAGGGGGTAAACCGGGGGAGTTTAGGGCACCAAAATTTGCCAGAAGCAGCCCTGGTCAGGATCTATTAACCAAAAGGTTGTAGCGGTTTATTTTTATTGCTGCTAAAAACATTTTCAAGTGGTAGGAATGTTTGTAAATCATGTAGTCACAGCAGACCAATCCACACAATGATAACATATGACTTACTGACTTACAATTAGCTGGGTACCTACATCCTTCATATAACCCCACCACAAGAGATCAATACATACAAATGATAACATATTATTATAGACTGAGAATTAGCTGGATACCTGCATCCTTCATAACAACCCAGCACAAGCAGATTAATATATACCAATGTAAACTATGATTACAGAATAGATAATTAGCTGGACCTGCATCCTTAGTACAACCCCAGCACAGCAGATCAATTATACCAATGGTAAACATATGATTACAGACTGATATAAGACTGGTACCACTGCATCCTTCATTACAACCCCAGCACAAGCAGATCAATATAACCAATGATAACATATGATTACAGACTGATAATAAGCTGGGTACCTGCATCCTTCATTACAACCCCAGCACAAGCAGATCAATACTATACCAATGATAAACCTATGATTACAGACTGATATTAGCTGGATACCTGCATCCTTCATTACAACCCAGCAATAACTCAGTTACCTGCTGGATCAGTATGACGTTTTCACAGTTCCAACTCACTGTAGCCTATTATAACTATTACCATATTCAGTAACCAACCAGCTAGCACAGCCTAGGATCCGCAAGTGTAGGATTCCGCTAATGTCCAGACCTTACTGGATCCGGGTAAACGCTTCTTGCCAACACCCGGTCCCCCGCCGAACGCTTTCTATCGATAGCAGCTCATAGGTCTGATTCACTTGCTGAACAATCAGTAGGAAGTGCGAGATCCGCCACACCAGACCGTAGTCGCGCGAAAACCAATACCGCCACTGGGAGGCGGCAAAAGCGCTCTGTAAACAGAAACCTGGACTAGACTCTAATGGACAGAGGAAGACCAAGGATTAAATAGCGAAGCTGAACAAGTGACTGATACATGAATCCAGACAACCAGGTGGATATCATTAATGAGCCTTGCCAGACACCGTTCTCTACCACCCATCCTCCAAACAGAAATGAACGATCTCAATATTATGGTGCTATTTTCACCATCGTTACAATCTAGAAATGCAAACCCTTTCTTGGATTAAGATAATAGGTTATAATGACCTCTACTACAACAATCTAATTTCTAAAGAAACAAAACCCAACTACAGCCCAGAAACTGCCCATAGATTATGGAACACATGTATGTATGTATATATGTATGTATAGTTTGTTTCATAAAGCGCCACTTTGGGAGAGCGTGTGACAGTAACAAAATAAATAAAGTCCTACAAGGGGAACAAATAATAGATAGTTCAGTACATAAATATATAAATTATATAAATAGAAGTGCTAGGGGTTTGCCACAAGAGGAAGGAGGGTCCCTGCCTGTAGAGCTGTTTCCAACGTGACTCACGGCTATGTAACAGGGATATGCCAAGTCCTCATGTGGGGTCCCTGGTCATGCAGGCAGAAGTGGCCTTCAGCTCCCCAAAATGTATTAATTATCAGGGATAGATTATCAAAGATGCAATGTAAATTAACTGTATGAATTTATGGCATTTGTATAGGAAGGACTGGGGATGGAGTCAACCTGGCGGAATGGCATGGCTTCTAAGTTTTAACCTGGCTGCCCTTCTGTGATCATGCGCCATGGGACCATATGGAGTAGGTCCGATCACCTCTGTCTCCCACCTATATTTGCCAATGTTCATGAATGTATGCAGAAAGAAGAGGCACATGGTGAGGGCATGGTCTGCCAGGTGTCATCATGAGGGATTCTAGTGTTCCTCTGAGTGCTTGTGAAGGTTCTCATTCATCCAGTCATGGTATATCTGTTGTATTCAAAGATCAACTGGACTTGAAATGTAGTTCTTGAAAGAACTACTTTCCAAGTCCGTTGATCTAATTGAATACAACAGATGTTCCTCTAGATGTTTCTATGCTGCACAAATAAAATGGGCACAACATCTGTGCATCAGAATGCAGCTATTTACTAGACCATGGGTTCTCAAACTGTGCCTCCAGATGTTTCTCATGTAGCATAAGACTGAGGTCAGGGGTGTGGCTAATAATGTACATACACAGTTATTCATTCAGTTCTTAAGGTGCTTACATTTACTTTATTGCCATTTACTGCAGTGGGATTTTACAGTTATTAGGGTTTTTAAAGAGGATATTTTTAGTGTAAATAAGGTAAATACCTTAACCAATATGTTTGGTAATTTAAAGGGGGAAAAATTCACAGGAAATATGCAAATAAAGGAGCAAAAAGATAAAATCTCAGAATTTAGTGCTATGATGGGAAACTAAAGAGTATCATTAAAAATTAATAATTTGGACAACCCCCCCCAACCCTAAAAGCGTAGTTTTACAACATCATATCAGTCCTGAATATACTTACGCAAACCTTGGTCCCTTAGGCTGAGGCCACACTACAATGCACAAAAATCGCCCACAAATGCGAGCATTATCGTACCAAATTGTGTGCGCGATTTCTGTGCGTTCGTGGTGCATGTTTCGCATTTGCACATGCGTTTTCTCTGTGCAAAAAATGGTTGATGCAAAACGTGAATGGACGTGCAATCGCATGCGCAACGGAGATCTCAGGAATTTTCGCACTTCCATGATTTCTGGTTTAGCGAAAACACATGCGCAACGCGCGAGAAACACGCTAGTGTGGCCCAGCCCTAAGTCATGGTCTTCTGCTACTTCCGTGCATAGAAGAGCAGAAGGGGCTGGACCTACGCCGCACCTGAGATTGGCTGAAACTCATATGCATATTGTATGCGTTGCATCTGTTTTCGTGTGTTTTAAATTTTGTGTGTGGATTTCATGCACTCCTCTAACGGAATGTAGGTTAAATCGCAGTGCAATAATGTAATATTCTGCAGGCACTTGCATATTTCATGTACATTACCATGGTAGTGTGACTTCTGCAGAAGTTTGTTACAAGTCTTCCCTAGGGTGGACAAATTATTTTTGACATTAGAAGCCATTCAGAAAACTCTAGGAACCAACCTACCTTTTTTTGGTAGCTAGCTCCATAAACAATGGAAACTTTTCAAAGGTCAGGCGCCAAGTGTAAATTAAAAGGCTACCTAGCTCTTGGATGTATCCAGCCATGCTCTATCCACATAATTATAGTTCCAGTACAGGGGGGGAAAAGTTTGTATCTTTAACAAGCAGGCTGTTTATAGGCATAAGCATCCTAGGAAAACTGCTAGAGCAACGAGAGGGGTGGGGGCACACAAGTTTAATCTTTTTAAAAACTGGGAAGCTTATCAGCCATAGAGTAACAAGTAACCACTCTGGTTTTCTGTTCCCTCCCCGTTTAATACAGTATAATCCTCATGGTTGAGTTTCACTTTTCTGGCATTTGGATTTATTTACACCAAACCAAATTATATCACATTGGGCCTTTTGCTGCACCATTTCACATTATCCGGGGTGCCCAGTGGTGCTGATATGATATATTATAATTGTTTATTGCATTAGGTGATCTGTGGGTGTGGTTTCTTGTCCTATTAGCTGGATTTCGCTATTGCACTATAGGTTCTTTGTGGGGTCGTTACGTGCGCTACCTGCATTGTTTAATATTTCATTGTGAGTTACAAATAAATGCTGCTTGCTTTCTTTTTTTTACCATATGTGGTTGTGCGTTACATGGGGTCTTTGTCCAGTGTGCACACTTTATTAAAGCTTCCACGTGGTTGCTATGGTAGTGACATGTCTGATATTTCCAAGTGTTATCTCCCAACCCATTACAGAGACAGTTCAGTGGAAATTATCAATATTGTTAAATTGTTAGTTTGGTAATGCCTTCTTAGTTATTCTACATATTCTCTTCCATTTTGAAAAATCGTTGATTCATACCCTTTGCTATTCCCTGCTATTGACATTAGTGAGCTGAATTTCAGGTTCTAACGGTCCTTCTACTTCCCAGGATGAACCACTTCTTTCTTGGAATGTTCCTAACAGTAATTTCTACTGATTGGCTGTTGTGGGTAAACATGCTCAGATCTCTACTGAGCATCTGAATCAACCCAGGCGCTGGTCAAGGGCAACAAGACCATAATGGTCTCTACTAGGGTCCTGCAACCAGAAGTCAGTATTGGTTTGCATTTATTTATACACAGACAGAATGCTTAATTGGCAGATTAAGGTCATTGGGATTAAAAAATACTGTTCTTTTTTAAAAGTATATTGTTTGCATTGAACTTCCATTTTAAAGTTTTGAGTGTGGATGGTTTCAGATCATGGCGGTGGGTGAACAAAGTGGCTTAGTTCTCCTTTAAAACAAAAGTTAGACGTCTTATGTTACAATGTAGCACTACAGCCCATGTATAGTAATGATAGTAACACTTCCCATCAGTGCCTGTAGTAGGAGTAGTAGTCTGTGCCGTAGATAACTAGGCCATATACGATCAGTACACCTACCCTAGGCACTGTACCTGCTCACACAAGACCCAATACATAGCACAGATCCTTCATTATGTGGGTTTTAAAAAGCAATATCTCCCACCGTTATAAGCAACCTCATATGCCTCTTGCGTCACCTTCGCTTCGACCATCACACAGGGGCTGCCTCGGTCTTGTTGCCAGTATTTCACTGCAGTGTCCTAAATACAGCAACGTCTCCTGTCATTTTATGTTTCCAAACCGCAACCCGAGAGACGGCAACAAATCGGTTTTCCGGGGAACCAAGAAAGCGCGAAACGCAGTCAAGGGACAGGCGCGCCCTCCCACCTACACGAACCTGAGAGAAAGTTCCGTGATACGGCCGTGCTAGCCAATACCGTGTGTGCCACCTAGGGGAGTGGTTAAAAACGTTACGATAGAAATCAGGCTGCTGCTAACCTTCCAACTGTTCGGATCTCGCGGGACTTTTCCGCTATAGGATGAGAATCCCGCGGTCGCCGTCTATATTAATATCGATTCCCAGTACTTTAGTTAACATTTATCATGATCCGATTGGCTACTTTGGAATGAAAGAGCCTGCCAATCAGAGTCCATATCACACGCCGCTGCGGCCGTGGCGTAGACCTTGATTGGCTGCATCTTTCAGAAGCAGCCAATCGGACACACCATTGTTCTCTTAGGGGCCGGACTTGCAGCAAGTGGAGCATCTGGCTGCGTAAGGAGAGTGGCGAGAATAGGTTGTGGCAGTCTGTGTGTGAGAGCGATAGAAACCAACACGAAGTTCACGTGTACAGCCAGGTTATTACTACTACTTGAATTATGGAGGGGGGGGGGGCAACGGCAACTGGGGCAATGTGCAGTTGTTCGGACTATGCCCACCCAGACATGATCAGATAGGCTTTGACAAATGGTTGGCTCTTGTCAACATTGTTTTTTGTGGGAATATTTCCACAGCATCTACAATCATTAGAAAACTAGTTAACGTGTTAAAACTCAATGTCACTCTTTAGAGGATCTGTTTACATGGGATGCCCTGAATCCTATTTCATCAGTACCATTTGAAATAGAAGGTGTGCGCCTTGGAGAGCAGAGAGAAAAATAATTTTACTAAATGCAACACCCTATGACAAAAAGTGTACCTGCTATTTTTACATTCAGTACTGCCGGTTTTCAATTCTTCTCAATGTTTCTTTAGACTAAATCCCCAATGGTGCACCTCCTACACCTGGCAATGGAAAAACCACCCATATACTACTTTAGGTTTGGAAAGATTGCAGCTAAAATAAGGATACTGGAGTAGTTTTAAAGGTAGTAATGTGTCTTTTTAAAGGAGAACGATCATGTGTTATAAAAGTTATTTAAAAAACAAACTGAAAGAACTTGGGACAGGGATATAGGATTGGTATTTCTCCTACCCAATATTGTTTCTGGAGGAGCATCAGCCAAAGAAAACTGATTTGCCAGTCTTCCTCCTGGCTTCAGCACTATCTTTAATACAGGAATAGTCCAGGACTAACCTGGCAAATGAAAACTGCACAAGCTGTAGCTCCTCAACAAAACAATTTTGTGAAGTAGAAGATCAATCCAACCTCCTGCCCCATGTACTGGCATTTTTAAAAAGTAATTTTAGAGTATAGTTATACCTTCAATAGGCCACTGAATAGAGACCCCGCAGTTACCCTTTAATGTTTATGGCGTTTGAAAAAGTTTTTTGTATGAGCCCTTGGTGATAGGTTAATTAACCCTTTAAGTGCCACAGATCGTTTATATACGTTCTGTGGCGGCCCTTAAAAAAAAAAAAAAATTTTCAGGCCTGCTAGGGGCGATCGGGGAGCAGCATTCAATTGCCCCCTCGATTTCGTCCAGATCCGAGGGGGGATATCCTACCTTTTCTGTAGGAGCCGGGAACAGCAGCCGCGAGTAGGAGGAAGGAGCAGGTCTGGGCGGAAGGGACCCCGGTGACACACAGGATTTCCTGCATCATGGGGTGCTTCCTAGGCTTCCCCTGGTCTGCCCTAATGGTGTAGTGGAGTACTAGCACTGCGATCTCCATTCAGATCACAGTGTAGTACCTGGGTATAGTAAAGCTGTCCAGTGTGACGGCTTTACTTTACTTTTTGTGAATGGAACTCAAGTTAGAAAAAGAAAAAAATTGGGATAAGATCAAAATTTGGTGATTACTTCTGATCACCAAATTATTGATGTTTTGCCAATGAATGAAAAATCACTTCCTGGAAAATGATTTCCGGGAAGGGATATTCCGATCGGATTTTGAATTGGAAATCTGATTTATGCCTGTATTCCAAGTCGTTATCATTCCCTAAGATGATCATCTTTGGGATGATCCAAAAGAAAGGGAAAATGCCTACAAAAAAATTCTTAGTGATTTTTTTTTTTTTTTTACCTTAAAACTATAAATTAGCAAAAAACTTTGTCTTCTTCAAGCTTCCCAATGTAAGTAAAGTAAACACAGATCATTATTTGTTCGATTTCAAGGGAAACTAAGCTATATGTTAGTAGGAAAATTTGCAGAGGTACCAAAAAATCACGATTGAATGTTTAGGATCAGTAAAGTGTGCAAAACTGTGACTCTCTGAACTAACTGGTTTTCACTAAATACCTCTAAAGGGGTGTGTGTGGGGGTGGTGGTTTTAGATTTTTTTTTTTCTTGTAATTGCGCATGTGTCCCATTTGAGCTAGTTGGTGGCCCCGTCTGTGTGCAGCCACCCATATGGCATACTGGTTGATTCAGGACATGTGGAGATTGCCATTAGGTGTTTTTTTTTTTTTTTTTACTTGCAAGTGGGTTTAGGTAGGATTTCAACCTTTGATCCCCTTATTTTATTTTTTCACAAAATTCCTAAAAGCACGGAGTTCTTTGAATAGAGCGTCTGGAATTCTTCAGTATATACGAAACATGACACCGTACATAGACTGAAGGTGTGTAGATCCAAAAATATATAGTTTGTGGGGGTATTTCCAAGTTGAATAGGCTGTTCAAATTAACACGCACATTTTTTTTCTTGTAATTGCCTTTTTGCATGTGTCCCATTTGAGCTAGTTGGTGGCCACGCCTCTGTGTACACCCACACATATGGCATTACCGTTTGATTCAAGAATGTGGGAGATTGACATTTAGTGGGTTTGATTGCTTGTCAAGTGGGTTTAGGTAGGTTTTCAACCTTTTGAATACCCTTATTTTTTATTTTTTACAAAATCTCCTTAAAGCACCAAGTTCTATGGAGTAGTACTTGTCTGGAATTCTTCATGTATGTATGAAGCATGACAACGTTACGTAAGTAAAGTTTGTACATTCCAAAAATATATAGTTTGTGGGGGTAATTTCCAAGTTGAATAGGCTGTTCAAATTACAGCACATTTTTTTTCTTGTAATTGCCCTTTTGCATTGTCCCATTTGAGCTAGTTGGTGGCCACGCCTCTGTGTACACCCATGCATATGGCATACCGTTTGATTCAGACATGTGGGAGATGACATTTAGTGGGTTTTTGATTGCTTGTAAGTGGGTTATGTTAGGGGATTTCAACCTTTTGAATCCCTTATTTATTTTTTACAAAATCTCCTAAAGCACCAAGTTCTATGGAGTACTATGTCTGGATTCTTCATGTATGTAATGAAAGCATGACAACGTTACGTAAGTAAAGTTGTGTAGATTCCAAAAATATATAGTTTGTGGGGTATTTCAAGTTGATAGGCTGTCAAATTACAGCACTTTTTTTTTCTTGTAATTGCCCTTTTGCATGTGTCCCATTTGAGCTAGTTGGTGGCCACGCCTCTGGTGTACACCCATGCATAGGATACCGTTTGATTCAAGACATGTGGGAGATTGACATTTAGTGGGTTGATTGCTTGTCAAGTGGGTTTAGGTAGGGTTTGCAACTTTTGAATACCCTTATTGTATTTTTTACAAAATCTCCTTAAAGCACCAAGTTCTATGGAGTACTATGTCTGGAATTCTTCATGTATGTATGAAAGCATGACACGTTACGTAAGTAAAGTTGTGTAGATTCCAAAAATATATAGTTTGTGGGGGTATTTCCAAGTTGAATAGGTGGTTCAATTACAGCACATTTTTTTTTCTTGTAATTGCCCTTTTGCATGTGTCCATTTGAGCTAGTTGGTGGCCACGCCTCTGTGTACACCCATGCATATGGCATACCGTTTGATTCAAGACATGTGGGAGATTGACATTATGTGGGTTTGATTGCTTGTCAAGTGGGTTTAGGTAGGATTTCAACCTTTTGAATCCCTTATTTTATTTTTTACAAAATCTCCTTAAACACCGAGTCTATGGAGTACTATGTCTGGAATTCTTCATGTATGTATGAGAAGATGACAACCTTACCATAAGTAAAGTTGTGTAGATTCCAAAAATATATAGTTTGTGGGGGGTATTTCCAAGTTTCCATAATTCCCAAGTAAAATTTCCAGAAAAGTTACAAAAAAATTTTATATCCATGTTAAGTACCACTTTGTGCTGAAAAAAACATGTATAATATTCCTGAATTCTGGGGGTTTTCTACTTGTAAACTTTGACTGAACAAATTTGCTAAAACCTTGAAAATTCCTTCTGGCATTTAACGCACGTGTGTTTTTGATAAGTTTTTGTTTGTTTTTACATTTTAAAGGGTAACTGGGTCTACCAATTCTTCCAATTAGTAATAATTATAATAAAAAGCATTCCATTTCCTTAACAATAAAAACCTAATAACATCTCTAGATAAATTTGTGAAAAGGTTATTGCTGAAAGGTTCATTAATATTACTTTCCTGGCTTTGAACTCTCCGGTTTTCAGTCCATGGACCAGCTTGAGTTAGATCATGGTGGACTACGCTCTGCTGCATTAATAGGCTTCCCTTCTAACTGTTCCATTGTTCCCAGGTACTTTCTGTTTTTCCCCAATTAAATCTTTACTGAGCTCTTGTCCCCCGGGGCAGAGGGGCTAGCAGAGGTAAGGTGATGTCACTAACCTACTGGAAGTCAGGAGTTTTGAACATGCACCCAATATCATTTGGGATGAAGCCAGAGATGTGATTGTCAGCTCATTATAAAGAAAATACTGCCAGCTTTCATTCAAAACTAACTTGTTTGGAGACCACAGTTGCCCTTTAATATACATCTTTAAAGGACAACTCCACCCTCATAAGAACATCTTTTAGAAAGAATGGCCTCTTTAAAATATGTTGATATATTCTACTTTGTCCTCTAAATTCATTACTGTATGCCTGCAATGCTTCTGGATGCCTCATGGAAACTGAGCAATTTAGAAACCTGTACTGAGCAGGTACTGAGCCTGGGCATGCTCCGAAGAGGCAGCTAGGGGATTAACATTCAGTCATTGGCTGTGATGTCAACTGTCAAATCCATAACTGACACTCTTACTAACTGGAAGAACCAGGAAGTAGAAACAGGCAACAATACATTGTGCAGGATTTCAGGTTAGACTTATATATTTTAGATTTCAAACAGTTACAGTTTAGGGTTTTGGGGGGTAATTTACCTGTATGTAAGTATTCATTTGAGGGCTGGACTTGCCCTTTAAGCTGAAAGATTTTTTTGTGTATGAGTTGAGTGAGTTTAACTGGAAAAAAAAAATACACTTCTCCATACCTATTACACAGAAGTTCAGTACGCATTACAGCTAGTAATAAGCTAGCCCTCCAGTTCACCAGCCAGTAAGCCAAGTGTATCTACCTTTTATTTATATAGCTGCCTGGTGCCAGTATAAAGGGAGACTCACTGTATGGCTCCTTCCAAATACATCCAGTAGTATATACGGCACACAGGTCTTCAATGCAAAGATTTCTTTATTATATCAACGTGCCATGTACATCAAACAAGCAACGTTTCGGAGCTACAAGCTCCTTTCTCAAGCTTATACAAAAATGGCATTCATGTATGAACACCCTCCCACTTCCTTATATACTGATTGACAGGAAATTACATCACTTATTAACTTGTAACCCATTCAGTAATTAACCAACACATGACTGTTTACAATTACACAACTTCAGTATAGAATTCTATTACCCATATATCTCTCTTGTCCCAACCCACAGCCGCATAGCCTAGAGGGGAAAAGCAGGATTGATTCCATACCCAATACACACACTCACAGATTTTTTCCATAGACCTGATCGCCGTATTGTTCAAGAGTGTTGTAAGCTCCCCCCCACAACTTCCTTCTCATTCATGTTGCAGGTGATGAGAATTCCTTGCATCCCATAACCTCCAGCCTCCCGGTGGCAGCTTCTGTCTCTTGTGTATTTTGCCCGCAGACTGTGCTTACACCTTTTCTGCCTTTCTGCTCCTCTGAACTCATTGGGGTGTCAATCTACACAGACAGAGCACCAAAGTTACTACTTCTGGCCGCAATGTGCGTTCTAACAGGGCTATGATCATGACGTCACTCACGCACCAGAACATAGTAAAGCAACAAAACCCACAAAATCATTATTTGTGATTAGAATATCTCCATGTAAGTTACTTTCTTTTTTTTATATACCTAAGCTCACCTCTCCGACATTTAGTGTTCCCAATACTTCCAACATTTGAAAGGTAAAAGACAGATGAAAAGTAAAACGGTGTGTGTGCACAAATTTTTTGGCCACACCCACTTTAAGGCGCGTCCACTTTGTTTTTGCCAAAGAAAAGTAGCACCAAGGCAATAAACATGGTGAAGTGAGTGCCTGCACAGCACAAAATAATATATATATATATATATATATATACACACACTACATATTCAGTAAAATTCAGGAGCACTCCAGGATTTCTCAAAATGATTTATTAACCTTGTGCGTGGAGCCTTTATCAAGGCCTGTGATACTGGAAATTGTATGTGGGGGAAACCAAACAACCCCTGAAGTCAAGGATATCACAGCAAGATCCAGTATCAGACCGAGGGACGATAGATTACCGGTCTCAAACACATACAAGCAGGAGGGCCACAGTAGACTTGAGAAATGGCACTGGAATTCGTTCCTGTGCCACGGCGTGGAGGAGAACGAGTACAGAGATTAAGGCAAAGGGAAGTGTGGTGGGTTACAAGGTTGAACTCACTGCAACACGCAATGGTCTCATAGGAGACTATGATTTGTTTTTATTTCTGTGAACGCGCCTTAAAGTGGGTGTGGCCAAAAAATTTGTGCACACACCGTTTTACTTTTCATCTGTCTTTTACGCTTTCAAATGTTGGAAGGTATTTGGTCACTAAACCTACTGGCAGCAGGAGTTTGAACATGCACCTCAATATCATTGATGAAGCCAGAGATGTGATTGTCAGCTCATTATAAAGAAAATACTGCCAGCTTTCATTCAAAACTAACTTGTTGAGGACCACAGTTGCCCTTTAATATACATCTTTAAAGACAACTCCACCCTCATAAGCAACATCTTTTAGAAAGAATGGCCTCTAAATATGTTGATATATTCTACTTTGTCCTCTAATTCATTACTGTATGCCTGCAATGCTTCTGGATGCCTCATGGAAACTGAGCAATTTAGAAACACTGTACTGGCAGGTCTGAGCCTGGGCATGCTCCGAGAGGCAGCTAGGGGAATTAACATTCAGTCATTGGCTGTGATGTCAACTGTCAAATCCATAACTGACACTCTACTAACTGGAAGAACCAGGAAGTAGAAACAGGCACAATACATTGTGCAGATTTCAGGTTAGACTTATATCTTTTAGATTCAACAGTTACAGTTTAGGGTTTGGGGGGTAATTTACCTGTATGTAATATTCATTTGAGGCTGGAGATTTGCCCTTTAAGCTGAAAGATTTTTTGTTATGAGTGTGAGTTATTTAACTGGAAAAAAAAAATACACTTCTCCATACCTATTACACAGAAGTTCAGTACGCCATTACAGCTTAATAAGCTAGCCCTCCAGTTCACAGCCAGTAAGCCAAGGTATCTACCTTTTATTATATAGCTGCCTGGTGCCAGTATAAAGGGAGACTCCACTGTATGGCTCCTTTCAAATACATCCAGTAGTATATACGGCACACAGGTCTTCATGCAAGATTTCTTATTTATATCAACGTGCCATGTACATCAAACAAGCAAGTTTCGGAGCTACAAGCTCCTTTCTCAAGCTTATACAAAATGGCATTCATGTATGAACACCCTCCATTCCTCTTATATACTGATTGACAGTGAAATTACATCACTTATAAACTTGTAACCCATTCAGTAATTAACCAACACATGACTGTTTACAATTACACAACTTCAGTATAGAATTCTATTACCCATATATCCTTTGTCCCAACCCACAGCGCATTAGCCTAGAGGGGAAAAGCAGAGATTGATTCCATACCCAATACACACACTCACAGAAATAAAAACAAATCATAGTCCTATGAGACCATGCGGTGTTCAGTGAGTTCAACCTGTGAACCCACCCACACTTCCCTTTGCCTTAATCTCTGTACTCGTCTCTCCACGCCGTGGCACAGGAACGAATTCTCAGTGCCATATATCTCAAGTCATCACTGTGGCCCTCCTGCTTGTATGTGTTTGAGACCGGTAATCTATCGTCCTCTGTCTGATACTGGATCTTGCTGTGATATCCTTGACTTCAGGGTGTTGTGTGGTTTCCCCCACATACAATTTCCAGTATCACAGAGCCTTGATAAAGGCTCAGCACAGAGGTTAATAAATCATTTTGAAGAAATCCTGGAGTGCTCCTGAACTTTCTGACGTATGATGTGTGTGTATATATAATATATATATATATATTATATTTGTGCTGTAGTCAGGCACTCACTTCACCAGTGTATTGCCTTGGTGCTACTTTTCTTTGGCAAAAACAAGTGGACGCGCCTTAAAGTGGGTGTGGCCAAAAAATTTGTGCACACACCGTTTTACTTTTCATCTGTCTTTTACGCTTTCAAATGTTGGAAGTTTGGGAACACTAAATGTCAGGAGAGTGAGCTTAGGTATATTAAAAAAAATAAATAACTTACATGGAGATATCTAATCACAAATATATGATTCATTGTGGGTTTTTTGCTTTACTAATGTTCTGGTGCGTGAAGTGACGTCATGATCAAGCGCCGTTAGAATGCACATGCGGCCAGAAGTATAACTTTGGTGCTCTTGTCTGTGGTAGATTGTGACACCCACCATGAGTTCAGAGGAGCAGAAAGGCACAGAAAAGGTGTAACGCCAGTTCTGCGGCAAAATACAAGAGACGAAGCGCCACCGGGAGCTGGAGGATTTGATGCAAGGAATTCTCTCACCTGCAACATGAATGAGAAGGAAGTTGTGGGGGGAAGCGTTACATACAACTCTTGACAATACGGCGATAAGTCATGGACCAGAGAAGGTACGTCAACTCATGAGGAGTGTTTGGAAAGGCTCACATCTTAAGGGAAGTCCAGGCAGAAAATTACTTTACATAGTTCATAACGTTTCTAAGATGCCCAGAGTTAATTACCTGACCCGGTCCCCTCGCGGCTAATCACGCCCACGTTTCCAAGCTTGTTGCGAGCAAAAAAAAAAAAACAGGAGCAGGGGACTTCTCTAAGAGGACAGTCGCTTCTTTCCTGGTCGCGGCATGTCAGGCGTTGGCGTGACATCATTTGTTTTTTCGTTTTTTTGCCCTAACTGGCAGCCGACGAGTAGAAAACGGAGCGGGGGTTTGAGGGGTGTATGATACAAATTTTTACAAGAAGAGTAATCTTTTTGGCTCGGGACTGCCCATTCATTTGGTGTGGTTTTTCAACTGGGGAATTCCACATACAACCGCAAAAGAAAGATGGGCTTGTAGAAGAGCTTACATGGTGTGCAGGTAAAATATGTGTTGTCACCCAAAGGTATGAGCTTCTATAGCAACGAATTTGTGACAACTCTTTTCTCCGGATTTTTTCTTTTCTTGCATAACTCGTTGCACCTGTTAGTTTATTGAATTGTCCCTAAATGAGGACAGATATGGGGGTTGTCAGAAAGTGAAGAGGAAAGATGCAGAAGAAGAAGCGCTTAAAAAGGAGTTGGATCAGATTCGTACCTCAGTGGAAAAAAACTACGAAGAATTTCAGGTCAGTGGAAAGTTGAGCATAACAACGTGGTGGTTATAAGGGACTTGAATGTTGGTAAGTTTGTTTGAATCATCAATGCCAGGAATGGATGTAGAATTGCGTCCTAAAGCACACAAACAAGCCAGAGAAAAAATAATTTCTTACATAAATATACGTTTACATATATCTCACATTGTTTACAAGGTTTGAATTAGATATGGAATTCTTTGCTCTACCAAAATTGTTTATTTTTCTATGCTCAACAACGAAAGAAACTTGAAAACTGGGTTCTTTGGATCAGGGACTCAAAAAATCGGAATCCAAGGTGACGGAACAGGCATTTTATAAAGGGTATGTCCACCCTTAAAAAAAAATTGCCAGCAAAGATTCCCCCTGTCCCCCAGCCCCAACCTCTATGTTAAATTATGAGACAAAATGCCCCAACTTTACTTACCGTCACTTCTTGCCCCGCAGTGCTTGCCAGGCCCTCTGCTTGCGAGTAAATGAGTAGCGGTTTGGGCTGGGGGATTCTTGGTGACGAGGGATTTAAACTAGGGGGAGGGATCCTAATCGAGAGGGAGGGGGAGAAGGGCTTGCAGTACGCATGCCAAACTTCTCCTCCTGGGTGGGCAGTTTTGGGACTTTGGGCGCGGGGGGGACTACAGGAGAACCATATGGAGCTGGGGATGTGAGGGTAAGGATTATTTAAACCTACACTACATGATGGGGGCCAATACTAGTTGTCCAACTAAATTTTTGAAGAAGCTGCCTGGTGAACTTCCAAGGAATAGAGAGGCATCTGTGGCGACAGTTTTAGTTCTGCGGAATCTTGCAACAAAGACTTTGATCTTCTAGTTCTAGTTGGCTGTTGTTGCTGTAAGGTGGCCATACATGAATGAAATGGGTAAATTCCGTCGCTGGAAGACCAGGAATTTACTCATTGTTTATTGTTCAAGTGTATGGCTTACCACGACCAATCGTAGAGACCAGACAAAACGGAAAGTAGTCGCCCGCCACTTTGGCGGTCAGAAAGAAGACTAAGACTGAAACGTCTGTCAGTTGTTTCGGCTACCTTTAGTAAATGGAGCCGTTACGATGGTAACGTTGTAGGGCGCACGACCCAACTGATCCCCATACTTCATATAGGGATCAGTCGGGTGTTACATGTGTGCAATACCAATGTGATCTGTCGGACATTGAAGATCGGAAACTCAAAGTCGTGTATATGGCCACTTTAGATCTAACTCTGCCACAACCCGCAGTATGCAAATTTCCTGAAACTTCTTGTTTCGTCTCCCATTTCTCCTGGGAGTAAGGTCCAATGACTCACCTGTTGAAGCTGACCTGGAGTTAGATAAACTGCTGGAAAGGCACAAGATTCTTTTTGACCAAAGAAGGCTTTCATGGGGCTTGTTCCAAAGAGCCCTGCTTCAAGTTTATCCTTAAATTTTTTTTGTTGGTTGGCAAAGAGGTACTTCTGGTCGGCCCTCTGTGGAAAAGCATAGGAAACCCTCAAATAGCATTTGAGGTTGAATAAAGACGTACGTCCAACCATCTAAGCAAGATCTTAAATGTGAGCCAGAGGAAGGCAAAAAAAAAACACCAAAGTCTGAAGGGGAAAACAAAAAAATTCCTTGCTTGACTCCCAAGTGGCAATCGGAATTTCCCTGGATCAACTCTACTTATTTATCAATACCCGTAACTTGCAACCTTCCTTGTTTGCAGGAAAAACTCATCAGATTTCTTTTTTTTTTTTTTTTAAATGACCAATGAACGGCAAACCAACGTCTACTGTTCCATAGCTTTACCGTTCTCGCAGTGAAACAAACCCTTTCCGAAACTTACAGGCCTAACCTTTTTTCTTCAAGTTTTAAGGGATGGCCACGTTGTCCTCTGACATGGTGAACAATGCCCCAGATAGTTTATGTATGGCCCGTTAATTGTATTAGACACAGTAATCATCTCACATTGCAGTGCCTTTTCTCAAGCGTATAATTGTAACGTGCCATTCTCTCTTCATAATTAAAGCTCCCCATCACCTTATTTATTTAGTTGCACTTTCTTCTAAACCCTTTCCATTTAAAGATGTCATTTTGTACCACATGAATTCCAAAATTGCACTGCAATCCAAATGAGGCTTACCAATGCTTTTAAAGAGGGAGAAGGAATAACATTTCCTCACTTGAATCCTAACTCTCTTTATAAAGAATCCAAACAATAATGTAGAATCTGCACCAACTCAATTGAGTCCCCAATAGATGAATGGGGTGCTCCAGCACGCAGCCAGCCGTATATAAGCACCTATGTATTAGGAGCTAGGCACACCCAGTCTTAATTCAACAAATTTATTTGTGATGTTTCGAACCTAAAGGCTCCTTAGGACAAAACATACTGATAAAACAAAGGCCCAGGTGCTATATATAGGTAATGAACAATCAACTATGTAAGATGGCCACCTAGTGGTCAAGATTCAATTATACACATCCATGGTAATAATTAAAGTGATCTAATTTAAGTGTTACAAAAAGTGCCATTAAATATAAGAATAAAAAATAAGATAAAAAATTCAGATCAACGCATGCTTCTCCCCCGGGGCAGAGGGGCTAGCAGAGGTAAGGTGATGTCACTCAACCTACTGGAAGCAGGAAGTTTGAACATGCACCTCAATATCATTAGAATACAACTTCAGGACTCTATTGTATGCTATAGATGTATTGTCGCTCTTGTGTTGTCTTTTTAAACTCCTTTTATTGTGTTTTTCAATGTTTCAATACATTCAGTGTTTTTAATAGCAATTTATTAAGCCATGTCCATGTTTTTGGTTGTGTCGATGAACTGTAAATGAGACAAAAACTGGAGCATGGTCAGACAATAAGATCTTTCCGATTTTACTTCCACAGTTCCAGTCTAGGATTGGTTGATCATTAACATATCTATTCTACTATACATTTTATGAGTATCGAGTATGGGTATAGTCTCTGGTAGTCGGATGAAGGGCTCGCCATGCATCTACTATTTGTAGGGAATGGAAGGATAGTTCAATTCTACGGATAGTTGAGTAGGCTATCTGGGTTTTTTTTGGTTGAGTGTCTAGGTAGGGCAGAAACAAATTAAATCTCCTCCCAGAATCAGTATCCTTCTTTAAACCCTCCAAGATAGATTTATATTTAAGGTATGCATTTAATTGGCATTGGTTAGGTAAGTACATATTTGCAATTGTAAATAAGTGTCCCTTATTCGGATTTTTAGACAAAGGAATCGGGCATCTGATTCAGTATGACAGTCAATTATTTCATCTGGTAGGCTACGGTGAATTGCTTCTACTACACCTTTGGATTTTCCATCAGGATTCAACTGCAATACCTTGTAGTAGTACTGATTAGGTATTATAAGGAGAAGTCAGCCGTAAAGTGTGTTTCTTGTATTAAGGCAATAGATATATATGCAAATTATACATAAGTTGACCTCTTTTACTCGTTATATTTAATCCTCATACGTTAAATTAACATTTTCAAATCCATGTTAGCTTGTGTAGTTATAGGGTTTGGGGATAGGGTTAGGTAGGGGTATGGGGTTGAGAGGGGGGAAAGGCTAGGAATAGGGGTGGGGTGTTAATAGTGTTTACATTAATTGCATTGTATAACCAACATTCCCTGGTAGAAGCATAATTTAAACTAACAATAAACATGTTTGTAAAACATAACCATATAAATTGAGAATTCAAAACCGTGGGTAGTAATATAATATAGACACCATTAGTCTTCAGGAGCCTAACCTTACCCTTGGGGGGCGGGGAAGACATTTCTCGGGGTAGTTCAGGTAAGTCAGCTCAGTACTGGGGAATTGATTTTTGTTTAGATCCCAGTTTCTTTTTGTTGTATAACGGTATGCTTTGTTGTATTAGGGTAAGTTTTTGTAATATTAATTTAAGTCTGTAAGCTAAATGTATTTTTTCTAGTCTTTTGGTGTAGGTGGAAGAAAACGGGGTACTCACGACAAGTGGTATTTAGAGTGGTGCTGCGTTGCTGAGTTATTGTGGTTGCGGCTGCCCTTCATGGTTTTGTTCTGCTTTGTGGTTTGGCATTGTGCTCCAGGTGCAGTTTGCCATTACGGCAGTGGCTTGGGCGTGTGCCATTCTTTGAGGAGCACTTTCGGTAAACTGAATTTTTCTGTTAGGTCTCTGATCCCTTTGAATATGCTGTAGTTCCTCCCCTTTGTTGTAAATGGGTATCCCATTTGTAGGTACATCCATTGGAGCGTAGTATTTCTAATAAAGGATTTAGCTCTCCTTTGTTGTAAGGTGATGGTGTGAGAAATCTGGATATAGTGATATTGTTGGTTCCATTAAAATCAATATTTTCATTTTATTGCTTTTTCATATGTCGTCTTTTAATGTATAGTCGTGCAGACAACAGATGACATCTCTTATTTGGCCCCCTTCTGCATCTCTAGGCTCGTTGTTCCCTGTCTAGTTTAATTGGGGTATCTGTAGCTCTTTCTACATGTGTTGAAAATATTTTGTGGGTGGTATTGATTCAGGCAATGCACGGAATCGAATGTTTGTTCTGCGGGTGCAGTTTATAAGGTCCGCTATTGATTTTGTAGGTTTTGTGTAGTTTTTTGTTGTGTATTTGCGTGCGGTTTTCTGTAGACCTCATGGTGGATTCTGTGTTGGTCTCCACATCTATACGTCGTTCGGTGATCTCTTTGATGTCAGATCGTAGAGTTGCGATTTCCTCTTTACAGGCCTTTTCAACTCGTTTGTGCAGGGATTCAAAATCTTTTTTGGTAGTAATGCTTTGATATTGTCCTCTAGTTTTGGCAGTTGTGCTCCAGGTGCAGTTTGCCACTTACAGCATGGCTGTGGGCGTGTGCCATTCTTTGAGGAGCACTTTCGGTAAACTGAATTTTTCTGTTAGGTCTCTGATCCCTTTGAATATGGCTGTAGTTCCTCCCCTTTGTGTAAATGGGTATCCCATTTGTAGGTACATCCATTGGAGCGTAGTATTTCTAATAAAGGATTTAAGGCTCTCCTTTGTTGTAAGGTATGGTGTAAGAAATCTGGATATAGTGATGTTGGTTCCATTAAAATCAATATTTTCAGTTTATTGCTTTTTTCATAATGTCTTCTTTTAATGTTTAGTCGTGCAGACAACAGATGACATCTCTTATTTGGCCCCCTTCTGCATCTCTAGGCTCGTTGTTCCCTGTCTAGTCTAATTGGGGTATCTGTAGCTCTTTCTAACAGTGTTGAAAATATTTTGTGGGTGGTATTGATTCAGGCAATGCACGGAATCGAATGTTGTTCCTGCGGGTGCAGTTTATTCAGGCAATGCACGGAATCGAATGTTGTTCCTGCGGGTGCAGTTTTCAAGGTCCGCTAATTGATTGTGTAGTTTTTGTTGTGTATTTGAGTGCGTTATGCTCGTAGAGCCTCATGGGTGGATTCTTGTGTGGTCTCCACATCTATTAGTCGTTCGGTGATCTCTTTGATGTCAGATCGTAGAGTTGCGATTTCCTCTTTACAGGCCTTTTCAACTCGTTGTGTCAGGGATTCAAAATCTTTTTTAGTAGGTAATGCTTTGATATTGTCTCTAAGGTTTAGTTCTTCTTCCTCTGAGTTGCTTGCTTTGGGTTCCAGTCGCATGTTCTGAGGCTCATGCATTTCCTGTGAAGGTCTGTGGGCCTCAGTTTAGTTTTTCTGTGTCTGTGGTGTTTTGCCAAAATATTGTCCGAGATTACCTGGTGTAGTTTGGCTCTGAGCAACAGGTAGAAAATACAGGATTAATATCCGGGAAATATTGTTGATATTGACTCTTTTATAAATATGGCACCGACGCACCAATCCCGAGCATGTTCACACATACCATTAAATGGCGTGTTATGTGTTCGACCCCCCAACCAAAACATACACACGTAGTGATTACGGGCCAAAAACAGTCAGGTAAAAATGCATTTAGTCCAGTAAGGGATATTGGAGCTGCAGTTCACCCATATCCTGAAACAAATTAAAAAAAAATGGTTGTATGGACATATTCATTGCTGCCCTGAAAGTTTATGAACGAAAAGTAAGAAATGGCGTTTCCTGGCCACTGGCAGAGCTGACTAGACAATATAGCTGAAAAGCCTTCTAATATCTGCTTTCTGGGGAAGGAAGGCGTAGGCAAAGGATTTTGTCCATTAATGTTGGTGCGTATTAACGTTCAGTGGCAAATACACAGATTTTAAGGAAAAAAGCAGTTTTTTGTATCCTAAAGGATCAAACTATTCTCTAAAAATTAATATTTAAAATGGAAAGTACCTGGGGCAAGGGACGGTAGTATTGAGTATCCCACCTCACCACAATATTTGGTTAGTTTAGGAGTTCAAACCGCATACAGTTTTCATTGCCAGGTAGGTCCTGGACTATGCTGTATTAAATATATTGCTAAGCAGGCGAAGATAGTTATTTATTAAAGACCTTAACCTGCCCGTTCAGCATTGTGTTGTGATAAATAAATGCTTCGAAATCTGACATCCTCTGTGCCGGACCCCTATAGAGCCATATGGTCTGCCCTTGACCCAATGCATGGGTTGATTCGTTTTTTTTTTGAACCTTTTGATAATTGTCCAATATGTTTTTTTGACTTTACTTACCCTGTAAAGAGGTTGGCAATGAAAGAAGGGTAGCTCAGTTGGTGTATGTACTGTGTCAGGTTGGAAGTTACCACATCCAAATACTTATAGTTGTACCCTTTAAGTATGGCTGCACTGAATGGTGGTAGATCGTAGGTATGTGGACCTTGTCAGGTTGGAGGTTAAAACAATTTTTTTTGATGATGGTCAAAATTAGTTTTTGGAATTTAGTTACCCTTTAATATGGTTGCGTCGGTTATGTGTATGTCATGTGTCTGGTTGGGGATTAGAAAACAAACATTTTAAATGATTAGTACCAAATTGTTTTTTGACTATAGTTACCTTTAAGTATGGCTGCCACAGAAATGGAAAGGTAGTCAGGAGCGTGTGTACTGTTCAGGATGAGGGTGTAGGTCTTTTTGTGTTTACAACCAAAAAGCTAACTTTTCTTCCTGCCATAGGATAGAAGAGTAGGTCAGTGTACTCGTGTTTGAGGTGGGGGTATGTGTTTTTGCATGTATAAACCATATAACAACGTTACCCTTTAGTTTGAATTCCATAGGAATGAAAAGGTAGGTCAGGAGGTGGGTGTGCCTGTGTGGGGGGTGGAGTACAGTGTTTTGTGGTTTTATGCACCAGAAACAAAACGTTTAGATCTCATGACCTTTAAAGCTGAAATATCCACATTTTGAGGAGGTTACCATATAGCCTATGGGAAAAATGTCCCGAAACTGCCTGATAACGCCATAACGCTACCGCGGATTCCTTTAGCTAGGAAATAGCACCCCTTTCTCCTAATGCCTCACCTCTTTACCGAATCTCATGTCTCTAGCATCAAAAACTGTGGGAAGAATACAGTCAAAAAGAAGAAAGAAGAGTAGTAGTAATTTGGCACTTCAAGCCAAATTAAAAAAGTACTGCTATTCTGTCATGCCCCATTAGAAGCTGGCAGCCAATTTGAGGCAGCTGTCGCTAAAGATGTGTAAAAATACCAATTGATAATTTATCACAGTGTCACCAAATACAGACATGTAGACCATTCTGTGACTTTTATAAATAGGCCCAATGAATGAGAATGATACGGATTTGGTGGAGAAGAAACTTTGGATGGTATCTTATAAAAACTTGTTAATGTAAAATAAAATTGACAGCAATGATGCGATTGGTATTTTACCACAGCGTTGTAAAATAAAAATGTCTAAAGATGCCTTTATTATTTGATATAGGTACTGCAGGTTTTATTTAAAAAAAATGGGGGAAAAAGAAACCATTAGTACTTAGTCCAAAATAATTAAGGCAAAAGTACATCCTTATACAAACCCTTAACAGATGGGGTTACCTCATGTAATGGAGCTATAAGTGGGTCGATTGATGGCACCATAATAAAATAGCTAAAGCTGGCACTGGAAGATGAAGTTGACAAAAAAATTATCCCTTTGCCTTTTTATTTAATGCCACTTGATATCACCAAGTGGTTTGCCATTTATTTTTTTGTGCTAATTCCTTCTTCTACCCTCCAAGTTCTTTTCAGCTCCCATTGCTCTACACTGTCATAATTTCTTCTTTTCATAGTATGCACTATGTCAATAATTACAATATAAAAACACTATACTATAAAACAACTTAAAAGTATATGCGATTATGTATAGTTGTATTTTCTTACAGAACACAAGGGCACCAGAACAAACATTCCATTAAGGACTCATTTTTTTTTATACAAAATTACAA
This sequence comes from Hymenochirus boettgeri, assembly GCA_019447015.1. NCBI lineage: Eukaryota > Metazoa > Chordata > Amphibia > Anura > Pipidae > Hymenochirus > Hymenochirus boettgeri. The sequence goes on from CM033469.1 coordinate 76,260,349, forward strand.
TTGCACATGAAATAAAACCAATATTTTGTAATACAAAGTAAAAATTGTTACAGTTCACAAAATAAACTGTTGGCACAAAATGCATTCAAACTTGTTGAAATGAAATAAGGTCTGAGCTTCTGGTTTATGCTTATTACCCTTTACTTTATTCAAAGACCAGACCTGGAAACAGTTTTTGGCCTACTTTGATGTATCTCCTTCATCCTCACTTATGAACGAAACGAGGCTGGATTCTGACTAACCTCCACTATAGACAGAGCTGGCCACCAACCATAACCAAGGATCAATGCCTCGGTTCCTCTTCGGATCTGCATGGCTACTTGATTTGGCTAATGCGGTGGTTTTGCAATTTCTCTCTTCATCGGATTACTTGTATCACCATTTCCTTGAATCACTTTTGAGAAGGAATTGGTGAGCCGGCCCTGATGTAGATTTTTATCTCATGGATTAGAAAGGAGTTCTTATTACTTCATTATCGGGAACTGTTATCCTCGATGTGCATTTCTCAATCTTACGTCACCAGACATTCAGATATGTGTGACAAAATGAGTAAAAACTGGCATAAGAAAGTTGGGTTTAAATCACATAATAATAATAAAGAAAAATGGACTTAAAAAAAGATTTTTAAAGTTCAATTCCCAGGGAGGTAGGAGAGCCAATGGTGGTCACAAACACAAAGTGGTAAGTTGTCAAAATTATGCTTCAAACTAAGCATTGTTTCACCAAAAAGAAAAGATTAAAATTGCTAGCTCAAAAATCCTTTGTTCTATGGTTTAGAGGAGTGGTGAGATCAGGCCCGATGCAAGAGGAAAATTGACAGCTCACCACTTACCACCCAAGGAGGTAAAGAGAGGACTTTTCTACCTTTCTGGGATTTCTTCAGTTTTGAGTGCATATAGTTATTACCCGCTGCCTCACCTAATTAATAAAGGGCAAAAAATGGCCATGTATTATAATTTGTGAATAAAGCTCAGTTTCTGCAAGGGTTGTTTCTTTATATTTCGTGGTTCTATTGTGAATAACATCCAGAATAGTACTAGACAGTTTTACTCGGTAGCTTTTTGTTTCATTGTATTGCTTTAATTGTCATCTGCATTGAATTGTTAGCTGTTATTAACAATTTATCTAAAAATGGTACATTTCAGACGCTTAGTTGACCAGGAAGGAAATGTTAGTTCTGATATTTCACATCAAATTCCCTGTGTGGTTATTTTTTAAAGGCCAGTTGTATCTAAGGGCTAGGCCGCACTACTGTGGCTTTAAGACAAATCACCGTTTTTGGTGCGATATGCTTCAGATAAGGGCATATTGCATTTAAAAGATCTTGAACATTTTTGCAGAAGTGGTCAAACATTGTCAAAAGCAGCAGACCTGATATAGACTTTTGGCATCTCTTTGGCAATGCCCTATTCTTCAAATGGAAAACACAATACATTTTTTTGCCAACAAAAACAGTAAAAGTTCTCCTCAGAGATATGTATTATGAGCCATCTGGGACAAAAGATGTGGCCAAGATACACTCTCAATGAAACTTCATTGTATACCTGTAAGAATATAATCTCCACTGGATGGTCCCTGAGACCCCAACAAAAAAGGGGATGGATAGGATAGGACTAATGGCATGCAGACTTAACATTCAATAGAAATAATAATTGTGCCACAATAATATTTTAATTTTAATATAATTAAATAACTAATATTGTTCAAATTTAACGGCATGTCCCACCTAGAACTTAAACTAGAAAACAACTAGAATTATACCACTACCGGCCCCACTGGTATGTTAATAAAATCCTTACTTAACATCCCAGCTCCGAAAAATGGTGTGCTGTAATGTCCTCCAAAGTCCCAAAAGTGACACCCGAAGCACTGCAGGGAGGGAAGGGGAAAATTGATTCCGCCTTCTGAGGAGTACTTCAGAGGTTTTTGCTTGCACAGAGCAGCCCTCCACCCCTCACGTTTTTCTCTCCTCCCCCTAGTGAAACCCTTTTGGGGTATGATAGGGCTTCCTCCCCCAGCACCAAACGCTATATAATATGTGCAGAAACCCCCCCGATCATTACTTACCTTACTATCTCCCCCGGCGTTCTCCACTGCCGCAGCTGCGTCCATTATGGATTCCTCTCAGCCAATCAGTGTTTCATGCAAGCAGCCAATCACAGTTTCATGCAAGCAGAGGGCGGGACAGTCAGGCGGAGGAAAGAGGTAAGGTAAGTATGATCGGTGGAGTGTCTGCACATATTCTATATATCGCTTGGGGTTGGGGGAGAAGCCATTCCAGTACCCCAAAAGGTTTAAAAAAGGGGTGGACAAGACCTTTAAAAAATATGAGTTGATTCTTCTCTGGGTGTCTCCAAACTCTCCACTATTTAACAATATTATACTGCCTCTTTAACTTCCACCCCTCACTCAATAGCAGAGGCTTGTAGGTATTAGGGTATATTTTATATCAAAACTGTTTATTAAAGGAAAATGGTTGATACTTTTCTAAAGTATGCATCTCCCTTGATCACCTGAACTAGAAGACTGAACAGCAAATGGTCACCTAAGTACAAATATTCTTTTTGGGGGAAAAGCATTACATATGCTGCTGTAACAATTTTGCCTTTTCTTAAACTTATAAGCTGGAATACTGGAACCAACTGAATTATTAAAGTCCACCGTAAAATTAAGTTGTTTGAAATTTTAACCTGTTTTAGCAAAAAACAGGAGCAAACAGAGCTTCTGCTCTGCCGGCCACTCTACGTCCTGGTTCGCAGCTGTAGACGATTTAGGCGTGACGTCACATTGCACCTAGCCTTAAGGCAAACCAAGAAGGGGAGCGGCTGTTAGCGCCAGACAGAGGAGGAGCAGTGAGGGATAGGTCAGGTAAGGCACTTCAGGCATAATTAGCAAATAGTTAAGTGGTTGTGCAACAATAGTGGGAGGCCTTGCAAAAATTAATTTATCGAACTTAATTCCATCCATCAAAACTGTAACTTTCACCGACTAGTGCTATTGGCATCTCACTTACAAGTAGAACTGGATTCTTCTGGAGAGATGTCATCACTGTACTATCCTTATCCATATTGGCTGCTCCTTTACCTCTTTTCCATTCCTTTTTTCTTAAGTCGAATCTCGGGACATTAATGGTTCACATTTGGAACATAAAAAACCATGTTGCCTACAGAGGACTTTGTTTTAGCCCATTTCCTTGAAGTCCTGAAAAATCCACTGTTGGGAGCCTGAGTGTTGTTCAAGCTGGACACAAACAGAGGCTGAGATTAGCTAATCTACTTCTCACTGTTAACTTGTTTTTATTGTCTATACACCAGAATAGCAAATAAAAACCTAGGGTCATAGTTTATTAAAGGCGATACTGCGCCTTTAACAATCGCTAAAACGATTGGTAATTTACCGATCTGTTCCGATTGAAGATTTTTGATCCCCCTGTAGAATACCATTGCGGGGTAGGTACCGGTAATTAATGAACGTTCGGCCTAAATGTACGATTGTGGCCATACATCATGTCACATCATAATTTACAGATAATCGCGCACATCGCCTAAGTGCGACACATTTATTTATATATGGCCCATCGCATCCAATATCAAGTGTATGGGCATGTCCACGCTCTTATTAGAATGAATATTCCCTTTGAAATTAAAAATTTAAAAAAGTTCCTAGTGGCAAAGTTAGGGGGTAGTGATCACTATAAGATGACAATGACAAAAGTTGAACATAATTTAATTTAGTAATGAGACCAGCCTAATCAGATTAGCTGGTGGGTCACTTTATATATTATGGATTTTATATAGCACCAACATCTCTACATAATACAATTACATTCCGGGGTTAATACATATACAAGACATACATAGTAATACGCAGGTGATACCATATATAAGTGATGAGTTACTTACAGCAATGACAATAGGAAATAGTACCCTGCCCAAAGAGCCTGACAGTCTACGAGGAAAATGGGGGGGTGAGAATAAGGTGACGGGGGAATCTGTAGGCTAAAATAGATGATAATAGAGTGTGGAGGACGGTTAGGATTGGGTTGGGTCAGTGAGAGAGGTATGTCTAGGCAAGGGATATGCTTGCCTGAAGAGGTGGGTTTTAAGGTTACGTTTGAAGGTTATTAGGGATGGTGAGTGATGACGGGATGCAGGAAGGAGTTCCAGAGCAGAGGGGCAGCACCAAGCAAATTTCCTGAAGGCAGGCATGCATGGGGAGAGGGACAAGGGTGGATGAGAGGAGGGAGGAGGACTATCATTTGCAGAGCAGAGGTTGTATCGGGGACCAGTATCTGGATCATCTCGGAGATGTAGGGGAGCTTGTATTGGATAGTGCTGATAAGACTAGGGTTAGCACTTGAATTGGATCCTGAGCGTGATGGGCAGCCAGTGGAGGACTGACAGGAGAAGAGTTAGATAAGCAAGAAGAGACGGTGAATGAGCTGGGGCATTACAGTTGTGAGGATTAATTAAAGTGGTCTGGGCAGTTGTTTGTAAACCACACAGGAGGTGGTTGCAGTAGTCTAGCTGGGATATGATTAAGACATGGACTAGGATTTTAGTAGCTTCTTTCGAGACAAAAGGGACGGACGAATCGGGCGATGTTTATGCAGTTGGAGCCGACAGGAGTTGGTAAGTGTGTTGATATGGGGTTTGAAGGAAATATCTAAATTGGGGTATCACTGCATACAGGTGACACTGAAATTCCAAATGAGCTAATGAGGGTCCAAGTTATAGGTGTCAATGGTGAAAAGAAGAGGACCAAGAACTGCGCCTTGCGGTACCCCACAAGGAGGGGGCGAGGGGTAAAATTTTAGAGTTAGTCACACAATCAAGGCGGCCCCCGATGAAAGCCCCCCCCCCAAAATGTGCAGGTTCTGGATACCTACGGAAGGCCAGGGCCGGAAGGCGTAGCGGGTGTAACAGTATCCCAACGCAGAGGACCAGGAACTCAGAATAAGCAACGAGTAAGTGCCCCTTAGATTTAGACACGCCCCCCCCCTCATCATTGGTCCTGTAGTCCGGGCAGTTCTGTGGCGACGCGTTAGCGGCGGAAGCCCAACTGGCGGTGGTCAACACCAAAGCCCACCCCCCATAAGTAGAGAGCCGTGGTTGAACCAGGCTAGGATAGACATGGTCTTTATGGCGATTAGAAGCAAAAGGAGACAGGCCGGTAGCTGGGAAGCAGCGGATGGGCAGGGAGGATTTTTAAGTAAAGGGGATTACCACGGATGTTAAAGGATTACGAACCACTCTAAAAACAACTGAATTCTATTTGGAAGCTGCAGGCTTTAAGTAATCTGTTCCTTTTTCCCCTTGGGCCCTTCCTGAGTTATCTTAAATTGAGGAGGGACACCTACCAGGGCCCACTTCCAGAGAGGAGATTCGACCTCTGGTATGACCGGACGAGAACAGATGGCATGAGATCAGGGGGACGGGCCACACACGACACGGAGGTCGGTTGTGAGACGTGTCCTGGATAGGAGAGATCAGAGTCCCCTGTTCTGTTATAGTGCGTGCACCCAGCATTGTAGGGCTTACGTAGAGGGCAGAGAGTCCAACGAAGGAAGTAGCAGTGAAGTGGAGGGTATCGAGTAGGGGGTGTTTAGGCAGGCAGTGATAGTGGTTGAAGGATGTAAGGGCGGAGCCTAGGGTGAGCAGGGAAGCCATTCTGCTGTTGTAATTTTTTTCTGTGTGGAGTACCACGCCCGCTCCCCTGCGTCTGGTGGGCGGGACCGAGACGGGCGTTCGCCACCTTGCACGCGGTTTGGGGTTCTGGGATTGTGGATATGACTGTGCAGAGAAGTCGTTTGTTGGCACCGGGCCCCCTCATATACACTTCTTCCCCCGCTCCCGGGCCCTTTTCAATTCTCGCCAGTCTGTTTTTTTTTGTTGCTCTTGCACCCGCGGTGTTTAGCTATACGGGAGTGCCTTTAGCTTTCCTCTGCTTTCGTCCGCCACGGTTGCGGGTTTTTCCACACCCACCTCCACAGGTGTCCGAACAAACACAGGAGCCGCACTAGATCTAGGGCATTGGAAACGGTGTTAGTGTACTGAACGGCTGCAGATCAGGAACACGGTCAAAGAAACCAGGCATAGAGATGAGTTGGTGGGAGCGGGGCCAGAGAGTGGCAATGGGGGTCGCATCTGTACGTTTGTTTGACATACACGCGCATGCATACACTTGGGACAGATGACACGATACTTTGAGCAGCTGTGCCCGATCAGGAAAGGGCGTGGCGCAGTTAGTATTGAGCAGACAGGAGGCGGAGTTGAAAACCAGATCAAGTGTATGCCCGTTACAAAGTGTCTGTGCAGAGGTCCATTGAGTTAAGGGCTAAGGAGGCGGTTTAAGAGAGAGAAATGTAGTGGCAACCGAGTTATGAGTATAGATGGGTATGCTGTATCCCCTAAATATGATTGAGTGGTGTCAGTGAAGAGAAAATGGGATAACCAGCTGAGAAGTGATCAAGTCTGTAGCGGTTGGCGCCGAGGTGGTCGATAACTTGCAATCTTGTAGTGGGACTGAGTAGAGAGAACTGGTAGGATTGTGATTGGTTTGAGAGCTCGGAAAAAGAAGAATACCCAACTCCACCACCGTGTTTGTTTTCGGGCCTAGTAGTGTGGGCTGAGGAAGTGTAGGCCACATACGGGAGCATGGGAGGTGAGGACACAGTAAGAGGATGAAAGCCATTTTTTCGGTAACAGACAAGCACAAAGAAAGGAGTTTAAAAATTAAATAGACATGTACTTGCGCAAGTTTATTCCCTTACCGGACCAGATATGGGAGCAGGGTAGGGGGGGGGGGAAGAAGAAAAGGAACATTTGTGATTGTGTGTGTAAGGGTACGAATGGATGAAGGAGCATTACGGGGCAAATAGGTCATTGGGTGGGAGATGGGATCCAATTATACAAGTGCGGTATAGGAGGGCCAGTATTTGGGGGGGGAGATATCACCATTAGAATTTACAACCCCCGCTCACTAATGGAATACGAAAGAGGAATGACCAAATTAAAAGTTTTTAAAAAAAAATTTTTGAAGGGCAACTATAATGAAAAAAGGAATTTACCTAATCTTAATCTTTAAAGGGGGCATCTCCACCCCCCATAGTAACATTTATTTATATCATTAGGGCATACCTCCCCACCCCCAACTGCTAAGTTAAATGAGTAAAAAGGGCATTCTAACCTACTTACACCTCCTGGTTCCAGCGTCGCTCTGGGTCCGGCTCCCCTGCCGCGATCTTCTAGAAGGGGGCGGCCACCCGGACCGGGGCAGCCGCGGGCTTGATTGGCTGAGCGGCAGCAATCACAGCCTCGGCTGCCGCATGGAGAAGGCGCTGGCAATCGGGAGCTGTACTACAGATGGAAAGGCATTTTTAAGTCTAACTTAGCGGTTGGGGGGGGGAACGGTATACCCTACAATTATGTATTTAAGCTTTTACGCTACATGAATGCTTTGAAGAGAGGAGAGGGGGGAGGAAAGAGGGTAATCCTGGAGGAGAGACAGGAAGGCAGCAACGTTTGGAAGGAAGACAGCCAACTCTGCCCTTTCCTTGACTTTTGACAGGATTGCGGGAGAAAAACCATAAGGAGCAGATTGTAAAGTAAGGAAACTGTACAGTGAGGGCTAGTAGGGAGTAAATTTTGTTTGGGGGGTGGACTGCATTTAAATTACCACATGTAGTCCTACTTCAGGTGTGTGTTGCTGACATGCCCTTGTATCCAGTATTTGATTCAGTATACCCCCTCACTCTTAAATTATACTCCTTCAATCGACTAAACTTTTTATTAGGCAAACCATTGCTCAGAAATCACTATAAGACAGCATGGGAAGATGGAATTTCCAATCATGCAATTCAAACATTACCAATGGTCACCCCCCATTTTGATAAACAAAAATGCACAAAGCAGAATAAATTTATATTAATTGCACTTGGTTGACAGCTGAAACGTACAGTGTTCAAACTGAATATCTAAAGAAACCGCGGGGTTAGATCAAAAATTAAATGTACAGCGACGGTGAGAAAAAATTTCCAGCAATGGTCAATTCTAAAAGCCCCCCCCCTTGTCCCCCCCAGTATAGACGGGAAAGATTTTACAAGATTTATTGCTTTAATATAATTATTTGTTTAAAAACATAAAAAAGAAAGAAAAATTAATTACAGCAAATTGCAATAACTAAAAATATACTTTAAAAACCAAAAGAATGGGCCAGAGAAACTCGTGAATAAGTGGTGCCCAAGCTGAAAATGCTACCTTCCCAAAGTTCTGGAATTTTGTAGGCTTAGGTTTACAAGCAGTTCACAACGGCAGGACAATATCTTCGTCTCTGAAGAAGAAGCACAAAAATAGTTCTATTGATCATTGAACTTGGCAAGTAAAGTCCTGCATCTATTTTGGGCAGAGGGAGATGCATCGTCCTCGACCTCAACATTGCAGTATGTTGCAGCGAAAGAAAGAGTTCTGGAATAAACCAACAAGATACAACTTATGGAATGAATACAACAAGCTTTTGGAAACATGTTCTAGTTATGGTTATACACGAACCAACAAAACACATTAGGAACTAGGTCTATTACAGGGCATACAGAAGGACATACAGGGAGATTCACAGAGCCGCAATTTCAATGTTTGTTAAGTGTATTATCATTCATAGTGAGAATGCTGCATAGTCCACCGACTACGGTATTGAGTGCTTTTAGTTTACAGTGAGTACCCACCTTTAGGTAAGCAGATGCGAGTAAGTCAGGGATCTGCAAAATAGTCCTCCCAGATGTTTGAAAAACTACAACTCCCAGCATGCTTTTGTTAACTTTGTAGATGAGGAATGCTGGGAGGTGTTGTGTTTTTAAAACATCTGGAGGGCCGATAGTTTGAAGATCCCATGCAGTAAGTTACTTTCTGCATAAATAAATAAAAATAATAATGTGGCATATAATAACCAAAACCTTTCTACTCAAAGCAAATTGTTTCCATTTTTTGTAACTGCGCTGTATATTGTTAGGATGAGGCATTATTGTGCTTTGTTAGGGAGGTGGATGTCATTTTTTTCTCCCTTTAATTCTATTATTTTAAAAGTCAAACCTTGCTAGCACGGGTGTAGTGGTTTGACATTGATGCTACAACTAAAATCTTGATACAAGATGTATCAGCAAACAAAGAAAGGCAGTTCAGCCATTAGATAAAAGGTTTCAGTGGGACCTCTAGAAATCCTCTCCCACAAATTCCACTGAAGGGGATTTCCACCAACTGTAAAGTCATATGTTCAGCTCATAAATCTTATAATTCTAAGTTAACCAATAATGCTCTCTATTTAAGGGTAAAGATGCTAAAGGGGGCATCTCTCTCTAGGCCAACGCTTCCTAGATACAGCTCCACGTGGGATATTTGCCATTTTCTCAACTTCCTGTCCACCTGGGTGTTAAGCATCTCTTCAGTTTGGACATAAATCTGGTAAAAACAGGGAATTATTCCACAATTTCTTATAAACATCCAGAACACCATTTAGACCGCACGTACCCAAAACCATTAGAAGTTGGATATTTTCAGCAAGGGCGATGCGAACAAAACACTTGTGTCCACACCCATTCTATAAGCAGTGATGCTTCACCAAAGTCTTCTAACATTAGGCTTTGTCAAACATTATTGGGGTACGACAAAGGCCAGAAAGACGGGACCTTCTCAAGGACAACAACAGGTGGTTGCTATTCTACCCCCCCAGCTGCCTAACAGGATAAAAAAAAAAAAAGTTTGCATAACTATATGCAAACCACCTAGCAAACAGTGCCCATCCATAGATTTAATGTGTTGCATACAGTGAATGTATTAATTTATAGAAAGGTCATACCGTGAGAGTAGACTAGACTCACATGGGTATGCCAGAATCCCCTTACAAGTTGGAACCACTCTTGTAAGAATATCACCATGAAATATTCTCATTATCTCTCTTCACTTCCATTAGAATAGCAGAAACACATCTGTTCAAATGGGCAAGAGACTGGTGTTCACTCTTATGTTATCAGTCTGAGATACACCAGGAAAATGCCAGAGATCCATAATTGTTCTGGCCTGGACAATGGAAAAGGTAATAATTTTAATCATTTTTACCAGAATTGTTTCTATGTTACTTAATAAAACTGTTCAAAATTCATTATGATTTTTAAGGTATAATATATTCCATCCTTTCTATGCACAAATAGGGACAGCATCAGCTTCCCGTGCAACAAAAATCTGGGAACCTCACTGAAGCTTATGGGAAGCAGGTATAAAGAACAGTGCTTGAAGGAAATTTTTTGCAGCGGCAATGCAGGAGGCAGCCACCAAGCCCTCCACTGTTACTATGTGGCCGTCCTATTTGAGACAAAAGGGAAGTTTGCGGGCATAGATTTCTGCAAACTCTCTGCTGGCCTATTTGACAACATGTTAATATATGAAAAGATTTCCAGACAATGCAGAGGATGTTACCAACTGTAACATTCTGGTTGATGTTGGCATCAATAAAACAGAAAAAACTCAACCTATAATAAAAACAGAGGAAAACCTAACTGATTACTTCACAGAGTGATTTCATGGAAAGCGGAAACTGCAACATTAGAAGTTAAAGAATAATCAGGTTTTAATTAATCTTTAACTTCCTATTACTGACCAAGTGTGGTTAGTGGACAAACCTGTTTGAAACAGACAAGTTAATATCAATAAAGCGCCAGGGAACCAGATTTGAGTGCATCCCAGATTTAAAAAGAGCTTGTTCAGTTCTATCTAGACACACTGTTCTCATCTTTTCACGATTCGCTTTGGTCTGGGGAGTGCCGTGGGATTGGAACAAAAAGCCAATGTAATACCAATTATTCAAAAAAGGTAGTCGTTTCACAGCCTGTAACTATAGACCTGTAAGCCTAACATCAGTAGTAGAAGGTGATGGAGGAAACTTTGTTACAGGATATATCCTCGGACTTTGTCTCCAGGCTCATCTTATTAGTAGTAGTCAGCATGGATTTATGACGAAATAGAATGAGTAAATTTAGATCTCGGCAAAGCAGGGATGTGGTTATAGACTTGGATTGGAAAGCTTTTGAATGACTGGCCACATAGGGACCAATGTAACAATGGGACTGTTGGGCCTTGAAGAAACATTTGTTCATGAGATAGAGAACTGGTTATTGGATCACAAACAGAGAGGGTGGTAATGGAGCTACATCTATGTGGGCTAAAAGTTCTAAGCGGAGTGCCCCCAGGGTTTGTACTGGGGCCGTTCTGTTTAATCTGTTAATTATGTTTACTGGACGTAGAAGGGGGCATTGAGAGCAGGTTCTCAGTGTTTGCTGATGACACTAAACTATTGCAGTGCTTTGGAAACTTCAAATGATGTGCACGTGCTGCAAGCAGACCTAGATAGATTAATTCAAAAAATGGGCAGCAGAATGGCAGGAGATTCAATGTGTTAATGTAAGGTGATGCATTTGGGATTTAATAATCCCTGTGCCACCTACACCATTAAATGAACTTTTGTGTTCGTGAATCTGTAATGGAAAAAGATTGGGGGTTCTGGTTAGATAACAGGAATAGCTGCTAGCAAAACAATGCAAGGTAGCACGGCTAGAGCTAGCAGATATTGTCTGTATAAAGAGGGGAATAGATTCAAGAGAGAAAGATCTATTCTCCCTCTTACAAGGCAATGGTTAAGGGGCCTCATTTGAATATGGCAGTGCAGTTTTGGAATCCCATATTACAACAGGGACATCTTGGAAAGGGAAGCAGTTCAGAAGAAAGGCCAACTAGCTAATAAGGGAATGGGAGGGAGGCTTGAATATTTGCAGGTAGATTAGACAAGTAGGGCTGTTTACATTGGAGAGAAGCGACATTTGCGTGGGGATATGGATAACCTTATACAAATAATTAATGGGCCATACAAGTGAACTCTCTGTGCAATTGTTCACTAATAGGTCATTATCAGAAGACTCGGGACATCCCTTTAAGGTTGGTAGGGAAATAGGAAAAGACGTTTCATCTTCAGGTCAGGAAAGGTTTCTTACAATGAAAGGTGATGAATGTGAAACTGTGGAAACTGTCTTCAGCAGATGTGTATGCAAAGTTCATTAAATAGCTAAAAAAGGCCGATAAGTTTGTAAACTAAAGAATATTGAAAAGTACTGGTAGGAATACATATAGATCTGGTGATCAGGGATACTTCCGATGCCGTTTGGAGTGAGGGAAGGGAATTCCCCAACCACCTTTTTTAAGCTGTTTTTTTTTTTGCCTTAATTGGATCAAACGTTAGGTAGGGTTAAAAAAACGGGTGAATAGGTTTGGATTGATGGAGTTATGTCTTTATTCAACTCAATGACATATGCAAGATAATGTTGGGAGCACGGTGGCTCAGTGGTTAGCACTGATGCCTTGCAGCACCTTCCACCCTTGGGGACACAGCTGCAAGGAGTTTTGATGTACTCCCTGTGTTTGCGGTGGTTTCCTCCGGGCACTCCGGTTTCCCCACAATCATAAAGACATACTGGTGTTTGTAGTGTGTCAAATAAATGTGCTTAGATTGTAAGCTCATCAGGGAGGGGCCTGATGTAAATGGATACATGTAATGTAAAGCACTACGGAGATTGTGGCGCTATATAAATCCACAATAATAATAATAATGTCTCCAGTGTGAAGTTATTAGTTTGTAATAAAAGTCTTTGGGTAAAGGATTTTTACAACATTTCTGAAAAACCCCAAATCTAATCACATTCACACAAAAAAGATAAAAGAAAATCTCAAATACCTGTGATATGGATCAAAGAGTTGGTTCACCTCCAGGTCAGAGTCTGTGTTAAGGCACCCTGGACACTTAAAGAAGCTCTTGTGGTGGAATCCTTTCGTCGGATTCTATCTACGCCGAAAACATGGTCAAGTTGATATTTCACAACATCCACCCAACACTTGTAATTTTATAATAATAATTGTGCCTGGTGCTCTTTCCATTTGCACCGTTTTTTCCACACGCATGCGGCATTTTGATGAAATTGTATCGGATTTAAAGTGTTGGAGATGCGTTCGAAGTGGCTTCTTGTAAATTTTAGAAAGCAAGCAATGTCCTCCTTCCTTTCACACATGGATATCGGATCAGAAACATCAAGAGTCAATGACTATCCAGCCCATAAAATCACGAACCATGTACTAGCAAGGCGCGTTAGGGCAGCAGAACTTCCGTCATGGTTTCTTGATCTGCATTTTAATTGAAGTTGACATTAAATCTGCGTGTAAATCACAAAACAGAAAGGTCCCCCTTAACAAGCATGAAATAAAGGCCCCCCGATGCCAAGTGATGCCCAGTGCTGTTCAGTAACTAACTAGAAAAAATTATAAAGTCAAATGAAATGCAGGTAGAGAAACGATGTTGTGGATTATGTACATGAATCTTTCTTTTCTGGTGTTGAGAAGATTGGATTGCTGTTACTCTATGTCTACAGAATCAAGTTCAACAAGCAGCTTTCTATGGCCCTTGAAAGGGGAATTTCCAGATGTCTTTAATCTCGAAAACGGTCAATGGAAAAAATAAAATAATTACTTACCAAGACTAATGGAGCTTTGGGATAACGTTGCGAATATGTTAGCTGAATGTTAAATAAGTATTTTTGCATTACAAACCTTTGATCATTCGATTAGGTTGTTGGTGAGGGAGTGATTGGAGAAGCTTGCGGAGCAGGATGGCTGTTCGCTGCAATTATCATGGCAAACCTGTCTCTTGATTGTTTATGGTGGTAATGCCTGGCTTGAGCGGCAATCAATGCTGCAGTTTTTATACCTGCAATATCAATGATGATTCTATGGTAGACATGAAAATGGCCCTTACATGGGGGATTTCTAGGGTAAAATCCAAATTGTGCAAAGTGACGAGGTCATGTGATATTCACAAGAAAAAATGGCACAAAGAACCATTTAAAACACTATTAAAATTGATATAGAATAGGACATCCACACCAAGTGCATGCTTTTTTGGGTGAAAATATAAATCTGCACAAATTTATGATGTTCATTGCTGATGTCATAGTGACATCACACAAAATCCCACTTTGACACATTTAAACACTATTAAAATAAAATAGATAGCACACCACGTGCCAATGCTTTTTTGGTTAAAAATTAAATCTGTACAAAAATGACAATGTCATGTTAATGTCATAAATGTACATTTGAGCAATATTGAAAAGATATAAAATTAGAAATAACAGTATGCATTTTTCCAGGGTTCAAAAAGCCAAATCTGTACCACAATATGTCATAGTGACAATTCACTTAGAACCTGTTTAAAAACATATTTAAAGTATATAAAATTATTATAATAAATTTTTTGGGTCAAAATTCAAATCTTTGCATTAATTCATAGTGACCACTAAAATACACGCAGAAATATTTTGAGATCTATTTAAAATTTAAAATTATATAGAATAAGAAGTTGCACCAAGTGCAATGGTTTTTTGGGTCAAAATCTAAATCTGCAAAATTATGATGTCAATGCTGATGTCAGTGTCATCACAAAAAATGGCAACCAGAAATATTTTGAACACTATTTAAATGATTATAAAACAATAAGAAGTCCACCGAAGTGCAATGTTTTTTAGGATTAAAAGTCCATTCTGTGCCAAAATTAGAGGTCCTGGTGATGTCATAATGTTTATCTCCCAAGCGCATTCTATACCATGTATAGAATATAGTTAATATACCAATACGAAGACGTATACAAGTAGAGATGTCCGAACTTCCCAAATCCGGTCGTCGAGGATCCGCGAATTTTCGAAAAATTAGAAAATCGAAAAATGCGAGCGGAACCCATTAAAAACACATTAAAAAGAAAAAAAAAAATCCTCGAAAATACGTGGAAATCCTCGTAATTTTTTGAAAATTTCGAAAATACTGATTTCATTGCATTGCGAAAATACATGGAATCCTCTGAATTCGAAAATACGAGAAATCCTCGTAATTGAAATTTTCGAAAAGGCGGTTCGGAAACGTTCTTTTAAGGCGGAAAAACCGGAAAAATCTGCGAATCCGCCGTTCGCAAACGAGTTAAATCCGCCGCGGAGTTCGGGTTCGGATCATTTTTTTTTTTTTTTTTTTCTTTCTGGCTGAACTGAGCCATCACTAGTACTAAGACATGATTTTTTTAGGTAAAAATTCTAATCTGTTACAAATTATGAGTCATGGCGATGTTATGAAGCGTTCATAGCTTTAAAGTATGATGTGATGGTATACCTGGGTCATCAGGCTAAATGATTACAGACTGACACTAAATATGAAGGATAAATCCTATTTAGGACATGACCGTGTTAATCAAGAAAGGATGGAGGAGTATGTATGTATGTAAACAGTTTAATTGAAAGCCAAATTTAAAGAAAAAGAGGAATAGATGGGGGATTAAACGTTATGGCAGAAACAATATGGGTGGAACTGTGTAAGGAGCAAGAAGGTAGGTAAATTACTTTTGGAGTATGTTATAAGCCGCCAATGCTGGGGAGGAGGTGGAAATTAATCTCCCAGATGCAGTTGGCGAAGGCTGATGTATGGGGCATGTTATGATTATGGGGGATTTTAACTACCATGACATAAGATTTGGAGTAAGGGAACTGCCGCATCTTCAAAAGGTATTAAAAGTTCCGTAAAGGTAGTATGTCCTCCCTTAAAAATATTTTTTAATATATGATTTCCTCCTGTCCCCCCAGCCACAACCGCATATATTTTTACTCTAGAAAGTTTCCCAACTTTACTCTACCTCCCGATTTCTTCCGCCGCATGCAGGGCCCCTCTGACTTGAGAGAAATGGCAAGCAGAGGGGGGGGACCGGCAGTCGCGTCTGTGATTGGCTGAGCGCAGCCAACAAGGACGCGGCTGCGGGAGTTGAGTTCCATTTCGGCGGGGGAAAGAGGGAAGGTAAGAAAGTTTGGGGCTTTCTAAGAATAAAAATGAGCAGTTGGGGTGGGGGGGACAGGGGGATACTCATATATATTAAGGGTTTACATAGGGGGAGGGAAATCCTGAGAGGGAGGGAGGGAGAATATGGACTGCAATCCTCCGGTGGCGCAGTTTGTGGTGACTTGGGGGGGACTACAGGAGACCTTATGGGTGGGATGTGAGGTATGGATTAATACACTACTACAACGGGGCCAGTATGGGGGGGATTTATAGTTTGGGGGGGGTGGACTGCCCCTTTAACTTCCTATTAGAGCATTTTATTTAAGATGGTAGAAGTTCTACTAGGCAGAATGCGTTTGTTGGATCTGGTGATATCTAATAAACATGAGCTCATTTTGGAGATGAAGTAATTGGAAGCTTAGGGAATAGTGCCATGATATGTGTCATTTATATAGGTGCAAAAAAGTGACTGGGTAACAAAAAACTTTTTAACTCTAGGAAAGCTAATTTTATGCTGTTAACAGGAATCACTCTTGCTCATAGACTGGGGGGAATTGTTCTAGTAAAGATACAGAGCGATGTGTTAGACCCACCTTTTAAAGGGATATTACACTGTTAACATTTCTAAATCGGTACCTTAGGGAAAAGTGTAAAAAAATTAGGTCCACTCCTGCATGGCGAATGCCTCAGGGTAAAAAGGGAAATGGAAAAGAAAAAAGAAAAAGCTTTTAAATAGCGTGATAAACAGGGGAACGAAAACAGTCTTAAAGGGAGTACTAAACTGTAATAAAGAGTGCAAGAAAGATAATTAAACTAGTAAAATAGAAATGAAATACGTGCATTTCTTGAACAAAGCAAGTCCAACCCCAAACATGTTTTAAAGTATATAAAATGGTAAAAGATGAGAGACCCTGAGACGGGGACCATAAAAATGTGCTGATGTATGGTAAGAGAATGCCGCAAAAGTGTAATCTGCTTAAACCGTTTTTTTTACATCGGTTTTCACTGTAGAAAAGCCTAGTCCGTTACAGTCGGGGATTGTAATTAATATGCAGGAAGAGAATGAGAATATTACATGGCTGACAGGAGGATATGGTACGGAAACATTAGAACAAGTTAATATTAATAAAGCCCCAGGACACAAGATGGATGCATCCGTCCCGGATTTTAAAAGAGCTTAGTTCAGTTCTATGTAGACACACTGTTCTCATCCTTTTCAAGATCGCTTTGTCTGGGATGTGCCCCGGGATGGAAAAAAAGCCATGTAATAACAAATTCAAAAAAGGTAGTCGTCACAGCCTGGAACTAGACTTGCAAGCCTACATCAGTGGGTAGGGAAGGTGACTGGAAAAACTTTGTTACAGGATCATATCTTGAACTTTGTCTTCCAGAGATCATCATTAGTAGTAGTCAGCATGGATTTATGAGAAATAGATATGCCAGACAATGTAATTGCTTTTATGAAGAAGCAAGTAAGAAGTAGATTCAGCACAGCAGTGGATGTGGTAGATTTGGATTTTGTGAAAGCTTTGATACGTGCCAATAGGCAATAATGTATAAACTGAGGAACTGTGGCCTGAAGAAAACTGGATAGAGTTCATGGATAGAGAAACTGGTATTGGATCGCAAACAGAGAGGGTGGGTAAATGGAAGTACATCGTATGTTTTGGCTAAAGTTCTAGCGGAGTGCCTCAGGGTTCTATTTAATCGTTTATAAATTGACTTAGAAGGGGCATTGCGAGAAGGTCTCAGTGTTTTGCTGATGAACTAAACTATGCAGAGCTTTGGGAAACTTCAAGTGATGTGCAAGTGCTCCAAGCGACCTAGAGAGATTATCAAAATGAGCAGCAAATGGCAGAAGAGATTCAATGTTGATTAAATGTCAGGTGATGGCATTTGGGATTTAATATCCCTGGCCACCTTACACCATAAATAAACTCGGTGTTTAAGGCACGGTAATGGAAAAAGAATTTTGGGTGGTTCTGGTTGATAACAGACTTAGCTATCTAGCAAACCAAAATGACCAGGGGTAGCAAGGCTAGAAAGTAGCAAGATATGTCCTTGTATAAAGAGGAGAATAGATTCAAGAGAGAAAAATAATTATTCTCCCTCTTTTACAAGGCACTGGTAAGGCCTCATTTGGAATTGCGGTTGCAGTTTGGAAATCCCATATACAAAAGGGACATAGTGGAAATTGAGGCAGTTTTCAGAGAAGGGCAACTAATTAATAAGGGGAATGGAGGGGCTTGAATATGCAGGCAGATTAGACAAGTTAGGCTGTTTTAGGCTGATCGGGATACTTTCCGATTGCCGTGTGGAGTCAGGAACAAATTGTCCCCCCCTTTTTAGATGGATTTTTTGGCTTCTTGGCATTCAACTGTTAGGTAGGGTTAAAAAAAAAAAAAAAAAAAAAAAAAAAAGAGGTGGAATAGGGTGGGATTAGACGTGATGGACGTATGTCTTATTAACCTTAAATAATGTTACTATTTATTAGTGGGAATTTTTTTTGGGGGGGGTGGTTCAAAATCACAAATCTGTGCAAAATGATAATGTAATGCAATGTTATTATGACATCACCCCAAAAAAAAGCCTCCAGGCACATTTAATACTATATTAAAAAGATATAGAATATAAAAGGAAAACTTGCAAGTCCAATGCTTTTTGGGTCAAAATCCAGATCTGTGGCCTTTAGGAACATTGTTTCTTTTATTGATGGCCTATTACTGAAGCAAGGGGCCCTGGGTCTCTCTAGGCCGAGACACCTGCCTAGGTTTCCTAATGGTTAATCATGCTCTGGGCTCTAAGATACATGCACAAAGTGACCTCAGAGTCCCCACCTTTTTGTGTCTCCCAGCAATCATCAGATAGCCTTGAATTGATTAGCGAGCTACTGCTCAAACAAGAGGGGGGAGGTTTCAACCATTTCATAGCAGTTATGAAATTATGATGTCATAGATGTCATCACTAAGTGTCACACAAGCAGTCACAGAGTTAATTCGCATTTTACACTGCACACTCCATTCAAACACATATACAAATTACGGAGGCTAATGAGGAGTATTTTTAGAGCATCAAAGACCCAAACTTATTAAATTTTAGATTTAATATTCAAGTGTGGACAGTGCATATAATAACAAAAAAACAAAATAAAGGGTGTGTTACAATAAAATGACATTACAATAAGTACACAGGTATATAAAAAAGAAAAAGGATAAAAAAATATTCACAGCCCCTACTCACTAGAGAAGTCTGTGTCCTGGGCAGATGAAACCATTGGGTCCATCACAAGTTCTAGATGTCCACGTATGAAAAACATTTTGGGCTACCAGGCTTTTTTAAAACTATTTGAGGAAAACACCCCTCCTATGGTTATTGCATGAGGTGGGAGTGTCTAGCAATGTCAGATTTACGGACTAGCCAAAGCAATTCACTCCCCTCAGTTAGACAGATTCCATGTTAAAGGTAGATATGTACATTGTATTGGGATATTGACCACATATATCCTTTCCAGTATTAATTATCAATTCCTCCAATACCAAATATGACCTGGGTATAATCCATATTTTCCCCAGATATTAATAAACTCGCTTGGCCAAGGGAAAATAAGGGCTCCATGTTGGGTTATCATATTGCAGGGCCTCTGTTCATTCTTAAATGTTAATATGGTTTCATCTTATAATTCCAAAGACTGAAAACATTTATTTATTTACATGTATGACTGTCTGGGAGACCTTTTAGCCCCACAGACCCCTAGCTGTAGAGGAATTCAAGATGCACGGTTCCGGCTCCACAGTAGAGACAAAGGAGACCTGGTTCCATGCTCATACATGTAATATAAACCAATAGGACTGTTCCAGGGTGGAATGGTATTTTTATTGGTCCTAAGAAACGAATACCCATGTTAACCCATTCTTGCCAAGTCATACACATTTCCTGACAGGAGGCATAAAAACATGTTTATGAGTTGCATATATTAAAAACAGGCAACGTACCATCCATGACGGCTATCTAATTGATATACTGCTTTCAGTTATTTGCCTGCTACTTCTTGATAATTTTGAATCCCATTTTGCTTCATGGGAGCCAGTTGATAGGTGTGGGATAATTTAATATTTACCAATCTATCGGAATTTAACCCCCCTCTAAAGGAAACCATGGTATGGAAGTGTGTCATACCAAACAGATTTACTATAATGTATAGGTGCGAATGAACAGGCCCTGTATCAATATAGGGCGGCGGCTTGTTTTGTGCATGCCTAAACTGACAATTTACCCAGAGCCTGAACCGCTTTGATTAAAAGTGCCACAATGAGGATTTATGGTCAGTTTCCCGGTTTACTCTTCTGGTCTGTCTGTGTAATCGCAAATAAAGGTACACACAAATATTTTATAGTAAATGAGCCCTGATGTCTCTGCCCCTCCCTAGCTTGTTTGTGAGTTCGTAAATGCTCAGTGTGATTGAACCAGAAGGAATTGTACTATCAGTACTTTGAAAAGCGAGCGGAATCCTGTAGGAATATTGATTCAAGGCATAATACTCTTTAGTTTTTTAAGGCCATGTGATTATGTTGCGAATAGGATCACGAATTCGCCACAAGTACACAAATACTCTATAGTGATGGACCCCTTAATGGTATAAGAAGTGAAACAATAACCCCAAAAAAAAAAAACAAAAAAGACCACATATTACAACATAAAAATCAATCTAAATTTGCGAATAGTTTAATCTCCCAGTCCCAGAGTTTGCACTAAATGGTGTTGGCACCGGTGTGTCCCACTCCTGTAATCATATCTTTGGTGTCCGGGGTTTGTTGTATCTCAAATTCTATCAAAGAAGAAACATTTTCAATTCATTTTAAATTGTAAGAGGATTATTAGTTCCAGGATGTTTTCCCACTTATTAAAAGAAAGAGTCCTCTGGGGTTGGGACCCCACACCCCGGGCGGCGACAACTCGACACGTCACCCCGGCAGACCCAGCGCCGCCCATGGTTGATAGGATCACACCGCTCCAACCACCACCTACACCGGGGATTATTGCCAATAGTAGAGGATAGAGGTTGAATAAAGATATCCGTCCATCCAGTCCAACCCATTAGCAATATCCTCATTCCCTGCCTAACTGTTGCTACAGAGGAAGCAAAACCCCCCACCAAATCACGGTCCATGAAGGGGGGAGGAAAAATCATTCCTGACTCTAAGTGCAATCGGAAATTTCCCTGGATCAACTCTACTTTTATACCAGAACTGCAACCAGTATAACAGTAACTTGCAACATTCTGTTGCAGAAGAAAATCCATCCAGCTTTTTTTTGAAACGACCAATGAACCTGCCATAAAAACAACGTCCCCTGGAGGACTGTTCCATGCTTTACCGTTCTCACAGTGAAAAACCCATTCCGAAATTGAAGCCTAAAGCTTGTGTTTCAAGTCCATACGGGACCGTCCTTGGTACCTCTGACATGTTCTATTGCGTGACAATGCCGCACGATAGTTATTTTATGGCCCGTAAATGTATTTATACACAGTCCTCATATACCCACGTGAGCGCCTTTTCTCCAGCGTACATAATTGAAACTTTTCCAGTTTATCTCATATTCAGCTCCCCCATCCCATTCTTCATTTAGTTGCCCTTCTCTGAACCTTTCCTTTCAAAGATGTCCTTTTGTACACAGGATTCCAAAAATTGCATGATATTACAAATGGGCCTTACCAATGTTTGTAAGAGGTAGAATAACATTTCCTCCCTTGAATCCCATACTCTCTTTCTACAAGAGGACATACCATGCAGGCTCGGCTGTTGCCGCCTGGCACTACTTGACTGACTTTAAGTTTGTTATCCACCAAAAACTCCAAGATCCCTTTCCAACGGGATTCACTAACACGAAGACCAGTTCTAGATAAGTAGCACAAGAATTTTTAAGTCCAAAATGATTTCACCTTACATTTATCAACATTTGAATCTCATCTGCCATAAGCAGCCAATGTGACAATCTATCTAGATCCCCTGCAACGATTTGCACTCCTATGAAGTTTTTTAATGGTCGGACAAGTTTGGTGTCGTCAGCAAACACAGAAAACATTGCTGACAAAAACTCATTCCAAATCATTAAAGGGGAAACTGTGGTCTCCAAACAAGTTGAGTTTAAAGAAAGAAGTTTCCTACCCTTAAACAAGCCATCAACACAGCCCCAATATGAGAAAGAAAAATCACTGATCAGAAAAAGTTAGGGGGGGGAGTTTGAAATCTGTTGGTCAGAAATACTATTTCCTCTCTAATTGAGGTTGGCACATGCTCGTGCATGGACTGAAGGGTAAAGGGAGGGAAGGTGGGGAGAAACAGCACAGCCCACAGCACTGCTTTTTAATGCCATCCCATGCGGCCCTTCCAAATCGTGGGCCCTGTGTCCCCTCCCCTGCCGCCCCTGTGGCGCCTCACTCACGGACTCTGGGGCCCGCACACTCGCAGGTCCTGTGGCCCCCTCCCCCATTTGCCCCCCACTTGCAAGTGGGAGGGCCAAGGGCCTGCGAGTGGAGGGGCCCCCCAAGGGGAGGGCCCCCAGGGGCTGCCAGTGGGAGCGGCCCCAGAAGCCAGAGTGGGAGGGTCCCAGAAGCATGAGTGGGAGGGGCGCAGAGCCATGAGTGGGCGGGGCCGCGGAGCCATGAGTGGGAGGGCCATGGGAGGGAAAAAAGGCCCAAGTAGGCCTTGCAATGGGAGGGGTTCTGGGGGCCCATGAGGGACGGAGGAAACATGGAAGATGGACGTCACATGTTTGTTTCAGTGCAGGAAGCAGGAAGTGCAGGGGATCTGGTGATGCTGCAACCATATCACACATATAAATGTAAATATCTTCAAATTTGTAAAATAAATAATGAAAATAAATTGCAAAAATCCAACGGGAAAGCAATTCCTGTCAATTTCCTAAGTCATTTGGACCCAAGTCAGTTACCCTTTAATAAATAGATTAAATAGAAGCGGCCCCAACACAGGACCCCTTGGCACCCCACTTAGCAGCGTTAGATCCAAATGATGAAAGCCCCATTTACAACTACTCTTTGCATCCTATTTCATTAACCAATTGTCTATTCATGTACAAATGTGACTCCCCAGACCAACAGACCTCAGACGTATACATAGTCGGCACACCTATCGCCGAGCCGGTCTGTATCACAACAACGACCAGTTGCAAAATCCAAATGTTAACACTACATCTACACAGCCCTAATGCCCAGAGGTCTAAACCTCTTCTCACCCCCATTACTTCCTCATAAAAGCGCAAGTTAGTTTGACAAGATCTATTCTTCCTAATTCCATCCTGGTTACTACTTAACCGGTCAGTCCTTGAAAACATACTCTCCACCCCCAGAACATGTGACTCCCCACCCTTATTAACTTCCAGGATCTTCCCACCACTGAAGTTGCACTTACCACGGCTGTAACTTACCCGGAACTGTGGAACCGAATACTCTTTTGAATATGGCCCAAATACACCACCCCCACCTCACCCGCATCTTTCCAATCAAGGCACAAAAAAACCCAAAACCATATTAACCTTTCACCCCAACCTGTTTGTGAATTAAAACAGGTACACAATACTACAATATAGAAGTCCAGCGGCAACCTTTAACTGGAAGAAAACGATTAATCTGCTTACTGCACCAGTCCTTAACACAGTACAAACAATCCTGATTTTCAAAACTTTCACCACACCCCATACAGCCATCAAACCTACCCAAATTCACCCATGATAAACTCTTTTTCTATGTCCTTGGATCAAGGCCTTGAGGGCTAGGCCCCACTACACGCACTAAATCGCGCACGCCACCCAATACACTTCCAGCCCTTGGAGCGTTATAGCCCCGCGGTTGGGTGAGTCATTCTGTGTGTTTTCCGTTATGGCAAAGCATGTGTTAAAGCACCAAAAAATGGTAACGCTGCGTACCAAACGCCGTGCGCAAATGCTTAAAAACGACTTAAGTGGGCCTAGCCCTAAGAGAAAGGGACACCGTTTCCCACTCTAGTTTGTTTCACTCACAGGAATCTTCCTTTTTGTAGGTCAAAACCTAACTTAAAGACATTCCCCAAACCATAATATAGGTAAACCAAAGGAAACAAGTTCACTTTACTTTGCCAAAATATTGTCCGAGATTACCTGGTGTAGTTTGGCTCTGAGGTAAGATGAACTTGTTTCCTTTTGGTTTACCTATATTTATGGTTTGGGAAACTTTAGATTTAGGTTTGGACCTAAAAAAAGGAAGATTCCTGTGAGTGAAACAAACTAGAGTGGAACGTGTCCCTTTCTCTTAGGGCTAGGCCCCACTTACAACAGGTAGAAAATACAGGATTAATATCCGGGAAATATTGTTGATATTGACTCTTTTATAAATATGGCACCGACGCACCAATCCCGAGCATGTTCACACATACCATTAAATGGCGTGTTATGTGTTCGACCCCCCAACCAAAACATACACACGTAGTGATTACGGGCCAAAAACAGTCAGGTAAAAATGCATTTAGTCCAGTAAGGGATATTGGAGCTGCAGTTCACCCATATCCTGAAACAAATTAAAAAAAAATGGTTGTATGGACATATTCATTGCTGCCCTGAAAGTTTATGAACGAAAAGTAAGAAATGGCGTTTCCTGGCCACTGGCAGAGCTGACTAGACAATATAGCTGAAAAGCCTTCTAATATCTGCTTTCTGGGGAAGGAAGGCGTAGGCAAAGGATTTTGTCCATTAATGTTGGTGCGTATTAACGTTCAGTGGCAAATACACAGATTTTAAGGAAAAAAGCAGTTTTTTGTATCCTAAAGGATCAAACTATTCTCTAAAAATTAATATTTAAAATGGAAAGTACCTGGGGCAAGGGACGGTAGTATTGAGTATCCCACCTCACCACAATATTTGGTTAGTTTAGGAGTTCAAACCGCATACAGTTTTCATTGCCAGGTAGGTCCTGGACTATGCTGTATTAAATATATTGCTAAGCAGGCGAAGATAGTTATTTATTAAAGACCTTAACCTGCCCGTTCAGCATTGTGTTGTGATAAATAAATGCTTCGAAATCTGACATCCTCTGTGCCGGACCCCTATAGAGCCATATGGTCTGCCCTTGACCCAATGCATGGGTTGATTCGTTTTTTTTTTGAACCTTTTGATAATTGTCCAATATGTTTTTTTGACTTTACTTACCCTGTAAAGAGGTTGGCAATGAAAGAAGGGTAGCTCAGTTGGTGTATGTACTGTGTCAGGTTGGAAGTTACCACATCCAAATACTTATAGTTGTACCCTTTAAGTATGGCTGCACTGAATGGTGGTAGATCGTAGGTATGTGGACCTTGTCAGGTTGGAGGTTAAAACAATTTTTTTTGATGATGGTCAAAATTAGTTTTTGGAATTTAGTTACCCTTTAATATGGTTGCGTCGGTTATGTGTATGTCATGTGTCTGGTTGGGGATTAGAAAACAAACATTTTAAATGATTAGTACCAAATTGTTTTTTGACTATAGTTACCTTTAAGTATGGCTGCCACAGAAATGGAAAGGTAGTCAGGAGCGTGTGTACTGTTCAGGATGAGGGTGTAGGTCTTTTTGTGTTTACAACCAAAAAGCTAACTTTTCTTCCTGCCATAGGATAGAAGAGTAGGTCAGTGTACTCGTGTTTGAGGTGGGGGTATGTGTTTTTGCATGTATAAACCATATAACAACGTTACCCTTTAGTTTGAATTCCATAGGAATGAAAAGGTAGGTCAGGAGGTGGGTGTGCCTGTGTGGGGGGTGGAGTACAGTGTTTTGTGGTTTTATGCACCAGAAACAAAACGTTTAGATCTCATGACCTTTAAAGCTGAAATATCCACATTTTGAGGAGGTTACCATATAGCCTATGGGAAAAATGTCCCGAAACTGCCTGATAACGCCATAACGCTACCGCGGATTCCTTTAGCTAGGAAATAGCACCCCTTTCTCCTAATGCCTCACCTCTTTACCGAATCTCATGTCTCTAGCATCAAAAACTGTGGGAAGAATACAGTCAAAAAGAAGAAAGAAGAGTAGTAGTAATTTGGCACTTCAAGCCAAATTAAAAAAGTACTGCTATTCTGTCATGCCCCATTAGAAGCTGGCAGCCAATTTGAGGCAGCTGTCGCTAAAGATGTGTAAAAATACCAATTGATAATTTATCACAGTGTCACCAAATACAGACATGTAGACCATTCTGTGACTTTTATAAATAGGCCCAATGAATGAGAATGATACGGATTTGGTGGAGAAGAAACTTTGGATGGTATCTTATAAAAACTTGTTAATGTAAAATAAAATTGACAGCAATGATGCGATTGGTATTTTACCACAGCGTTGTAAAATAAAAATGTCTAAAGATGCCTTTATTATTTGATATAGGTACTGCAGGTTTTATTTAAAAAAAATGGGGGAAAAAGAAACCATTAGTACTTAGTCCAAAATAATTAAGGCAAAAGTACATCCTTATACAAACCCTTAACAGATGGGGTTACCTCATGTAATGGAGCTATAAGTGGGTCGATTGATGGCACCATAATAAAATAGCTAAAGCTGGCACTGGAAGATGAAGTTGACAAAAAAATTATCCCTTTGCCTTTTTATTTAATGCCACTTGATATCACCAAGTGGTTTGCCATTTATTTTTTTGTGCTAATTCCTTCTTCTACCCTCCAAGTTCTTTTCAGCTCCCATTGCTCTACACTGTCATAATTTCTTCTTTT
This sequence comes from Hymenochirus boettgeri, assembly GCA_019447015.1. Lineage (NCBI taxonomy): Eukaryota > Metazoa > Chordata > Amphibia > Anura > Pipidae > Hymenochirus > Hymenochirus boettgeri. Next base: position 76,286,989 of record CM033469.1, read on the forward strand.
CATAGTATGCACTATGTCAATAATTACAATATAAAAACACTATACTATAAAACAACTTAAAAGTATATGCGATTATGTATAGTTGTATTTTCTTACAGAACACAAGGGCACCAGAACAAACATTCCATTAAGGACTCATTTTTTTTTATACAAAATTACAATTGCACATGAAATAAAACCAATATTTTGTAATACAAAGTAAAAATTGTTACAGTTCACAAAATAAACTGTTGGCACAAAATGCATTCAAACTTGTTGAAATGAAATAAGGTCTGAGCTTCTGGTTTATGCTTATTACCCTTTACTTTATTCAAAGACCAGACCTGGAAACAGTTTTTGGCCTACTTTGATGTATCTCCTTCATCCTCACTTATGAACGAAACGAGGCTGGATTCTGACTAACCTCCACTATAGACAGAGCTGGCCACCAACCATAACCAAGGATCAATGCCTCGGTTCCTCTTCGGATCTGCATGGCTACTTGATTTGGCTAATGCGGTGGTTTTGCAATTTCTCTCTTCATCGGATTACTTGTATCACCATTTCCTTGAATCACTTTTGAGAAGGAATTGGTGAGCCGGCCCTGATGTAGATTTTTATCTCATGGATTAGAAAGGAGTTCTTATTACTTCATTATCGGGAACTGTTATCCTCGATGTGCATTTCTCAATCTTACGTCACCAGACATTCAGATATGTGTGACAAAATGAGTAAAAACTGGCATAAGAAAGTTGGGTTTAAATCACATAATAATAATAAAGAAAAATGGACTTAAAAAAAGATTTTTAAAGTTCAATTCCCAGGGAGGTAGGAGAGCCAATGGTGGTCACAAACACAAAGTGGTAAGTTGTCAAAATTATGCTTCAAACTAAGCATTGTTTCACCAAAAAGAAAAGATTAAAATTGCTAGCTCAAAAATCCTTTGTTCTATGGTTTAGAGGAGTGGTGAGATCAGGCCCGATGCAAGAGGAAAATTGACAGCTCACCACTTACCACCCAAGGAGGTAAAGAGAGGACTTTTCTACCTTTCTGGGATTTCTTCAGTTTTGAGTGCATATAGTTATTACCCGCTGCCTCACCTAATTAATAAAGGGCAAAAAATGGCCATGTATTATAATTTGTGAATAAAGCTCAGTTTCTGCAAGGGTTGTTTCTTTATATTTCGTGGTTCTATTGTGAATAACATCCAGAATAGTACTAGACAGTTTTACTCGGTAGCTTTTTGTTTCATTGTATTGCTTTAATTGTCATCTGCATTGAATTGTTAGCTGTTATTAACAATTTATCTAAAAATGGTACATTTCAGACGCTTAGTTGACCAGGAAGGAAATGTTAGTTCTGATATTTCACATCAAATTCCCTGTGTGGTTATTTTTTAAAGGCCAGTTGTATCTAAGGGCTAGGCCGCACTACTGTGGCTTTAAGACAAATCACCGTTTTTGGTGCGATATGCTTCAGATAAGGGCATATTGCATTTAAAAGATCTTGAACATTTTTGCAGAAGTGGTCAAACATTGTCAAAAGCAGCAGACCTGATATAGACTTTTGGCATCTCTTTGGCAATGCCCTATTCTTCAAATGGAAAACACAATACATTTTTTTGCCAACAAAAACAGTAAAAGTTCTCCTCAGAGATATGTATTATGAGCCATCTGGGACAAAAGATGTGGCCAAGATACACTCTCAATGAAACTTCATTGTATACCTGTAAGAATATAATCTCCACTGGATGGTCCCTGAGACCCCAACAAAAAAGGGGATGGATAGGATAGGACTAATGGCATGCAGACTTAACATTCAATAGAAATAATAATTGTGCCACAATAATATTTTAATTTTAATATAATTAAATAACTAATATTGTTCAAATTTAACGGCATGTCCCACCTAGAACTTAAACTAGAAAACAACTAGAATTATACCACTACCGGCCCCACTGGTATGTTAATAAAATCCTTACTTAACATCCCAGCTCCGAAAAATGGTGTGCTGTAATGTCCTCCAAAGTCCCAAAAGTGACACCCGAAGCACTGCAGGGAGGGAAGGGGAAAATTGATTCCGCCTTCTGAGGAGTACTTCAGAGGTTTTTGCTTGCACAGAGCAGCCCTCCACCCCTCACGTTTTTCTCTCCTCCCCCTAGTGAAACCCTTTTGGGGTATGATAGGGCTTCCTCCCCCAGCACCAAACGCTATATAATATGTGCAGAAACCCCCCCGATCATTACTTACCTTACTATCTCCCCCGGCGTTCTCCACTGCCGCAGCTGCGTCCATTATGGATTCCTCTCAGCCAATCAGTGTTTCATGCAAGCAGCCAATCACAGTTTCATGCAAGCAGAGGGCGGGACAGTCAGGCGGAGGAAAGAGGTAAGGTAAGTATGATCGGTGGAGTGTCTGCACATATTCTATATATCGCTTGGGGTTGGGGGAGAAGCCATTCCAGTACCCCAAAAGGTTTAAAAAAGGGGTGGACAAGACCTTTAAAAAATATGAGTTGATTCTTCTCTGGGTGTCTCCAAACTCTCCACTATTTAACAATATTATACTGCCTCTTTAACTTCCACCCCTCACTCAATAGCAGAGGCTTGTAGGTATTAGGGTATATTTTATATCAAAACTGTTTATTAAAGGAAAATGGTTGATACTTTTCTAAAGTATGCATCTCCCTTGATCACCTGAACTAGAAGACTGAACAGCAAATGGTCACCTAAGTACAAATATTCTTTTTGGGGGAAAAGCATTACATATGCTGCTGTAACAATTTTGCCTTTTCTTAAACTTATAAGCTGGAATACTGGAACCAACTGAATTATTAAAGTCCACCGTAAAATTAAGTTGTTTGAAATTTTAACCTGTTTTAGCAAAAAACAGGAGCAAACAGAGCTTCTGCTCTGCCGGCCACTCTACGTCCTGGTTCGCAGCTGTAGACGATTTAGGCGTGACGTCACATTGCACCTAGCCTTAAGGCAAACCAAGAAGGGGAGCGGCTGTTAGCGCCAGACAGAGGAGGAGCAGTGAGGGATAGGTCAGGTAAGGCACTTCAGGCATAATTAGCAAATAGTTAAGTGGTTGTGCAACAATAGTGGGAGGCCTTGCAAAAATTAATTTATCGAACTTAATTCCATCCATCAAAACTGTAACTTTCACCGACTAGTGCTATTGGCATCTCACTTACAAGTAGAACTGGATTCTTCTGGAGAGATGTCATCACTGTACTATCCTTATCCATATTGGCTGCTCCTTTACCTCTTTTCCATTCCTTTTTTCTTAAGTCGAATCTCGGGACATTAATGGTTCACATTTGGAACATAAAAAACCATGTTGCCTACAGAGGACTTTGTTTTAGCCCATTTCCTTGAAGTCCTGAAAAATCCACTGTTGGGAGCCTGAGTGTTGTTCAAGCTGGACACAAACAGAGGCTGAGATTAGCTAATCTACTTCTCACTGTTAACTTGTTTTTATTGTCTATACACCAGAATAGCAAATAAAAACCTAGGGTCATAGTTTATTAAAGGCGATACTGCGCCTTTAACAATCGCTAAAACGATTGGTAATTTACCGATCTGTTCCGATTGAAGATTTTTGATCCCCCTGTAGAATACCATTGCGGGGTAGGTACCGGTAATTAATGAACGTTCGGCCTAAATGTACGATTGTGGCCATACATCATGTCACATCATAATTTACAGATAATCGCGCACATCGCCTAAGTGCGACACATTTATTTATATATGGCCCATCGCATCCAATATCAAGTGTATGGGCATGTCCACGCTCTTATTAGAATGAATATTCCCTTTGAAATTAAAAATTTAAAAAAGTTCCTAGTGGCAAAGTTAGGGGGTAGTGATCACTATAAGATGACAATGACAAAAGTTGAACATAATTTAATTTAGTAATGAGACCAGCCTAATCAGATTAGCTGGTGGGTCACTTTATATATTATGGATTTTATATAGCACCAACATCTCTACATAATACAATTACATTCCGGGGTTAATACATATACAAGACATACATAGTAATACGCAGGTGATACCATATATAAGTGATGAGTTACTTACAGCAATGACAATAGGAAATAGTACCCTGCCCAAAGAGCCTGACAGTCTACGAGGAAAATGGGGGGGTGAGAATAAGGTGACGGGGGAATCTGTAGGCTAAAATAGATGATAATAGAGTGTGGAGGACGGTTAGGATTGGGTTGGGTCAGTGAGAGAGGTATGTCTAGGCAAGGGATATGCTTGCCTGAAGAGGTGGGTTTTAAGGTTACGTTTGAAGGTTATTAGGGATGGTGAGTGATGACGGGATGCAGGAAGGAGTTCCAGAGCAGAGGGGCAGCACCAAGCAAATTTCCTGAAGGCAGGCATGCATGGGGAGAGGGACAAGGGTGGATGAGAGGAGGGAGGAGGACTATCATTTGCAGAGCAGAGGTTGTATCGGGGACCAGTATCTGGATCATCTCGGAGATGTAGGGGAGCTTGTATTGGATAGTGCTGATAAGACTAGGGTTAGCACTTGAATTGGATCCTGAGCGTGATGGGCAGCCAGTGGAGGACTGACAGGAGAAGAGTTAGATAAGCAAGAAGAGACGGTGAATGAGCTGGGGCATTACAGTTGTGAGGATTAATTAAAGTGGTCTGGGCAGTTGTTTGTAAACCACACAGGAGGTGGTTGCAGTAGTCTAGCTGGGATATGATTAAGACATGGACTAGGATTTTAGTAGCTTCTTTCGAGACAAAAGGGACGGACGAATCGGGCGATGTTTATGCAGTTGGAGCCGACAGGAGTTGGTAAGTGTGTTGATATGGGGTTTGAAGGAAATATCTAAATTGGGGTATCACTGCATACAGGTGACACTGAAATTCCAAATGAGCTAATGAGGGTCCAAGTTATAGGTGTCAATGGTGAAAAGAAGAGGACCAAGAACTGCGCCTTGCGGTACCCCACAAGGAGGGGGCGAGGGGTAAAATTTTAGAGTTAGTCACACAATCAAGGCGGCCCCCGATGAAAGCCCCCCCCCCAAAATGTGCAGGTTCTGGATACCTACGGAAGGCCAGGGCCGGAAGGCGTAGCGGGTGTAACAGTATCCCAACGCAGAGGACCAGGAACTCAGAATAAGCAACGAGTAAGTGCCCCTTAGATTTAGACACGCCCCCCCCCTCATCATTGGTCCTGTAGTCCGGGCAGTTCTGTGGCGACGCGTTAGCGGCGGAAGCCCAACTGGCGGTGGTCAACACCAAAGCCCACCCCCCATAAGTAGAGAGCCGTGGTTGAACCAGGCTAGGATAGACATGGTCTTTATGGCGATTAGAAGCAAAAGGAGACAGGCCGGTAGCTGGGAAGCAGCGGATGGGCAGGGAGGATTTTTAAGTAAAGGGGATTACCACGGATGTTAAAGGATTACGAACCACTCTAAAAACAACTGAATTCTATTTGGAAGCTGCAGGCTTTAAGTAATCTGTTCCTTTTTCCCCTTGGGCCCTTCCTGAGTTATCTTAAATTGAGGAGGGACACCTACCAGGGCCCACTTCCAGAGAGGAGATTCGACCTCTGGTATGACCGGACGAGAACAGATGGCATGAGATCAGGGGGACGGGCCACACACGACACGGAGGTCGGTTGTGAGACGTGTCCTGGATAGGAGAGATCAGAGTCCCCTGTTCTGTTATAGTGCGTGCACCCAGCATTGTAGGGCTTACGTAGAGGGCAGAGAGTCCAACGAAGGAAGTAGCAGTGAAGTGGAGGGTATCGAGTAGGGGGTGTTTAGGCAGGCAGTGATAGTGGTTGAAGGATGTAAGGGCGGAGCCTAGGGTGAGCAGGGAAGCCATTCTGCTGTTGTAATTTTTTTCTGTGTGGAGTACCACGCCCGCTCCCCTGCGTCTGGTGGGCGGGACCGAGACGGGCGTTCGCCACCTTGCACGCGGTTTGGGGTTCTGGGATTGTGGATATGACTGTGCAGAGAAGTCGTTTGTTGGCACCGGGCCCCCTCATATACACTTCTTCCCCCGCTCCCGGGCCCTTTTCAATTCTCGCCAGTCTGTTTTTTTTTGTTGCTCTTGCACCCGCGGTGTTTAGCTATACGGGAGTGCCTTTAGCTTTCCTCTGCTTTCGTCCGCCACGGTTGCGGGTTTTTCCACACCCACCTCCACAGGTGTCCGAACAAACACAGGAGCCGCACTAGATCTAGGGCATTGGAAACGGTGTTAGTGTACTGAACGGCTGCAGATCAGGAACACGGTCAAAGAAACCAGGCATAGAGATGAGTTGGTGGGAGCGGGGCCAGAGAGTGGCAATGGGGGTCGCATCTGTACGTTTGTTTGACATACACGCGCATGCATACACTTGGGACAGATGACACGATACTTTGAGCAGCTGTGCCCGATCAGGAAAGGGCGTGGCGCAGTTAGTATTGAGCAGACAGGAGGCGGAGTTGAAAACCAGATCAAGTGTATGCCCGTTACAAAGTGTCTGTGCAGAGGTCCATTGAGTTAAGGGCTAAGGAGGCGGTTTAAGAGAGAGAAATGTAGTGGCAACCGAGTTATGAGTATAGATGGGTATGCTGTATCCCCTAAATATGATTGAGTGGTGTCAGTGAAGAGAAAATGGGATAACCAGCTGAGAAGTGATCAAGTCTGTAGCGGTTGGCGCCGAGGTGGTCGATAACTTGCAATCTTGTAGTGGGACTGAGTAGAGAGAACTGGTAGGATTGTGATTGGTTTGAGAGCTCGGAAAAAGAAGAATACCCAACTCCACCACCGTGTTTGTTTTCGGGCCTAGTAGTGTGGGCTGAGGAAGTGTAGGCCACATACGGGAGCATGGGAGGTGAGGACACAGTAAGAGGATGAAAGCCATTTTTTCGGTAACAGACAAGCACAAAGAAAGGAGTTTAAAAATTAAATAGACATGTACTTGCGCAAGTTTATTCCCTTACCGGACCAGATATGGGAGCAGGGTAGGGGGGGGGGGAAGAAGAAAAGGAACATTTGTGATTGTGTGTGTAAGGGTACGAATGGATGAAGGAGCATTACGGGGCAAATAGGTCATTGGGTGGGAGATGGGATCCAATTATACAAGTGCGGTATAGGAGGGCCAGTATTTGGGGGGGGAGATATCACCATTAGAATTTACAACCCCCGCTCACTAATGGAATACGAAAGAGGAATGACCAAATTAAAAGTTTTTAAAAAAAAATTTTTGAAGGGCAACTATAATGAAAAAAGGAATTTACCTAATCTTAATCTTTAAAGGGGGCATCTCCACCCCCCATAGTAACATTTATTTATATCATTAGGGCATACCTCCCCACCCCCAACTGCTAAGTTAAATGAGTAAAAAGGGCATTCTAACCTACTTACACCTCCTGGTTCCAGCGTCGCTCTGGGTCCGGCTCCCCTGCCGCGATCTTCTAGAAGGGGGCGGCCACCCGGACCGGGGCAGCCGCGGGCTTGATTGGCTGAGCGGCAGCAATCACAGCCTCGGCTGCCGCATGGAGAAGGCGCTGGCAATCGGGAGCTGTACTACAGATGGAAAGGCATTTTTAAGTCTAACTTAGCGGTTGGGGGGGGGAACGGTATACCCTACAATTATGTATTTAAGCTTTTACGCTACATGAATGCTTTGAAGAGAGGAGAGGGGGGAGGAAAGAGGGTAATCCTGGAGGAGAGACAGGAAGGCAGCAACGTTTGGAAGGAAGACAGCCAACTCTGCCCTTTCCTTGACTTTTGACAGGATTGCGGGAGAAAAACCATAAGGAGCAGATTGTAAAGTAAGGAAACTGTACAGTGAGGGCTAGTAGGGAGTAAATTTTGTTTGGGGGGTGGACTGCATTTAAATTACCACATGTAGTCCTACTTCAGGTGTGTGTTGCTGACATGCCCTTGTATCCAGTATTTGATTCAGTATACCCCCTCACTCTTAAATTATACTCCTTCAATCGACTAAACTTTTTATTAGGCAAACCATTGCTCAGAAATCACTATAAGACAGCATGGGAAGATGGAATTTCCAATCATGCAATTCAAACATTACCAATGGTCACCCCCCATTTTGATAAACAAAAATGCACAAAGCAGAATAAATTTATATTAATTGCACTTGGTTGACAGCTGAAACGTACAGTGTTCAAACTGAATATCTAAAGAAACCGCGGGGTTAGATCAAAAATTAAATGTACAGCGACGGTGAGAAAAAATTTCCAGCAATGGTCAATTCTAAAAGCCCCCCCCCTTGTCCCCCCCAGTATAGACGGGAAAGATTTTACAAGATTTATTGCTTTAATATAATTATTTGTTTAAAAACATAAAAAAGAAAGAAAAATTAATTACAGCAAATTGCAATAACTAAAAATATACTTTAAAAACCAAAAGAATGGGCCAGAGAAACTCGTGAATAAGTGGTGCCCAAGCTGAAAATGCTACCTTCCCAAAGTTCTGGAATTTTGTAGGCTTAGGTTTACAAGCAGTTCACAACGGCAGGACAATATCTTCGTCTCTGAAGAAGAAGCACAAAAATAGTTCTATTGATCATTGAACTTGGCAAGTAAAGTCCTGCATCTATTTTGGGCAGAGGGAGATGCATCGTCCTCGACCTCAACATTGCAGTATGTTGCAGCGAAAGAAAGAGTTCTGGAATAAACCAACAAGATACAACTTATGGAATGAATACAACAAGCTTTTGGAAACATGTTCTAGTTATGGTTATACACGAACCAACAAAACACATTAGGAACTAGGTCTATTACAGGGCATACAGAAGGACATACAGGGAGATTCACAGAGCCGCAATTTCAATGTTTGTTAAGTGTATTATCATTCATAGTGAGAATGCTGCATAGTCCACCGACTACGGTATTGAGTGCTTTTAGTTTACAGTGAGTACCCACCTTTAGGTAAGCAGATGCGAGTAAGTCAGGGATCTGCAAAATAGTCCTCCCAGATGTTTGAAAAACTACAACTCCCAGCATGCTTTTGTTAACTTTGTAGATGAGGAATGCTGGGAGGTGTTGTGTTTTTAAAACATCTGGAGGGCCGATAGTTTGAAGATCCCATGCAGTAAGTTACTTTCTGCATAAATAAATAAAAATAATAATGTGGCATATAATAACCAAAACCTTTCTACTCAAAGCAAATTGTTTCCATTTTTTGTAACTGCGCTGTATATTGTTAGGATGAGGCATTATTGTGCTTTGTTAGGGAGGTGGATGTCATTTTTTTCTCCCTTTAATTCTATTATTTTAAAAGTCAAACCTTGCTAGCACGGGTGTAGTGGTTTGACATTGATGCTACAACTAAAATCTTGATACAAGATGTATCAGCAAACAAAGAAAGGCAGTTCAGCCATTAGATAAAAGGTTTCAGTGGGACCTCTAGAAATCCTCTCCCACAAATTCCACTGAAGGGGATTTCCACCAACTGTAAAGTCATATGTTCAGCTCATAAATCTTATAATTCTAAGTTAACCAATAATGCTCTCTATTTAAGGGTAAAGATGCTAAAGGGGGCATCTCTCTCTAGGCCAACGCTTCCTAGATACAGCTCCACGTGGGATATTTGCCATTTTCTCAACTTCCTGTCCACCTGGGTGTTAAGCATCTCTTCAGTTTGGACATAAATCTGGTAAAAACAGGGAATTATTCCACAATTTCTTATAAACATCCAGAACACCATTTAGACCGCACGTACCCAAAACCATTAGAAGTTGGATATTTTCAGCAAGGGCGATGCGAACAAAACACTTGTGTCCACACCCATTCTATAAGCAGTGATGCTTCACCAAAGTCTTCTAACATTAGGCTTTGTCAAACATTATTGGGGTACGACAAAGGCCAGAAAGACGGGACCTTCTCAAGGACAACAACAGGTGGTTGCTATTCTACCCCCCCAGCTGCCTAACAGGATAAAAAAAAAAAAAGTTTGCATAACTATATGCAAACCACCTAGCAAACAGTGCCCATCCATAGATTTAATGTGTTGCATACAGTGAATGTATTAATTTATAGAAAGGTCATACCGTGAGAGTAGACTAGACTCACATGGGTATGCCAGAATCCCCTTACAAGTTGGAACCACTCTTGTAAGAATATCACCATGAAATATTCTCATTATCTCTCTTCACTTCCATTAGAATAGCAGAAACACATCTGTTCAAATGGGCAAGAGACTGGTGTTCACTCTTATGTTATCAGTCTGAGATACACCAGGAAAATGCCAGAGATCCATAATTGTTCTGGCCTGGACAATGGAAAAGGTAATAATTTTAATCATTTTTACCAGAATTGTTTCTATGTTACTTAATAAAACTGTTCAAAATTCATTATGATTTTTAAGGTATAATATATTCCATCCTTTCTATGCACAAATAGGGACAGCATCAGCTTCCCGTGCAACAAAAATCTGGGAACCTCACTGAAGCTTATGGGAAGCAGGTATAAAGAACAGTGCTTGAAGGAAATTTTTTGCAGCGGCAATGCAGGAGGCAGCCACCAAGCCCTCCACTGTTACTATGTGGCCGTCCTATTTGAGACAAAAGGGAAGTTTGCGGGCATAGATTTCTGCAAACTCTCTGCTGGCCTATTTGACAACATGTTAATATATGAAAAGATTTCCAGACAATGCAGAGGATGTTACCAACTGTAACATTCTGGTTGATGTTGGCATCAATAAAACAGAAAAAACTCAACCTATAATAAAAACAGAGGAAAACCTAACTGATTACTTCACAGAGTGATTTCATGGAAAGCGGAAACTGCAACATTAGAAGTTAAAGAATAATCAGGTTTTAATTAATCTTTAACTTCCTATTACTGACCAAGTGTGGTTAGTGGACAAACCTGTTTGAAACAGACAAGTTAATATCAATAAAGCGCCAGGGAACCAGATTTGAGTGCATCCCAGATTTAAAAAGAGCTTGTTCAGTTCTATCTAGACACACTGTTCTCATCTTTTCACGATTCGCTTTGGTCTGGGGAGTGCCGTGGGATTGGAACAAAAAGCCAATGTAATACCAATTATTCAAAAAAGGTAGTCGTTTCACAGCCTGTAACTATAGACCTGTAAGCCTAACATCAGTAGTAGAAGGTGATGGAGGAAACTTTGTTACAGGATATATCCTCGGACTTTGTCTCCAGGCTCATCTTATTAGTAGTAGTCAGCATGGATTTATGACGAAATAGAATGAGTAAATTTAGATCTCGGCAAAGCAGGGATGTGGTTATAGACTTGGATTGGAAAGCTTTTGAATGACTGGCCACATAGGGACCAATGTAACAATGGGACTGTTGGGCCTTGAAGAAACATTTGTTCATGAGATAGAGAACTGGTTATTGGATCACAAACAGAGAGGGTGGTAATGGAGCTACATCTATGTGGGCTAAAAGTTCTAAGCGGAGTGCCCCCAGGGTTTGTACTGGGGCCGTTCTGTTTAATCTGTTAATTATGTTTACTGGACGTAGAAGGGGGCATTGAGAGCAGGTTCTCAGTGTTTGCTGATGACACTAAACTATTGCAGTGCTTTGGAAACTTCAAATGATGTGCACGTGCTGCAAGCAGACCTAGATAGATTAATTCAAAAAATGGGCAGCAGAATGGCAGGAGATTCAATGTGTTAATGTAAGGTGATGCATTTGGGATTTAATAATCCCTGTGCCACCTACACCATTAAATGAACTTTTGTGTTCGTGAATCTGTAATGGAAAAAGATTGGGGGTTCTGGTTAGATAACAGGAATAGCTGCTAGCAAAACAATGCAAGGTAGCACGGCTAGAGCTAGCAGATATTGTCTGTATAAAGAGGGGAATAGATTCAAGAGAGAAAGATCTATTCTCCCTCTTACAAGGCAATGGTTAAGGGGCCTCATTTGAATATGGCAGTGCAGTTTTGGAATCCCATATTACAACAGGGACATCTTGGAAAGGGAAGCAGTTCAGAAGAAAGGCCAACTAGCTAATAAGGGAATGGGAGGGAGGCTTGAATATTTGCAGGTAGATTAGACAAGTAGGGCTGTTTACATTGGAGAGAAGCGACATTTGCGTGGGGATATGGATAACCTTATACAAATAATTAATGGGCCATACAAGTGAACTCTCTGTGCAATTGTTCACTAATAGGTCATTATCAGAAGACTCGGGACATCCCTTTAAGGTTGGTAGGGAAATAGGAAAAGACGTTTCATCTTCAGGTCAGGAAAGGTTTCTTACAATGAAAGGTGATGAATGTGAAACTGTGGAAACTGTCTTCAGCAGATGTGTATGCAAAGTTCATTAAATAGCTAAAAAAGGCCGATAAGTTTGTAAACTAAAGAATATTGAAAAGTACTGGTAGGAATACATATAGATCTGGTGATCAGGGATACTTCCGATGCCGTTTGGAGTGAGGGAAGGGAATTCCCCAACCACCTTTTTTAAGCTGTTTTTTTTTTTGCCTTAATTGGATCAAACGTTAGGTAGGGTTAAAAAAACGGGTGAATAGGTTTGGATTGATGGAGTTATGTCTTTATTCAACTCAATGACATATGCAAGATAATGTTGGGAGCACGGTGGCTCAGTGGTTAGCACTGATGCCTTGCAGCACCTTCCACCCTTGGGGACACAGCTGCAAGGAGTTTTGATGTACTCCCTGTGTTTGCGGTGGTTTCCTCCGGGCACTCCGGTTTCCCCACAATCATAAAGACATACTGGTGTTTGTAGTGTGTCAAATAAATGTGCTTAGATTGTAAGCTCATCAGGGAGGGGCCTGATGTAAATGGATACATGTAATGTAAAGCACTACGGAGATTGTGGCGCTATATAAATCCACAATAATAATAATAATGTCTCCAGTGTGAAGTTATTAGTTTGTAATAAAAGTCTTTGGGTAAAGGATTTTTACAACATTTCTGAAAAACCCCAAATCTAATCACATTCACACAAAAAAGATAAAAGAAAATCTCAAATACCTGTGATATGGATCAAAGAGTTGGTTCACCTCCAGGTCAGAGTCTGTGTTAAGGCACCCTGGACACTTAAAGAAGCTCTTGTGGTGGAATCCTTTCGTCGGATTCTATCTACGCCGAAAACATGGTCAAGTTGATATTTCACAACATCCACCCAACACTTGTAATTTTATAATAATAATTGTGCCTGGTGCTCTTTCCATTTGCACCGTTTTTTCCACACGCATGCGGCATTTTGATGAAATTGTATCGGATTTAAAGTGTTGGAGATGCGTTCGAAGTGGCTTCTTGTAAATTTTAGAAAGCAAGCAATGTCCTCCTTCCTTTCACACATGGATATCGGATCAGAAACATCAAGAGTCAATGACTATCCAGCCCATAAAATCACGAACCATGTACTAGCAAGGCGCGTTAGGGCAGCAGAACTTCCGTCATGGTTTCTTGATCTGCATTTTAATTGAAGTTGACATTAAATCTGCGTGTAAATCACAAAACAGAAAGGTCCCCCTTAACAAGCATGAAATAAAGGCCCCCCGATGCCAAGTGATGCCCAGTGCTGTTCAGTAACTAACTAGAAAAAATTATAAAGTCAAATGAAATGCAGGTAGAGAAACGATGTTGTGGATTATGTACATGAATCTTTCTTTTCTGGTGTTGAGAAGATTGGATTGCTGTTACTCTATGTCTACAGAATCAAGTTCAACAAGCAGCTTTCTATGGCCCTTGAAAGGGGAATTTCCAGATGTCTTTAATCTCGAAAACGGTCAATGGAAAAAATAAAATAATTACTTACCAAGACTAATGGAGCTTTGGGATAACGTTGCGAATATGTTAGCTGAATGTTAAATAAGTATTTTTGCATTACAAACCTTTGATCATTCGATTAGGTTGTTGGTGAGGGAGTGATTGGAGAAGCTTGCGGAGCAGGATGGCTGTTCGCTGCAATTATCATGGCAAACCTGTCTCTTGATTGTTTATGGTGGTAATGCCTGGCTTGAGCGGCAATCAATGCTGCAGTTTTTATACCTGCAATATCAATGATGATTCTATGGTAGACATGAAAATGGCCCTTACATGGGGGATTTCTAGGGTAAAATCCAAATTGTGCAAAGTGACGAGGTCATGTGATATTCACAAGAAAAAATGGCACAAAGAACCATTTAAAACACTATTAAAATTGATATAGAATAGGACATCCACACCAAGTGCATGCTTTTTTGGGTGAAAATATAAATCTGCACAAATTTATGATGTTCATTGCTGATGTCATAGTGACATCACACAAAATCCCACTTTGACACATTTAAACACTATTAAAATAAAATAGATAGCACACCACGTGCCAATGCTTTTTTGGTTAAAAATTAAATCTGTACAAAAATGACAATGTCATGTTAATGTCATAAATGTACATTTGAGCAATATTGAAAAGATATAAAATTAGAAATAACAGTATGCATTTTTCCAGGGTTCAAAAAGCCAAATCTGTACCACAATATGTCATAGTGACAATTCACTTAGAACCTGTTTAAAAACATATTTAAAGTATATAAAATTATTATAATAAATTTTTTGGGTCAAAATTCAAATCTTTGCATTAATTCATAGTGACCACTAAAATACACGCAGAAATATTTTGAGATCTATTTAAAATTTAAAATTATATAGAATAAGAAGTTGCACCAAGTGCAATGGTTTTTTGGGTCAAAATCTAAATCTGCAAAATTATGATGTCAATGCTGATGTCAGTGTCATCACAAAAAATGGCAACCAGAAATATTTTGAACACTATTTAAATGATTATAAAACAATAAGAAGTCCACCGAAGTGCAATGTTTTTTAGGATTAAAAGTCCATTCTGTGCCAAAATTAGAGGTCCTGGTGATGTCATAATGTTTATCTCCCAAGCGCATTCTATACCATGTATAGAATATAGTTAATATACCAATACGAAGACGTATACAAGTAGAGATGTCCGAACTTCCCAAATCCGGTCGTCGAGGATCCGCGAATTTTCGAAAAATTAGAAAATCGAAAAATGCGAGCGGAACCCATTAAAAACACATTAAAAAGAAAAAAAAAAATCCTCGAAAATACGTGGAAATCCTCGTAATTTTTTGAAAATTTCGAAAATACTGATTTCATTGCATTGCGAAAATACATGGAATCCTCTGAATTCGAAAATACGAGAAATCCTCGTAATTGAAATTTTCGAAAAGGCGGTTCGGAAACGTTCTTTTAAGGCGGAAAAACCGGAAAAATCTGCGAATCCGCCGTTCGCAAACGAGTTAAATCCGCCGCGGAGTTCGGGTTCGGATCATTTTTTTTTTTTTTTTTTTCTTTCTGGCTGAACTGAGCCATCACTAGTACTAAGACATGATTTTTTTAGGTAAAAATTCTAATCTGTTACAAATTATGAGTCATGGCGATGTTATGAAGCGTTCATAGCTTTAAAGTATGATGTGATGGTATACCTGGGTCATCAGGCTAAATGATTACAGACTGACACTAAATATGAAGGATAAATCCTATTTAGGACATGACCGTGTTAATCAAGAAAGGATGGAGGAGTATGTATGTATGTAAACAGTTTAATTGAAAGCCAAATTTAAAGAAAAAGAGGAATAGATGGGGGATTAAACGTTATGGCAGAAACAATATGGGTGGAACTGTGTAAGGAGCAAGAAGGTAGGTAAATTACTTTTGGAGTATGTTATAAGCCGCCAATGCTGGGGAGGAGGTGGAAATTAATCTCCCAGATGCAGTTGGCGAAGGCTGATGTATGGGGCATGTTATGATTATGGGGGATTTTAACTACCATGACATAAGATTTGGAGTAAGGGAACTGCCGCATCTTCAAAAGGTATTAAAAGTTCCGTAAAGGTAGTATGTCCTCCCTTAAAAATATTTTTTAATATATGATTTCCTCCTGTCCCCCCAGCCACAACCGCATATATTTTTACTCTAGAAAGTTTCCCAACTTTACTCTACCTCCCGATTTCTTCCGCCGCATGCAGGGCCCCTCTGACTTGAGAGAAATGGCAAGCAGAGGGGGGGGACCGGCAGTCGCGTCTGTGATTGGCTGAGCGCAGCCAACAAGGACGCGGCTGCGGGAGTTGAGTTCCATTTCGGCGGGGGAAAGAGGGAAGGTAAGAAAGTTTGGGGCTTTCTAAGAATAAAAATGAGCAGTTGGGGTGGGGGGGACAGGGGGATACTCATATATATTAAGGGTTTACATAGGGGGAGGGAAATCCTGAGAGGGAGGGAGGGAGAATATGGACTGCAATCCTCCGGTGGCGCAGTTTGTGGTGACTTGGGGGGGACTACAGGAGACCTTATGGGTGGGATGTGAGGTATGGATTAATACACTACTACAACGGGGCCAGTATGGGGGGGATTTATAGTTTGGGGGGGGTGGACTGCCCCTTTAACTTCCTATTAGAGCATTTTATTTAAGATGGTAGAAGTTCTACTAGGCAGAATGCGTTTGTTGGATCTGGTGATATCTAATAAACATGAGCTCATTTTGGAGATGAAGTAATTGGAAGCTTAGGGAATAGTGCCATGATATGTGTCATTTATATAGGTGCAAAAAAGTGACTGGGTAACAAAAAACTTTTTAACTCTAGGAAAGCTAATTTTATGCTGTTAACAGGAATCACTCTTGCTCATAGACTGGGGGGAATTGTTCTAGTAAAGATACAGAGCGATGTGTTAGACCCACCTTTTAAAGGGATATTACACTGTTAACATTTCTAAATCGGTACCTTAGGGAAAAGTGTAAAAAAATTAGGTCCACTCCTGCATGGCGAATGCCTCAGGGTAAAAAGGGAAATGGAAAAGAAAAAAGAAAAAGCTTTTAAATGACGTGAAAACAGACGGGAACGAAAACAGCTTACAAGGGAGTATAAAGCTGTATAAAGAGTGCAAGGAAAGCAAATTAAAACTAGAAAATAGAAATGAAATAGATTGCTTGAACAAAGCAAGTCCAACCCCAAACATGTTTTTAAAGTATATAAATGGTAAAAGTGAGAAAGAGCTGAGACTGTGGGACCATTAAAAATGGCTGATGGTGATGGTAGAGAGCCGCAAAAGCTAATCGCTTAAACCTTTTTTTACATCGGTTTTCACTGATAGAAAAGTCCTGTGTTACAGCTGGGGATTGAATAATATGCATGGAACAGAAATGAGAGTATTCACATGGCTAACGAGAGGATATGGTAGAAAAACATTTAGACAAAGTTAATATTAATGAAGCCCAGGACCAAGATGGATGCATACCGCCGGATTTTAAAAGAGCTTAGTTCAGTTCTATGTAGACACACTGTTCTCATCCTTTTCAAGATCGCTTTGTCTGGGATGTGCCCCGGGATGGAAAAAAAGCCATGTAATAACAAATTCAAAAAAGGTAGTCGTCACAGCCTGGAACTAGACTTGCAAGCCTACATCAGTGGGTAGGGAAGGTGACTGGAAAAACTTTGTTACAGGATCATATCTTGAACTTTGTCTTCCAGAGATCATCATTAGTAGTAGTCAGCATGGATTTATGAGAAATAGATATGCCAGACAATGTAATTGCTTTTATGAAGAAGCAAGTAAGAAGTAGATTCAGCACAGCAGTGGATGTGGTAGATTTGGATTTTGTGAAAGCTTTGATACGTGCCAATAGGCAATAATGTATAAACTGAGGAACTGTGGCCTGAAGAAAACTGGATAGAGTTCATGGATAGAGAAACTGGTATTGGATCGCAAACAGAGAGGGTGGGTAAATGGAAGTACATCGTATGTTTTGGCTAAAGTTCTAGCGGAGTGCCTCAGGGTTCTATTTAATCGTTTATAAATTGACTTAGAAGGGGCATTGCGAGAAGGTCTCAGTGTTTTGCTGATGAACTAAACTATGCAGAGCTTTGGGAAACTTCAAGTGATGTGCAAGTGCTCCAAGCGACCTAGAGAGATTATCAAAATGAGCAGCAAATGGCAGAAGAGATTCAATGTTGATTAAATGTCAGGTGATGGCATTTGGGATTTAATATCCCTGGCCACCTTACACCATAAATAAACTCGGTGTTTAAGGCACGGTAATGGAAAAAGAATTTTGGGTGGTTCTGGTTGATAACAGACTTAGCTATCTAGCAAACCAAAATGACCAGGGGTAGCAAGGCTAGAAAGTAGCAAGATATGTCCTTGTATAAAGAGGAGAATAGATTCAAGAGAGAAAAATAATTATTCTCCCTCTTTTACAAGGCACTGGTAAGGCCTCATTTGGAATTGCGGTTGCAGTTTGGAAATCCCATATACAAAAGGGACATAGTGGAAATTGAGGCAGTTTTCAGAGAAGGGCAACTAATTAATAAGGGGAATGGAGGGGCTTGAATATGCAGGCAGATTAGACAAGTTAGGCTGTTTTAGGCTGATCGGGATACTTTCCGATTGCCGTGTGGAGTCAGGAACAAATTGTCCCCCCCTTTTTAGATGGATTTTTTGGCTTCTTGGCATTCAACTGTTAGGTAGGGTTAAAAAAAAAAAAAAAAAAAAAAAAAAAAGAGGTGGAATAGGGTGGGATTAGACGTGATGGACGTATGTCTTATTAACCTTAAATAATGTTACTATTTATTAGTGGGAATTTTTTTTGGGGGGGGTGGTTCAAAATCACAAATCTGTGCAAAATGATAATGTAATGCAATGTTATTATGACATCACCCCAAAAAAAAGCCTCCAGGCACATTTAATACTATATTAAAAAGATATAGAATATAAAAGGAAAACTTGCAAGTCCAATGCTTTTTGGGTCAAAATCCAGATCTGTGGCCTTTAGGAACATTGTTTCTTTTATTGATGGCCTATTACTGAAGCAAGGGGCCCTGGGTCTCTCTAGGCCGAGACACCTGCCTAGGTTTCCTAATGGTTAATCATGCTCTGGGCTCTAAGATACATGCACAAAGTGACCTCAGAGTCCCCACCTTTTTGTGTCTCCCAGCAATCATCAGATAGCCTTGAATTGATTAGCGAGCTACTGCTCAAACAAGAGGGGGGAGGTTTCAACCATTTCATAGCAGTTATGAAATTATGATGTCATAGATGTCATCACTAAGTGTCACACAAGCAGTCACAGAGTTAATTCGCATTTTACACTGCACACTCCATTCAAACACATATACAAATTACGGAGGCTAATGAGGAGTATTTTTAGAGCATCAAAGACCCAAACTTATTAAATTTTAGATTTAATATTCAAGTGTGGACAGTGCATATAATAACAAAAAAACAAAATAAAGGGTGTGTTACAATAAAATGACATTACAATAAGTACACAGGTATATAAAAAAGAAAAAGGATAAAAAAATATTCACAGCCCCTACTCACTAGAGAAGTCTGTGTCCTGGGCAGATGAAACCATTGGGTCCATCACAAGTTCTAGATGTCCACGTATGAAAAACATTTTGGGCTACCAGGCTTTTTTAAAACTATTTGAGGAAAACACCCCTCCTATGGTTATTGCATGAGGTGGGAGTGTCTAGCAATGTCAGATTTACGGACTAGCCAAAGCAATTCACTCCCCTCAGTTAGACAGATTCCATGTTAAAGGTAGATATGTACATTGTATTGGGATATTGACCACATATATCCTTTCCAGTATTAATTATCAATTCCTCCAATACCAAATATGACCTGGGTATAATCCATATTTTCCCCAGATATTAATAAACTCGCTTGGCCAAGGGAAAATAAGGGCTCCATGTTGGGTTATCATATTGCAGGGCCTCTGTTCATTCTTAAATGTTAATATGGTTTCATCTTATAATTCCAAAGACTGAAAACATTTATTTATTTACATGTATGACTGTCTGGGAGACCTTTTAGCCCCACAGACCCCTAGCTGTAGAGGAATTCAAGATGCACGGTTCCGGCTCCACAGTAGAGACAAAGGAGACCTGGTTCCATGCTCATACATGTAATATAAACCAATAGGACTGTTCCAGGGTGGAATGGTATTTTTATTGGTCCTAAGAAACGAATACCCATGTTAACCCATTCTTGCCAAGTCATACACATTTCCTGACAGGAGGCATAAAAACATGTTTATGAGTTGCATATATTAAAAACAGGCAACGTACCATCCATGACGGCTATCTAATTGATATACTGCTTTCAGTTATTTGCCTGCTACTTCTTGATAATTTTGAATCCCATTTTGCTTCATGGGAGCCAGTTGATAGGTGTGGGATAATTTAATATTTACCAATCTATCGGAATTTAACCCCCCTCTAAAGGAAACCATGGTATGGAAGTGTGTCATACCAAACAGATTTACTATAATGTATAGGTGCGAATGAACAGGCCCTGTATCAATATAGGGCGGCGGCTTGTTTTGTGCATGCCTAAACTGACAATTTACCCAGAGCCTGAACCGCTTTGATTAAAAGTGCCACAATGAGGATTTATGGTCAGTTTCCCGGTTTACTCTTCTGGTCTGTCTGTGTAATCGCAAATAAAGGTACACACAAATATTTTATAGTAAATGAGCCCTGATGTCTCTGCCCCTCCCTAGCTTGTTTGTGAGTTCGTAAATGCTCAGTGTGATTGAACCAGAAGGAATTGTACTATCAGTACTTTGAAAAGCGAGCGGAATCCTGTAGGAATATTGATTCAAGGCATAATACTCTTTAGTTTTTTAAGGCCATGTGATTATGTTGCGAATAGGATCACGAATTCGCCACAAGTACACAAATACTCTATAGTGATGGACCCCTTAATGGTATAAGAAGTGAAACAATAACCCCAAAAAAAAAAAACAAAAAAGACCACATATTACAACATAAAAATCAATCTAAATTTGCGAATAGTTTAATCTCCCAGTCCCAGAGTTTGCACTAAATGGTGTTGGCACCGGTGTGTCCCACTCCTGTAATCATATCTTTGGTGTCCGGGGTTTGTTGTATCTCAAATTCTATCAAAGAAGAAACATTTTCAATTCATTTTAAATTGTAAGAGGATTATTAGTTCCAGGATGTTTTCCCACTTATTAAAAGAAAGAGTCCTCTGGGGTTGGGACCCCACACCCCGGGCGGCGACAACTCGACACGTCACCCCGGCAGACCCAGCGCCGCCCATGGTTGATAGGATCACACCGCTCCAACCACCACCTACACCGGGGATTATTGCCAATAGTAGAGGATAGAGGTTGAATAAAGATATCCGTCCATCCAGTCCAACCCATTAGCAATATCCTCATTCCCTGCCTAACTGTTGCTACAGAGGAAGCAAAACCCCCCACCAAATCACGGTCCATGAAGGGGGGAGGAAAAATCATTCCTGACTCTAAGTGCAATCGGAAATTTCCCTGGATCAACTCTACTTTTATACCAGAACTGCAACCAGTATAACAGTAACTTGCAACATTCTGTTGCAGAAGAAAATCCATCCAGCTTTTTTTTGAAACGACCAATGAACCTGCCATAAAAACAACGTCCCCTGGAGGACTGTTCCATGCTTTACCGTTCTCACAGTGAAAAACCCATTCCGAAATTGAAGCCTAAAGCTTGTGTTTCAAGTCCATACGGGACCGTCCTTGGTACCTCTGACATGTTCTATTGCGTGACAATGCCGCACGATAGTTATTTTATGGCCCGTAAATGTATTTATACACAGTCCTCATATACCCACGTGAGCGCCTTTTCTCCAGCGTACATAATTGAAACTTTTCCAGTTTATCTCATATTCAGCTCCCCCATCCCATTCTTCATTTAGTTGCCCTTCTCTGAACCTTTCCTTTCAAAGATGTCCTTTTGTACACAGGATTCCAAAAATTGCATGATATTACAAATGGGCCTTACCAATGTTTGTAAGAGGTAGAATAACATTTCCTCCCTTGAATCCCATACTCTCTTTCTACAAGAGGACATACCATGCAGGCTCGGCTGTTGCCGCCTGGCACTACTTGACTGACTTTAAGTTTGTTATCCACCAAAAACTCCAAGATCCCTTTCCAACGGGATTCACTAACACGAAGACCAGTTCTAGATAAGTAGCACAAGAATTTTTAAGTCCAAAATGATTTCACCTTACATTTATCAACATTTGAATCTCATCTGCCATAAGCAGCCAATGTGACAATCTATCTAGATCCCCTGCAACGATTTGCACTCCTATGAAGTTTTTTAATGGTCGGACAAGTTTGGTGTCGTCAGCAAACACAGAAAACATTGCTGACAAAAACTCATTCCAAATCATTAAAGGGGAAACTGTGGTCTCCAAACAAGTTGAGTTTAAAGAAAGAAGTTTCCTACCCTTAAACAAGCCATCAACACAGCCCCAATATGAGAAAGAAAAATCACTGATCAGAAAAAGTTAGGGGGGGGAGTTTGAAATCTGTTGGTCAGAAATACTATTTCCTCTCTAATTGAGGTTGGCACATGCTCGTGCATGGACTGAAGGGTAAAGGGAGGGAAGGTGGGGAGAAACAGCACAGCCCACAGCACTGCTTTTTAATGCCATCCCATGCGGCCCTTCCAAATCGTGGGCCCTGTGTCCCCTCCCCTGCCGCCCCTGTGGCGCCTCACTCACGGACTCTGGGGCCCGCACACTCGCAGGTCCTGTGGCCCCCTCCCCCATTTGCCCCCCACTTGCAAGTGGGAGGGCCAAGGGCCTGCGAGTGGAGGGGCCCCCCAAGGGGAGGGCCCCCAGGGGCTGCCAGTGGGAGCGGCCCCAGAAGCCAGAGTGGGAGGGTCCCAGAAGCATGAGTGGGAGGGGCGCAGAGCCATGAGTGGGCGGGGCCGCGGAGCCATGAGTGGGAGGGCCATGGGAGGGAAAAAAGGCCCAAGTAGGCCTTGCAATGGGAGGGGTTCTGGGGGCCCATGAGGGACGGAGGAAACATGGAAGATGGACGTCACATGTTTGTTTCAGTGCAGGAAGCAGGAAGTGCAGGGGATCTGGTGATGCTGCAACCATATCACACATATAAATGTAAATATCTTCAAATTTGTAAAATAAATAATGAAAATAAATTGCAAAAATCCAACGGGAAAGCAATTCCTGTCAATTTCCTAAGTCATTTGGACCCAAGTCAGTTACCCTTTAATAAATAGATTAAATAGAAGCGGCCCCAACACAGGACCCCTTGGCACCCCACTTAGCAGCGTTAGATCCAAATGATGAAAGCCCCATTTACAACTACTCTTTGCATCCTATTTCATTAACCAATTGTCTATTCATGTACAAATGTGACTCCCCAGACCAACAGACCTCAGACGTATACATAGTCGGCACACCTATCGCCGAGCCGGTCTGTATCACAACAACGACCAGTTGCAAAATCCAAATGTTAACACTACATCTACACAGCCCTAATGCCCAGAGGTCTAAACCTCTTCTCACCCCCATTACTTCCTCATAAAAGCGCAAGTTAGTTTGACAAGATCTATTCTTCCTAATTCCATCCTGGTTACTACTTAACCGGTCAGTCCTTGAAAACATACTCTCCACCCCCAGAACATGTGACTCCCCACCCTTATTAACTTCCAGGATCTTCCCACCACTGAAGTTGCACTTACCACGGCTGTAACTTACCCGGAACTGTGGAACCGAATACTCTTTTGAATATGGCCCAAATACACCACCCCCACCTCACCCGCATCTTTCCAATCAAGGCACAAAAAAACCCAAAACCATATTAACCTTTCACCCCAACCTGTTTGTGAATTAAAACAGGTACACAATACTACAATATAGAAGTCCAGCGGCAACCTTTAACTGGAAGAAAACGATTAATCTGCTTACTGCACCAGTCCTTAACACAGTACAAACAATCCTGATTTTCAAAACTTTCACCACACCCCATACAGCCATCAAACCTACCCAAATTCACCCATGATAAACTCTTTTTCTATGTCCTTGGATCAAGGCCTTGAGGGCTAGGCCCCACTACACGCACTAAATCGCGCACGCCACCCAATACACTTCCAGCCCTTGGAGCGTTATAGCCCCGCGGTTGGGTGAGTCATTCTGTGTGTTTTCCGTTATGGCAAAGCATGTGTTAAAGCACCAAAAAATGGTAACGCTGCGTACCAAACGCCGTGCGCAAATGCTTAAAAACGACTAACTAGAGTGGAACGTGTCCCTTTCTCTTAGGGCTAGGCCCCACTTAAGCGTTTTTAAGCATTTGCGCACGCGTTTTGGTAGCGCATGCGTTCACCATTTTTGGTGCGTTAACACATGCGTTGCCATAACGGAAAACAAACTAGAGTGGAACGTGTCCCTTTCTCTTAGGGCTAGGCCCCACTTACGCGTTTTTAAGTGTTTGCGCACGCGTTTTGCACCCGCAAAAGCGCATGCGATTTGGTTATAATGGAAATCGCGTTTCCGTTTTGGTAGCGCATGCGTTCACCATTTTTGGTGCGTTAACACATGCGTTGCCATAACGAAAAATGCACAAGAATGACTCACACAACCGCAGACTATAACGCTCACGATTGCATGCGCGATTTAGTGCGTTGTAGTGGGGCCTAGCCCTCAAGGACCTTGATCTCAAGGACATAGACAAAGAAGGACATTTAATAATTTGATGGCTGTATGGTGTGTGTGAAAGTTTGAAAATAAGGATTGTTTGTACTGTGTTAAGGACTGTGTGTGCAGTAAGCAGATTAATCTTTCTTTCTTCCCAAGACTGCAACAGCAAAGGGAGATAATACACAGCTTGTTTGTGTGTTTGTGAATGTGGCTCTTTCCTAATTGAGACAATGTTGTCTTGGGACTTTTAGTTCTCCTTTAAATTGCCTTTTGTTGATCAAATCTTGAACTGTTTGATTGTACAATACTTTTATTTTTTGTAAAGGTTTCGAGGTAATGTATCTGGTATACAGTCAATCTTGACCACGCACCTCAGGAAGGTGGCGACCTTTAAAAACTGAAAAGAAAACAGAGGTGAGCATGTAAAACATTGTTCTAAATCAAAAAATAAAGTTAAAATTAAAAAAAACAGCATTTTCGTAATGATGCCTATTATTTTTTCTTTGCTCATAACACACTGACATTCCAAAAAGGTTCTTAAATATTTTTATTAAAACTAATCCTGATGGAATATTAGTTTGTTAGGCCCAATTACTACCAATAGCTACCTACATTATAAGCCTTTTTTTTTTCCGACATCAACTGGACAGGCCTAGAGGGATTGAATATTATATTTTAAAATTGCCAGGATATTTGTATATATCTTAATACCAATGATAGTGCAAATTGTTTGCACTACACTTTAGCAGTTACTACAACTCCCTAAGTTGTAGCCCCATTTACGTATTCTTAATGATTATGTTCTTCAAAAATCTTGTTAAAGATTATTGTAGGAACTTGAAAAACTTATCATCCAGTTTAGAATATAGCAAGTTTAATTAGTCATCTACTACAGCAAAGCCATGTGGCCTTTATTTAAAACTAACCTCCTTTTTACTCTGTGTAAAAGTTTAAAATGTGGCTTCTCTTTAAAAATGTTTTCAAATTGTGTTTTCTCTTGTTTCACAGCTGACAGATTTTAATCCAGGCTATAAAGGTTTTGGCAACTGCACTCTTTCCAAGTGGAAAGATTGTGGATTGGTGGACAGAAAGCTGGTATGTAGATTGTAACACATTATTAAGCTCTAAATTATTGATCTTTTATAAAGACTTGACCAAGGCTGACATTTTTATTTGTGTTTTGAAAACCCCAGCTGCAAGTAACTTTTAAAGGGCATGTCCCACCCCCAAAACTATATCCCCCCAACTACTGGCCCCATATGTAGTGTAGTTTAAATCCTTCCTCACATCCCACTCCATAGGTTCGCCTGTAGTCCCCCCCCCAAAATTCCAAAAACTGCCACCAGGAGGCTACAGGTCTATGGACACTGCCTCTACCTGTCCCTCACGAGATTTCTTTCTGCCATGTGCGTGCTGCATCCCTTCGCCCCCCTCCCTCCCCCTCCCTCTCCCCTCCTCCCTCCCCTCTCTCCCCCTCTCCCCTCCCCTCTCCCGATTCTCTCCCCCTTGCCATAATTCCCTCCTTCATATGTAAGATTCCCCAATGGCTCCCAGCCCAACCGCTATGTTATATCTTAAAACGTTCCCCAAACTTTCACTTACCCTCTCCTCTTCCTCCGGCGAATGGAGCCTGCCGCAGCCGCGTCCTGATTGGCTGCCGCCTCAGCCAATCACATAAGACGCGGCTGCCCGGTCCCGCCCCTCTGCTTGCATTTTCTTGAGCAGGGGCCGTGAGCGCGACGGAGGAAAGAGGAGAGTTAAGTAAGTTGGGCTGCTTTTAAAGCATATAACTTAGCGGTTGGGGCTGGGACCCTTGGGAATCTATATAAAAAATTATATCTTGGGTGGACATACCCTTTAACATGTTTTGCATTTCCAAACTTACTGACTATTTCAGTCTCAGGGTATGTACATTAAACAATTATCTAATTTTATTTTTGGGGGCTGACTTGAACTTTTAAGATGTAAATTATAGGAAGGTTTATATTGAACTTACACTGATTGCATTGTAAATAGTTATTATTTTTTTGTGACCCGTCTAGAAATAATCTCATGGAGCCAAGATTAAAATTACCTGGAAATATTGGAGACTTCCCCAATCCAATGTGTTTCCAAAAGTCACCTGAAAAATGCCTAATGATGCAAAAATCCTTCCTGCAGATGTTATTATACAAGGCTTAAAGTAGACCACAGGATTCAGTTTTTCAAAAGTATAAAATCCATTTTGATGATCTCTTATAATTCTTTTCCCTATTGAAACTTCCAAACAGAAATACTGTTGGACGTCTGAGTAGATTATATGTAAAGGTTGATATTCTGGATTTGACAGCATTACCATGTTTAAGTGAGTGTTAAACAAACATGATACTTGTGCATAGAGAACCACTTGGCATAACACATTTAGTTTCGAGAGTAATGGTTGACCTTTTTGTTTTTGTAGCCTCTCCTTATTGGAACACTTCCCTCTCCATTTGGTGAAGAGATTGAAGGAATTGCTGATGCCTTCAGGAAACTTCCATTAGGTTATTGTAATGTTTCTTTACTTCTGAAATGCCTACCATGGTATGCAAACTGCATTTTGTCCATGAAGTTTAAAAGCTTTGTTTTCGTTTTATTTCTGTTCTTTGTTGATCAAAAAGTTCTAAACGCTGCCTTATTCCAGAAACATTATACTTGGCCATGTAATGCGTCCAATTTACCTGCAGGCCAAGCGAACAACAGACTGTATGTTCTCTGTAAAAGCTCCACTGACCACGGTCCCGGGGCTACTCAAAACCCATGGCAAAATTGCTGGATAATGCCATAGCACACTCAAGGGTTTACCTTACTATCTGCCGCAGTGAGATCGCCCCCCCTGAGGCAGAACCAGCTGGGAAAGCGTACATGTCATCATCTTGTTTCTATGGCAGCATTCTCTAATTAAATTTCCAAGCTTACAAAGGCTAGGCCGGCAGAGTGTCCAAACCTTCATAAACTCCAGCACCTTCCTTCCATCAGACGAGAGTCTCTAGAGGAAGGCAATTTTCGTTCTTCATGGTAATCCAGCCGATGACTCGGTCTGGCCAGATGGGGATTCCCACACCACATCTTCAAAAGTCCTTAACATTCTTATAAAAGCAGTCCTCAAACCCTAATATACAAGACCATGTAAAACCGAGGGACCTAAAACCAAATCCATGTTCTCACATATTACGCCCTACAACCTACTTTTCCAACATGAGCAGCACACAGTTTAGTCCAACAGAATGGTCTGGTCCTGAAAAATGGCACCAATCTGTACGATTGCTGTCAGGCATACTTCCCCTTTTTCAAAGGCTGACAGCGGCAGCGATGTGTTCTCCACCCATTGGTTTACTCTCTGAGCTCCCAGATGCTAAGCTATTGTATTTACATACCAGAACACAGCCACCTTTAATGACCCAGCCTATAAAAAGGGCAGATGGGTTGCTAAAATCTAAACTTTCACCAGTTATACAATGGGTATGAAACAAGATTGCTGACAAGGAGGACTTCCACTTACGTCCAACAACTTTTAGAAGCATCACCTTTTTAGGGTATCAGCACTTGATCGAAAAGACTCATTCTGCAACGCTCCCTCTGTGAATGCCGTTACAGCTTTGATGATGCAACATGGCTTGTCCTGGGCAGTGGACCAGCATCCAAACGCTCACTAACAGCCATTCTTTCCTAGTGGGCTTACTGTTTTGGGGCCAGAATTAGATTAATTATTGCCCAGGCAACCAATGGGAAGAGCACCCGGCTTCCTCAGCCCAAGACCCTTCTTCTCATGGACGGGCCCTCCTTTGTCTCCTTACAAACCTTCATTCTGGATACACACGGCCCCTACTGCCACCACCGCTCAACATGATGATGGAGATCAAACTCCCTCTCATTGTAAGGTACCCACCCTCTGGCCAATTAATTATCCTCCACATGACCATGACCCCACCGTCTGTAGTGGGAGAACGCTTTCCATTCCTCACAACTGGGCATTTTTTCCTACATACTCTGCCTCTTTAGGCAGCTATGGCAATCATTGGGCAGCGCCCCCCTACCCCCATTGTTTTGTCCATAAAATCGGTTTTGACTTAGAAACGACATTTTTTCTGTATCCAAGTTCGTTATCATTTCCCTACGTATCTGATATTATCTTTGGAAGTTAAAAAAAATAAATAAGGAAATGCACATACAAAAAATATTACTCACCCCCTTTTTTTCCCTACAATTCCTACCCTCAGCTACATTAAGGTTATCATTTATTCATTTTTTTAGGTACTATCAATTTACACGAATATATGGGTATATTATTGTCCCATTATTCTAATCTTTAAAACAAGCCAAAAAAAAGCATTAAAATCCATTCAACCAATTTTTAGATACATCGGTTTTACTACCTTTTTGCAAGACAGTGGGGCATCTCAGTGTAAATCCAAGCTTGCTTACGTTTCCTCATGTCCTGCCTTTTCCCGCGCCTTCATCCTCCCCTTATAGCACCCAATAGGAACTCCCTTTTGGTGGACCGTCCCCCTCCCACCATCCGGATTCATCCCTTCTTCCACCTAGCGGGTAAAAATCCTTTAAATATGTGATAGATACCCCCTGCCCAGACCCTAACTGCGGGTATTTCTTAAAAAACACTATGAACTGTTATTACAGTGCTTCGTTCGCGCGACACTCCAACTGACATCAGCCACGTCTGTTGATTGTCCACATCTCAGTAATCACAGATTGCGGTTGCCGGTCCCGGCCCCCTGCTGCAAGTTCCAGCAAGCAGGGAGCCAGATCATTGCACCGCAGGATTGAAGGAGCTGTAAGTAACGTTCTATTTTTTTTTTTTCTTTAAATAAAATGCGTTGAGGATGGATGGGGAATCTATAATATATTAAAATATGATTTTTAGGTGCACATACCCTTGAAAGAATGGTGGAGCTGGGAGCGTCTAAGTGTCAGGAGCACTTTAACCTACAGCAACAGGCGCCCCAAGGCGGGTGCTTTGCCTTGTCTGCCAACGGCCTCAAAGAAAGTATTTTACAGTAGTTAAAAAAACACTTTTTCTAACCATCCATGCCCTGACATCTGTATATTTTTGATATTTGACATTGCAGGACAATCTGATTCTTCTGGCTCATCCTCCACAAGTTGAAATGAAACATTTCTTTCTTGCTGTAGGGATACCAAAGAACAATAAGAAGCAGTTTCTTTCTGCAGTCTGAGAAGTAATGTTTTCTTCTGGAAAAACGGTCTGCAAAAAAGTATGGGCAGGGATAGCTGTGTCTTAATTATCTAACCTAGCCTTAAAGTGGTTGAACATAATGCAAATGTTGGTTACTAAATATTGTGTTTTTTTTTTTCAGGGGAGTTATGTTATTTAACATATTTTATGAAGTTTTCACGTCTGTACATCAGTTGTGGCAGAAGATAATCCTGGTAAGTTATTTTTAGAACTTAGTGTTTGCATTGGTTGCCTAAGATGTTGCTATTGGGTTCCTAAAGATTTTAATACAAAAATGTTTACTTGTTGTTTTGTTTTTTTTTATTCTCCCAATTAGAATCTAACGCAAGATTTTGTCTGTGTTTTTTCCAGGGAAGTTATTTCATGCAGAAATCGCTAGATTTTGGATTATTTCGGGGTTAAGTGTGTTCACTTTCATAAGAGATTCCAACTGTTAGCCACTATTCACTGAATATTTTAAAGACATAGAAACTACAAAGGCCAAGGTAACCCCAATTAACCTACTTAGCAATCATACACTAGAAATTTACTTAAAGACTTGCGAGTCTAAGGAATTGCATGTTGTCATCAAATCTGTCTCAATGAACGTGATAGATTCTGGCAATCTTTAAATAAAAGGGTCCACATGCCTTAATACATTACCTTTCATTCATAGCTGTAATTTTTAGAAAGGTTGGTCTGCCATTACCATTTAACTAACTAACGGTTTCATGGTTTTTGTTTTTTTTATAGTTTGGATGTGAAAAACATTCTTGGATGGTGACAGAGTATTAATAAGGCCTTTAGTCCATTATAATGTGGATTTTCAAAAAAACGGTAAAACTTGTTCATGTCTACCAGCTTTACTGGATAGTCGGAATGTTAACTGGAATGGAAACATGTAAGTTTTAATGCATTCTCTTATTAATGTTAACATGTGCCATTCATATTTACCCAGCATTCTCCTGTGATTTTGAACTTTAAAGACTGCCCACCCCCCCGCCCCCGGAACCAAAAGTTATATTTACATTCCCCATCCCCCCCAAGATTGACCTCCCCATGTCCCTGAAGCTCATTACCTTAACCTCTCTCCATCGGCGGTGTCCTTCCATTCTTCACTACACTAATAAGCTCTTATAGAGCCCACGTGCATAGAGGCACGGCATATGCGTCAGTCCATTGGACCGTGGCTTCACGTCATGTCTGTGTTGACAGCTGAAACCTAGAAGAAAGCCCGGCATCTTCTTCTGGCTTTTAGCCGCAAAGGAAGGTAGGATAATGAGCTTCAGGTACCTGAGGAGAGGGTAAGCACCTATATCGATTAATTATCTATAATGGAATGGCACAGCGTAGGTCCTTTGTTCCAAAGGTGGTTTGCCCCTTAACGATAAAGGTATATGGTATGTGTGAAAGATTATCCTTATTTAAAAGAGAACAACAGGGACTGATTGTAGGCACCATGGGTACATCTTAGTTCATGTGCGGCTGCAACGATCATCTGTCTGTCTTGGGTCTGAAATTATAATTGGAGTTAACGTAAAGCTGGTACACACGATGGGATATTTTGTCCGTCGACGGATAGTTCACAGTGTATCGGATGACAAGGACGATTGGACCTTGTTGGAAAACATGGTCCGGACGATTGACATCTTCCTCCTGCCCAAAAACTGTCGAAAGTATCCGAACGGTTGGTCGGGAAAATCGTAGGTGTGTACCAGCTTAAGGTGTCAATTAGATTTGATTATTCTACAATCTATAAGCTGTTAAAATCTCCCAAAGAATTATTGTACAAGGAGATGGTCAACGGTCCCAGAACTAAGCCATATGTCATAGTTGTACCATTCTATTCGATAGTGGGCACGATGGGGTTCGTATCTAAATTGTATCTTTTGGAAACTTAGAAAGATTTTTAGTGCCAATCCGTAAAAAAATTAGCTGGGGGGTAAATTTTTTGTTCAAAAAAAGTCCCACAAGACAAATATATGAATTTATGACTTTCCATTACACCTGGTTTATATTCGAGTATACTATTATTTAGTCTATTGCATTCAGACATAGCATGTATCTTCGGCGTATCCTCTACTAAGCGTGTTTTTTTTCATAGGGAAATCTAACGCTTACTATGAACGAGCGCTTCATCTTGATGGTGGTACATTGGTGATTTGATGTTTTGGTCTTGTAGGTACAAAAAACATTTTATTGCATTTGTATTTAGCTTTGTTTACTACATAGTCTGGGTACTAATGGATCTTGGGAAAGCATGATGGTAAGCTGGATGAGCTTCCCTCAAGGGAGTGTGTTAGAAAATGCGACAGGTTTGTTTTTTCCAATTTTCCTTTTGCTTTTTCCTAAGAAGTACAGTAGCCTATTACAAAGAATGTTTTCTGTACAAATAAACAAATGCACAATTAAAGTTTAACTTATCCTAGTGATTACTAATGAACAACCACATCTCTTTAATGCTCCAGAGATTGCAGTCAGTGGTGTTGTTTGTCTCCATTCTCATGTTGCATATCCTCATCTACACAATAGTACTATAATCATTGCCTGAAAAGTAAAATCTTTAATACAATTAAAATGTTAGGTATGGGGTTGGGCATAGACCAAATTGCGAAGGAGGCTGAAAAGAGAACTGGGGTTTATTCAAAAGGTGCGTTGATTCTACAGACTGCATACCGGTAGTAAATTGCCGTTTACAGACACTAAACTTTATCTTACTTTTTTTTCGCCTATAAAAGTTTTTAGCTCAGCTAGCTCCGCTTCTAACTTCCACCTTTTCTAGCACCGCCGCACTTCAGACATACTTTGGTGCTTGAATAAATAGTGTCTTAAAATAATTGGGGTGTACATATTGATAGGAGGGCACTATTTACTACTTTGAGTCTAAAAGTAACCCAAAAGTGCATATCAACATATACTAAGAACACAGACACAAACGTGCTCACTCACAATAGGATTAAAAAATCCCCAGGTATGAGTAATAAATCGAAAATCCCTCAGTGTGTAGCTTTGTTTATATTGTACCACATTGTTTGGTGACCATCTAGTACTATGTAAGGTTAGGAAAATGACTACGGATGTCAGCACGCATCAGGAGGCAACCATCTGTACAGCGTTAGTCACAAGTAAATTAATGATTGCTTTTTTTTTTTTTAATAAAACATGAAAACTTTTTTCTTATTTTTAAGTCAGCTATTGTACTTCTCTATTTATTATATGTCACACCAATTATCGCACTCCAAATAAAAGTATACGTGCTGTCCCAAATGGTAGATACAATAGTGCACAACAGATGCACCTCACTGGACTTCCACAAAAGTATCAAAGATTTGCTTTGTTCAGCCAAACATATTAGCATATATAGACTTCCTGAAGACGGCCCTAAATATGGCCTAAATATGTTGTTGCAGTGTGTTTTACATGCACAATACATTTGTTATTTAATTCAAGACCTGGAGTGGCCTTACCAATTATTTTCTTTCTTTTTTATATATATATATATATATATATATATATAACTATTTTTGGGTTTTTTTTTTATGAGCATTTCAATTTAAAAGATTCTCCTCTGTTCTGTAGTTAGATAAGCTAAAACCTTCTGTCTAAGACTAAATTGCTGGCTCCAGCTTATTTCATATTGGGATGTAATAAATCTGAAGAGGCTTGTTGATCACACGTTCCAGGTCTCCTGTCTGTATATCTGGGAGTAAGTATTTACTTTCTCTTTTGCTTTTCCTATACATTAGAGACTATTTTTTATGCCTTCAGTGAACAATAGATCTGTTTATTTTCCCTAGACTGGATTTGAAACAAGGAACATGGTAATGTACTGGGAAAACTATTATGACCGTTGGAAGGCACTTTACCAATTGACAATAGATAGGGGTCCAGCAATGAAATGTATGGAACAGGACCACTCAGCATATTTGGGTTATTTTATTTTTTACAACTGTTGCTGTGATTTTGATTTTCCTTTTTGATGTCGTATTGTATAATTACTATTTGATACAGCTGGGATTTTTTTTAAGCTTATCAGTTCTATTTCCATTGAAATAAGATTGGATTAACCGTATAACTCGAGTATAAGCCATGTTTTTAGGTTAAAAATTAACATAAACAACCTTGACTCGGTTATACTCGCGGTCACAAGGTACTTACCCTTCCATCCAGAGCAGCCGCGAGTCCGCCGGCAAGTTTCCCGTATGTTCTTCGCGTTGCTGGATGACTCATCGCGCAGCCGCGAAGCAGTAATGGACCTGCCCAGGCGGACTCGATTGCGAGAGAAGAAGACTGAAGACCAGTACGGTAAGTGAGCTGGGGGGTACTGGGGGGAGGGCTTTGGGGGACAGTACTGCCATGCAGACCACCCACATTACCTTTTTACTATAGGTTGGGTGGAAACTACAACTCCCATCAGAACAGCCTGCTTGGGAGTTTGTAGTTTTCCACACATCTACAGTGGAAAGGTATTAGTTTGGGGACAGTATGCCATACAGTAACCCCAATACCTTTTCTACTATAGGTGGGTTGGCAACTACAACTCCCAGCTAACCAACATGCTGAGTTGTGTTTCCAAACTCTACAGTGGAAAGGTATTAGGGTTCTGTATACCCTCGGCTTAGACTCGGGTCAATCATCTTTTCTAATTTTTGAGGCAAAATTGGGTGCCTCTGCTTATACTCGATGTTCGGCTTATACTCGAGTATATACGTACTTAATTTAAAGAGAAACCTTTGGCCACAAGGCACCCGCTGAAATATTCACTGACCTATGAATTGCACTGACCTTCATGATGTATGGCTATTTTTATGGAGCTGGTTGTCTTGGTTACAAATGTCATAGATGAGCATTTGTGCATGTAGTTTTGAATGTAAGTTGCAATTAATATACTCTCCCTTTAACCCTATAACTTGTAAGATTCTTCTCTAGTAAGTTGCATTTAAGAGCATGTCCCCCGATTTTTCTGTAGTGTAGGGCTCCCTCCCCAACTAGTAAACAAAAGTCATAGCACACTAACCCTTGGTACCCAAAGTCTAATTCCCCTACTTCAAAGGGAATGAAGTACTCTCAGGGATGAAGGGGTGTTACCCTCGAAACGTGTTACCTGTTGATGTATTATCTTATACATTAATCCAATCCAGACATAAAAAATTTTAGTGTATGATGCCTATTTTCCCCAGCCTCTGTGCTCCATGTTTGCACAGTCTTATTTACTTCCAGCTCCCCTCTGTGGTCATTTCCCTCCATTTTTCTGGAGTACTTGCCAATAAGGAGTGGGAGGGGGGTGAGTTAGGAGAGACCAATCCTGCCTTATCACTGCAGCCTGTTCTCCCTTTAACCAGGGCCCAATTAATTGGTGAAAGCTGCTTTATTCTCCTTCCCTTATTCTGTTTTTAACTTGTTTTGCCAAGCCATTTCGTGAGCAAGAAGGATTAACATTGGGAAGAACTTGCCCGCTGTAGAAAAAAAAACTTGTGTAAGCCTACCACTACCCCGGCAATTCTGTTTTGATTTCTGGGGGATTGATTGACAGCTCAAACAGTGAGTGGTTTAATTGAAATCTTGACTATTTTACCTTGTATCTCCGGGACAGGGAGGAAACTAATAAAACAGGTACTCTGTGGGTTGGGGGAATATAGAACACATACTGTAGAAGAAAACATTTTTTAATTTTTCTACTATAGAACTTTTCTACTATAAGCCTTTAAGTACATATAGAGGTTGAACTATTGGCTATATCCCCCACCCCCGGACCTCACCCACCCCCCGCCCCCCCCCCCCCCACACCCCCCCTCCCCCCCCCATCCCCCCACACCCCCCCAACACCACCACCCCCCCCCCCCCTCCCCCCCCCCCCCCCCCCCATCCTTCCACCCCCCCCCCCCCATCCCCCCCACCCGCCCCCCCCCCCCCTCCCCTTACCCCACTATTCACACATTTTCCCTATACAGTTTTCCATCAGCATTTGGAAGTCCTGATAGACCTTAACTGGATATGACACATGCACTATCGGGAGAAAATGGTATCTGTCATTTTTTGAACAACACGCTACAAACACACAGTCCCTAAGCGTTCTCCCTCTGTAAAGCATAGAGCGAACACACTGGACTGGCAGATTTTCCCCAGCTGGGGTCGACTCCCTAAGTACAAGGACCCGGCCAAGGGAAATTTTTGGGCTTTTCCAAAGGACTGCAATCCGACTGAATTTAGTCAGCCTTCGCGATAGTTTGGAAATGTGCTAAACAGTAACTAAAAGGAACGATGCAGTGACTTTTTATTCTTATCACACTTACCATTTAAATAAAGGTTATTAGTTTCTATCAAACTGCAGGTACAGCTTGTGTTTTAACTTGCACAAGCGTTAGCATTTACCGTGCGAACAAATTTTTGCTGCTAAAAGAGCTGGACATATTTTTTTAATTTAACAGTTTTCTTTGTATTATTCTTGTACTTCAGCAGTCATGCTACATTTTTGTAGAAACCAACAGCCAGAGGTTACAGTTCTTTATTAACTTTCTTTTCTTATTAATGCTTAATAGGAAAATAAAACTTGCAAAGGAAAATGTGTTAGGGGAACAAGATTGTTTTTGGAAAACAATTGTTCTGGTGTCTGAGAGGCAAGATCTGCTTTCATAACTGTCACTAACATTGCTGAGGATACAGCTTGTTGTATCTTTGCAGACATGCTTGTCTTTGGGACAAATGTTGTTTGGTGACTTTAGTTCCCTTTTAGTCTATTTCCCCTGTCTTTTTATTACGGACAATCCTCTTTTAATTCATCCTTGAATTAAAAGAGGTTTCAACTGCACGTAGCCTACTTGTTTTTGAAAATAAGCCACAAGTTATTATGGCCCCATTTTCTAAGCACATTTACTTCACGTGGGGCTATTAGATCAGCTCTCCCGGAATAGCAAGGACATTTTATAGGACACGGTGAACCAAGATCTAAGGCAGTTATCCTGTTCAGTGATGTTATTCTAACTCCTTAGAATGACCTCATGTATTTTCCACCAGTAGAGGCAACCTACAAATGAGATCAATACACTGTCAAAGATAAAGTGCTGCAAGCACAAAAATATAATGGCACAATAGACTCTTAGTGTGTAATTAACAATGGTGGTTCTCTACATTACAGGGTTGAAATAAGGATTTAGTCCTGAAGTGCAAAGCTTTGAAATGTGAGGAGTTAAGACACAAAAGAAGGGTTTGCATGGGGCTTTTAACTATCAGAGAACCTGTTCCTTGCTTTAATTCAAACTAGAAATATATAGTGTCCTACCTTAATGCAATGACATACTTGTCAGAATTTGTTTAAACCCACAATTGTGACTCTCAGTACTTTCTTCCTCCCATTCTTCTCAATTTCTCGGGGGCCAAGATGAGGTAATAGAATTCCTATAAACATTATTTATATATAGAAGTGGTCGGAGATATTTTTTTTTTGTCTTTTTTTTTGCAATCGCGCCAAAGGTAATTTATCCCAGGCTCCTGATATGTGATTGAAGAACAAGGTAAGGCATCAAACATTAAAGTAAAAGTTCGCTTTTTTTGCAGTGCACTATTCCTTTAAGTTACAAAGGAAACTTTGTTACAGTAATGTGTTTTACAAATACCTTTTGTACCTTAATGGTTGAGTATTTTGACATTCTCCGTTTAGTTTTATTTTTTTTTTTACAGAACATCTCTACATGCAATCACCCCCCCCCCCCCCCCCCCCCACCATCTAGATATCTTTCACTAAACCAGTTTTAAATCAAGGTAAGCTATTTCCCCAAAAATAGTAGTTAGGTGAAAATAACAAGGCATTGGTTTATTGCATTGTGTGGGGTTACAGGCCTTTATCATCTAGCGTAGTTTCTCAAACTGTATGCCACCAGGTTCAAATTCAGTGCAGTGTAAATTTAACACGCATTTTAATACTCAAATTCAGTTTAAATGTACACCACGAAGGAGTTCAGCATTAAAACATGCAGGTAGCTGCAGCAGAAATTTTGGTATTCACACATCTATTCAAAATATAAATGGTAAGTTTAACAGGATTGTAAATGAGTGATAAGCATTTTTTGGGAAACTAGCACTATTTTGGCACATATCCATTCTTAGAAATTCTGTTACTAACTGTAACGTAATCACTGAATGCCTACTTTCTTTATTATTTCGCATCTGGAGCTGGTTTGAACAGTAAACTCTACAGGACCATACATGAGCCTTCATTCCACTCATGAACTAAGGCCCACTTCCATACATTTAGTATCAGATATATTTATACAGTCACCCCAGCTATACATTCATATCCTAAATTCTGTATTGCTACTTCTCTGATTCCAAAATCAAATGCCAACACACACCTAAAATCTGGGCAAACCGAGGGTACAGTCCATGATATCTGTGTACCACTTCATCAGCATACCAAGGAAATCTGCTTCAACCTTTGATTGTTTCATGCAAGACAAAAGTCACAATAAACGGTAACAGTTCTAAAATGTACTTTGTATTTCTACTAATATGGCACCTGAGTTCCATTAATACCGGTAAGTCGCCCAGAGATGTTAACATTCACCTTTAATAAAAGCAGAGCATGTTTTGTTATATTATTATTAGTTTAGTGCTTTACCATTTGTTGAGTGTGTTGGCAGTTTGGTATTAATTTAGATCAGTGAAGTAAAATACGCCTAGATACAGGGAAGACCTCACATCTGCTACAATCTCATTTCTACTAAATATAAAATTGAAACCAATTTACAACCTTGGTTCTTTGCGTGTAAGTTTTTATATTTTTATTTCATAAAACATTTTTTTAAACTGATTTAATACTAATGTGGGGCATTTTTATCCAGCTACTGCATATACAACATTATGTCCCATTTCTGATAACAAACTAAGAAGCATATTTACGGATTTGTCCATGTCCA
Organism: Hymenochirus boettgeri; assembly: GCA_019447015.1. Classification (NCBI taxonomy): domain Eukaryota; kingdom Metazoa; phylum Chordata; class Amphibia; order Anura; family Pipidae; genus Hymenochirus; species Hymenochirus boettgeri. The sequence continues at coordinate 76,325,547 of CM033469.1, forward strand.
GATCCTTGCATGCCTTGGTAACAGAATTCACAAGGGTATAACGATTCACTGACGTGACTTAACTTACAAGCAAGTTTTTGTATGTTCCATTTCACTAAAAAAAAAAAAAAGACTGTGTACCCACTACTAAAACTGGCCAGAGGCTTTTCCTGAAGACAAAAAAACAATTGGTGTCTTGCTAATGTTACTTTACAAGTGATGATCTGCTATTAGGATTTTCAAATGGTTATTTTAAAACTCCATTCAAAGTGCTTTAATACTAAAAATAGATTGATTGTTTTTGGGTTGTCCCCTCATAATGCTTTTAATATCCCACACGTACTTCATGTATTTGGTTTTGGATTGTCTTTGTATTTGTAGAGACACAAAACTCTTTAACATGCACCCAATATCTGCCTGTTTACTTTAGATGTGAACCTTCTTTAAAATGGAAATATTAACCAGAAGTAAATTTGTGCTCAGGCCATCATAAATATGGTTTTGACTAAAACACTACCTTAAACGTGTTTTTTTTGTATTTATTTGGGCCCCCAAACTATGCATTTATTTCACTGCTATTTTGTTTTGCACATTAATCCAATTGAATAACTATTGTTTTAAACATAGCATTGAACTAAAGGGACAATCACAAATAACGGCCACCCCATTTAAAACCCCGAGGTCTGGTTTTCAGACTTATATTTACATGGTACAATTCTTGTCAGCCCTCCCCCAAAGTTTATGGCAAACTTATTGCGTTGGTGAAATTTTAACAAACGGAAGCTTCACGACATAGAAGCCAAAATTTATTTGGCTCTTATTTTTTTGTGTGTGTACTTTAACACCAACCACTGACTTTTGTAACTTTTGGAGATTTGACTGCTTTTTTTAGTGAAATCTGAAAAAATAAAAAGTTTTTTTAAAAATGTTTATGTTTTTATCATTTTTTAAAATATAAAAAATCATCAAAGGTGCATTTTAATAGAACCTAACTGGATTAAATCGCATTTCCACCCTTTTAAACTATTTTTATATGTGGTAGGGCACCTTCCCCCAGCCCCACCGCATTTTTAGAATTTCCAGAAAGTCCCCCCAATAGTTACTTACCTTATACCTACCTCTTTCCTCCGCAGCACGTCCCAGCCCTCGCTTGCACGGAACTGCAAGCAGGGCGTGGGACCGCAGCCACGTCCTTGATTGCGCTAAGAGGCCGGCAATCACGGACGACGCTGCTGGCAGTTCAAAAGCCGGGGGAAAGAGGTAAGGAAGTAACTATCCGTCTGAGTCTGGAACATCTTATAATCTGTTGGGGCTTGGGGAAGGAGCCCAAAAAAAAAAAAAAAAAAAAAAAAAAAAAAAAAAAAAAAAAAATATCAGTAGCAATGGGGTTTTGGAGCTAGGGAGGGCGACCAAAAAGGAGGGGGGAGGGAAAGAAGGGCTGAACTGTGGCATGCTAAAATTCTCTGGAGAGAGACGGAGTAGAGGTCCTATATGGACTCTGCTATCCTCTTGGTGGCCCTTATTTTTTTACTTGGGGGGGGGGGGGGGGGATTACAGGAGACTATTTGGAGTTGTGGGATGTAAGGTAAGATTTTTTAAACTATGATTGTGCCAGTAGTGGGGGGAATTATAGTTTTGGGGGGGGTGGACATGCCCTTTAAACCCACAGTAAATTTAAAGACGACCTCTCCTCATAATGAAAATTGTACCCCCTTTGTCACGTAATACCAGCCATAGCCACAAAAGGACAAAGGCCTGAATGGTAGCCAAACACTGGCTCAATGATAGGACTATTCACTACTTTATCTTTATGAATTTCCTATTGATCATAAAGTCCACCAGTGCTTGCAGTTTTACTGCCATTGTTTCACGTGATGTGTCTGTTTTGTCGCCCTCCACGTTTCCATTGTTTTTTATTTTGGATTCCACACTCCATCCATATCTATGTCAATGTTGTTTGGAATAATTTTGTCAATATATGTTTTTGTGTTAATTGAAAACTACTGCAGTGAACATCGAAATTACTGCTACTAGCAACAACAATCCACCATAAGCGTCCTTGGTTTATCTCCACTGGTAAACAACAATTGGCACAATTAGTTTTATTTAAGAACTGGAGTTAAAGGAGCGTGTTCTTACTCTTGTTCTTGGATAAAAACCCTGCAGGAGCGTGGATGAAGGAAAGGTACTCACCCGATCGCTCGCTCCTCCTCCTTGTCCGCCACTTATCCTGACAGGTCAGAGTACCGTTGGACCCATGTTCAACTATCGGTGGAGACAATCGATCGGGTGGTACCGTTCCGGCATTACTCGGATCCTGCAGGTTTTATCGAAGAACAGAAATACTGCTTTTCAAAGGTAAAGCAAAAATAGTGTACATATCAAATAAAGGTGTATAAAATCTTGTGTTACTTCCCCTTGTCCCTTTACTCTGGGGTTGCCACCTCTCCTCTTTAAAAGCAAACAAAACCACGATGCTGGAAAGCTGGTCCAGAATTTTAAAAGCATTGATTTCATTATGCCTTGCAGTATGTATATTTTCATGCATTAAATTTTAAAGCAACCCTATAACACTTTTCCTCTTAAGACCTTCAGTTTCTGAACCTACTGAGACTCTATAGCTGTGTATTTCTAACCAACCCAATTTTAAATGTAATGCTAAATTGTGGCAGAGGTTTTTATCTCGTAATCGCAAGCCAGATTATGATAACATTCCTAACCTTTTCACTGTGCAGAAATGATAACATCACTAGTCATCTGTCTAAAAAAAGATCTCTCTGGAAAATAAATATGCTGTGATTTATCATACTTTTTCCAACATCCCCCTTAAATGGGTTTTAGGAATGTGTTGCACAGACTGTGCCGAGATCAGATCTACTTGTGTCTCCCCCCTGCAGCTCAGTGCTATGTGTTCTATAGTTGTTATCTTATAATGAGTTATGTTGGAGGTTATTCTTTATTACAACAAAATAATTTTCATGTTAATGAGACTAAACAGATGTAAACATGGATTAGGTTATTCCTAATGTATGTTTAGGACCTATAAGGATCTAATAAGGGAACCTTTAATAAGTAAATCTTTACTTGACCAATCCAGAATTGTTAATAGTACCTTCCCCCCCCTTTTACTTATCTATCTTCCTCGCACCTGGGGCGTTTTCCTGTCCAGGATCCACATCTTCTATGTTTTGTGTAATACCCAGGACGTGTCAGGAAAATTAGAAACATCTATAAACCAACTGTAGATTGGTAAGTAGAGTATATGTTTTACATTCATTGTTTAGGTTCCCATATCCAGGAAATCCTCATGTGTGTGGCCTTAATGGATACTTTTTGAACCCACCACTCATTCACTTAATTTAGATACAAACCGGTTTTATAATAAGGCTTCTTTACCACTAATATCACAGTGTCAAGAAGATTTTGTAAAAACTACAAGTTTTGATTTTTGTCAACATTGCACCCAAACGGTGTAAAAATAAGTGTTAATGCAATTTTCTCCATCCTCCACAGATTCCTTTACTTGTTGGTGTCCTGTTTGGTCTCCACAATGCTAATGCTATGCACACTAATGCGCTTTCATAGCACCATCAATTGTCCGGTGGTGTTGCTCTGCGATCATGCTAAAAGTTTGCATGCATCTGTGTGTTAAAGCCGAGTTTTTCAATGCCTTTGTGGGGAACAGGACCACTGAATTAAAAGAAATGCTGTGTGTTTTCGCATAACAAAAACGAGTAATGTAAAAGCCCTATTTTCTATTTTTTCTTCCTGCCTTTAAAAAGGGCTGGCCAACACGGCTATGTTTTTCTATCCTAACGAGCTAACTGAGCAGTGTCAGGTCAATGTGGAGGGCCTTCAGTCATTGTGTAGCCTCAGTCTTAAGCGGCTGCGCCACACTATTCTTGCAATGTTAACATGCATGAAAAGAGATTAGCCATCGAATCGCATTTTTCCTGTAATTTACCCGTGCTGTGCCTGCAATTATGCCAATTATTCTGTTTATCCGTTGTGCATGCTAATCACACAAAAGTCGATTGCAAGTGCTTGAATAAACTTTACACTGTCACAGTACAATACCATCACACATGGGGCCACCCACAATTCAAAAAGCTCTAGCAGATTGCAAAACATGCTCTAATTGTGCCAGAGTGACCTGCCACAGGAAATTCGGCCGCCTTTAGAACTTCCACAGTTGGAAGGGACTGATTATTGCAGCCAGTTACAGAATGTTGTTTTAAACAATGAAACATTGAGGCGGAGGCCACACACAACGATGACAGCAGAATTGTGCATTGTGAATTGCATGTTGCGATTCTCTCCGGCCGGCGTTGTTGTGTCCGATTTTGATTAGAAATCGCATGTGATTGCAAAGATCAAAATTGTGAATTTTTTTTCCGGTTCCTGCGGTTTAAACATTCTAGAACCAAAATTTTCCATGCGCAGATATCACGCTAGTGTGGCCTCGCCAAAGGGCAGCTATCACTGACAAATGGTCCTATAAGTTAGCTGCTACACAATAAGTTTGTTCGATGGGGCTGGGACGTAATCATCGATCATTAATCAATCGTGTCTGACGCAGGTCTTTTGGTTTAGCATGAAAACTCTACACACGCCTAAGTAGAAGCAAATGGGGTATGCCCAGAATGCTTCCTAATACTGTTTGTGACATGCTGGATGCATTAACACTAAGGTGTAAAATACGAATTTTCAAACCTTATTAACAATTACCAAGGCCTGCACCTGATTGCACCCTAATTACCCTTTAATTTAATGCATTGTTTCTGAACAGCTCCCTAATTGCATTAAACTGCACCAATCTGACTCGCTACATTGGTTTTGCTTCTAATAGTGTCTTTCCTCTCCATTTGTTTTGAATTGGTAAACAACGGTTTGAGCACAGAACATTATTAAAAACATGGTTCTAGGATTTATGGTATTTTTCCTGGAAAAGGACCAGAATTTATTATGCATATAATTGGGGAGTATTATGAAGGAGATTTACCAACTTAAAGGAGAATAAAACCCAAAAAATGGAAGTTTTGAGTTCGAAAGAACTTACGACTAAACAACCTTCTCAGCATGAAGATTCCACTCAGGTGCCTTTCCTTTTCCGCTATACGATCACATTAGGTTCTGCTTGCTCCCGCAGCTGACAAATTTTGCCTTCATTACATTTTCTAACACCTGTGTGATTTCCACTCCCACCTCCTTTTAACCCTATATGTACAAATAATTAAATCATCATATTCAAATTGCAGGGAAATTGGAGGGTAGAAGGAGTTGCATTTGTCTTTTGCAGTATGTATAGAACAACATGTGCAGACTGTAGGGAGAGAATAATGAAGTGAACCTGATCTAGCACGCTCAGTGCAATGCTTTCTTAGTAGTGCACCTATTTAAAGGTCAGGACTGTGCGAATGCATTTCTTAGTAGTAACAGTAATTGAGGGTGAATAAGACCTAGTCCAACCTATTCACTTTTTTTTTTTTTTAACCCTTCCTACCAGTTGAGCCCGAGAAGGGCAAAAAAAAAACAGCTAAAAAAGGGGGGGGGGATTCCTTCCTGACTCCAAACGTTAATCGAAAGTATCCGAAAGTGGTCTAGATGAATGAACTACGCTCTTTTTAAAATCCGAGGGTGCCAATCCATCTGGTCCTGGGGGCTCTATTGATATTTTACTTTTACTTTGTCTAATTGTTTCCGACCATTCCTCCATCAGCCAATGTTAATACTCTTCCTTCGTCCCTGCATATTATTCCAATCCCCGCTGTAAGCACTGGGATTCTCTATAGTGAAAACCGATGTAAAAAAATGGTTTATCAGATTAGCCTTTTTGCCTCCTCTGCAAGACTATCTCAGCCCATTCACATTGCACTGCGCGTTGATCGTGTTAGTAATGCACTCATAACTTCGTTGTGTGAGGCCTTAGAATTAATGCTGTCTTTGGCAATCAACCTCTGCATCCGTTGAATAGTGCTGCGATAATGCACAGCTGAATGCATTTTCATGCGTTTGCAGAGCCCAACGCATCCACTAACAACTCAAATAAGAATGTTTTAAATTATACACTGTGTACATAAGGCAGAGCATAGAGAGGAAAGTGCATTTCTCAATTTTGTAACCCATAGAAAGCAGGGTTGTCCCTAGGGTTTTTGACAACGGAACATTTTTTGCATGGTGCTTACGGCCGTGTCAGGGCTTTAATTACCCTGGCCTGTGTCCCGGCATAGAAGACTCGCGTGGTAAGAGGGAGGGGGAGGTATCTTGAACTGCATCATGATTGGTCCTGTCCGCGCGTAACAACCCTCCACCAAACCCTCTCCAGTGTTGCTAACGTCCTTACACGCACGCATGGTGGGCAGTACTGGACCCTAAGTAAGGAAGCAGGTGTTGCGTCCATACGGAAGGCAGCAAGAAGACGATACGCCCCCTCCGTGCAATTCTCCTATGACCCGGACAACAGCCATATACTTAAAGTGTGCCTCTCAGCTGTGATTTGAAGGGGAAACAAAAAAAGGGAGTTTTGCGGGCACCTTTTTGATTTTGTTCAGGGTGGCGCCTCTCAGCAATTTTTTCATTCAGACTGCTTCATGGTAAAGGGATGGCCCAGAGATGTAAGTTAAGGAGTTTTTTAACCTAACACGTGAGGCCAGTATGGGTAAACTTTTTAACAGGGGCCCTGTTATAAAAGTTGCAGCGCTTTTACCTGCATTTAAATGATCTCCCCCTTCCTTTTAGCTGAGCTCATCCTCCCCCCCTCCTTCCATCACCTTCAGTTCATTTGTAACATTGTTAACAAGTAGAGTTCAGGTCTCTACTCACTACAATTTTTCAAATTACAGGCAGCAGCAACAAGGAGATTTAGATATAAACCCAAAAACAGCAAGTAAAACTGACATGGAGGATGCTAGGAATAAACCGCTGGGCCCCTGGTTTTAACATATGCAAACAAGTACAAAGACTTATGGGTTAATTCCATGTTTCCATGGAAGCTTTTAGGAACACTAGATCTTTAAAAAGACTTTACCGTATTTTCCCACAATCTAACTGCAAACCAGAGCACCAACTACAGACTGGTTTTTGGCTTTATTGAGCCATCATCAGTGTAGTGCAGGCCTCTGGTTTAGGACATAGTGCTCTAGCCCTTTGCCTAGGTGGCCATGCCTAAAAACGGAACCTGGCTTAATGTTATATCACTTACTATATAAATCCAGCGCCCCCTCTTGCAACCTTAATAGGGAAGCCCCTGACTGCTTCACCTACAGGACTTCACTTATCCTATTTTAGCCATGTACAAATACCACTTAACTCTAAAATACAAATCAGGGCCCAATTTTTTTTTAAGCATAATAGCAATTACCCTAGGTGTCAGATTTTTTAGCTGCTCCCATCTTCAGTAGAGGACCTCCCCTTTCTTTTTTTTTTGTATTTAACATTCTATTTTTTTTGTTCATAAGAAATCATTTGTGGACATATATGTCATACAACATTTAAATGTAATTTTAACAAATACATTTTTTTTACAAATGAGCCGTGTAAATTGTTGTCACAATTCTAGTTTATTTATCTGACGAGGTATGAGGATTGGGAAGAATAGATCAAGGGGTAGGTCAAAGTAGAATTGTTAAATTTTTGTTTTTTTTAGGTGTTAATTAGCGTGATTTCCTATGATGGGATTCTATATATAATAATCCATGGGGAACCAGGGTTTGAGTGAATTTTGCCTCTGTTCCTTTGTGGCTGGATGATAGTTCTGTGCCCCAGAGTTAATATATTTCCCCTTGCCCATCATTTTATGATGGACAGTTTGTGGCGTTTCCATGTCTTGATATAACCGTCCTACTTGTTTAGGAAAAAACATAGTCCTTTTGTGTTGTTTTAACTGAGTCTGGAATATGGATAGTAAAGTTTTCTGTTGTTCTGGTTGATTGCATATCAAAATGTTATTGTATATACGGTGTAAATATTCCAGAATGGTTTTAAGGTGACATGTTGCCCATATATGTAACATATTTTCCTTTTTCTTCCCACATCTCCAGCATAGAATCGGAGACCGAGGGGAACAATTTTTGTTATATTGCTGGGGATCTGTACCATCTTGGAGGATGTTGTAATTGGTTCTTGCCGCGTTGCAGTCATGGCTATTTATGAAATCAGGTGTCCACACATATGAAGGGGACATAGGATCCTGGAAACGTTTTGTGTTGAATGTCTTAATAAAGACATTTTGAAGTTATACTCAGAGTGCCCCTTGCAGGGATTTGCTTTGTGGTTATAGCTTAAGGGTCTTTGGTAGAGGACCTTGGGGGGGGGGGGCCAAAAACACCTTGTAAGCTCTGGCTAATAGCCACTAAGAGAGATTCCAAACCGTGGTAGTAATCATAATGTATACAAAAACCATTAGTCTTCATGACGCTAACTTTCTCCCCTTGGGGGGTGGTGACGACATTTCTCGGTAGTTCAGGTAGCAGCTCAGTACTGGGGATATTGAATATTTTGTTTAGATCCCAGTTTCTATTTTGGTTGTATAAATGCTTATAGTATAGGGTAAGTTTTTTGTAATATTGATTTGTCGGAAGCTAAAATTATTTTCTAGCTTTGGTGTAGGTGGAAGGAAACGGGGTACTTCGCGACAATGGTATTTAAGATGGGTGCGCGTTGCTGGAGTTATTGTGTTTGCGTCTGCCCTCATAGTTTTTGGTTCGCTTTGGTGGTTTTTGCAAGTTGTGCTCCAGGGCAGTTTTTGCCACTTACACATGGCTGTGGCGTGTTCCAGTCTTTGAGGAGCATTTCGGTAAACTGAATTTTTCTGTTAGGACTTGTAGGTCTCTGATCCCTTGAATATGGCTGTAGGTCCTACCCTTTTTGTAATGGTATCCCATTTGTAGGTACATCCATGGAGCGTAGTAATTTCCTAATAAGGATTTAAAGGCTCTCCTTTGTTGTAAGGTATGGTTAAGAAATTCTGGATATAGTGTATGTTGGTTCCATTAAAATCAATATTTTTTCAGTTTATTGTTTTTTCATAATGTCTTCTTTTAAGTTTAGTCGTGCAGACACAGCTGACATGCTCTTATTTGGCCCCCTTTCTGCATCTCTAGCTCGTTGTTTCCCTGTCTAGTCCTAATTTGGGTATCTGTAGCTCTTGCTAACGTGTTGAAAATAATTTTGGGGGTGTTTGATTCAGGCTGCACGAATCGAATGTTGTTCCTGCGGGTGCAGTTTTCAAAGGTCCGCAATTGATTGGTTTGTTTTTGTTGTGTATTTGAGTGCGTTTATCTCGTAGAGCTCATGGTGGATTCTTGTGTGTCTCCACATCGATTAGTCTTCGGTGATCTCTTTGATGTCAGATCGTAGAGTGGCGATTTCCTCTTACAGGCCTTTGTCAACTCGTGTCAGGATTCAAAATCTTTTTTAGTAGGTAATGCTTTGATATTTGTCACTCTAAGGTTTGTTCTTCTTCCTCTGAGTTGTTGCTTCGGGTGTCAGTCGCAATGTTTCTGAGGCTTTATTCATTTTCCTGTGAAGGTCTGTTGGGCCTCAGTTAGTTTTTTCTGTGTCTGTGGTGTTTTGCCAAGTATTGTCCGAGATTAACCTGGTGTAGTTTGGCTCTGAGGTAAAGTGAACTTGTTTCCTTTGGTTTACCTATATTATGGTTTGGGGAATGTCTTTAAGTTAGGTTTTGACCTACAAAAAGGAAGATTCCTGTGAGTGAAACAAACTAGAGTGGGAAACGGTGTCCCTTTCTCTTAGGGCTAGGCCCACTTAAGTCGTTTTTAAGCATTTGCGCACGGCGTTTGGTACGCAGCGTTACCATTTTTTGGTGCTTTAACACATGCTTTGCCATAACGGAAAACACACAGAATGACTCACCCAACCGCGGGGCTATAACGCTCCAAGGGCTGGAAGTGTATTGGGTGGCGTGCGCGATTTAGTGCGTGTAGTGGGGCCTAGCCCTCAAGGCCTTGATCCAAGGACATAGAAAAAGAGTTTATCATGGGTGAATTTGGGTAGGTTTGATGGCTGTATGGGGTGTGGTGAAAGTTTTGAAAATCAGGATTGTTTGTACTGTGTTAAGGACTGGTGCAGTAAGCAGATTAATCGTTTTCTTCCAGTTAAAGGTTGCCGCTGGACTTCTATATTGTAGTATTGTGTACCTGTTTTAATTCACAAACAGGTTGGGGTGAAAGGTTAATATGGTTTTGGGTTTTTTTGTGCCTTGATTGGAAAGATGCGGGTGAGGTGGGGGTGGTGTATTTGGGCCATATTCAAAAGAGTATTCGGTTCCACAGTTCCGGGTAAGTTACAGCCGTGGTAAGTGCAACTTCAGTGGTGGGAAGATCCTGGAAGTTAATAAGGGTGGGGAGTCACATGTTCTGGGGGTGGAGAGTATGTTTTCAAGGACTGACCGGTTAAGTAGTAACCAGGATGGAATTAGGAAGAATAGATCTTGTCAAACTAACTTGCGCTTTTATGAGGAAGTAATGGGGGTGAGAAGAGGTTTAGACCTCTGGGCATTAGGGCTGTGTAGATGTAGTGTTAACATTTGGATTTTGCAACTGGTCGTTGTTGTGATACAGACCGGCTCGGCGATAGGTGTGCCGACTATGTATACGTCTGAGGTCTGTTGGTCTGGGGAGTCACATTTGTACATGAATAGACAATTGGTTAATGAAATAGGATGCAAAGAGTAGTTGTAAATGGGGCTTTCATCATTTGGATCTAACGCTCATTATGGACTAACGTGCTAAGTGGGGTGCCACAGGGTTCTGTGTTGGGGCCGCTTCTATTTAATCTATTTATTAAAGGGTAACTGTGGTCCAAAAATGACTTTAGGTAAATTGACAGGAATTGCTTTCCGGTGGATTTTTGCAATTTATTTTCATTATTTATTTTACATAATTTTGAAGATATTTACATTTATATGTGTGATATGGTTGCAGCATCACCAGATCCCCTGCACTTCCTGCTTCCTGCACTGAAACCATGTGACAGTCCATCTTCCATGTTTCCTCCTCCTCATGGGCCCCCATGACCCCTCCCCTTGCAGCCTCTTGGGCCTTTCCCTCCCATGGCCCCTCCCACTCATGGCTCTGCGGCCCCCTCCCACTCATGGCTCTGCGGCCCCTCCCACTCATGGCTCTGGGACCCTCCCACTCATGGCTCTGGGGCCGCTCCCACTTGCAGGCCCCTGGGGGCCCTCCCACTTGGGGGCCCCTCCCACTCGCAGGCCCTGGGGCCCTCCCACTTGCAAGTGGGGGCAAATGGGGGAGGGGCCACAGGACCTGCGAGTGTGCGGAGCCACAGAGTCCGTGAGTGGGAGGGGCCACAGGGGGCTGCAAGGGGAGGGGACACAGGGCCCACGATTTGGAAGGGCCGCATGGGATGGCATTAAAAAGCAGTGCTGTGGGCTGTCTGTTCTCCCCACCTTCCCTCCCTACCCTTCAGTCAGCACGAGCATGTGCCAACCCAATTAGAGGCGGAAATAGTATTTCTGACCACAGATTCAGAACCTCCGCCCCCCCTAACTTTTCTGATCAGTGATTTCTTTCTCATATTGGGGCTGTGTTTAATGGCTTGTTTTAAGGTAGGAAACTTGCTTTCATTTAAAACTCAACTTGTTTGGAGACCACAGTTCCCCTTTATGATTTGGGAAGTGAGTTTTGTCACAGTTTTTCTGTGTGTTGCTGACGAACCAAACTTGTCGACCATTTAAAAACTTCAAGGATGTGCAAATCTTTGCAGGGGGATCTGATAGATTGTCACTTGGCTGCTTAAGTGGAGATGAGATTCAATGTTTGATAAATGTAAGGTGATCATTTTGGACTTAAAATTCTTGTGCTACTTATCGATAAACGGTGCTTCGTGTTAGTGAATCCCTGTTGTGAAAGGGATCTTGGAGTTTTTGGGTGGATAACAAACTTAAAGTAGCAAGTAGTGCCAGCGCAACAGCCGAGCCTGCCATGGTATTCGTCTTGTATAAAGAGAGGTATGGATTCAATGGGAGGAAAATGTTATTCTACCTCTTACAAATGCATTGGTAAGGCCCATTTGTAATATCAGTGCATTTGGAATCCTGTTGGTACAAAAAGGACATCTTTGAAAAGGAAAGGGTTCAGAGAAGGCAAACTAAATGAAGTAATGGTGATTGGGGGAGCTTGATATGAGATAAACTGGAAAAGTTTCAATTAATGTACGCTGGAGAAAAGGGCTCACGTGGGTGATATGAGTACTGTGTATAAATACATTTAACGGCCATAAAATCAACTATCTGCGGCATTGTTCACCAATAAACCATGTCAGAGGACACAAGGACGGTCCCGTATGGCACTTGAAGAAAAAGCTTAGGCTTCAATGTTCGGAATGGTTTTTCACTGTGAGAACGGTAAAGCTATGGAACAGTCCTTTCCCAGTGGCGTTTTTTTATGGCAGGTTCATTGGTCGTTTTCAAAAAAAAAAGCTGGATGGAGTTTTCTGCAACAAATGTTGCAAGTTACTGTATACTGGTTTGCAGTTTCTGGTATAAAGAGTAGAGTTGATCCAGGGAAATTTTCCGATTGCAACTTAGAGTCAGAAGAATTTTTCCTCCCCCTTTCATACGATTTGGGTGGGGGGTTTTGCTTCCTCTGTAGTCAACAGTAGGCAAGGGAATGAGGATATTGCTCAGATGGGTTGGACTGGCTGGACGATATCTTTTTCAACCTCTAATCCTATACTATTAGGCATAATCCCCGGTTGTAGTGGTGGGAGCGTTGATCCTTCAACCATGCACGCCCCCACTGGTCCCGGGTGACTGTCGAGCTTCGCCCGCCCGTGGGCACCCGAGGACTCTTTCTTTTAATAACTGGGAAAACTCCTGGAACAATAATCCTCTGTACAATTTAAAAATGAATTTGAAAATGTTTCTTTTGATAGATTTTGAGATACAACAAACCCACGGACACCAATAGATATTATTACAGGAGTGGGACACACGGTCCAACCATTTAGTGAACTCTGGGACTGGGAGATTAAACTATTCGTTCTAAATTTAGATTGATTTTTATGTTGTAATATGTGGGCTTTTTTTTTTTTTTTTTTTTGAGGGTTATTGTTCACTTCTTATACCATATAAGGGGTCCATCACTATAGAGTATTTGTGTACTTGTGGCGATTCGTGATCCATATTCGCAACATAATTCACATGGCCTTAAAACTAAAGAGTATTAGTGCCTTGAATCAATATTCCTACAGAGATTCCGCTCCAGCTTTCAAAGTACTGATAGACAATTCCTGTCTGGTGGTCAATCACACTGAGCATTTACTGAACTCACAAACAGCCTAGGGAGGGGCAGAGACATCAGGGCTCTACTATAAAATATTTGTGTGTACCTTTAATTTGGATACACAGAAAGACCAGAAGAGATAAACCAGGGAAACTGACCATAAATCGCTCATTGTGGCCAACTTTTATCAAAGCGGTTCAGGCTCTGGGTAATTGTTGCAAGTTAGGGCATGCACAAAACAAGCCGCCGCCTCTATAATTAACAGGGCCCTGTTCATTGCACCTATACATTATAGTAAATCTGTTGATATCAACGGACACTAGAGACATGATCCCCATTGGGACCAGGTTATCCCTATTTGAGTTCGTGAGGGTTAAATTCCGATAGATTGGTAATATTACATTATCCCTACCCTATCAACTGCTCACCCTGAAGCAAAATGGGGTTCAAAATGTATCAAGAAGTAGCAGGCAAATAACTGAAAGCAGTATATCAATATAAGATAGCTTCATGGATGTACGTTGCCTGTTGTTTAATATATGCACTCATAAACGATGTTTTACTGCCTCCCATGTCGAAATGTGTAGTGACTTGGCAAGAATGGGTTTAACATGGTATGTTCTTAGGACCAATAAAAATACCATTCCACCCTGGAACATCCCTATTGGTTTATATTACATGTTGAGCTTGACCAGGTCTCCTTTTCCTAACATGTGGAGGCCGACCGTGCATCTTGAATTCTCTACACTGGGGTCGTGGGGCTAAAAGGGTCATCCAGACAGTCATACATGTAAAAATAAATGTTTTCAGTCTTGGAATTTAGATAGAAACCAATATTAACACTTTTATGAATTGAACAGTAGGCCCTGCAATATGATATACCCAACATGGAGCCCTTATTTCCCTTGGTCCAAGGCGAGTTATTAATATCTTGGGAAAATATGGATTATACCACAGGTCATATTTGGTATTGGAGGAATTGAAATTAATACTGGAAAGGAATATGTGGTCAATATCCCAATACAATGTACATATCTACTTTAACATGGAATCTGTCTAACTGAGGGGGAGTGAATGCTTTGGCTAGTCTCGAAATCTGGACATTGCTAGACACTCCCACTCATGCAATAACCAAGGAGGGGGTGTTTTCTCAAATAGTTTAAAAAAGCCTGGTAGCCCAAGACATGTTTGTTCATACGTGGACATGCTAGAACTTGTGTATGGACCCAATGTTTCATCCTGCCCCAGGACACAGGACTTCTCTAGTGAGTAGGGGCTGTGAATATTTTTTTATCCTTTTTCTTTTATATACCTGTTGTACTTATTGTATGTCATTTTATTGTAACACACCTTTATTTTGTTTTTGTTATTATATGCACTGTCCACACTTGAATATTAAATCTAAAATTTAATAAGTTTGGGTCTTTGATGCTCTAAAAGAACTCCTCAGTTAGCCTCGTAAGTTTTATATGTGTTTGAATGGAGTGTGCAGTGTAAATGCTAATTAACTCTGTGACTGCTTGTGTGACACTTAGTGATGACACTATGACATCATAATTTCATAAATGCATATGAAAATGGTTAATACCTCCCCCCCTCTGTTTGAGCAGTAGCTCAGCTAATCAAATTCAATGGCTATCTGATGATTGGCTGGGAGACACAAGAAGGTGGGGACTCTGAGGTCAACTTTTGCATGTAGCTTAGCACCAGAGCAGGATTAACCATTAAGGAAACCTAGGCAGGTGTCTAGGGCCTAGAAGAGACCAGGGGCCCTTGCTTCAGTAATAGAGCCATACAATAAAAGAAACAATGTTCCTAAAGGCCACAGATCTGGATTTTGACCCAAAAAAGCATTGGACTTGCAAGTTCTTTTATTCTATATCTTTTAATAGTATTTAAATGTGTCTGGATGCATTTTTTTTGGTGATGTCATAATAACATTTGCATGACATTATCATTTTGCACAGATTGTGATTTTGAACCCCCCCCCCAAAAAAAATTCCACTAATAAATAGTAACAGTATTTAAGGTTGAATAAAGACATACGTCCATCAAGTCCAACCTATTCACCCTCTTTTTTTTTTTTTTTTTTTTTTTTTTAACCCTACCTAACAGTTGATCCAGAGGAAGGCAAAAAAAATCAGCTAAAAAGGGGGAAAAAATTTGTTCCTGACTCCAAACGGCAATCGGAAAGTATCCCTGCATCAGCCCTAAAACAGCCCTAACTTGTCTAATCTGCCTGCATATTCAAGCCCCTCCATTCCCCTTATTAATTTAGTTGCCCTTCTCTGAACTGCCTCAATTTCCAATGTCCCTTTTGTATATGGGATTCCAAAACTGCACCGCATATTCCAAATGAGGCCTTACCAGTGCCTTGTAAAGAGGGAGAATAATATTTTCTCTCTTGAATCTATTCTCTCTTTATACAAGACATATCTTGCTAGCTTCTAGCCGTTGCTACCTGGCATTTTGTTTGCTAATAGCTAAGTCTGTTATCAACCAGAACCCCCAAATCTTTTTCCATTACGATGCACTTAAACACGAGTTATTTATGGTGTAGGTGGCACAGGGATTATTAAATCCCAAATGCATCACCTACATTTATCAACATTGAATCTCATTCTGCCATTCTGCTGCTCATTTTGATAATCTTCTAGGTCTGCTTGAGCACTTGCACATCACTTAAGTTTCCAAAGCTCTGCATAGTTTAGTGTCATCAGCAAACACTGAGACCTTGCTCCAATGCCCCTTCTAAGTCATTTATAAACAGATTAAATAGAACCCTGAGGCACTCCGCTTAGAACTTTAGCCCACATAGATGTAGCTCCATTTACCACCACTCTCTGTTTGCGATCCAATAACCAGTTCTCTATCCATGAACTCTATCCAGTTTTCTTCAAGGCCAACAAGTCCTCAGTTTATACATTAGTTGCCTATGTGGCACAGTATCAAAAGCTTTCACAAAATCCAAATATACCACATCCACTGCTGTGCCTGAATCTAACTTCTTACTTGCTTCTTCATAAAAAGCAATTAAATTTGTCTGGCATGATCTATTTCTCATAAATCCATGCTGACTACTACTAATAAGATGATCTCTGGAGACAAAGTCAAGGATATGATCCTGTAACAAAGTTTCCAGCACCTTCCCTACCACTGATGTTAGGCTTGCAAGTCTAGTTACCAGGCTGTGAACGACTACCTTTTTTGAATATTGTATTACATTGGCTTTTTTCCAATCCGGCACATCCCCAGACCAAAGCGAATCTGAAAAGATGAGAACAGTGGTCTACATAGAACTGAACTAAGCTCTTTTAAAATCCGAGGATGCAATCCATCTGGTCCTGGGGCTTTATTATATTAACTTTGTCTATGTTTCCGTACCATATCCTCTGTTAGCCAATGTGAATACTCTTCATTTCTTTCCTGCATATTATTACAATCCCTGCTGTAAGGACAAGGTTTTCAACAGTAAAAACCGATGTAAAAAAACGGTTTAGCAGATTAGCCTTTTCGGCATCCTCTACACCACCTCAGCCCCATTATTTAATGGTCCCACATCTCAGTCCTCATCTTTTACCATTTATATACTTAAAAAACATTTTGGGGTTGGACTTGCTTTGTTCGGCAATCCGTATTTCATTCTATTTTAGCTAGTTTAATTGCTTTCTTGCACTCTTTATTACAGCTTTTGTACTCCCTGTAAGCCTGTTCTGTTCCCTCTGTTTTCAAATTTTAAAAGCCTTTTTCTTTTTTTCCATTTCCCTTTTTACCTGAGCATTGCCATGCAGGAGTGGACCTAATTTTTTTACACTTGTTCCCTAAAGGTACCGATTTAGAAATGTAAAGTTAATATCCCTTTAAAAGTGGTCCACATCTGCTCTGTATCTTTACCTAGAAACAATTCCCCCCAGTCTATGAGCAGGAGTGATTCCTTTAACAGCATAAAATTAGCTTTCCTAAGTTAAAAGTTTTTGTTAACCCAGTGCACTTTTTTGCAACCTATATTAAATGACACTATATCATGGTCACTATTCCCTAAGCTTCCAATTACCTTCATCTCCAAAATGAGCTCAGGGTTTATTAGATATCACCAGATCCAACAACGCATTCTGTCTAGTAGAACTTCTACCATCTGTGAAAGAAAATGCTCTAATAGGAAATTAAAGGGCATGTCCACCCCCAAACTATAATCCCCCCCACTACTGGCCCCGTTGTAGTAGTGTAGTTAATCCTACCTCACATCCCAGCTCCATAAGGTTCTCCTGTAGTCCCCCCCCAAAGTCCCAAAAACTGCCCACCAGGAGGATTGCAGTCCATATTCTCCCTCCCTCTCAGGATTCCCTCCCCCTAGTGTAAAACCCTTAATATATATGAGTCCCCCTGTCCCCCCCAGCCCCAACTGCTCATTTTTATTCTTAGAAAGCTCCCCAAACTTTACTTACCTTCCCTCTTTCCCCCGCGAAATGAATACTCCCGGCAGCCGCGTCCTTGATTGGCTGCCGCTCAGCCAATCACAGACGCGACTGCCGGTCCCGCCCCCTCTGCTTGCATTTTCTCAGCAGGGCCGCAGCGGGGAAGAAAGGGAGGTAAGTAAAGTTTGGGGAACTTTCTAGAGTAAAAATATAGCGGTTGGGCTGGGGGACAGAAATATATATTAAAAAATGATTTTAAGGGAGGACATACCCTTTAGAACTTTATACCTTTTGAGATGCTGGCAGTTCCCTTACTCCAATCTATGTCAGGTGTTAAAATCCCCCATAATCAAACATGCCCCATACCAGCAGCCTTCGCCAACTGCATATGGAGATTATTTCCACCTCCTCCCCAGCATTTGGCGGCTTATAACATACTCCAACAATAATTTACCTACCTTCTTGCTTCCTGTACACAGTTCCACCCATATTGTTTCTGCCTAACGTTTAATCCCCCATCTATTCCATCTTTTAAATTTGGCTTCAATTCTGTTTACATACATACATACTCCTCCTCCTTTCTTATTAACACGTCATGTCTAAATAGGATATCCTTCAATATTTAGTGTCCAGTCGTGTGAATCATTTAGCCATGATTTTGCTATACCAATCACATCATACCTTTAAAACTATTAAAGCTAATACATCAGCATGACATCATAATTTTGTACAGATTAATTTTTACCTAAAAAAGCATTGTACTTAGTACTAGTGATGGCTCAGTTCACGGATCCGAACCCGAATCCGCGGCGGATTTAACTCGTTTGCGAACGGCGGATATCGCAGATTTTCCGGTTTTCCGCCTTACGAACGTTTCCGAACCGCGTTTTCGAAAATTTTCAAAATTACGAGGATTTCTCGTATTTTCGAAATTACGAGGATTTCATGTATTTTCGAAAATGCATGAAAATCCGTATTTTCGAAAATTTTCAAAAAAATTACGAGGATTTCACGTATTTTCGAGGATTTTTTTTCTTTTAATGTGTTTTAATGGGTCCGCTCGCAGATTTTCGATTTTCTAATTTTTTCGAAAATTCGCGGATCCTCGAGCGGACCGGATTTTGGGAAGTTCGGACATCTCTACTTAGTACGTCTTCTTATTCTATATTATACTATATTCTATACATGGTATAGAATGCGCTTGGTGAGATAACATTATGACATCACCAGGACATCATAATTTTGCACAGAATGGACTTTTAATCCTAAAAAACATTGCACTCGGTGGGACTTCTTATTGTTTATATCATTTAATAGTGTTCAAATATTTCTGGTTGCATTTTTTAGTGATGACACTGACATCAGCATGACATCATAATTTTGCAGATTTAGATTTTGACCCAAAAAACCATTGCACTTGGTGCAACTTCTTATTCTATATATTTTAATAGATTTCAAATATTTCTGTGTGTATTTTTAGTGGTCACTATGATTATGCAAAGATTTGAATTTTGACCCAAAAAATTATTATATAATTATTATATATCTTTTACTAATGTTTAAAGGTGTCTAAGTGAATTTGTCACTATGACATAATTGTGTACAGATTTGATTTTTGACCCTGGAAAATTGCACTGTGATTTCTAATTTTATATCTTTAATATTGCTCAAATGTACATTTATGACATCAACATGACATTGTCATTTTGTACAGATTAAAATTTTTAACCAAAAAAGCATTGCACGTGGTGTGCTATCTTATTTTATATTTTTTAATAGTGTTTAAATGTGTCAAAGTGGATTTTGTGTGATGTCACTAAGACATCAGCATGACATCATAATTTTGTGCAGATTTAAATTTTCACCCAAAAAAGCATTGCACTTGGTGTGATTTCCTATTCTATATCATTTAATAGTGTTTAAATGGGTCTTTGTGCATTTTCTTGTGATATCAGCATGACCTTGTCACTTTGCACAAATTTGGATTTTTACCCTAGAAATCCCAGGGTAAGGGCCCATTTTCAGTCCTACCATAGAATCATCATTGTATATATGCAGGTATAAACAACTGCAGAATTGATTGCCAGCTCAAGCCAGGCAATTTACACCATAAACAAATCAAGAGACAGGTTTGTCCCATGATAATTGCAGTGAACAGCACATCCTGCTCCAGCAAGCTTCTCCAGATCACTCCCTCACACAACAACCTAATAGAATGATGCAAAGGTTTGTAATGCAAAAATACTTATTTAACATTCAGCTAAACATTATTCCGCAAACGTTATCCCAAAGCTCCAATTAGTCTTGGTAAGTAATTATTTTATTTTCCATTGACCGTTTTCGAGATTAAGACATCTGGAAATTCCCCTTTCAAGGGCCATAGAAATGCTGCTTGTTGACTTGATTCTGTAGACATAGAGTACAGACAAATCCAATACTTTTCAACACCAGAAAAGAACAGATTCAGGTACCATAATCCACACGATAGTTTCTCTACCTGCATTTCATTTGACTTTATAATTTTTCTATAGACTGAACAGCACTGGGCATCACTTGGCATCCCTTTAATTTCATGCTTGTTAAGGGGAGACCTTTCTGTTTTGTGATTTAAGCAGATTGTAGATGTCAACGTTCAATTAAAATGGCAGATCAAGAAACCATGACGGAAGTTCCTGCTGCCCTAAAGCGCCTTGCTAAGTACATGGTTCGTGGATTTTATGGGCTGGAGTATTCATTGACTCTTGATGTTCTGATCCGATATCCATGTGTGAAAGAGGAGGACATTGCTTTGCTTCTAAAATTTGACAAGAAGCAACTTCGAACCATTCTCAACACTTTAAAATCCGACAAGTTCATCAAATGCCGCATGCGCGTGGAAACGGGTGCAAATGGAAAGAGCACCAGGCACAATTATTATTATATAAATTACAAAGTGTTGGTGGATGTTGTGAAATATAAACTAGACCATGTTCGGCGTAAGATAGAATCCGACGAAAGGGATTCCACCACAAGAGCTTCCTTTAAGTGTCCAGGGTGCCTTAACACATACTCTGACCTGGAGGTGAACCAACTCTTTGATCCATTCACAGGTATTTGAGATTTGCTTTTATATTTTTGTGTGAATGTGATTAGATTTGGGGTTTTACAGAAATGTTGTAAAAATCCTTTACCCAAAAGACTTTTACAAACTAAAATAACTTCACACTGGAGACATTATTATTATTATTGTGGATTTATATAGCGCCAACATCTTCCGTAGTGCTTTACAATTACATGTATCCATTTACATCAGGCCCTCCCCTGAAGAGCTTACAATCTAAGCACATTTATTTGACACATACAAACGACCAGTATGTCTTTATGATTGTGGGGGAAACCGGAGTGCCCGGAGGAAACCCACGCAAACACAGGGAGTACATACAAACTCCTTGCAGCTGTGTCCAAGGGTGGAAGGTGCTGCAAGGCATCAGTGCTAACCACTGAACCACCGTGCTCCCCAACATTATCTTGCATAGTAATTGAGGTTGAATAAAGACATACCTCCATCAAGTCCAACCTATTCACCCTTTTTTTTTAACCCTACCTAACAGTTGATCCAGATTAAGGCAAAAAAAAAAACAGCTAAAAAAGGGGGGGGGGGGAATTCCTTCCTCACTCCAAACGGCAATCGGGAAGTATCCCTGGATCAACCAGATTATAGTATTCATACCAGTAATTTTCAATATCTTTAGTTTTACAAACTTATCCAGGCCTTTTTTTAAGCTATTTAATGAACTTGCCATTACATCTGGTGGAAGACAGTTCCACAGTTTCACCGTTTTCATTGTAAAGAAACCTTTCCTAACACTGAAGATGAAACTTCTTTCCTACCAACCTTAAGGATGTCCACGAGTCTTGATATGACCTATTAGTGAACAATGCACCAGAGAGTTCATTGTATGGCCCATTAATATATTTGTATAAGGTTATCATATCCCCACGCAAATGTCGCTTCTCCAATTAAACAGCCCTAACTTGTCTAATCTACTGCATATTCAAGCCCTCATTCCCCTTATTAGCTTAGTTGCCTTTCTCTGAACTGCTTCCATTTCCAAGATGTCCCTTTGTATATGGGATTCCAAAACTGCACTGCATATTCCAAATGAGGCCTTACCAGTGCCTTGTAAAGAGGGAGAATAATATTTTCTCTCTGAATCTATTCCCCTCTTTATACAAGACAATATCTTGCTAGCTCTAGCCATTGCTACCTGGCATTGTTTGCTACAGCTAAGTCTGTTATCTACCAGAACCCCCAGATCTTTTTCCATTACAGATGCACTAACACAAAGTTATTTATGGTGTAGGTGGCACAGGGATTATTAAATCCCAAATGCATCACCTTACATTTATCAACCTTGAATCTCATCTGCCATTCTGCTGCCCATTTTGATAATCTATCTAGGTCTGCTTGCAGCACTTGCACATCATTTGAAGTTTCCAAGAACTGCATAGTTTAGTGTCATCAGCAAACACTGAGACCTTGCGCTCTCAATGCCCCCTTCTAAGTCATTAAACAGAATTAAACAGTATTAAACAGAAGAGGCCCCAGTACAGAACCCTGGGGGCACTCCGCTTAGAACTTAGCCCACTAGATGTGTAGCTCCATAACCACCACTCTCTGTTTGTGATCCAATAACCAGTTCTCTATCCATGAACAAATGTTTTCTTCAAGGCCAACAGTCCTCATTTTTTACATTGGTCGCCTATGTGGCACAGTATCAAAAGCTTTCGCAAATCCAAGTATACCACATCCACTGCTGTGCCTGAATCTAAATTTTTACTCATTCTATTTCTCATAAATCCATGCGACTACTACTAATAAGATGATCTCTGGAGACAAAGTCAAGGATATGATCCCTTAACAAAGTTTCCATCACCTTCCCTACCACTGATGTTAGGCTTACAGGTCTATAGTTACCAGGCTGTGAACGACTACCTTTTTTGAATATTGGTATTACATTGGCTTTTTTCCAATCCAGCGGCACGTCCCCAGACAAAAGCGAATCTGAAAAGATGAGACACAGTGGTCTTGCTAGAACTGAACTAAGCTCTTTTAAAATCCTAGGATGCAATCCATCTGGTCCTGGCGCTTTATTGATATTAACTTTGTCTTGTTCAAACAGTTGTCACTAACCACACTTGTCATTAATAGGAGTTAAGATTAATTAACCTGAATTATTCTTTAACTTCTAACTGTTGAAGTGTCTCTTTCCCATGAAATCACTCTGTGAAGTAATCAGTTAGGTTTCCTGTTTTTATTATAGGTTGAGTTTTTCTGTTTATGTGATGCCACATCAACCAGAATGTTACAGTTGGTAACATCCTCTGCAATTTGTCTGGAATCTTTTCATATATTAACATGTTTGTCAAAATAGGCAGCAAAGAAGAGTTTGCAGAAATCTATGCCCTGCAAACTTCATTTGTCCTACAGAATAGGACGGCCACATAGTAACAGATGGAGGGCTTGGTGGCTGCCTCCTGCATTGCTGCTGCAAAAAATTTCCTTCAAAGCACGGTTCTTTATACCTGCTCCCATAAGCTTGCATGTGAGGTCCCAGATTTTTTTGCACGGGAAGCTGATGGCTGTCCTATTGTGCATAGAAAGGATGGACATAATATTAATAACATTAAAAATCATAATGAATTTGAACAGTTTATTAAGTAACATAAGAACAATTCTGGTAAAAATGATTAAAAAGTAATGACCTGTTAATTGTCCAGGCCAGAACAATTATGGATCTCTGGCATTTTCCTGTGTATCTCAGTGATAACATAAGAGTGAACACCAGTCTCTTGCCCATTTGAACAGATGTGTTCTGCTATTCTAAGGGAAGTGAGAGAGAGATAATGAGATATTTCAATGGTGATATTAATTACAAGAAGTGTTCCAACTTGTAAGGATTCTGCAGTACACCATGTGAGGCTAGTACTACTCTCACTGTATGACCTTTCTATATATACATTCACTTGTATGCAACACATTAAATTCTATAGGATGGGCACTGTTGCTAGGTGGTTGCATAGATTTATGCAAACTTTTTTTTTTTTTTATCCTGTGAGAGACAGCTTGGGGGGTAGAATAGCACACACCTTGTTGTTGTCCTTGAGAAGGTCAGTCTTTCTGGCTTTGTCGGACACCAATAATGTTTGACAAAGCTAATGTTAGAAGACTTTGGTAGAAGCAGCACTGCTTATAGAATGGGTGTGGAACACAAGTGTTAATGTTCGCATCGCCCATTGCTGAAAATATCCAACTTCTAATGGTTTTGGTACGTGCCGGTCTAAATGGTGGTCTGGATGTTATAAGAAATTGTGGAATAATTTCCCCTGTGTTTACCAGATTTAATGTCCAAAACTGAAGAGATGCTAACACCCAGGTGGACAGGAAGTTGAGGAAAATGGCAATATCCCACGTGGAGCTGTATCTAGGAAGCGTTGGCCTAGAGAGAGATGCCCCCTTTAGCATCTTTACCCTTAAATAGAGAGCATTATTGGTTAACTCAGGAATTATAAGATTTAGAGCTGAACCATATGAGCTTACAGTGGTGGAAGATCACCTTCAGTGGAATTTGTGGGAGAGGATTTCTAGAGGTCCATGAACCTTTAGACTAATGGCTGAACTTGCCTTTCTTTGTTTGCTGATACATCTTGTATACAAGATTTTAGTTGTAGCAATCAATGGCAAACCACTACAACCCGTGCTAGCAAAGGTTTGACTTGTAAAAGAATAGGAATAAAGGGAGAAAAAAATGACTCCACCTCCTAACAAAGCACAATAATGCCTCATCTACAATATACAGTGCAGTTACAAAAAATGGAACAATTTGGCTTTGAAGTAGAAAGGTTTTGGTTATTATATGCACATTTATTATTTTTATTTATTTATGCAGAGTACTTACTGCAGGGATCTTCAAACTATCGCCCTCCAGATGTTTTAAAAAACACACCTCCCAGCATTCCTCAACTACAAAGTTAACAAAAGCATGCTGGGAGTTGTAGTTTTCAAACATCTGGAGGACTAGTTTGAAGATCCCTGACTTACTGCATCTGCTTAGCCTAAAGGTGGGTACGCACTGTAACTAAAAAGCACCAATACCGTAGTCGGTGACTATGCACATGCTCACTATGAATGAGTAATACACTTAACAAAACATTGAAATATGCGGCTCTGGGTGAATCTCCCTGTAATGTCTTCTGTATGCCCTGTAAATAAGACCTAGTTCCTAATTTGTTTATGTTGGTTCGTGCTATACCATAACTAGAACATGTTTCCAAGAAAGCTTTGTTGTATTCATTCCATAAGTTGGAATTGGTTGTTTATTCCAGAACTCTTTCGCTGCACATACTGCAATGTTGAGGTCGAGGAAGATGCATCGTCTCTGCCCAAAAGAGATGCCAGGACTTTACTTGCCAAGTTCAATGAGCAAATAGAACCTATTTTTGTGCTTCTTCAAGAGACCGAAGATATTGTCCTGCCGTGTGAACTGCTTGAACCTCAGCCTACAGAAATTCCAGAACTTTTGGGAAGGTAAGCATTTTATTCAGCTTGGCACCACTTATTCACAGTTCTCTGGCCCATTCTTTTGTTTAAAGTATATTATTTAGTTTATTGCAAATTTGCTGTGAATTAATTTTCTTTTTTATGTTTTAAACAAATAATATATATATAAATAGCAAATAAATCTTTTAAATCTTTCCGTCTATACTGGGGGGGAAAAGGGGGGGGCGTTTAGAATTGACCATTGCTGGAAATTTTTCTCAACCGTCGCAGTACAATTTATTTGTTGATCTACCCCAGGTTTCTTTAGATATTCAGTTTGAATCACTGTACGTTTCAGCTGTCAACCAAGTGCATTAATATTAAATTATTCTGCTTTGTGCAGTTTTGTTGTATCAGAAATGGTGACCATTGGTATGTGTGAATTGCATGATGGGAAATTCCCTCATTCCCAATGCTGTCTTATAGTGATTTCTGAGCATGTTTGCCCTAATAAAAAGTTTAGTCAGATGGAAGGAGGTATAATTTAAGAGGGAGGGGGTATACTGAATCAAATACTGGATAAAAGGCATGCAGCAACACACACATGAGTAAGGACTACATGTGGTAATTTAAAGTGCATGTCCACCCCCCAAACTAAAATTTAACCCCATACTAGCCCCACTGTACAGTTCCTTACCTTACAATCCTGCTCCTTATGGTTCTCCTGCAATCCATGTCAAAAGTCAAGGAAAGGGCAGAGTGTGGCTGTCTTCCTGTCCAAACGTTGCTGCCTTCTGTCTCTCCTCCAGGAGACCGCTTTCCCTCCCACTCCCTCTCTTCAAAGCATTCATGTAGCGTAAAAAGCTTAATACATATTGTAGGGTATACCTTCCCCCCCCAACCGCTAAGTTAGAACTTTAAAAATCCTTTCCAATCTGTAGTTACAGCTCCCGATTGCCAGCGCCTTCTCCATTGCTGGCAGCCGAGGCTGTGATTGGCTGCCGCTCAGCCAATCACAGCCGCGGCTGCCGGTCCGGCCCCCTGCTAGAAGATCCGGCGGGCAGGGGAGCCGGACCAGAGCGACGCTGGAACCAGGAGGTGTAAGTAGTGTTAGGAATCCATTTTTACTCATTTAACTTAGCAGTTGGGGATGGGAGGGTATGCCCTATGATATAAATAAATGTTACTATGGGGGGTGGAGATGCCCTTTAAAGATTAAGATGAGGTAAAGTCATTTTTTCATTATAGTTGCCCTTCAAAAAGTTTTAAAACTTTTAATTTGGTCATTCCTTTCAGTATTCCATTTAGTGAGCGGTTGTAAATTCTAATGGTGATATCTCCCCAAATCCTGGCCCCTCCTATACCGCACTTGTATAATTGATCCATCTCCACCCTAATGACTATTGCCCGTAATGCTCCTTCATCCATTAGTACCCTTAACACACACAATATCACAAATGTTCCTTTTCTTCCCCCTACCCTTGCTCCCATATCTGGTCCGGTATGGAATAAACTTGCGCACGTACATGATCTATTTATTTTAAACTCCTTTACTTTTCTTGGTCTTACCGAAACATGGCTTTCATCCTCTTACTGTGTCTCACCTGCCATGCTCCCGTATGGTGGCCTACACTTCAGCCACACTACTAGGCCCGAAAACAAACACGGTGGGGGAGTTGGTATTCTTCTTTCCGAGCGCTGTTATTTCAAACCAATCACATCCTTACCAGTTCTCTCTACTCAGTCCCACTACAGATTGCAGTTATCGACCACCCGGCCCAACCGCTTTATACTTTGATCACTTCTCAGCTTGGTTATCCCATTTTCTCTTCACTGACATCCACTCAATCATATTAGGGGATATCAGCATACCCATCTATACTCATAACTCTGTTGCCACTAAATTTCTCTCTCTTACCTCCTCCCTTAGCCTTACTCAATGGACCTCTGCACAGACACTTTGTAACGGGCATACACTTGATCTGGTTTTCACCCGCCTCTGCTCAATATCTAACTTCTCCAACTCCCTTTCCTCTATCGGATCACAATCTTCTCAAATTTATTCTTGTCATCTGTCCCAATTATGACCGCTATCAAACAAACGTACAGATGCGACCCCCATTCACTCTCTGGCCCCCTCCAACAACTCATCTCTATGCACTGTTTCTTTGACCCTGATCTTGCAGCCGTTCATTACACTAACACAGTTTCCAATGCCCTAGATGCTATTGCTCCCTTATACACCTGTTGAGGGTGTAAAAACCCTCAACCGTGGCTTACGAATCAGATTAGAAAGATAAAAAGGCACTCCCGTATAGCTAAACAACGCTGGTGCAAGAGCAACAAAAAAAAAAAGACTTTCTAGAATTTAAAAGTGCCCTTTATCGGATGAAAAGTGCTTTGTCCTTAGCAAAACAAAACTACTTCTCTTCACTCATAACCACACAATCTCATAACCCCAAACAGATTTTCAAGGTTTTCTAACTCCCTGCTCTGTCCGCCACCTACTCAATTTATCGGCTTTTTACTCCACACAGAAAAAAATGAAAACATCAGAAATGGCTTTCCTGCTCACCCTAGCTCCTCCCTACAGCCTTCAACCACTATCACTGCACTGCCTAAACACCCCCTACATCTATACCCCTACCACTTCACTGTCTAACTTCCTTTCGTTGACTACTCCCTCTACTTAAGCCCTAACAAGCTTCACCACTATAACAGAACAGTGACTCTGATCTCTCCTATCCAGGACACGTCTCACAACCTACCCTCCCGACCCCGTCCCCTCTTATCTCATTTACCATCTTTCCTCTTCCTTCATACCAGCTCTAATCTCTCTCTCTTTAATTTGTCCCTGGTAGTTTTCCCTCCTCATTTAAAGGATAAGCTCAGGAGGGCCCAAGGGGAAAAAGGAACAGATTACTTAAAGCTGCAGCTTCCAAATAGAATTCAGTTGTTTTTAGAGTGTTCTTATCCTTTAAACATGCCGTGGTATCCCCTTTACTTAAAAAATCCTCCCTGGGCCCATCCGCTCTTCCAGCTACCGGCCTGTCTCCCTTTTGCTTCTAATCTGCCAGAAAGACATGTCTATCCTAGCCTGGTTCACCACCTCTCTACTTATTCTTTTTTTGACCACCTCCAGTTGGGCTTCCGCCCTAACCTCTCCACAGAAACTGCCCTTACTAAAGTGACCAATGATCTACTTGCTATATCTAAGGGTCACTACTCTTTGCTTATTCTTAATTTACCTGTCCTCTGCTTTTGATACTGTTGAACACCCTCTACTCCTTCAGGCCCTGGCCTCCTTAGGTATCCAGAACACTGCACATTCTTGGCTATCTCCCTGTATTTTACACTCTAAAATTAACCCCTCGCCCCCTCCTTGTGGGGGTACCGCAAGGCTCAGTTCTTGGTCCTATTCTTTTCACCATTTACACCTATAGACTTGGACAACTCATTAGCTCATTGGAATTTCAGTGTCACCTGTATGCAGATGATACCCAAATTTAGATATTTCCTTCAAACCCCATATCAACACACTTACCAACTCCTGTCGGCTCCAACTCATAAACATCTCCGCATTCGTCCCTTTTTCTCGAAAGAAGCTACTAAAATCCTAGTCCATGTCTTAATCATATCCCAGCTAGACTACTGCAACACACTCCTGTGTGGTTTACCAAACAACTGCCCAGCACCACTTTAATCCATCACAAACTGTAATGCCCCAGCTCATTCACTTCTCTTCTTGCTTCTCTAACTCTTCTCCTGTCAGTCCCTCCACTGGCTGCCCATCACGCTAAGGATCCAATTCAAGTTGCTAACCCTATCTTATAAAGCACTATCCAATACAGCTCCTCCATACATCTCCGAGATGATCCAGATACTGTCCCAGATGCAACCTCTGCTCTGCAAATGATATCCTCCTCTCATCCACCCTTGTCACCTCTCCCCATGCCTGCATTCAGGAATTTGCTTGTGCTGCCCCTCTGCTCTGGAACTCCCTTCCTGCATCCGTCAGTCACTCACCATCCCTTAATACCTTCAAACATAACCTTAAAACCCACCTCTTCAGGCAAGCATATAACCTGGCCTAGACATTACCTCTCTCACTGACCCAACCCAATCCTAACCGTCTCTCACACTCTATTATCAATCTATTTATAGCCTACAGATTCCCGTCACCTTATGTCTCACCCCCATTTTCTCTAGACTGTCAGCTCTTTGGGCAGGGTACTATTTCCTATTGTATTGCTGTAAGTAACTCATCACTTATATAATGTATCACCTGCGTATGTAATATGTATGTCTTTGTATATGTATTACCCTGGATGTAATGTATGAGTGTAGAAGATGTTGGTGCTATATAAATCCATAATAATAATAAAGTGACCCACCAGCTAATCTGATTAGCTGGTCATCATTTACTAAATGTAAATGATGTTCAACTATTGTTCATTCAACTTATAGTGATCACTACCAACTCTACTTGGCCACTAGGCAGCTTTTTAAATTTTTAATTTAAAAGGGAATATTCATTCTAATTAAGCAGCCCATACACTGATTATTGGATGCTATGGGCCATATATATAAATGTGTCGCACATTAGCGATAGTGCGCATTATCTGTAAATTATGATGGTGGACATAGATGTATGGCCACAATCGTACATTTAGGCCGAACGTTCATTAATTAACGTAACTACCGCAATGGTATTCTACAGGGGATCAAAAATCTTCAATCGGAAAACGATCGTAAATTAACAATCGTTTTAGCGATTGTTAAAGGCGCAGTATCGCCTTTATAAATATGACCCTATGTATTTTGCTATTCTGGTGTATAAGACAATAAAAACAAGTTAACAGTGAGAAGTAGATTAGCTAATCTCAGCCCTGTTTGTTCCAGCTGTGAACAACACTCAGGCTCAACAACAGTGGATTTTCAAGGACTTCAAGGAAAATGGGCTAACAAAAATTCCTCTGTAGGCAACATGTATGTTCAAAATGTGACCATTAATGTCCGAGATTCTGAACTTAAGAAAAAAGGAAAGGAAAAGAAGGTAAAGGAGCAGCCAATATGGATGAAGGATAGTACAGTGCATGACATCTCTCCAGAAGAATCCAGTTCTAGCTTAAGTGAGTATGCCAATAGCACTAGCGGTGAAAGTACATTTGATGGATGGGATTAAGTTCGATAAATTAATTTTGCAAGGCCTCCCCACTATTTGTGCACACCACTTAACTAATTCTAATTATGCCCCTGAAGTGCCTTACCTGACCTAATCCCTCACTGCTCCTCCTCTGTTCTGCGGCTAACAGCCGCTCCACTTCTTGGTTGCCTGTAAAGGCGAGGTGCGATGTGACATCACGCCTAATCGTGCGACCAGGAAGTAGAGTGGCCGGCAGAGCAGAAGCTCTTTGCTCCTGTTTTTGCTTAAAACAGGTTAAAAATTTCTAAACAAACTTTATTTTACGGTGGACTTTAATTCAGTTTTCAGTAATTCAGCTTATAAGTTTAAGAAAGGCAAAATTGTTACAGCAGCATATGTAATGCTTTTCCCCCAAAAAAGAATATGTGTATCTATAGGTGACATTGCTGTTCAGTCTTCTAGTTCAGGTGAAGTCAAGGGAGATGCATACTTAAGAAAAGTAATCAACCATTTTCCTTTCATAAACAGTGTTTGATATAAAATATCAATAACATAATACCTACAAGCCTCTGCTATTGAGTGAGGGGTGGAAGTTATAAAGAGCAGTATAATATTGTTAAAAATTGATTAAAAGAATCAACTCATATTTTTAAAGGGCTTGTCCACCCCTTTTTTAAACTTTTGGGGTACTGTAGGGCTTCCTCCCCCAACCCCAATCGATATATTATATGTGCAGAAACTCCCCGGATCATTACTTACCTTACCTCTTTCCTCCGGTGTACTGTCCCGGCCCTCTGCTTGCATGAAACTGTGATTGGCTGCTTGCATGAAACCCATGATTGGCTGAGAGGAAGCCAATAATGGCCGCAGCTGCCGCAGTGGAGAACGCCGGGGGTAAGTAATGATCGGGGGAGTTTCTGCACATATTAATATAGCGGTTGGGGCTGGGGGAGGAAGCCCTACAGTACCCCAAATGGGTTTTACACTAGGGGGAGGGAGAGAAAAACGTGAGGGGGGGAGGGCTGCTCTGTGCAAGCCAAAAACCTCTGAGAGGACGCCTCAGAGGCGGAAACAATTTCCCTCCCTGCAGTGCTTCTGGTGCTCACTTTTTGGGACTTTGGAGGGACATTACAGCAGAACCATTTCGGAGCTGGGATGTAAGGTAAGGATTTTATTACACTACACAGTGGGGCCGGTAGTGGGTTAAATTATAGTTTTGGGGTGGACATGCCCTTTAAATTTGAACAATATTATTTATTTAATTATATTAAATTAAAATATTATTGTGGCACATTATTATTTCATTGAATGTTAAGTCTGCATTCATTAGTCCTATCCATCCCTTTTTTGTTGGGGTCTCATGGACCATCCAGTGGAGGATTATATTCTTACAGGTATACAATAGAAGTTTCATTGAGAGTGTATCTTGGCCACATCTTTGTCCAGAGGGCTCAGAATACATATCTCTGAGGAGAACTTTACTGTTTTTGTTGCAAAAAAATGTATTGTGGTTTTCCATTTGAAGGATAGGGCATTGCCAAATGAGATGCCAAAAGTCTATCAGGTCTGCTGCATTTTGACAATGTTTGACCACTTCTTGCAGAAATGTTCAAGATCTGTTAAATTGCAATATGCCCTTATCTGAAGCATATCGCACCAAAAATGGTGATTGCTTAAAAGCACAGTAGTGCGGCCTAGCCCTTAGATACAACTGGGCCTTTAAATAAACAACAGGGAATTGGATGTGAAAATATCAGAACTAAGCATTTCCTTCCTGGTCAACTAAAGCTGTCTGAAATGTACACATTTTTAGATAAATTGTTAACAGCTAACAATTAAATTGCAGATGACATTAAAGCAATACAATGAAACAAAAAGCTACCGAGTAACTGTCTAGTACTATTCATGGATGTTATTCACAATAGAACCACGAAATATAAAGAAAAAACCTTGCAGAAACTGAGCATTTATTCACCAAATTAATAATACAATGGCCATTTTATTGCCCTTTATGATTAGTTGAGCAGCGTGTAATAAACATTGCACTCAAACTGAAGAAAATCCCAGAAAGTTAGAAAAGCCTACTCTTACCTCCTTGGGTGGTAAGTGGTGAGCTGTCAATTTTCCTCTTGCATCGTGGCTGATCTCACCACTCCTCTAACCATAACAAAGGATTTTTGAGCTAGCAATTTTATTCTTATTCATTTGGTGAAACCATGCTCAGTTTGAGCATAATTTTGACAACTTACCACTTGTGTTTGTGACCACCTTGGCTCTCCTACCTCCCTGGGAAGTGAACTTTAAAATCTTTTTTAAGTCCATTTTTCTTTCCATTATTATTATGTGATTTTACCAACTTTCTTAATGCCAGTTACTCATTTTTGCACACAGAATCTGAATGTCTGGTGACGGAAGATGAGAATGCAAATCTGAAGGATAACAGTCCCGATAATGAAGTAATAAGAACTCTTCTAATCCATGAGATAAAATCTACATCAGGGCCGGCTCACAATGCCTTTTCAAAAAGTGATTCAGGAAGTGATACAAGTGAATCCGATGAAGAGAGAAAATGTGCAAAACCAGCATTAGCCAAATCAAGTAGCCATGCAGATCAAGAAGAGGAAGCCGAGGCAATTGATCCTGTGGTTATGGTTGGTGGCCAGCCTCATGTCTATAGTGAGGTTAGTCAGAATCCAAGCCTCGTTTCTTTCATGAGTGAGGATGAGAGGGAAGCATACATCAAAGTAGGCCAGAAAATGTTCCAGTCTGTCTTTGAATAAAGTAAAGGGTAAATAAAGCAATAACCAGAAGCTCAGAACCATTATTTCCATTTCAACACAGTTTTGAATGCATTTTTGTGACAAACAGTTGATTTTGAACTGTAACAATTTTTACTTTGTAAGTAACAAAATATTTGTTTATTCATGTGCAATTTATTTTGTATAAAAAAAAATGAGTCCATTAATGGAATGTTTGTTCTGGTGCCTTGTGTTCTGTAAGAAAATAAAACTATACATATAGCATATACTTTAAGTTTGTTTTATAGTAATAGTGTTTTATGTATTAGTGACATAGTGCATACTATGAAAGAAGAAATGATGACAGTGTAAGAGCAATGGGAGCTGAAAAGAACTTGAGGTAGAAGAGGAATTAGCACAAAAAAATAAAATGGCAAACCACTTGGTGATATCAAGTGGCAATTAAATAAAAGGCAAAGGGATAATTTTTTGTCAACTTCATCTTCCAGTGCACGTCTTTAGCATATTTTATTAATGGTGCAAATCGACCCACTTATAGCTAGCATTACATTGAGTACCATCTGTTAAGGGTTGTATAAGGATGTACTTTGTGCCTTTATTATTTGACATAAGTACTAATGGTTTCTTTTCCCATTTTTATTTAAACGAAACCTGCAGTACCTATATCAAATAATAAAGGCATCTTTTAAGACATTTTTATTTTACAACGCTGTGTAAAATAACAATCGGATCATTGCTGTCAATTTATTTTACATTAACAAAGTTTTATAAATACCATCCAAAGTTTCTTTGTCCACCAAATCCTTATCATTCTCATTCATGGGGCCTATTTATAAAAGTCACAGAATGGTCTACCATGTCTGTATTTTGTGACACTGTGATAAATTATCAATTGGTATTTTACAACATCTTTATCTGACAGCTGCCTCAAATTGGCTGCCAGCTTCTAAGGGGGCATGAGAGATAGCAGTACTTTTTAATTTGGCTTGAAGTGCCAAATTACTACTACTTCTTCTTTCTTCTTTTTTGGACTGTATCTCTTCCCACAGTTTTTGAGCTAGAGACATGATATTTGGTAAAGACGTGTGAGGCATATAGGAGAAGGGTGCTATTTCCTAGCTAAGAAATCCGCGGTAGCGTTATGGCGTTATCAGCAAATTTCGGGACATTTTTTCCCATAGGCTATAATGGTAACAATCCTCAAATGTGGATATTTCGAGCTTTAAAGGTCATGAGATCTAAACAGTTTGTTTCATGGTCATAAACACAAACACTGATACTCCCAACCCCCCACACAGGCACACCCACCTACTGACCTACCTTTTCATTCCCATGGAAGTCAAACTTAAAGGGTAACGGTTAGTTATATGGTTATACATGCAAAAACACATACCCCCAACCTCACACGAGTACACTGACCTACTCTTCTATTCCTATGGCAGGAATAAAAGTTAGCTTTTTGGTTGTAAACACAAAAAAGACATACACCCTCATCCTGACCCAGGTACACACAGCTACTGACCTACCTTTCCATTTCTGTGGCAGCCATACTTAAAGGGTAACTATAGTCAAAAAAACAATTTGACTAATCATTTAAAATGTTTGTTTTCTAATCCCCAACCAGACACATGACATACACATACTGACCAACCATACTTAAAGGGTAACTAAATTCAAAAAAACTAATTTTGACCAATCATCAAAAAAAAAATTTTTATCCTCCAACCTGACACAGGTACACATACCTACTGATCTACCTATCCATTTCAGTGGCAGCCATACTTAAAGGGTAACTATAGTATTTGATGTGTTAACTTCCAACCTGACACAGGTACATACACCAACTGAGCTACCCATTCTTTCATGTGCAACCATATTTAAAGGGTAAGTAAAGTCAAAAAAAATATTTTGACCAATTATCAAAAAGGTTAAAAAAAACAGAATCAACCCAGGCATTGGGTCAAGGGCAAGACCATAATGGTCTCTATTAGGGGTCCTGCAAAGAGGATGTCAGGATTTCGGAAGCATTTATTTATACACAGACACAATGCTGAACGGGCAGGTTAAGGTCTTTAAGAATAACTAATCTTTCTCCTGGCTTCAGCAATATATTTAATACAGCATTAGTCCAGGACTAACCTGGCAAATGAAAACTGTATGCGTTGAAGCTCCTAAACTAACCAATATTGTGAGGTGGGAATAATCAATACTACCTCCCTGCCCCAGGTACTTTCCATTTTTAAATAGTTAATTTTTAGAGAATAGTTATCCTTTAGGATACAAAAAAACTGCTTTTTTTCCTTAAAAGCATGTGTATTTGCACTGAACTTTAATACTGCACCAACATTAATTGACAAAATCTTTGCCTACGCCTTCCTTCCCCAGAAAGCAGATTATTTAGAAAGGCTTTTCAGCTATATTGTCTAGTTCAGCTTCTGCCAGTGCCAGGAAACCCATTTCATTACTTTTTTCGTTAATAAACTTTCAGGGCAGCAATGAATATGTCCATACAACACATTTTTTTTTAATTGTTCAGGAAGATGGGTGAACTGCAGCTCCCAATATCCCTTACTGGACTAAAGGCGATTTTGACATGACTGTTTTGCCCGATAATCACACGTGTGTATGTGTTTGGTTGGGGGTCGAACACATAAACACGGCCATTAATGGCATGTGTGAACATGCTCGGGGATTGTGTGTCGGTGCCATATTTATAAAAGAGTCAATATCAACAATATTTACCGATATTAATCCTGTATTTTCTACCTGTTGTTAATTTTTGACTGTGGCAAAAATTTCCACAGCAGTCGAAAAATACCAGTATGTCAGTATTTCAATAACTTGCTGTATGGGCTGATTGATGGCCACATGCTTTATTTTATGAGGTGGTCTTAAAATGTCATTGTGGTCCTACAATATCGATAACCGTAAAAAACACATTTTGAATGGAATTGAGAACAATTATGCTAGTTAACTAACCTGACGCAGTACCTGATTACTGCATTGTGGAAAAGCGTGGTCATGTAAGTAGTGTGTTTTGCCAAAATGATATCATTCCTGTTAATCCTCATGTTACATTACATTGAAAGTGTTGAAATATTTCATCTAAATAAATGTAAGTTATACTTGTGAAAGGTATACAGTACTTCACTACCAAAATTCTGAGGCACACCTATGGCTCTTTGAAGTCATACCAGTGTGCCCCAGCACACCCTTTTTAGAAACCCTGGCCTATAGGATCCTGAGATGTGAATCTGGCATTGCTATAAGGCTGATACCGCATTGCAACACACACAAAACATTGTTCGGGTTTTTTGTGCCTGTTTTTTAACACTGGGCTTTAGTTTTTTACAATCGCAAAGCATGTAATCCGCACCAATATCATGTGTTGTGATTTCACACAGGAGCGCAACACAGCCAGTGAGGCCAGCTACATTGCCTCCCACACCCCTTGGCATGCGCTTCTCAAATTGTAATTGGATCACAAAATGCGTTTGAAATCATTTATCATACAATTAATTCATCTTCGTTACAAACACCAATAAACCTTACTGAATCGTAACTGAAAATTTCCCTTGCATTTACGTGAATGTGAATTTAATCCTCATTTGGATAAAGGATGCCATGGAAGTATAAAATGAATGTACAAGGCTGGAAATTCTAGTAATATACAGGGTATAAGATACATGGGAAAATATATTTTATAAAGTGTGGACTAGAGACCGGTCATTTATTTTGTATATTTATTAGGTACAAAGTTCATGAGGGTTAACAATACAAAAAATACAAACATTTCAAACAATACAGCTCTCCCACTTCTCCCCCAGTCTACCCCTCCCACTTTTTCTAACATGGGCACATGCCTGCATCCGGTCGGGAACCTGTGGGTTAACAAATGCATTTCGGGCGGGGTAAGGTAGCAGGACGGGTTGCGGGTCTGTTTAATTTCAGGTGCTGATCAGGTTGCATATCAGGTCTGTTAAGGAACTAACCAGCAAATTGGGTGTGGGTAACGGTTCGGGGGTTGCAGGTTGGAGTCTGAAAATTAGACCCGTGCAAAACTCTAGTCTATGATAGGGATGGGAGGGTAGGAGTGGCTATCCTTGCTTTATGCTTATATGTCTGTCCCACGCTGTCTTACGTGCTGTCACACGCTGTCTTGTTGTCCCACGCAGTCTTACTTGTTGTCCCACGCTGTCTTACTTGCTGTCCTTCTCTGACTTATGTGCTGTCCCATGCTCTTACATGCTGTCCCATGCTGTCTTACGTGCCGTCCCACGCTATCTTACTTGCTGTCCCACGATGTCTTAATCATGTGGTGCCCATCACAGTGTCTTACACTAGTGTTGTCTCATACTCTGGCTCAGATACACGGTCAAAACCGGTTTCTCACATATGTTCTCTCCCTCACTCATGCGTTGATGCCTTTAAAAAGAAGTTTATTGCACACATGAAAATTAGAAGGAACATTGTTTTAAAGTCAACGGGGTCACTTTAATGTTATTGAGAAAACTTTAAGACCAGCTGTGTCAAATCTGTGCAGCTGTTTAGCTCAGCCTCAGCCTCCAACTTAAGTCCCGATCAGGCAGTGACGAACCACAGTCAGGCTGAAAGCAGACTGTGTCCCTAACTTCCTGTTCCTATCTGGTATCAAAAGCCTCTGCAAACAAAGGGCCGTGTAGCATTGCAGGACAGTATAAGTCAGCCAGAGGAAGCAACCTCCCTCAACAGAGAGCATTTTTTAATGGGGCTCCCCTTTGACCCTGGGCTCCATAGCAACTGCACTGCTATGGTTGCTATGGTGATCCCTACACCACTGTTTTACACAGTAAAACAGGAGGAAGGAATACATACATTCTACCTTTCCTACAGATATATGATAGGGGAGAAAAGTAAATAAAATGACGACAGTTGCCCTTTAAATGTATCAGTTTGGTTAAGTATTAGAGATATCTCTTAGATTCACTTACCCAAAGTAGTATTACTCCTGTGAAGATATTGTGGGGTGAGGTCTTCTCTGTGTTACACCTTCCTTAGCAATGACATGAATTACAATAGAAA
Source organism: Hymenochirus boettgeri (assembly GCA_019447015.1). Lineage (NCBI taxonomy): Eukaryota > Metazoa > Chordata > Amphibia > Anura > Pipidae > Hymenochirus > Hymenochirus boettgeri. The sequence goes on from CM033469.1 coordinate 76,363,691, forward strand.
TTGCAAGCAGACACTAAAAGGAGGGATATTGCTTTTCTGTCCCAGGGCACATTCGCTGTAGGGGCAGGTTTGGCTGGGCCGAGCTCTTCTCCCTTATTATCGTTGATCTGCTCGCATGGTCTTTCAATGTGCACTGCCATATCTCCCTTATTAGGGGGAACCTTGGATGTGCAATCAGCTTCTTCTACAGATTCTATTTAATGATAAGAAATCACAGTTTTAAACAATATGAAATAATTCCTTCCTAAGTTGTAAACTTAGGTTTTATATTTTCACAATTTCATAAATCTTAATATATTAAAGCCAATTTATTTTAAAACATGGATTCTCTTTCCACTAATGATGAATGTGCACACTTACAGGGTTATTCAATAAAAGTTTTTATTTAAAATAGTGCTAATTTTGCCCCAACCAATCAGATGTTAACTTTCAAATGTTATATAAGATCTGATTGGTTGGGGCAAAATTAGCACCATTTTAAAAGATAAGAACTTTTATTGAATCTCCCTGTAAGTCTTCACATGTGAATAAAGTTGTTTTAATGCAGATTATCCCATGAGGTTCAGGTGCTGAGGTAGGGGGCAGGTTGTCCCCCAGAACTCTGAGCTGTGTGATAGTCTGCAATAAAAACATTTCCCATTGGAAGAATAGGAGTGTTCACATTTTATGGGCTGATACTTTGGTGGCCCAAAAGAAGCCCACAATACATTAATACAAATCAATGTGTACAGGTATATCTGTCTAACACTGTTTCCCTTACCATTCTTTAGGCGCAAAAATCCTGTGATCTGCTTCCTGACGATCTCGTAATCCTGCTGATCCGTGATGAATGGGTGCCGTAGGAGCTGCTTGGTAGTTATATCCGGTTGATTGCAACAACCAACAAAGTTATGAAACTTCTTCGACCTGGAGTGTAAATTAAAGGCAGAATGAGGTTTATTATACAGTCTGACTATTGGAGACTACGCGATGAGCTGAAATTTATGGTCATGTCTGATCATTAACATCAAAGGGAACAATGCTCCAGGCGATCACAGCAACACAGGTCAGGACTCCGGCGTGCAAGTCCACGCGGTCCTAGGCCGCCAAGAGTCCACAATGCAAAGCAGAAAGATGGCACTTCCAGATCCGGTTAAAATAAACTTTATTGCACACAATGAATATACAGTATCTTCATCCTCCAGGATGACGATGCTGTATATTCATTGTGTGCAATAAAGTTTATTTTAACTGGATCCAGATATGCCGTCTTTTTGCTTTGCATCATGTCTGATCATGTTTTACATGAATTTTGCCTACCAAAATGTCTTCCCGTGTGTACAACACTAAAGGACACATTGCATAGCAGTCAGCATCAAGAGATACTTACAGTTGCAATTTTCAAGGATTAAAGGATTAATCTGGGAATTGAAATACTTAAATCCATAGTGTACATGATGCAGCATTTGTGTCATAAACACAACATGGGAAACCTGCCTGTAGGGACAGACTGGAGAAATAACATGGCAAAAGGAAATCAATTTGGGGGAGTCACTTACAATTTTCTTGGCTGTGGTTCTTTCCTTTGCTGCTGTTGATCTTCCATTTCTAAAAGGGAAAACACATATGTAAATATTTAAGAGATGCATGGTGTGCACTGGTGTCTATAGTGTATGGCTCTGGGTTATTTTATACCCTTTATACAGTGATTTCCTTTGCCATGTCCATGAACTGTAGATTGTTAATGAGATTATCACATGGCACATGGTGGGTTGGACTGGAATCCAATTAAATGGCTTCAGAATTTATACATGTGTAGCTATGGAATCTGATTGGATTTTACTTACCTTGATAAGCAAACGCCATTTGACGGGCAAGAATTCCGAGTCTGAAGATGTCACCCTAAAAAAAGGTGAAAAAATGAAGGATCATTGTAAGGAAGGGGCAGGATCATGTGCCTCTGATTATTAATTGGTTTTCTATAGGATTTTATAAAAACAATCTTACAGTAATTTCATTTATATTTCTACCTGACAGTTTAGCAAATTGTACTATTTCGAATCACACCAAGAAGGTTTTTTAAGGTTTAAAATATATTTAGGGTAAAAATAATCACTATAATTTTCTACCTGCCCCTGACTTAGTAAGGAAAACCTACCCAATAAGTTATCAACGAGGAGCCGGCAATGTCGATTTCATTCATGCTGAGTCCCAAATCAACTGAAATGACACATTGTACAAATGATCAACCAATGCAGTGGAACAACGAACAAACTAGAGAATATAAATTTCTGCATTTACACTAGATGTGAGAGAGGTGAATTATTTTATCCCACAATCAATGTACTGTGTATGTTTATAAGTAGAGAGACATAGGGAATGGTGTTAGTACAGAGAGTGTCGGGAGAAGAATCCCGTGAGTTCTCCCAGTCACACGCAGTGGGTTCCTCTGCCTTCCTTCCATCATTATCACTTACTTATTTTAACATTTGCCTCCTCGGTCAACATTATATTACGGTCATGTATGTCCATGTGGATAACTCCACTCTCGTGTAGATGGTTCAGCCCCTGTAAAGATTCATTAGGGAATAGAATATCAGTGAAAGAAATAAACCCTATGAAATAAAGATGATTGGGTAGAAATAAAGTAGAACGTTTCTGATAGAATTGTAAAGGATTTAAACAAGTCTCACCTGTAGGATCTCCCGACATAGGTAGGAAATCCAGGATTCTGCAAAGGGCTCCTGTGTGGATTTGGTTCTCTCAATCAGATTGTAAAGGGAGCCACCTCTACAATACTCCAGGGCGAGCTGGAATGGAAACAGATCAAGGGGATTAAGTAAGAACAACTAGCTTGAGCTATCGCCAGTTCCATTCCAGTGTAGAAATGTCATTGTATCCATCCCTTTGATAACGCATGGTGTTGTAGACTACCCCAAATATTGTGTGGTTTCAGAGCAGTAATAAATTGGTTTCCCATGGTGTGTCTCTCTCTATATTTGTTCGCATGAAGCAATGTCTTACCCAGATCTTATCCACTTCTCCTAGTCTGGATGCAATTTCATAGTATGCTCCATGGAACGAGATCACGTTTCTATGTTTCGAGAGCTGCTCCAACAATTTGATCTCCCTGCATACGTAAAGTCCATCCTAATGCAGAAAAAAGACAAACAGGGTTATTCAATAAAAGTTCTTATAGTTTAAAATGGTGCTAATTTTGCCCCATCCAATCAGATGTTAGCTTTCAAATGTTAAATAGGATCTGATTGGTTGGGGCAAAATTAGCACCATTTTAAACGATAAGAACTTTTATTGAATAACCCTGAAAGTGTTTTCCTTTAATTAACCGCACAACACAGAGGTATTTTATTTTACTGGATAAAACAGTAAACATTAGTAGAACAAGTGTATACACTAAACCAGACTGACTAGTTTAGTTTTCAGGGTCAATAACCAGGACCAAGTGCATCATTCACAGCCCTGTGATAAAAACTGTCCCAGTTCTCAAGTTATGAACAACACAAAATGAACAAAACACACAAAGCGCATGTGTGTGGCTGTTCGGTTGGCCATGATTTATTGATCCACCGAGTGAACAACACCTGACCGTATGACCACACTTGAGCAATTATCACCCAATAGGAATGTTCACTGCATGCTCATTCCCCTGGCCCAAATGCCTGTGTGTATGGAGCTTCAGTCCTCACACAGTTTGTATTTTTTGTGTGCTGTAAAGTTATCTGATATTGGTTCCATTAAAGGGAACCTAAACCAATTTTATTTACTTTGTTAAGTACATGAAATCTGTAGCTATTATTCACAGGGAGGTGAGAACGCTCATTCCCTTCTCCCTGTGAATAATAGAACGCCCAGGTAACAGTGCTATTTACCTACAGGCAATCCACTTGTGGCTTCTCCCCAGCAGATGGTGCTGTGTTCCAACCGAGCTCCTATCTTTGGTGCATGTGCGCCAATATAAAAGATAGGAGTGATCTGGACAGCACGCCTGTCAGCTGAGAAGGAGCACTGTTACCTAGCATTCTATTATTCACAGAAACATGAGAATAAGTGTTCTCATCTCACTGTGAAAAATAGCTACAGATTTTATATACTTAAAGGGCTTTAAATGTATGGCCCCAATAAAATAAGAAAAACATGCTAACCCCAACAACTGTAGTATTAGTAAAACTCTATTACAAAACATGATTATGAAGACAAGGATGGGAATGACTCACGCCAAATTCATCCCCCTCCCTCTCAGTTGCAAGCCTGTTTCGAGCAAAGTTCTGCATGCTCATGTTAAATGAGTTGCTTGCCCCCCCTCCCTTCCAGGAAGCTTCTATTCTCTCTTTGACCCCACCTGGCTGTCATCAGCCAATCCAGACGAGGGAGAATGTCATTCAATAACAATGCAGATATTGGGAACCAATGGGAATGCTCCATTTTCAGCAATGGAACACAATCGCCAGGGCAGAGTATAACTTGAGATACAGAGAAGGGAGCTGGACATAAAATGGAGGTGACACAGACAGCACATACAGGAGAAACCTGTACTGCAGCTGGCTGGCATACAAACTTCCGGATCACAGGCGCGGTTGCCATGAGATCCGGATGTGATGACACAAATATTGGATTAGATGGCCAGGGGTCAAAGCGGAAGCAAGTATTTGATTGAGAGATGAGGATGAGGAAACAATTGTTCACAACAGGAGGCATATCTTGAAGTTGAAAACAACTTTTACTGCTAGGATGTTATTCAGCAAGGGGTAGGGAACAAATATGGAAATATTTATTTTTAGGCTTAGCATGACCTTTAAAAAAATGGTTTAATTGCTATTTAAAGGGTTAGTTCTCTCTCAAAGTGAACGTTGGCTTTTAAGCTTTAAGTGAAGAACAGAAGGTAGCTAGTTTACCTCCCATTCTTCACTTAAAGTGTAAAAGCCCACTATCACATTGAGAGTGAACTAACCTTTTAATGGCCAGTTATCACACACGGGTACACAAAGCTTCAGACAAATGTTTTACAGAAGAACGTTCAATGTTAAAATGTAAAAAAAAATACATTACCAATGTGAGTTTAATAACTTTGATGGCGACTTCACCTATCTCTGAATGGTATCCCTGAAACACAAACATAGATGATCAGTGAGAATTTATGGTTAATTTAATAGAAAACAATGGTTTAAAACACACTGGGGTATATGCAATAAATTTCTGTATCGCAACTAACCTGCATTTGTTCCTGCAATGTAGTAACCACTTTGTGGCTGTTATTGCATCGTGTGAATGAGAGAGATAAGTTGCAACCCTTTGCACGGCTTTAAAGCCACAAATGAAAAGGCTTTAATTTTGATGCAAAAAATGTGTGCAATTATCATCTCTAAATTTATTACAAACTTCTTCGACCTGGAGTGTAAATTAAAGGCAGAATGAGGTTTATATACAGTCTGACTATTGGAGACTACGCGATGAGCTGAAATTTATGGTCATGTCTGATCATTAACATCAAAGGGAACAATGCTCCAGGCAATCACAGCAACAGGTCAGGACTCCGGCGTGCAAGTCCACACGGTCCTAGGCCGTCAAGAGTCCACAATGCAAAACAGAAAGATGGCACTTCCAGATCTGGTTAAAAAACTTTATTTCACACAATGAATATACAGCATCGGCATCCTCCAGGATGACGATGCTGTATATTCATTGTGTGCAATAAAGTTTATTTTAACTGGATCCGGATATGCCGTCTTTTTGCTTTGCATCATGTCTGATCATTGTTTACATGAATTTTGCCTACCAAAATGTCTTCCCGTGTGTACAACCCTAAAGGACACATTGCATAGCAGTCAGCATCAAGAGATACTTACAGTTGCAATTTTCAAGGATTAAAGGATTAATCTGGGAATTGAAATACTTAAATCCATAGTGTACATGATGCAGCATTTGTGTCATAAACACACATGGGAAACCTGCCTGTAGGGACAGACTGGAGAAATAACATGGCAAAAGAAAATCATTTGGGGGAGTCACTTACAATTTTCTTGGCTGTGGTTCTTTCCTTTGCTGCTGTTGATCTTCCATTTCTAAAAGGGAAAACACAATGTAAATATTTAAGACATGCATGGTGTGCACTGGTGTCTATAGTGTATGGCTCTGGTTTATTTTATACCCTTTATACAGCGATTTCCTTTGCCATGTCCATGAACTGTAGATTGTTAATGAGATTATCACATGGCACATGGTGGGTTGGACTGGAATCCAATTAAATGGCTTCAGAATTTATACATGTGTAGCTATGGAATCTGATTGGATTTTACTTACCTTGATAAGCAACGCCATTTGACGGGCAAGAATTCCGATTCTGAAATGTCACCCCTAAAAAAGGTGAAAAAATGAAGGATCATTGTAAGGAAGGGGCAGGATCATGTGCCTCTGATTATTAATTGGTTTTCTATAGGATTTTATAAAAACAATCTTACAGTAATTTAATTAAATGTCTTCCTGCACTGACAGTTTAGCAAATTGTACTATTTCTAATCACACCAAGAAGGTTTTTTAAGGTTTAAAATATATTTAGGGTAAAAATAATCACTATAATTTTCTACCTGCTCCTGACTTAGTAAGGAAAACCTACCCAATAAGTTATCAACGAGGAGCCGCAATGTCGATTTCATTCATGCTGAGTCCCAATCAACTGAAATGACACATTGTACAAATGATCAACCAATGCAGTGGAACAACGAACACTAGAGAATATAAATTTCTGCATTTACACTAGATGTGAAGAGGTGAATTATTTTATCCCACAATCAATGTACTGTGTATGTTTATAAGTAGAGAGACATAGGGAATGGTGTTAGCACAGAGAGTGTCGGGAGAAGAATCCCGTGAGTTCTCCCAGTCACACGCAGTGGGTCCCTCTGCCTTTCCTCCATCATTATCACTTACTTATTTTAACATTTGCCTCCTCGGTCAACATTATATTAGGTCATGTATGTCCATGTGGATAACTCCACTCTCGTGTAGATGGTTCAGCCCCTGTAAAGATTCATTAGGGAATAGAATATCAGTGAAAGAAATAAACCCTATGAAATAAAGATGATTGGGTAGAAATAAGTAGAACGTTTCTGATAGAATTGTAAAGGATTTAACAAGTCTCACCTGTAGGATCTCCCGACATAGGTAGGAAATCCAGGATTCTGCAAAGGGCTCCTGTGTGATTTGGTTCTCTCGATCAGATTGTAAAGGGAGCCACCTCTACAATACTCCAGGCGAGCTGGAATGGAAACAGATCAAGGGGATAAGTAAGAACAACTAGCTTGAGCTATCGCCAGTTCCATTCCAGTGTAGAAATGTCATTGTATCATCCCTTTGATAACGCATGGTGTTGTAGACTACCCCAAATATTGTGTGGTTTCAGAGCAGTAATAAATTGTTTCCCATGGTGTGTCTCTCTCTATATTTGTTCGCATGAAGCAATGTCTTACCCAGATCTTATCCACTTCTCCTAGTCTGGATGCATTTTATAGTATGCTCCATGGAACGAGATCACGTTTCTATGTTTCGAGAGCTGCTCCAACTTTTGATCTCCCTGCATACGTAAAGCCATCCTAATGCAGAAAAAAGACAAAGTGTTTTCCTTTAATTAACCGCACAACACAGAGGTATTTTATTTTACTGGATAAAACAGTAAACATTAGTAGCACAAGTGTGTACACTAAACCAGACTGACTAGTTTAGTTTTCAGGGTCATAACCAGGACCAAGTGCATCATTCACAGCCCTGTGAAAAACGGTCCCGTTCTCAAGTTTCTGAACAACGCAAACGAACAAAACACACAAAGCGCATGTGTGTGGCTGTTCGGTTGGCCATGATTTATTGATCCACCGAGTGAACAACACCTGACCGTATGACCACACTTGAGCAATTATCACCCAATAGGGATGTTCACTGCATGCTCATTCCCCTGGCCCAAATGCCTGTGTGTATGGAGCTTCAGTCCTCACACAGTTTGTATTTTTTGTGTGCTGTAAAGTTTTCTGATATTGGTTCCACTAAAGGGTTCACTCTCAAAGTGAACGTTGGCTTTTAAGCTTTAAGTGAAGAACAGAAGGTAGCTAGTTTACCTCCCATTCTTCACTTAAAGCCTAAAAGCCAACTATCACATTGAGAGTGAACTAACCTTTAATGGCCAGTTATCACACACGGGTACACAAAGCTTCAGACAAATGTTTTACAGAAGAACGTTCAATGTTTAAAATGTAAAAAAAAGATACATTACCAATGTGAGTTTAATAACTTGATAGCGACTTCACCTATCTCTGAATGGTATCCTGAACACAAACATAGATGATCAGTGAGAATTTATGGTTAATTTAATAGAAAATGGTTTAAAACACACTGGGGTATATGCAATAAATTTCTGTATCGCAACTAACCTGCATTTGTTCCTGCAATGTAGTAACCACTTTGTGGCTGTTATTGCATCGTGTGAATGAGAGAGATAAGTTGCAACCCTTTGCACGGCTTTAAAGCCACAAATGAAAAGGCTTTCAAACTTCTTCGACCTGGAGTGTAAATTAAAGGCAGAATGAGGTTTATATACAGTCTGACTATTGGAGACTACGCGATGAGCTGAAATTTATGGTCATGTCTGATCATTAACATCAAAGGGAACAATGCTCCAGGCAATCACAGCAACACGGTCAGGACTCCGGCGTGCAAGTCCACACGGTCCTAGGCCGTCAAGAGTCCACAATGCAAAACAGAAAGATGGCACTTCCAGATCTGGTTAAAAAACTTTATTTCACACAATGAATATACAGCATCGGCATCCTCCAGGATGACGATGCTGTATATTCATTGTGTGCAATAAAGTTTATTTTAACTGGATCCGGATATGCCGTCTTTTTGCTTTGCATCATGTCTGATCATTGTTTACATGAATTTTGCCTACCAAAATGTCTTCCCGTGTGTACAACCCTAAAGGACACATTGCATAGCAGTCAGCATCAAGAGATACTTACAGTTGCAATTTTCAAGGATTAAAGGATTAATCTGGGAATTGAAATACTTAAATCCATAGTGTACATGATGCAGCATTTGTGTCATAAACACACATGGGAAACCTGCCTGTAGGGACAGACTGGAGAAATAACATGGCAAAAGAAAATCATTTGGGGGAGTCACTTACAATTTTCTTGGCTGTGGTTCTTTCCTTTGCTGCTGTTGATCTTCCATTTCTAAAAGGGAAAACACAATGTAAATATTTAAGACATGCATGGTGTGCACTGGTGTCTATAGTGTATGGCTCTGGTTTATTTTATACCCTTTATACAGCGATTTCCTTTGCCATGTCCATGAACTGTAGATTGTTAATGAGATTATCACATGGCACATGGTGGGTTGGACTGGAATCCAATTAAATGGCTTCAGAATTTATACATGTGTAGCTATGGAATCTGATTGGATTTTACTTACCTTGATAAGCAACGCCATTTGACGGGCAAGAATTCCGATCTGAAATGTCACCCTAAAAAAGGTGAAAAAATGAAGGATCATTGTAAGGAAGGGGCAGGATCATGTGCCTCTGATTATTAATTGGTTTTCTATAGGATTTTATAAAAACAATCTTACAGTAATTTAATTAAATGTCTTCCTGCACTGACAGTTTAGCAAATTGTACTATTTCAATCACACCAAGAAGGTTTTTTAAGGTTTAAAATATATTTAGGGTAAAAATAATCACTATAATTTTCTACCTGCTCCTGACTTAGTAAGGAAAACCTACCCAATAAGTTATCAACGAGGAGCCGCAATGTCGATTTCATTCATGCTGAGTCCCAATCAACTGAAATGACACATTGTACAAATGATCAACCAATGCAGTGGAACAACGAACACTAGAGAATATAAATTTCTGCATTTACACTAGATGTGAAGAGGTGAATTATTTTATCCCACAATCAATGTACTGTGTATGTTTATAAGTAGAGAGACATAGGGAATGGTGTTAGCACAGAGAGTGTCGGGAGAAGAATCCCGTGAGTTCTCCCAGTCACACGCAGTGGGTCCCTCTGCCTTTCCTCCATCATTATCACTTACTTATTTTAACATTTGCCTCCTCGGTCAACATTATATTAGGTCATGTATGTCCATGTGGATAACTCCACTCTCGTGTAGATGGTTCAGCCCCTGTAAAGATTCATTAGGGAATAGAATATCAGTGAAAGAAATAAACCCTATGAAATAAAGATGATTGGGTAGAAAAAGTAGAACGTTTCTGATAGAATTGTAAAGGATTTAACAAGTCTCACCTGTAGGATCTCCCGACATAGGTAGGAAATCCAGGATTCTGCAAAGGGCTCCTGTGTGATTTGGTTCTCTCGATCAGATTGTAAAGGGAGCCACCTCTACAATACTCCAGGCGAGCTGGAATGGAAACAGATCAAGGGGATAAGTAAGAACAACTAGCTTGAGCTATCGCCAGTTCCATTCCAGTGTAGAAATGTCATTGTATCCATCCCTTTGATAACGCATGGTGTTGTAGACTACCCCAAATATTGTGTGGTTTCAAGCAGTAATAAATTGTTTCCCATGGTGTGTCTCTCTCTATATTTGTTCGCATGAAGCAATGTCTTACCCAGATCTTATCCACTTCTCCTAGTCTGGATGCATTTTATAGTATGCTCCATGGAACGAGATCACGTTTCTATGTTTCGAGAGCTGCTCCAACTTTTGATCTCCCTGCATACGTAAAGCCATCCTAATGCAGAAAAAAGACAAAGTGTTTTCCTTTAATTAACCGCACAACACAGAGGTATTTTATTTTACTGGATAAAACAGTAAACATTAGTAGCACAAGTGTGTACACTAAACCAGACTGACTAGTTTAGTTTTCAGGGTCATAACCAGGACCAAGTGCATCATTCACAGCCCTGTGAAAAACGGTCCCGTTCTCAAGTTTCTGAACAACGCAAACGAACAAAACACACAAAGCGCATGTGTGTGGCTGTTCGGTTGGCCATGATTTATGATCCACCGAGTGAACAACACCTGACCGTATGACCACACTTGAGCAATTATCACCCAAATGGGGATGTTCACTGCATGCTCATTCCCCTGGCCCAAATGCCTGTGTGTATGGAGCTTCAGTCCTCACACAGTTTGTATTTTTTGTGTGCTGTAAAGTTTTCTGATATTGGTTCCTAAAGGGTTCACTCTCAAAGTGATCGTTGGCTTTTAAGCTTTAAGTGAAGAACAGAAGGTAGCTAGTTTACCTCCCATTCTTCACTTAAAGCCTAAAAGCCAACTATCACATTGAGAGTGAACTAACCTTTAATGGCCAGTTATCACACACGGGTACACAAAGCTTCAGACAAATGTTTTACAGAAGAACGTTCAATGTTTAAATGTAAAAAAAAGATACATTACCAATGTGAGTTTAATAACTTGATAGCGACTTCACCTATCTCTGAATGGTATCCTGAACACAAACATAGATGATCAGTGAGAATTTATGGTTAATTTAATAGAAAATGGTTTAAAACACACTGGGGTATATGCAATAAATTCTGTATCGCAACTAACCTGCATTTGTTCCTGCAATGTAGTAACCACTTTGTGGCTGTTATTGCATCGTGTGAATGAGAGAGATAAGTTGCAACCCTTTGCACGGCTTTAAAGCCACAAATGAAAAGGCTTTAATTTTGATGCAAAAAACGTGTGCAATTATCATCTCTAAATTTATTACATCGCTTGCACTGAGCTATTTCCAAAAGTCTTTGGAAAGGATGCAAACCTTGCTAACTATATTACATTGTTAGCATGGTTTTGAACTTATTTTTACTAGCGCGTTTTTCGGATTTTCACGTATGCGTTTTGTGCTCGCGTTCGCACCCGCGATTTTCGCTAACATCGAAATTGCGGGAACGCGAACATTCCTGCGATTTCCAATGCGCATGTGAAAACGCACATGCTAAAGCATGTGTGCTTGGTGCATTGAAGCGTGGCCTCAGCCTTAGCACGGGATATTGCATCTGCCTGACTGCGTCCTGCCTTATAGCCCAGAAACAGTTGATTAAAATGATATCCCCTCTCTCAGTGGGACAGGCACGCTCAGTCTGCCTTTCCCAGTGAGATAGCGACACTGTAAAAATCTACTATTGGTGACCTCTCCCAATGCAGCTGGATCTAACCCTAAAACTAGTATATTAAGTTTTCTAATAGTCAGGTATTTCTGTTGATTTATAGAACAGTGGAAAGACGCTATAAGACTATAGTGGGAAGACATTGAAAACCCCTTCCCATTTTATTAATTTAACCCTACATTTTATAGATATCCAAGGGAGTAACTTACCTTGTACACGTTGCTACAGGCGCCATGTCCAATTAACTTTCCCGGACTTACAATTCCTTCAGGGGACTGAAAAATAAGAGACAATAAATCTTATTGTTCCGATATACAGGTCACATAGATAGGAAATACGGCCACCCCTCACCCCCAATAATAATAGTTTGTGTTTGTTTAAGCTAAATAGTTCATTTGATTTAGGGCACATCAGAAAGTTATTAGGCTATAAGATGGGAAGGATTCTCTGTTTTAACCCATTTAATGCTGGGATCATTAGAAACCAATCTTTTAATTAGCGTAAAAAGTTTACCTTGAATGCTTCAGAGCCCTCAACCAAGCCTGATTGTTGTAGGACAGTCCTCATGTTAGGGGCCTGCCCTGTCTTCTCAAACCTCTGAGCAATGTACTGGACTGGGTGTGGCTTAAGCAGGACTGGGGCTTGTCTCGGGAGGTTTGGGACATAAAGCATGGGAGTGTGGGTGGGCTGCTGGCTGGCCCCACCCACATCCTGCTTTAGTCCAGGAAGACTTTTGGTACACTCTTTATCAGCTGGTGCAATAGATTGTTTTTCAGGTAGAAGATGCTTTGTTTTGGTCTGAAAAATGAAAAGAGATAAAGTAAAGCTCAGAACATAGAGAATATTTACAGATCCGGAATTATTTTACTGCAATGCGTCCATTGAGAGAATAGTAATAGTTGTAAAACGCTGTGCAGCATAGGCATTATACATCCCATGATATTTCGCAATTTAAAGTGTTGCAATAAATATGCCCTATTACAGTAATGGCAAACCATGGCACTCCAGATGTTTGGAAATGACAAATCCCATCATGCTTGGTTGTAATTTCTAAACATCTGAAATGCGAAGGTTCGACATCTCTGTAAAAGGCTGCAGTGAAACTGCAGGGACCCGGGCCCCCCTGCAAGTTTGGTGGACGGGCCCCTGACACCCCCCTTCCCATCAGCACTGCAATCAGCTGTTTAAAAAGCTGATCAAGCGTATGCAGTAAAAGGTACCGAAACGGCAGCAGTTTTAAACAGCTGATTGCATACACAGGATCACCTGTTTAAAAACAGCTGATCACGGACCCTTTTAGTCTCCCCCCCATGACCGTGGGCCAGTTACACTTCTGGTTTCAGAAAATTACACCCCCAAAAAATTACCCATAGTAATGCTGGTCATCGTTCACACTTGTGCATTGTGATGTATTAAAAATTCACTGCATGCAAAAGTTTTATGCGGTAATGCAGTGTGCTACCAGTGCATAAAAACACCAACGCACAGGGAAAACAGAAAACGTAGGTGGATTTTTTTTTGTGGGCTGCCAGTGTGAACATTAGTCTATCACTGTAATATATCTATTTGTATATTTTTATCATAAAATGTGAAACTTTACCTTTCTCCTGAAAATGTTGCACACAGCATTCCGTATATAATGAAAAAATCCCATATTGGCTGAAGAGTTAATACGAAGTATTCTCTATTCAGGTTTTCTAACCTAGAAAATAATAAAAAAGTACGTTTTAGGAAGGTATGTTCTTATGTTGTAGTCACATCTCTGTACCAATATCAGAAGTAAAAATGATAATCCTGTGTCCTGCACTGAGATATAATTACACTGTGAGTTGTTACAATTGTAGTGTATAAGTGAATATGTCACAATGGATGGTATTTATATCAATTTCGGTAAATTTACGGGCGCCCCTACTGGCCAAATCCTGCCAGAGCAAGAAGACTTAATTGAAACTAGTTTACCAGTTCCCTATATTACTATTGACTATAATGGTTCCTTAAACATGAACATTTCAAGGGTTTCAGGGTCATGTGATTATATCAAATCTCAACTGTCACTTTCTGTATGAAATGCACCTGGGTTCAAGGCTACACCAACTACAAACTGTCAGCTTAATTAACTGAGAGCCAATGCAATCTTTTTTGGAATTAAAGTCACGCCAACGGCTTCACTATCGGTTAGCGTTACTTTATCTCCTTCCTTGCGTGGGAATTGTAACAGACACCTGTGCAGCCGGCGCTCGCTAATCAATAACACGTTTGTGCTGGATTATACCGCCAGCTCCTGGCTGCCATTAAAATCACGCTGTGAGCAAATTCCTTTTAGGGATTTACCCACAGTCGCAAATGTGACATTGAATCGCGTTTGGGAGATTTACTCAGAGCGATAGCGGCTACAAGTGTCTCTGACACAAATGTAAACAACTACGCAAACAACACACACAATTACAAAAAAATGTATAAACCATGTATACAATAAAAGTATAATAACTAATAAATGTAAAGCACAATGTATGTTATGTATTTAGTAAGAAGTGTGACATTTATGGGCTCATTTATGTAGGATTGCTGGGAAATATTTCAGTATTGGTTGGGCGAGTTACTACAACTTTGCGCCGGCTGCAGGGATTTTGCAAAAGACACTGCACAACCGGCGTTCACAATTTACTATCGTGTTTGCGCTACTTTTAGCAAGAGATTTTAATGCCTTCTCATAAAATCATAATTTTTAATTTTTTTAATCATAAAATTAAAATCACACGGGATTTGCTCTTGATCACAAATGCAATATTGAATTCACGTGGGGAGATTTACCCAGAGCAACTGCAGCTTTTACAGCAGGGATGTCTATCCAGTGATGTTTGCAAACTACAGCTCCCAGCATTCCCTCTTTTGGTGAACGCTGAGAGTTGTATTGTTCAAACACATTTAAGGCCACAAGAAAGTCAGCTCTTTTTTTATGGTCACAATCAGGAAACCTACCTCCTAACAACCAGACAGACACAGCTACACACATACTGTTTAAAACTCACAAGCAAATCTACCCTCTGTTTCCATGGTAACCATATCTAAACCACCAAAAAAAGGTAATATTATAGTCTAAAATGCAAAAACCTACCCCATTACACAGACACAGGTACACACATAATGATTAAACCCTCACAACCCAAAATACCCTTCCATGTCCATAGCAACCAAACCTAAACCATCAAAAAAGTTAGTTTTAAAGTCTAAAATACAAAAACATGCCTACTAACATCACACACTGATAAACACAATAATAAATGTATTTAATCAAAATGGATTATTAAATTTAGATGGCCTTTTTTTATTGCCATAGGAAGATTATTGAGTGGATGTCATGTGGGTCATGTGATTGATATTATTATTTGTATATAAATAATTATAATTAATTTCCCTTTTAACCCTCTGTCCCAATGTGAAAAATACAGGAGCTGAGCAGTACTTACTTTTCTGCAAGATCAAAGTAGTTAAAATGATTAGTGAAGCAGCTTCTTATATACCCACTGTCTGTGACATCATCTCATTGTCATATGATGTAATCATCTAATTAGCATAACACGGTCACATGACACCTACACTCTGACATCATCTAATTATCATACCATGGTCACATGATCCCTACATTGTGACATCATTTAAAGGATAAGTACACCGTATTTCCAACTTGTTGTTAGTGGGTTGCTGTATCATACTAAAATAATGTGGTGGTGTTTATTTCTGTCTATCCCCCTCCCCTACCTGCAGTTGCTAAACGTTTCTTTGTTGGCTCTGTGCTGAACTTTCTGTAGCAGGACCTCCCCCACGCGATTCCGTAAGCAGACTCACGTAGTCGGCCTCACTATTTCACTCCTTTCGTCATAAGGCGCCTCAGCTCAAAAATCAGGTAGTCTCCTCTTCTCCAAACCCTGCATTCCTCTCCAGGGATTGGTAGGAGAGGAGTCTGCCGAGACTGCCTGATTTTTGAACTAGGGCACCTGATCTCTGTTAAGATATAAATATGATTCATTTGAAATGGATTTGCATATATTCAAACTGCAGAGAAATTTAAAGCTAAAAGATTTTTTCAAGGACTTTGTGTTATCTGTATGTGAAACAGATCCTTTAAGGTAAAGAGCACATTTGACCCTCCCAATGTACCAGCATTTATTAAGACCTTTCACAATATGTATCTGTTGTATTCAATTAGATCAACTGGACTTGAAGTTTAGTTCTTGAAGACGTTTCGCTAGTCATCCGACTGGCTTTCTCAATTCAGAATGACTTGTACAAGAATCTGTGGCAATTATGTACCCTGGAAAATCCCAATTAGCATATCACAGCCAAGTGTTAAGGGCGTGATTAGATAGTGGCTAAGAGGTGTTATAGGAACGCCCAGAGTAAGGTGTCAAAACAGCATTGTACATGGCAGACAGATGGTGTCGAACCCCCCACCTCTATTTAGGCTTGGTTTCTTTATTTTCATATAAATGGCCTCCTTAACACCTCTCTTGAACCAGTCACATTCCTTTGCCAATATGTTTACATTACAATCTTCAAAGGTATGTCCTTTATCCTTAAGATGCAGGTACACGGCTGAGTCCTGACCAGAGGAATTGGCTCTTCTGTGCTGGGCTATACGTTGATGCAGTTGTTGTTTGGTCTCCCCCACATACAAATCAGAGCATTCTTCACTGCACTGCACTGCGTATATGATGTCGGGATGTTGGGATTTTCCAGGGTACATAATTGCCACAGATTCTTGTACAAGTCATTCTGAATTGAGAAAGCCAGTCGGATGACTAGCGAAACGTCTTCAAGAACTAAACTTCAAGTCCAGTTGATCTAATTGAATACAACAGATATACCATGACCTGGATGAATGAGAACCTTCACAAGCATCTTTCACAATATGATGAGTGTTGATGCTCGAGCGATACAGAAATACATATGATAACCTGTCCTCCATAGAAAGAGAAGCATTAAAAACTCTAAGGGAGGATAAAAATCTCATTATTCACTCAGTGGACAAGGGGGATGCGATTGTGCTTTTAAACAAGGAGTATGAAAAATCGAGCTATTACCTCAGCTGGTAGATACAGACGTCTACCACAAGTGTGATGGGGATCCAACTAATGTCTTAAAGGTACAAACAGATGCCAAATTGGCAATAGCTGCCAACAATGGTTGGATTACTGAGAAGCAAAATGAGTTTCTCAGTACTAAATACCCCAGATGCTCAGTGATATACACTCTCCCTAAAATTCATAAGAGCTTAAGTGCTCCCCCATGTAGACCTATTGTGCCCACACATGGCTCTTTGCTTAAACCGGTAGCTCAGTTCTTAGATAAATATTTACAACCAATAGTTAAGGCTATGCCTTCATACCTACGGGATAGCCAACATCTTATTGAGCTGCTTGATATACAAAATGAGTATGACTAGTGATGTTAAAAGCTTGTATACTATTATACCACAAGGAAAGAGTATTGATATCTGTAAAGAGCCTTTCATTTATTTCGAACATGTTGGGCCACCGATGGATTATTTGTTGGATCTCTTGCAATTTATACTTTGTAATAATTATGTTCACTTTAATACAGAATTCTTCATTCAAAAACTGACATTTCCATTGATTCTAATGTAGCTCCAGCACTAGCCAACTTGTACATGTGTTGGTTTATTTATCCACTGGGAGATATCATTTTACAGGCATTATATTGATTATATTCTTCCTATGGAAAGGTACCAAGGAAGAGGCAGAAATGTTTGTGCAATGGTTTATTTTATATAGATGCTGGTTGTGCGGGGTACTCGTGTATGTAGTTAAAAATGTTTGTGCAATTGTTGAATGCTCTTTGATACCTGTAAAACTTACACTGGTATATGAAAGTATTGACTTGGATATAAGCATTTACAAGAACGGTGACTGGTGGGGCACCACATTACATCAAAAAGATACGGACAGGAACTCCATATTATTTGGCACTAGTTGCCAGCTGGTATGAAATGTGGAGTTGTGTATATACAATTCCTCTGTGTATTGCGAAACAATACCTATTTGCAACGTGCAGAGATACAATCGGAAGAGACCTTTGACAGGTTAGGGTAGATCCTGAAAGAATGCCGCCACTGCATCTATAAGCCCAGCTGTGTGAGTTATTGGAAAATGAGCCCTCAATTTGTAGAGGGCACAAATGTTATGTTAATGAGTCTCAAAACAAGAGAGGCACATTTAGGGCTAGGCCCCACTACCGCTTTTTAATTGCGTTTGCGCAAGCGTTTTGCACACAGGACCGCAAGTGCATTTTTGGTTAACATTAAAATCACAGGGAAATTCCTGTGATTTCCGATGCACGCGCGTTAGCGTTTTACGTGCACCATCTTTTAACACAAACACATGCATTTTTATAATATTAAATTACGTCTTGCGCAAACACGGTGCAACGTGCAACATGACCTCAGCCTTAATGTCCATCAGAAAACATCATCATAGCTACACCTGTGGATAGTTCATCCTCAATTGACCAATAAGATGGGCCAATTCCCCAGTCCGTGAGTGCAATAGATAAATGAGCCTGCAAACACAGATGACACGACTTTAGAAAGATAGTATCTGCCTTCTGTTGGTTAAGATGTATGATTACCTATTTTGTATGGAGATTATTTCTTTTTGTTCTTGTGCTTTTTTTTTTAGTTTTGTCATCAGGCCTACTGTATATCTAAGTTACTGGAAGGCTTAAGCTGTTTTAAATGATCAGAGGTGGATTGAAGTGTGGTACCACTCCTTTTATCTTTCAGATCAGGAAATATTGTCTTACTATTCTTGAAGTTAGCAGGAGGATCTGCATCCCCCCAACCTAGATTGTTTTGGGACCAATCCTTTTTCTGAACCGAAAAATATTTTTTTTTTTCACCGCAAAAGGTTTGTACACACACTTGCGATTGCGGGCCCAACTCACAACACATGATGATGTACCAAATGGACATTTTGAGCAACTATGGCTTAATTTATGGGGGCTCAGTCGGCAAATGGCTGTTTGGCTGTTTATCCACTTGGTCAGATCATTAACGATGACTCACTGAGCACCCATACATCAAACAATAGTTGCCTGGCAGTACTCCATTGTGTGTTACAGTTTTCCCCACAATCACACGTGTGTACAAAGCTTTAGTCCAATGATGCTATCTCTGTTGTTAGTTTAATGCCACCATGAATAGGTGTGGTTCTGCTAGATATATAGATTCTATAGCAGAAGGGTCAGAAGCAGGACACAGTTGTGTTTCTGGAACTACAGTCAGAAGTCTAGACACATGTGTCGGAGAGAGGGCTATTAGAAGTAGAAAATTACATTTGATTTAAAGGCAGATCAGTAAATGTGCTAGGATTTGCTGGAGAGATTGGTTAGCCTGGGACAGCTAATCATGAAGTTTACCGTATGTCTGTGTTTGGGAAGAATTTTCAGTTGCTTTCAACTGGAGCTGCAGCCACACTTCATCATATTCTACTGAAGGGGGAGCTCTCTTTGTGTGTGCAATATTATCTAGTGAAAGTTCAAGGTCATTAGTGAGCTGTTCAACTCATCTGTGCACAAACTATAACATGAAAGGCATTTGGGCATTCACTGTGGGGATGTATAGTATAGCATAGCATTTGAAGTTAAATAAAGACATGCGTCCATTCAGTCCTTCCTGACTCCAAGTGGCAATCGGGAATTTCCCTGGATCAAATCTACTTTATGTATCAATACCAGTAACTTGCAACATTCCTTGTTTGCAGAAACTCATCCAACTTTATTTTGAAACTGACCAATGAACCTGCCATAACATGTATGGCATGTTAATGTATTTATACACAGTATTCATATCCCCACGCAAGTGCCTTTTCTCCAGCGTACATAGTTGTAACTTTTCCAGTCTCTCTTCATATTCACGCTCTCCCAATCCCCTTATTAATTCAATTGCCCTTCTCTGAACCCTTTCCATTTTAAAGATGTCCTTTTTGTACACAGGATTCCAAAATTGCACTGCATATTCCAAATGAGGCCTTACCAATGCTTTGTAAAGAGGGAGAATTACGTTTTCCTACCTTGAATCCATACCTCTCTTTATACAAGATAATACCATGCTGGCTCTGGTTGTTGCCGCCTGGCACTGCTTGCTACCTTTAAGTTTGTTATCCACCTAAACTCCCAGATCCCTTTCCAACGGGGATTCACTTAACACAGAACCATTTGTAGTATAAGCAGCACAAGGATTTTTAAGGCCAAAATGCATCACCTTACATTTATCAACATTGTATCTCATCTGCCACTTAGCAGCCCAATGTGACAATCTATTTAGATCCGCCTGCAATGATTGCACATCCTCTGAGGCTTTTAATGGTTGACAAAGTCTTGTGTCATCAGCAAACACAGAAAACTTGTCCATTTTGTCAACACAGGTTACAGATATCTGCAGTCCCAGACAGGTGTCTAGTTTGGGAACACTTTGAACAACGTATAATATAGCACTCAATTGAAACATGCCGAGTAGAGTCGCGCTTGTATCACCTTCTAGGCTCACCATCATAGAAGATCCTCCTCTCTCCTAACAACAATTTGATTAGGAAGGTGCACTGTTTATTTGATTGACGGGTTTGACCTTTGCCTTGAATGCACCTGTTTGTGTTGTGTTAGTAGTGTAAGGGTTAGGGTTGCAGTTAAGGTTAGATTACAGGTTAGGATTAGGGGTTAAAGTTAGGTTAGAGTTAGGGCTAGGTTATTAGTAGTAGAGTTACAGCGTTATAGGCATTAGTGATAATGTTTAGAGTAACAGTTAGAGTAGTTTTAGGTTATCCATTTAACAGCTTGTTTTAATTCAGTATCAAAACATTTTTCAGATAAATTGCCTTGTACCATAGAGCTTACAATCTAATTTCTCTATTACACTTATGACCTATCAGCATGATTTTAGGATTGTAGGAGGAATCCCGAGAATATGAAGAAAATTTACAGAAGCACATAAAGAACTGAGATGGAATTTAAATCCAACACTGCAATCAATATTATGATTTAATTTTACATTAAATTGTGATCTAAATTCTAATCAAGAAAAATGTATATTAATTCCTGTAATTGGGAGATTAGAGCCAACAATATAACAAATCAATACATACAAACTAAACAGAAAAAAACCCTGGTGTGATTTATCTCCCAATTAGAGAATGTAAGTCAATGGGAGGCACGTAGGTTATTTTCATGTAGGGCATAATGGTTTTAAAAACTTTTTTTAAAAAAAGATATTTCACAAAACAGCAAAACTCTCTGTTCCCATATCTTACTAAAATTACGAATTTATACATTGCAAGAAAAATATAAAATATATTATAGCAGGCCTTGTAAAAAATCCCAGCAGCCAGGTAGCCAATGTACTTTTTAGAGGGTATTCTTTAAACATCTAATGAACTAGCCACCTAGACAAGTTAGATTGGCTAATGTTTTTCTGACTGGCTATTTACCTTTTTGTTCCAGGATAAGTTCCTTTTCATATTTATTCATAAACAAATGAGCATATGCAGGCACCAAGGCAGTGCCCGTTGCAGATTTCTATTACGAATAGGGAAAAACGGGGGGGGGGGGAATTATCGAATCACAGGCTTTAAAGGGCAAGTCCAGCCCTGAAATGAAAACTTATATACAGGTAAATCACCCCCCAAAACCCTAAACGGTAATAGTTTGAAATGTGAAATATATAAGTCTAACCTGTAATCCTGCACAATGTCCTGTTGCTTCAGAACTAGGAATTTTTAGATAGGTTGTTTGTTATATATTGATATGTGGTATTTTCTACTGTGCATGCGCACTTTTGTTGTCGTTTTAGATTACCTTTAATAAATTCGACACTGGATGGGAAACTAACTCAGCGAGTTGTTATTTTTATGGACTTAATATGGAGTGTGCCCATTAGATAAGGGGCCTGTTTTTTGGACCATTCTGTGTGGCTCGGTCTAACTTTTTATGAACAATGGGCCCTATTTATAAAAGATCGGTATCGTTATCGTAAAATACCGATCGTTATCGTAAAATAACGACTGTGTTTTTACCGATAACGACCGTTATTTACCGATAACGACCGGTATTTACCGATAACGACCGGTATTTACCGATAACGACCGTTATTTACCGTTAACGACAGGTATTTAACGATATCGGTAAATAGCGGTCGTTATCGGTAAATAACGGTCGTTATCGGTAAAAACCCGGTCGTTATTTTACGATAACGATCGGTATTTTACGATAACGATACCGATCTTTTATAAATAGGGCCCAATGTCCTGTTGCCCCTGTTTCTGCTTCCTGGTTCTTCCAGTTAGCAACTGTCAGTTATGGATTTGACAGTTGGCATCACAGCCAATGACTGAATGTTAATCCCCTATCTGCCTCTTCTGAACATGCCCAGGCTCAGTACAGGTTTCTAAATTGCTCAGTTTCCATGAGGCATCCAGAAGCATAGCAGGCATACAGTAATGAATTCACAGGACAAACTATGATATATCAACATGTTTTAAAGAGGCCATTCTTTCTAAAAGATGTTATCATGAGGGTGGAGTTGTCCTTTAAAATCACTCACAACTTCTGATTCTCTGGTTAAGTTTGGGGTTAAATTCAGGTGTAGTTTTGGGGTTAGCTTATTAGTTTTAGGGGTTAGGAGTAAGGAGTTTAGGGTTAAGGTTAGTTTTAGATGTTAGGGTTAAGAGTTAGGGTAAGGATTAATTTATTAGGGTATGTTTTAGGTTCCTTTTCTATTAGGTGCAGTAAGTCACCCAGCCAATTACGACCTTGGGAATGGCGTACAAATTTAGCGACTTGGAGTGGGATACGGATGTACAGGAAGTATTCTCTGGAAGTGTATCTGAGGATGGAGTAAGTGAAAATATCTTTTCAGGGATTTTTAAAGGATTTTAATAAATACAAAAAGGAGCTAAATAAGGTAATCAGAAGGAAATGGGAGATTGTCAGCTTAGAAAACTATTTGATGGCAAAGATGATTCCTCAAGGACTTCGATGGAAGGTTAAACCAGGTACCAATCTTACACCTAGACTATCAGGTGATTTTAATAAATCCTGGGAGGAGATCCTCGATGAAGCAGCTTTCAAATTAATGGCCTTGATTGTCAAAGAAAACAACATACAAATGGAAGTAATTGAACAGGAAGTTAATAAAAGAGCAGATGAGCTCATTAAGTGGAAAGAAGATAAAGATTATGAGGCCTTAAATGAGAAAGTTAGAAAAGAAACAGATAAGTTACAAAATAATATCAAAATTAGAAAGCAGAAAAAATTCCAGAGAGATAGTTCAGATTATGAGCAAGGGAGAGTATATACATATTATTAAAGCAGTTCATTCAGTGGATCTTCAGAGACAGATGGAACAGATATGATTGAAGAGAGGAAAACACAGAGAAAGAAATATTCTAGATCTAGGAAGAGAAATGAAAAGAAGATTTTTTTAGAAGAGTCAGAAGAGGAGGGTGGAAGGCAAAATGCACAGAAAGACATGAAGCAGAAAAACTACAACCTCAGGCAAAAGAAACAATAGATAGAGATGTTATCAATTTGTCAGCTACTGAGTTAACTACAGAGCAGATTCAAGTCCTATCTAAAGGACTAAATTTTGCTCTATCTAATAATTTAGACAAATTTCAGTTAGTGAGAGGTATACACCTATTTGCTCGTAAACTTACACTTACTAAGATGTTTAGTCACAGGCCCAGAGTATGCATTGAACCTACAGTTACTCTTAATACAATCTCCGACTCCCTAAACTTAGATACCCTTAATATCCTATCAGAGAATTCCAGAGAATCTGAAAAAATGGTCTTGAATAACTTGGAAGACCTACTGTATGAAAATGAGACAAATAAAAATCAAATTGGGTTTTTGGGGCTAAAGGGGAAGTCTTAATATTATCCACCTCTCTCTATGTTCCCCACAATACAGTTGTTTGTTAGCAGTATGGAAAAAGAAATTAAAGATTATGTTCCATCGAAATTCAGACATAACCTCTCCTCTAATGAAAGAAGGACACTGAAGGAGTTGAGTATGAATCCAGAGCTCATCCTAAAACCTTCAGATAAAGGAGGAAATGTTGTGGTCATGGACAGGCAAATGTATTTGAGTGAAGTTAATCGTCAGCTTAGAAATAAAACTCAGTATAAACATGTTGAAAGCAATCCACTAGAAAAAGTGTATCTATGCCTTAAAAAAGCTTTGGACATGCAGGTCATTGATAAAAATGAATTCAAGTTTCTCTTCCTAGAATACCCCCAAATTCCTTGCTTTTACTGTATACCAAATATCCACAAAAATTTAAGGAATCCACCAGGGCGCCCGATTATCTTGGGAATAGGTAGCCCTACAGACAACATCTCTAAATATGTGGATCAGGCTCTAAGACCATTCCTTCATACCTTACCATCATACCTCCAAGACTCACGGGAGGTGGTAAGAAGATTAGATGGTCTACGAGTAAATAGTCATACTATTTTAGTAAGTATTCATGTGGAAGCCTTGTATCCTTCAATCCCCCATGATAAAGGGATTGAATGTGTGACCAAATTTTTGGAATTTGTCGTTGAGCTTCTACATCTGATCCTACATAATAACTTCTTCACCTTTGACAAGCGTTTTTACCAACAAATGACTGCAACAGCCATGGGAACGGCTTGCGCGCCCACGAACGCCAATTTGTACCTGGGTATGTGGGAAAACGAAGGTATTATGGGGGTAGACCTTGAATGGGCATCCCCTAATATTATGCTGTGGGCCCGCTATATCGATGATGTAGTTATCCTATGGGATGGCTCGGATAGTGATTTAAACAAATTCCTAACAGCTATAAATCAAAATAATTGGAATCTGAAATCTACAAGATATATTAGCCCAACATGTATTCCATTTTTGGATCTGTTAAATAAAAAGAAGGACAATTTGTTATCTTTATATATATATCGAAAACCTACAGCAGTTAATACATTGCTGAGAGCACAAAGCCTGCATCCTACACAGTTATTGAAAGGGATTCCTGTAGGACAGTATTTGCGCATTAAACGCAACTGTACAAATGAAGCTGACTTTGAAAAAGCAGCAAAGGATCTGCGCAGCAGATTTACTGAAAGAGGCTATCCAGATAATTGGCTCAAGAAAGCCTATAAAAGAGCAAAATATAGCAATAGAGCCGAACTGTTATTCAATAACAAGGACAAAAATAATGGGGGTGGTAACATTAGGTTGATAACACCATATAACAACGATTGGATGTGGATTAAATCCACCCTAAATAAGTTTTGGTTCATTTTGAAATCAGACAAAACATTATGTGAGAAGATAGGAGAAAAGGCCACGATCACGGCCAAAAAAGCACCCACTATTGGACAGAAGTTAGTTAGAAGTCATTTTCAAAATTTAAATAAAACATGGTTGGAAGAACATAAGACCAAAGGGTCACATAAGTGTGGCCGTTGTAAACCAAAGTTCATTTTGAATAAGGATCGAAGCAAATACATAGGATTAAAGATTTCATAAACTGTAAACCTATGGGAGTAATTTATGTTTTGGAGTACCCTTGTGGCAAGAAATACGTGGGGAAAACCATCCACACGTTAGCCACGAGAGTACTAGAACACTATAAGAAATATTAAAAATAGAAACACTGAAAGTTCAGTAGCCAGACACTTTGAATTGAAGCATGATGCTAATCCTAGTGGTTTTAAAGTATGGGGATTGGAAAAAGTCAGCAGACCCCTGAGAGGTGGGAATTGGGATCAACTCATCCTTCAAAAAGAAGCCCGTTGGATATATGAAATAAATTCCTAACAGGCTCAATGAGGAACTAGTATTCCAATGTTTCCTTTGAAATCCCCTTGATGGTATTCAATATGAAACAGTGTGTAACATATTTACTCATCATCACAGCTGATATGTTAGATTCTCACTTTACTCTGCAATTTTGTATAGGATGCTCATTTATACACATTTTATTTGGCGTGTCATAGGCACCATGTTCAATATGTTAGATTTTTTCTATGTGTATATATTTATATTCGGGCACTGTCCCAGCTTCCCCCTCTATAAAAAGTCGGCTTTGTGTTAACCATTCCATTAGGTATTTTACCAAAATTTTGTGATGTTAACATATCCTCTAATATTTATTCATTGTTTGTACAATAACAAGTTATTGTTATGTTTATTGTACCAGTTGAATTCTGCTGTTTACATGTGTGAGCAGGAGCAATGTGTCACTTTAATTGCAAACTATGTTCATAAAGACTCACATATGATTTAAATGTTAATTAGTGGTTCGTTTTCCAAGTGAGATACTTTCCCCAAACGGAACATGTAAGAAGGAACTGGCTTACTTTCGAAGTTTCCAGTGGATTAATTTAATGGGGGACAGAGATTGGAATACGGGCTATTTAACTGCCTTGAACTTATCTTGACCCGGAAGAAGAGAGGAGTTGCCTCTTGAAACGCGTGTCGGTCGCGTTGGTGCCGGTGAGGTGAGCGGCGTTGTATGGAGGCACTGGTTTATCAGTGTCAGCGATTCAGGAGCAGGTATTCCACCTGTAAGTAGAAAAGTCAGATGTAGCGTTTGAAACTGGAGGAGACATCTAGCACTGTGGAGATCCGAGTCGGGAGTGCAGTATGGCAGACACTTAAGTATAAGCTGCTTAGGCAGCTTACCGTTTCTATACCTATTCACTTCATCATCGTGATTAACTTTTCAGTCAATATATATCCCGATATGGCTTTTGTGCTTTTCAGGCAGGGTTACCCCGACCCCCGTGGATGAACGGTGGTTGCGCGGAAGGCCCATTCACTTATGCATTTATTCATCTTTGTGCTTTTTGCCTGCTAATACCTACCTCATTTGCTACTGGTCGATCGCTTACTTATATCTATCTATCGCTACTAACCAATTACCGCTTATCAGCCGCCACTGACCTGGACACCAGTTTAATATATTTCCAGCACCTAGGGACGCCTAGGATGTGGGCAGTGATATTGTATACTGTATATTGAATTTTATATTGTGTTTTAATATCTATAATAAAGGTTTAGTTTTTATCATTACTTAAATTGACTTCATTAGCACTTATGCATTCATTTCCAGATTCTCAGGAGTTGTGGGGATATTTATTTCCTAGTAGTATGCCATATGAGTGCCTCTGTAGGTAGTCTGCAGAGTTTAGTGGGTTTCTGGTGGTTGGTTTTTGTTCCCCATCACTTCCCCCTTTTCTTGATTAGTATTACTGTTTGTACTACCCACCGCACCACCATTTAGTAGTATCGTGGCGTTGTTAGGTTATTACTCTATATCCATTCTATATATATACATATGTTTTAGGTTTCAGTTAGAATTAAGTTAGACGTTAGGGGTAGGGTTAAAGTTCCACTCTTTGTGTTATGGGTTAAAGGTAAGGGTTTGGGTTATAGTTAAGGTTAGGGTAGGGTTAAGTTATTAGTTTTAGGGGCAGGGGTTGGGTTTGGGGTTAGACCAGTTTTGAATGTTATTGGTTAGAGTTAAGATTAAGTTATTATATTTATTGGTTGGGGTAATCTTTAGGTTTAAAATAGTTTTTAAAATATTTTTATTGGAAACTAAAATAAATTATGATTTATCACTAATAAGCCCCGACAAGGCAACATTATAAATCAGTAAAAAACGTATCAATTAAGTTCTGTAGCAAAAGTGGATTTGAGCACTTTGGTGAAGGGATAGGATCCCAGAAAGTGCTCCTGTGTCTCTGATACATTACAACCCCACAGGCAAGTCCTTTGCCAAATGTTCAAGTTTCTATAGGAATCTCTAACTTTAAACCGATGCTTTTGCAGGGTTGCTTTCCTGTTCAGAAACTGCAAAGGCCTTTCTCCCATATGACTACAATTGTCACTTTCTGTAAGGGTTGGGCACTAGAACATCATAAAAAAACCTTTTCAGAAAGGATATTTAAGTCTTCTTAGCAAAATTTACGTAAACATTGCAAAACGTTAGCAACATATTGTGTTAAATGTTTGCCCTTAAGTGAAGCTGCATATTTGGACATCCCGGGTACCATGTAGACAGAAAAGGAACACAACAATCTAGAGTTAGAAAGTGAACCCAGGGGTAAGGACTATGTGGATTAGGTCCTCACCATGGGTATTTTCCATCGAGGGAGCCTGGTTTAGGTGAGTTAAGTTGTCCTTTAAAGTATCTGGTAAGGGTGTAGTCCAATCACCAATCATTGATACTAGCTTTAAGAAAAACAGCTGTAAAGAAATCGAACAAATCATGTTTAACCCATCCTTTTCTTATCTAAATAGGTGACATTCCTTGCTACTGGTTCTATTCAATTTACACACAACATAGTAAAAAACAAAGCTTGTTATTTAGCATGCAAAGTTGGAGGTATACGCTTTCTACAAATAATAAGCATGGTAGGATATAAGCCTTGACAATGGCAAACCATTCCTTGCCGGTCAGCCGCTATTTCTTCCAGCGTGGAACTTTTACCAGAGTGGCATCAACTTTACACTCCCAGTTTGTATAATCATAAGCAGCCCTCCCAAATTTGATACGTAATACCCAAATCTTGGTGGAGATTGTTGACTATGCACCAAGTTAAAAATTGTGTTTTGGATCTGACAGCCAGAGGACTTCTGATTTGTCAACTATCCTGAGTACACGCTAATCATCTTAGTACACGCTAATGACTCTGTACAATGCCGCCACCACCTCCTGTGAGGAAGATTCCCAGGCAGAGATGTCATCAGCATAGGCCACCGGATATCTAAATGTGCCAAAGGAAAGGATCCAAGGCATGCACAATCAGAAATGAGCTCAAAGGGCAGCAATGTCTCACCTTGCCATGTACTTAAAAGCAATGGCCAATCCACCCATTCACATAATGGAAGGTCTCTCCCTCCCTATATAAAACTTGTAACCAACCATTGGACAAAAACTCCCGTGATGGCTTAACTAGGTAAAGTAGCCCACAAGCAAAATGTCAAAGTCTGTAGCTTGATCTAAGGTTACCACATCTTTTAAAGAGCCATGTTTTCATACCCAAACAACAGAGTCCCTTAAGGAGCTTCCACAAATCACAAACAGGGAATGTGTTTGCTGTGTCTGCACAATAAATGGCATAACCCCTATTTGATCCAATGACTGGACATTCCTTGTGATTTGTGGATACTTATGACTGGCATTGAGGTGGCCAGGGAGGAATGGGATGCCTGGAGGATTCCCTACTGTGTAAGCGAGAATAGAGCTTATAGACTGACATTTAACAGCACAATATTGGGCAGTATTATAAACATATTATAAATCCCTGCTTATACGTTTTGTCCATACAGTGTCTAACCTGTTAATTTCTAATTCCTGAAATCTTTTTAGTCGATTTCCTCTTCTGCTTAAAACTGGGATGTGAACTATAATTTGAAATTTTAGCTGAATTAGGCTATGCTGAGCCGTATAAAAATGTAAGGGAACCAGTAAATGTGTAGCTTTTCTGCAAATATATTTTTGCTGTGTGAAACACTTCCTGGTGGTTTTAGTGGTGTCCTGTACATATTATAATCTACATACAATAAGCCTCAAGGGCAGTTTAAAATAAACACCACACCTTGAGTTGTATGTATAATAGTCTCTGATACAAAATTTCATTCCACTATGAGGATGTGTGATATAGTATCTCTTTATTACATTGTATGCAACCCAGGCATGGGAAAGTACTGTTCCTCCATGTCCCTTACGTACGACTCTCTCCCTTTTTACTGATTTGATTAGACCAACCTATCCCTCAAACTCAATGGTCTTTTTTTATGCCCTCCTACGTGGTGGCATAAACTCTTCTAAACACGGGTGACATGTAGCTAGAAGGGGCCCTCCATGCCATAGTTTGCAATAGCTTATCCATTGTGTTTACATTGACTTTCTCCAAATTTCTTTGTTGTAAAGGTTTTGGGTATCCTCTATTTCTAGACTTTCCATTATGACCCCCCAGGCATCTGATAGTGGAGAGCTCCTTCTTATCAAATAGTAAAATTGCATTGTAATTTGCCACCTTGAGCTGGTACACAACATCAAGGTTTTTTTATTTCTGAAATAGCCCGTTCCAACTGTTAATTTGCCGACGTTTGTTGTGCTGCAGTCATGCTCCCCCCTCCCCAATATACTCGAGATAAGAATGAATTTCTGTTCCAGTAGCATCCCACCAATCAAGGGGACACAGAAATTCAGGGAAAATCTCAATCTCGATCTTGCAGCAATCTCCAAAGACCTTTTGTCTTTAATGGGGTACAGGAATCTCACATAAAGGAAGGAGAGCATGATCAGACCATTCTGTAAAGGAGACCTTTGCATAGGAAAAGGAAGGTGATAGGAAAAAGTAATCACATGAACGATTAGGCCCACAATGGTAAGTAGGGAGAGGGTCCTTATTATTTGCAGTCATGGCATCAGCCAACCTTGTAGTCTTTTGAAAGTGGCTATATAAGCTTTCTGCCAGGATGAGAATAGTGGCTAAGTATACAGGGGTGCTTCCCACAAGCATTTTTGATACAGACTGTTATTTACCTTTTTTTTTTTTTGGTGTAAATTTATCAAACCATATTTATTATCAAAAAGCAAACATTAGCCTGGAGAGAGAACAGCTAATTCTTGTTACAACAATTATTTGAAAAGAATAGCAACACCTATTGGCAGCTTATCTCCAAGGAAGCAATAGGATGGGCCTACTTTCCACTCCGTAATAGCTAAATGAAGATGTTCTGATGACTGCAGATGACACTCTCGCAGAAAAACAATGCCCACCTAATGTTGCCAGAGCAGATTGAAAATGTTGGACCTCCACAGCATGTTTAAGATACAGCTGCATATTTAACAGAGGGAGGAAATGTGAAATGGAGTAAAAGCCACTGTAAGAATGTAAATAAAGTGTTTTTCTGAAGGAGACACATCCAGGGAGATTCAATAAAAGTTCTTATCGTTTAAAATGGTGCTAATTTTGCCCCAACCAATCAGATGTTAGCTTTCAAATGTTAAATAAGATCTGATTGGTTGGGGCAAAATTAGCACCATTTTAAACGATAAAAACTTTTATTGAATAAGCCTGCTCGTGTTAACGCTTTCTTTTCAGTTCTGACTTGAGACCCTCTGCTGAATTGCTAGAAGGCCTTTCACATTTAAGTATCTGAAGTGAATCTGTTAACCCTTTCAGTGCCAGCAGAATTTTCAGGATTTTGCCCTCAATCGGTTTAGATTAATTTTACAGTAGAAAACCGCCCAGTAAATCAAGAATATTATACATTGTTTTTTTCAGTACTTTACAAGATAACAGAATTTTGTAACTTTTCTGGAGATTTACTGCATTTATGGGTAAAATATGTTTAAAAAAAAAAAGTAAAATTTGCAAATTTTCATGGATTTTTCCCATTTTTATTTATAGTTATCTTAAGGTTACGCACAAAAATCTCACTGTTTCTAAAAGCTCTGATACTCCCGAGTACAACGATACAGATGTATGTAGGTACTTTTCCTGTACAGGAGACCCCCCCAAACTAAAACTGCACTTTTAAGAATATTAGGGCACGGCCACACTGCAGTGCAAACGCAATCGCACATGGAATTGTATGTGATTTCATGTGCGATTTAGTTGCATTTGTGCATCCATTTCCTTCATTAGGTATAGGAAAACGCATGTGATTGCGATTAAAAATGTGGAACGCAAATCACAACGTACCCGAAAACGCTTATTTTTGGTGCGTTGCAACGTTTTCAAAGATTTGTAAAAAACGCAAACGCAGAAAAATCGCAGCAGTGTGGCCTAGCCCTTACACCAAATTCAAATGTATAACCACTTCTGACTGTTAACATTGAATATCTACCAAATTAACTAAAATATCCCCACAAGTGAGATATTTTTAGAAACTACACACCCTCGGGATTTTATGAGTGAGGTAAGTTTTGATCACAATGCAGATACCTGGGCGCAGCTCTTCATCCAATTGTAAGAGACAAAATCAAATGCAAATTTCAGCTAAAAACTGTAGAGGAAAGTTCAAAAGTATCTCAAATATGAAAGCCTAACCCCTCCTGAATAACACGGTATGCCACATTCATGGGTGTACCCAGAGACATGGGTACCAACTAACCCAGAGGGGGTCCAATGCCAAATGGCAATAACAGCAAAAAAAAATGTTTTGAAAAATGAACCATATAATTGTATTTGAACAGTCTGCAGTTTTTCAGAACTGATCACCTAATATTGATCTTGCTCAGTAGTAAAGACTTTACTGGTGCCCGGAATCTCCCTTCTACTATGTGTCCCGATTTCAGCACCTGCCTCTTTAACCCTTTAACTGCCACCAAACATATACCGTATATACTCGAGTATAAGTCGATCCCGAATATAAGTCGAGGTACCTATTTTACCTGAAAAATGTGTAAAACTGATTGACTCAAGTATAAGCCAAGGGTAGAAATTATGACCACTACTGCCTTCTGAGTTGCTCTTTAAATGGACAGCACAATTCCCATACATTAATCCCATACAGTAATAGCCAAATCCAGTACCAGTAACCTCCAATTCCTTGGCACTCCAGATGTTTGGAAACTACAACTCCCAGTATGCTTTGGTTGCTGGGAGTTGTAGTTTCTAAACATGTGGAGTGGCAAGGTTCAAAAACTTAATTAAGCTTACCATCATTTAAAAATGTTCCTGACCTCATATAGTAAAGGGCACTCTGACCCCCATATAGTAAAGGACACTCTGACCACCATATAATAAAAGGGCACTCTGACCCCCATACAGTAAAGGGCACTCTGGCCCCCATATAGTAAAGGACTCTGACCCCAATAGTAAAAAATGTCGCCTGAGTGGTAGTTTCAAGCCGTCATTTGCACTGAACTAGCAGCTGTTTTTGCCCCAATCTGGGGAGACCCGTCAGATTTACAGCATCCAGATGAGCAGTGACAGTGCTGAGTATGTCCAGCAGCCTGACTACAGGAAGCAGGAAGGAGTGTAAAGGCAGATCAGCTCCTGTAACTTTCTATGCAGGTGAAGTTTTTTTTAACACCTACCGATTACTACCCGAAATTGCAGCATTTGGATCTAAATTAGGACTTGACCCGTGTATAGTTTTCAGGCTAATTTTAAAGAATGAAAATCTCGGCTTATAAGTATATATGGTATAAACGTTCTGTGGATAAAAGGACCAAACTGACACAGAACGTATATATACTTTGTGTGGCTGTACCTTTTAAAAAAGAAATTTTTGTGCTAGGAGCGATCAGGGGCAGCTTTCAAGTGCTACACTAGCCCCCTCTATCCCCCTTCGGTTTTGTCCAAATCCGATGGGGGGATCGGGAGATAGCACACCTTTTTTGTCATGACCGTACAGGAGCAACTTGTCCCAAGAGGAAGTTCGGGTCCATGCAGTAAGGGTCTTCCCTTAGCCTTCCCACTGTATGGCACCGGTGGTCTAGATGGGGTACTGCACTTCAATCTCCATTCAGATTGCAGTCAGTGCATTAC
The DNA here is from genome assembly GCA_019447015.1 of Hymenochirus boettgeri. Taxonomy (NCBI): domain Eukaryota; kingdom Metazoa; phylum Chordata; class Amphibia; order Anura; family Pipidae; genus Hymenochirus; species Hymenochirus boettgeri. Next base: position 76,397,373 of record CM033469.1, read on the forward strand.
AAGCTATAGTAAGGAGTCAGTGAAATGAATATATATTCTGTCATGGGACGATTATGACACAGTTTAAACAACTGCATTTTTAAGCAGGGAATCTGGAGGCACTTGCTGAAATAGTTCGGAAATTTTTAGAAAGAGTCAAATCTAGAATGATTTCTTGGAGGCGGGACAGGTTTTGGCTTTTTAATATTCAAGGCAATCAAATGCACTTGAGTACTTGAAGTGGGTTTAGGAGGGACATCATTAGGACTACAAAGAAGCTGTTGGGGAATATATGCATTGCATATGTGTTACAATCTCGTACAACCATTTCGGCAAGCAACACTAATAAAATATCAATTAAAACCTGACATTTCTTATTTTCTGTTTTCATATCAAACTGTTGCATTTAATCTGATCCATTTCCCCCATATCTTATCAAATTTCCTCATACATTTCCTGTTTTTGTATATTACTTTTATAAGAGGGAGTTCTTTATTAATTATCCCCAACCACTGTTGTATTGATGGTGATTCCTTAGCCATCCATTTCATTACTATGCTTTTCCTGGCGTAAAATAGAATGTCACCTAAGAGCTGTATTAACATATTATCTGCATTAGGCCCAATTAGGATCCCAAATAGACATGTTTCCGGGAGCTTTTGAATTTTTATCCGCAAATTTACTTCAATAAATTCGGTCACTTGTTCCCAGAAAATTTGAATCTTACTGCAATTCCAGATAATATGATCAAAGTCTGCTTCTGGAAATCAACATTTTGGACATTCCATATTTTTCTCCTTTCTCATTTTCCCAATTATTTTAGGTGTTAAGTATGCCTGATTAATCATATACAGTTGAATTAATTTATTTTGAGCAGCAAAAGAGTCCCCATCATGAGATTTCATTATTTTCAGACCCACTTCTTCTGATAGGTTGGGTATTAAATTCACCCATTTACCAACCACCTTCTTAGAGGGAATTATAGCATTATAATCTATTAATAATTTATATAATCTAGACATCATTTTTCCTTGATTTGTCTTCTCCAATTGTTTTAAGATTGGGTATGACACAAATTTTACTTTACCATTTCTTATTTCGTTCGTGACACAATGTCTCAATTGCAAGTATCTAAAATTAAAGTTCCCAGGTAGATTATATTTTCCCGAGATTTGCTCATATGGGATCATTTCCTCCTCCTGAAATAAATGCTTGAAGAGTTTAATCCCAAACCTACTCCATATATTTGCTGAGTCAAGTGCTATCAGTTGCGGGAAGGTATAATTCTCCCACAATGGGGTCTCCGCAGGTGTTTCAACAAATCCAGAGAGTTTAAACGTTTTTTCCCAAATTTTTCTATCTTGTACATGCAATATGGTTCCCTTACCAACTATATGTTTTATTGGATTCATTATATAGGCTAAGTAGTGTCCTTTTACATAGTACTTAAGCATAAATTCGGATTGTGTGGGACTACCATTTCCCAACCAGCATTTTAGGTAATTTAGTTGGCTTGCCCAGTAATACAATTTAAAGTTGGGTAGTGCTAAACCCGCTTTATCTTTTGGTGCTTGTAGCTGCTTTAGGCTCACCCTTGCTCGTCCATTCCCCCATAAAAAGGACACCAGCATGCTATTTAATTTATAGAAGAAATTCTCTGGTATATATACCATTGTGTGCTTCATGACATATACTATTTTGGGAAGCATAAAAATCTTAATTAAGTTAATCCTTCCATACAGATTTAAAGGCAAAGCCTTCCAATGTAACATTTTTTCTTTCATGAAGGACAGCAAAGGTAATACATTTAGTTTATAAAAACTCTCCGGGTTTCTCGTTATATATATTCCAAGATACTTAAATGATTCTACTATCGGAATTGAATATATAGTTGTACAACCGATGGTGTTAATATTTTTATCTATGGGCATTATACATGATTTTTCCCAATTAATATTGATCCCGGAAAATTTCCCAAATTGTTCCATGGTCTTTATTACTTCAATGAATGATTCATCAGATGCATCCAGAAACACAATAATATCATCTGCGTATAACACAATTTTTTCTTTGTAGGGACCTAATTCTAGTCCCCTTATTTTTCTATTAGCTCTTAAGCTAATTGCTACTACCTCTATTACTAACGCAAATAGCAAAGGAGATATGGGGCACCCTTGTCTCGTACCTCTAAATAATAGGAAGGACTCTGAAATTTTACCATTTACTGACACTTTCACTTCAGGCTGATTATACAGTATTTTTCTCCATTTTATAAATCGTGGCCCTATACCAAATCTTTGCATTACTTCCCACAAAAAATCCCATTCCACAGTGTCAAAGGCCTTCTGAGCATCCAATGACAAAAGCATCCTTTGGCCTATATTATCGTGATTAATTTGGGATTGAATTAATACTCTTCTTATGTTCGCTGAGACCGATTTCCCAGGCATAAAGCCTGTTTGGTCTTCAGCGACTATAGATAGTATCACTTTTTGTAAGCGATTCGCCATGATCTTTGCTAAAATTTTGACATCCACATTTAACAAAGATATTGGTCTATAGGCCTCGTGTTTTAATGGATCTTTATCTGGTTTTAACAGTACAATTATATTCGCCTCCCTCATAGAGTGGGGTAGTATTCCTATTTCATATCCCTGTTGATGTATACCTAACAAGGGACTAATCATAATGTCACTGTATTTTTTAAATATTTCAATAGGTATCCCATCCATACCAGCTGCTTTCCCAGGTTGGATTTGTTTGATAGCAATTTTAACTTCTTCCATGGTAATTCTATCCTCTAATTCAGTGTATTGTTCCCTAGATAGCTGCGGGAATTCCAATGCACTTAAATATTGATTGATCTCCTGCTTTGAATATTTGAAATTTGACTTATACATATTGCTATAATATTCCTTAAAACTTTCCACTATATCCGCTGAGCTATCCAGTATTCCTTTCTGGGGATCTTTTCCCAATAAACATAGGAGTATACAGTTTCTTAGTAATGTATGACAAGAGCTTAGCCGACTGGTTCCCCAGCTCAAATTGATTTTGCTTTGTAAAGAAAAACTTCCTTTGAGCTTTTTCATATAAAAATAGTGTGTAACTTCTCTGCTTGTTACACCAACTTTCAAATAACGTTGGTGTGGGGACTCTAATATATTCATGTTCTGCTGCTTCCATTTCCTTTTTAAGCTCCCCTTCTTCTATTCTAGATTGTTTTTTTATACCAGATACTGTTGATTTTAAGATTCCCCTTAAAAATGCTTTTAATGTATCCCATTTAATTAGTGGTGAAACATGACCTTGGTCGATTAGTAAGTAATTCATTAGTTCATCTCTCACTCTATCTTTTCCTTCCTCTGGAAACAGGGACACCCAGAATGGATTTAGTTTCCAATAATTTATAATTTTTTTATCAGCACCTTCTTCCACTGACATTAATATTGGAGCATGATCGGAGGGGCCCCTTGGTAACCCCTCCACCCTTATTAGTTTCTTTGCCAAAGAGGGCGAAACGAACATAGAGTCAATACGTGATAAGGTACCATATGTGTTAGACTGACATGTATACATCCGGGAATCTAGATATAAATATTCCCATGAATCTATCCAACCCCATTCTGTTATACTTTGTTTTAATTTAGTTGGATTCAGTTCTCCTTGTTCAATATTTCTTGGGGGAAATTTATCATACATTTCATCTAAAACCATATTAAAATCCCCCATTACCACTAAGTTAGCTTTTGGAAATTTTGCTATAAAATCAATCAAATAAGAAATTAGTTTTATATTAGCTGGTGGGGGGTTATAAATCCCACAAAACACATATTGAATTAATTCTATCTCTACTGCTAAACAGATATATCTACCATATTGATCTATTTTAGTCTCTAAAATTACATATTTCAAACGAGAATTAAGTAAAATTGACACCCCTCTTGAGTAACTTGAATATACACTATGAACAGAAAGTCCAATCCATTGTTTTTTAAATATTTTGTTGTCATCCTTAGTTAGGTGGGTTTCTTGAAGGCATATAATATCAGGATTCTTATTTTTAATAATATCTAATACTACCCTTCTTTTTTGGGGTTTCCGCATTCCTCTAACATTCCAAGATAATATTTTTAATTCTTTCTTCATCCCCACTCACTTATTCGTTTCTCATTATATTCATTATAAACCTGCTGCCTTCTGAATTTTAACTTTGTACTCACATGTTGCACCGCATTGTATACACATAAACAATTTGTAATACATTTAAACCCATTATTCCCCCCACCCCTTCCCTTCACAGGGATTGCATTTGCAATTACCATGCCCTGTCTTACTAGGGAAATCGGTCAGAGCTCCCTATCCCGACTTTTATTTTTATACCAGAGGGGAAAAAAAAAAAAAAAAAGTGTATATCCATGTTTCAACGTTTTTAAGCACCTTACAGTGCATAAGCTTTAAATTATGGATCAGCGGGCCAGATCCTTATCACTCAAAATTTTGCAAATTAGTGCAACTATATGTGACCCTAAAGTGCACAGTGCTTCCCCCTATTGCCCTTCCCCTTATTAAAAAGTGAGCATATAAATATGTGATTAAAACCATAAAAACATTAACAGTGTTTTTAGTGCCAAATTAATTTACTAACCCCCATAGTGCTAAAATATTAATAAATAGATACAATATATTAAGCCACCCTCCCCCCAAATATTATATATATAAATATTCGAATGTGTATAACCTTGTTTCAAAGTTATTAAGCACCTTAAAGTGCATATGCTTTAAATTATGGAACAAAGAGCAAGATCCTAACACTCAAAAATGTGCAAATTAGTGCAGCTGTAAGTGACCCTAAAGTGTAGAGTGCTTCCCCCTATTATCCTACCCCGCCTTAATATAAAGTGCTAATACTACTATTGCCCCCCCCCACTCTTATCCTCCTTCCATCTAGCAATGTGAAAATTTAATAGGTAAGTTGATACTCTAATCTTACCCGTTAAAAGTGAACATATAAATATAAAAATTACTAGTTTAGTATATCAATTTGACTTTAAAGGGCATCTTTCCATGTGTTCTATAATACCCCCCAACCCCCTACTCCTACTTGTACTGTTAATCAAATCCCTGTGATGTCACCCACTTCCCTGCTCAAGTCCCTCTCCTCCTCTGTAACAGAGATAAGAGCATTAGCAGGGGGAGAGAGGTAGCTTTTATGGAAGAGATAAGGCTGCACTTGGCCCCCCTTCCTGTTAGCTTTCACTGATTGATGATGGGTCACAAAGAGAGAGATCGTATTGCTGCAGGAAAGCTTGCATTTTATTGGCCACTGTGCGTGGGTGTTTTTCAAGATGTTGAACATTTAACTCCTACTGCACATGATAAGCTTGTCGGTTAGCCGGAGTTAAGACATGGAGGAGGTAACAGATGGGAGGGGGAAGTGCTGCAGAGAGATAGGACACCATCGAAAAACAAAAAGAGTCACTGACAGAGGTAGGAGAAAGGCAGCACAGAGTACATCAGTTTAACTTGACAATGAGCCAATGTGTTTTTTTCCACTATAGATGCCCTTTAAATTATGCCCACACAATTCCGGATATTCCATCAGATTGCATTGGTTTTTGTAGACTGAAAAACTTCGGAAGCAACACATTACAGTCAGACCAAAATGTACTTTATTTATAACCCAATTCGAACAATTTTGAAATAACAAAATGCAAAAAGAGAAACTGGAAGAAAAGAAAAACAGATTCCTGGATCAATCATATTTTAAAAAACATGACCGCAGGTTAATTTTTAATAAACCTCAAAGGCAGTATTGAAAAAGACGTAGAGTACAAAGCGAGTCTGGTAATCGTTTATTTTAAATCACTTCGTCTTGTTTCTCTAGGTGATAGTCTTATTTATTTTTTTTTTTTTTTACAGTGTCTGGTCATGCAGAGTGAATTCCCAAAATTTCTGTAACAAAGTAAAGGAATATGTATAAGTCACTGAAATTAAGTCACACAGTACAACTAACCTTCAATAATTAAAGACCACTAACACTTGAGTTCACTTCCCTTACTCACTACTAATCTACAGTAAACTGATTATGCACATACATTATACTATATCAATGCATTTTTTTAAAAAAATGTTTTGAAAGAGTAAAGGTATGCAGCACTCCCCATACATTATTTTCCTGATTTCGAGCCTCTCTCTGCCAATAAGCTATGCTGTGAAGGAGGCGTAACAATTCGGTCTGCCTCTGTCATTCAAAGTTAGCATGCGAGAAAACACTCTTCCACCCATCCTTGATCAGCTTGATTATGCAGGCTGTATCCTAGCAACAGGACATTTCAAGTTTGTTTGACTGTCAGAGGAGGAGGAGAGAGGTTGTAAAAGACATTCCCACCAGCCTATGACAAGTGTTATGTTAATCATGGCCCTGGGCCGTCTAGAAGGCGGGCCTTTAGCACTCATATTTGCTGTGTGATATCTAAGAGAGGGCAGCATGACTGTAAACGTGAGTAAGTGATTTCAGCTGCTGGAAGTGTGGACATGTAATGGGGTGATTTTTTTTTTTATATTGTTGTCCTTTAATCTTTGTTTTTCTTTTCACTTTAATTTCCCACACAACTCATGCACCTTTTTCTATGTTTCCATCATCTCTACTAACCTCCCCTGACCAATTACATATGTACAATCTACCATACATCCTTAAAACTTGCTTTCCTTGCCACTTGGACCACCCACCAAGCTTCCATGGTCTACTGATACGTGTTCAAAGATAATCATGCTTTAGTATAGTCACATGCAAATATTACCCATTTACCCTAATGGTATTATCACTTGCTGCATTTAAAAGTACATACTTTTCACAGGATGGGTCAGTCTTTTCAACTACATGCCATTGGTTGTTACTAATAACCATCTTGCCTGCAACCATTCCCAGGAGGCCATCATAGCTTGTGTATCCTTCTCAATTTTGAATTCATTCTAATTTATGGCTCCAATAAGTTCACATGGTGCAGTGATTAATGTAGTGATTTATTTTTCTTACCGGGTTCCTTTAGTGCATTAGCGTCTCCTGCCAGTTCAACTGAATGGGCACTTCCTTGACCATTCAAATTCAAGATTTCATCACACAAGTTATTTTTTTTCTCCTCTTTTTTGATTTCTTCCACTAACTGCTCCTAAAGCAAGAAACTAACTAGATTAAGACATGTTATTTTATATTATATTAATTACCATAAACATACAACTTACTACCTTAGGCAATGGGCAGGCAAGCTTAAGTGGCAAATCCTCAACTTTAACAAAGTCATCTTCATCCGATTTCTGACTTATGTTTCCTGATCCAGTTTCCTGTACAGGAAATATACAAGTATAAATTATGAATAAAGAACTGCTTTAAAGTTAATAAAATATGAACAATCTACAGTGATCATATCACAACAGTTACAGCGTATCTATTTGAGGATTTTAATATCATATTTGATTTTAAAAATATGAAAGAAAGTTTTTTTATGGAGATCCTTACCTTATTTGGCAATGAAGTAATTGAGTTACGGTATAAAAGTTAAGTTATTTGTAGAAAAATTGTTAATAAATGCTGTGGCCTGATTTCACCACTTTAATATTGTGTCTGTGTGTTTATTATTATTGGGTTAAGTAAACTGCCAGGGGTCCATCCTCCACTTCCCATGGGAAAGTCTAGCAAGAGAACTACACTTTTCGAAAACCCTACCTTGTTAGACTAACATTTAAAGGGCATGTCCACCCCCAAAACTATAATCCCCCCCACTACTGGCCCCATTGTGTAGTGTAGTTTAATCCTTACCTTACATCCCAGCTCCATCTGGTTCTTCTGCTATCCTCCCCCAAAGTCCAAAAAAAACGCCCACCAGGAGTACTGCAGAGTCCATATAGGACTCTGCCTCCTGTCTCCCCTCTGGGAGAAATTTGGCATGCGCACTGCAGCCCTTCTCCCCCTCCCTCCCGATTAGGATTCCCTCCCCCTAGCGTAAAATCCTTTTTATATAATAATCTGCCTGTCCCCCCATCCCCAACCGCTATAGTTTTAAGTTCTGAAAGTGCCCCAAACATTACTTGCCTTCCCTCTTTCCTCCGCCGCACTGAACTCCTGGCAGCCGCGTCCGTGATTGGCTGCCGCTCAGCCAATCACAGATGCGACTGCTGGTCCCGCCCCTCTGCTTGCATTTTCTCACAAGCAGAGGGCCTGGCAGTGCGGCAGAGGAAAGAGAGAGAAGGTAAGAAATGTTTGGGGCACTTTAAGAGCTTACAACTATAGCGGTTGGGGCTGGGGGGACAGGGAGAATATTATATTAACATTTTTTAAAGGGTGGACATGCCCTTTAATCATACATATACTTTTTCTTCATTTAAATGGATTAAGGCTTTATAACATACATAAACACACAGATAATACATTCTTGGCTTTAATGCCTTGTATCACTCAGACTACAAATCAATAACCCATTTGGTAGTCTGTCAGACAGAAGAAAAATCGTAAACAGACATTGCAGCACAAACAATTGTGCAGCCCATTACGGACTGCGTGATGGGTCTAACATGTCTTATCAAATTCTGTCCAGTTTGGAAAAAACGTTTCGGCAAGATCTGTCAGACGTAGATGATATTTGCACCAGATTGACCGAAATATGGCGGCAGATGGTTAATCAGATCTAAATATCAGACCAGGTGTACCGGGACTAACACATAGGGAGACAGATGAACACCAGAAACCTTGTATTTTTCTCCAGAAAAAGGGGCAATGTATTGAAAATGCTATATGTTGTTTTAATCTTAATTTTAAAAAAACAGATTTATTTATATGTTTTACTTACATATTCATTAACCAAGACAGGAGATTCAGTGTCAGGACTGTCGGCTTCAGAGCTACCAGCAGATTCCACAGGAAACTTCACATCCTCTTTATTTAAAAGTAGCGATGAAAGAGTTTTGTCGGGGGAGAGAATATTAGCATTTGAACACTCAAGAATTGTTTGTTCTTCTCCTAAAACAGCAGGGAAAGTTAATTTTCAACTTATTAATTGGAAAAGACATGCAAGACTTATTTTGTCCACCCTCATAAAAGCTTTTAGTATGTTACTAAAACCTAGGTTTCGTTTTGCTTAAAATATTTAATAATGTTCCCAGACAAAGAAATTATACTTGCAACCTCCACGATCCACCGCTGTGGCACTCTGCTACTTCCTGGTAAGACAATATAAAATTGGGCTGTTGTACATCCATATTAAAGTGCAAATATAATACATAAAAAAATAGAATTCTAGTGCACAAACAGGTAGCCAATATGCAATTGTTTGTGCACTAGAACTCTATAATTGAATTGTATGTGCACTAGAACTCTATTTTTTGTACTTCCTGGTAAGGCAGTCAGTCAAGGCCACGACTGACTGCAATTACCGGACAAGCCTCCACTGTTGCTGCTCGTGAAAGAGAAAGGCACATAGCATCAGTAGTGGAGTGGTTGCCGTGGAGGTGGATCGTGGAGGTTGTAAGTATTATTTCTCTGTCTGGGATTATTTAAACATTTTAAAGGGAATGTCCACCCCTCTTTTCAAAAAGACATATATTGTAGATTACCCCCCAAAACCTAAAGTTCGTTTTAGTCAAAAGCTAGAAATCGTCTCCCAGCCTGAGCTATTATACTTACACTAGACATTAAGCCCGCTACAATACCGGGCGCTAGAAGCACAGTGCCCCATTAGTGTCCCAAGGCCATAGTCCTCCTCCATGTCCCAAGGCCAGAGTCCCCCCTCTATCCAAGGCCCCCCTCTTTCCCAAGTCCAGAGGACCCCCTCTGTCCCAAATCCGGCCCCCCCTCTGTCCCAAATCCAGCCCCCCCTCTGTCCCAAATCCAGCCCCCCCTCTGTCCCAAATCCAGGGGGCCCCGTCCCAAATCCAAGGGCCCCCCGTTTGTCCCAAATCCAGGCCCCCCCTCTGTCCCAAATCCAGGGGCCTCTGTCCCATGCAACCTTACCTGCAGTCTGTTTAATTGCTGTTCTCCCTCCTTGTGTTTCTCCCTCTAGTGGTGAGTCAACAGGGACTGCAGACACTCTCCCTCTAGTGGTGAGTCAATAGGAAATGCAGAGACTCTCCCTCTAGTGGTGAGTCAATAGGAACAGCAGGGACGCATACAGGGTTTTATTATATAGGATGCTCCTCCTCGCTCCACTGCCGCGGCTCTGCACTTTCGGGTAAGGCAATCAGTGATCAGCCATGACAGTGACATCACGGCCAATCACTGACTGCCATTCCCGGAGCAGTCTCCACTGCAGCTGCTCAGGAAGACAAAAAGAACAGAGCAGCCACAGTGGAGACTGAGAGAAGAACCCGGAAGCGGCGGTGGAGCGAGGAGCTTGTAGGTATAATAACTCAGGCTGGGAGCAGATTTCTAGCTTTGACTAAAACGAACTTTAGGTTTTGGGGGGTAATCTACAATATATGTCTTTTTGAAAAGAGGGGTGGACACTCCCTTTAAGCAAAACAAAACCTAGGTTTTGGGGAGCCCTAAGTAACATACTGAAAGTTTTTATTAGGGGTGGACTTAAGGCTCGTACACACATGCGATCGCAGGTCCCGACGCACGTGTGTACGAGCCATTACCCTTTAAAGCCAAACAATTTTTTTGAGAACATAAAAAGTCAATACAAACCATTACCCCCTTCATCGAGCTCAGCCTTTTCATTTTCAAGATTTTTCTCAGGTGTGCCCTCCATCTAGGTTAAATACAAATGGTTATATTTCTTTTAATGTCTAAAAGAAAAAATATAGTAAAGACAAAATGTTCTACCCAATACCTGCTCCTTTTCAGTTTCATCTGTTATGTGACTGTTAGCTTCAAGCGAAGTTTGGACATCTGCAGGCCTGGACTCAAATTCATAAATTTCCTCCTCTTCATTTTCATCTTCTCCACTACCATAATTTGTTAAGGCCTGGGTTTCAGCTTTAGATAAACCTGCACCATTTGAAGAAATGAAAATATAAAAATATAAGCTCTATCTGGTTCAAAATGCACTTTTTGGTCAATGATTAGGTTGCAAAAAAAAAATTATCCCATAGTTTTCCCTTAATATAAAACTTTACAAGTTATAAGACTTAAGCTAGGTACACATTTAAATATAATGGTCTTTGAAACAATAACTTTTTCCACAAAGGAGAAGACTTGGATACTGCCTTCAACATGGGAGTACAAAGGGATCACTCTCCGTTTTGTCTGGATAAGTCACCATGGCTGGGTACACACCATACAATTTAATGCACTGGCCGACCGTTCCCTAATAGCAAGTGACCAGCAAGGAACAAATACTGACTGTCAAGGCGGAAGTAGCCACAGGGGACCGCACGATCAGGCGCAAATTACTGCAGCAACTGATTCTCTGCAGAAAAAATTCTCTAGTTTAGAAAGTGAGACAGATGGCTACTCTACTGTACCTTAACTGTTAATTTAAACACTGAATCAATAGGAGTGGCGACATAGTTACAGTTTAGCTTAAGAGCATGAAGACAGCAACTTGTACAGGATTCAATGGGGTGACCTGAGGTATTGAGGGAAACAACTTTGTAGGGGATTACAAATTTGAATTTGCTTATAATTCATACTGTTGGAACCAAGTTCCTTCCTGTCACTGTCTCTCTCTCAAGTAACAAACCATAGGCGCATCTCCTCCCCACACAAACTGCACTAACGCTCAAAGTAACCTTGTTCAGTGCAGGGGATAAGCCAGATAACAGCTGAAGGGAAGAGGATAAATCACCAGTGAAATCCTTTTTTTTAAGTTTGCCGGCATACAGCGCAGGAAACCTGACAGTAGCCTTGTCTCCCTGACTACAGAGGCATTCAAAGCTGATTGCATTCAAAATCTCGTAGGCGTGTCTATAGGCGTTAGAGTAACATAACAGGCAGGAGCTCCTCAATACTTTTTTTTTTTAGTCGGGCTGGGACAAAGGGTGAGGGGCAGGCACAGATAACAATTGGACTTTGTGCAACAATGAAGCTCATCGGGGAAACAAAACAGGTACATGATCATGTTTTTTTATTATAGCAATGATTCCACTTCATTTAAAGGGCATCTATACCCAAATTTTAATTTAAGAGTGGTCTTTCTGCCCCCCCCCCATAGTTTAGCTTTAGTTGTCCGTAAATGTATTATTTACAAAGCTGTGTATAGCATATTAGTTTTCTACACAATAGTAAGGTTTATTCTTACTTATTAATACTGGTAAATCGTTCCCTTCTTCTTCAGAAATATCAGATTTTCCACTCATGACTTCTGTATCCACATTTTTACTTTCTTGTGATTTTAGCTGGGATTCGGTTTCATCCTTGTCCTTATTGAAAATAAAAAATAAATAAATAACTTAGAACTATGAAATTAAATATCCAATAACCGAACCCTTTTTATTTTCAAAAAGCACTGGAAACAAATGTATGCTATTCCTTCTACTACTTCAGTCTCTCTAAAAGCTCTCCTAAAGCCTTTATATTATCTCGAATATCTTCCAGAAGGGCTTTCAGGGGACAAAATCTAAATACATTTATTCCATTTCATGAGCTCACTGGATTTTGCAAATCAACTGTAGCAGCTGGTAAAACAACAGACCTGACACACTTACTACATACCTTATCTTCATCGTCAGTTTCTCTAGCTGCTGAATACTCTCCACTTGCAAAAAAATTCTGTTCCTAGGAACAAATTGTAACATTTTGATGTGCTTGTTACAAAAACAAATTCACAGAGCGGCATCAGGCAGCTACAACACACAACAGGTAACACAATATGCTGAGTAAATGATTTGATTGTAGGTTACTTTGCGAGTATACACTACAATAAAAGTAAATATTATAAAATGCCAGTTAAGACTTTAACACAAGTTTGTATCTGGCAACTTGTCTAAACAAAAAATGTATACAAAAGGACAAACTGGCAAAGAGATGTTTTACAAAGCTTCATATCCTACAGACATATTGTGTAACAAAATTAACCAAAATGACTTTGTCAGCCTCTTTAAAAAGGACATGTCCACCCCCCAGAACAATTTTTTTCTATTGTGAAGTTCTCCCTATCCCACCCTCAAACGCCAAGTTTATATGTAAAAAAATCGCAACTAACATCGCTTACTTTGCTTTGTTCCCCCCGGCGCTGTAAACTCGGCCCTCTGCTTGCTGGGACTGGGAGGCAGCCAATCACGGACGCGGCTGCAAGCATTACAGAACGTCAGGGGAATGAAGGCAAGTAAGTAATGTTAGGAGCGATTTTTTTTACATATAAACTTAGCGATTGGAGGTGGGATAGGGAGAACTGCACTACAGAAAATGGTTTGGGCGTTAAGGCAAAGGAACGAAAAACGGGTGGGAGAGGTAGGGTTCATGGTAAATTTCTCCGTTAGGAGAGACAGGAGGCATAAACATTTTTGGACACATACAGGCTCCTGCTCTTCACTTTTTTGCAGTTTACAGAGACGTTGCAGGGCAGCCATTTGGAGCGGGGATGTAAGGTAAGGATTTTTCAACACTACACAGTGGGGCCAGTAATGGGTTAAATTATAGTTTTGGGGGTGGACATGCCTTTTAATGGAAGACTGGAAAACACCAACCGTGTCGGATGTTTTAGAAGCCCTTTCTTGCGCTGTAGTGCTGTTACTATCAAGATCTTGCATCAGTCTGAAGAAGGCCAGTTCGTTGAACAAAACTTCTGAAATTTCAACAAGTAGATCCTCTCCGCAGTCTTTTAATTTTTTACTGCTAAATTTTGCCAGGGAGTCCTAAATAAAAAGACACAAATTAAACTTTAGTGAAAAATAAAGCATTTGTCCGTATTATCACTGTGATTGGCACACACTAGCTTTGGTTTTCAAAGCCAACACACATTTTACACAAAAAACATAATTCTTGCATATCCTGTCTGCATTGATTAGCGTACAAAAGGATTCTGGGATCTTTCACAGTAACAGTATCCAAGACTATTCCTAACAAACACGGTTCAGCTGAATGGACACCAGGCGCAAACTACATCATAGATTCTGGCACTAGCAGTGCTCTCATTATTTAGCAAAATCATACATGTGCACAAAAGCACAGGTGATCATTATGCAGAAGTGACACATTTATGTTCTATTTTCCTCTGACAATCAAAAATGGGAAACCAAATGCAGTCTAACCAATAAAAGTAGTACAATAATTAGCAGACACATTACATTCAATGAGTCAAAACCATTAAACACCTGAATACTCATATATTCATTTGGACATGTGAACATGGATATTTTGTGAACAAGGTACATTCAAAAAGCTAAGGATTACAATTGCCCGACTATATTTTACATTAAAGAAAACTGTTCATTTAGGGACCACAAATTAAGTCTGCTTTCCAAAATTCCTGAAAAACCAGCAGCCTATATTTACCTTTCCAAAAAGACATGGTAACTATCTAGAACTCACAGTTTGGATGAAAATTTTTTAACAATGTATTTTTTGCATTAATATCTTGTTTGCCCCTTTTCCGTGTAAAACGGGGCAATGTATGTAGGGCCTGTCTTTTAGAGCTGTCATTCTCTTGTATGGACATTTTTATTAAAAACATTGTAAGATTTTGTAATTTCAAAAAGTAAAGGAACAAACACTTACTTGTAGAATGCTGCCTAGCTGCTTATGGAAAAACTTTACAAATTCCTTGCTTTCATCATTTTGCTGTGTTAGTGTCAAAACTAGCCGTCGAATAGAGGTCAGTAAATGAGGTGAACATACTTCTTCCATGTGCTCCTAAAATACATGAATGAAAAGTTAAGTTCAGCAAAAATACATTATACCATCTAAAATAATAATATGGGACAGTATAATAATAATAATAAAAAAGCTCTAAATCAATTGAGATGTATGTATTACTTACAGGTACTGAGAAATGTTGCAAATTACCATTCTCTTCTGCATACATTTTCTTCACTACTGGCAAAAAGTTATGACTTTGAACGGATGTTACCCTACCCAGACAGAATTCTACTGTAGAACACATAACCTACTCACAATGCTTACTGGCAAGCTTGCCAACACTAGGATCAAATTGGAAGCATGTTGCATGATGTTTCCCTGTTTACTTTAAATCACATTTTTATGCCAGTACCAAACTGTAGCTATGTAGTAGCAGATGATTGAAGATAATTGTCCTGGGTGCCTCTATGAAAGCAACCATTAGCAGGAGTGCATTTTAGTTAATTACTGTCTACATCACCCAGAAAGGTTTTTAGCCTTTTTTTAATTGTTTCATAAAACAGATCACTTGCTTTTTTGCAGTGCAGCCACTTAAAGTTCCACTTGGACTTGTTTTTCATTATTGTCATATAGGAAAGTGCAATTGCTCCATAGGAAATGCTTTCTGACTGATAAATGATAAAATGGGGTCATCACTCTAAATCGGTGACACTATTAGGGGTCCTGTAAATAGGAAGTCAGTAGAAAGCCGGCAGTAGTACATTTCTAGGGGAATTGGCTACCTGGTGACTGGGGTTTAGCTAGATTTGCTCTAAATTATTTTTTCCCCCCAAAAGTTAAAGCTTTTCTAGATGTAATGGGTATTATTTTTTGGTCTAAATGACTATGCATTGCGGTTTACAGAAAATGTAACTACTTTTATTTGAATGCTCTTTTTCTTTCATGGAACATCAGAACCCAGCAAACATAATACTCTCTAAAATATTTTTTTTTTTTTTTTAATACCCACAGGCTATTTAGACACAAACACTAACTACAATAAAACAAGGTAATTGCCAACACGTTTAAAGGGAATGCTCAGTGGAAAATATCAATATTTTTAAAAGTATTAGTTTATATTATACATACCTAGTTATTCTAGATATTCTCTCCCATTTTGAAAAATCAGTTGAATTTATACCCTTTGCTATTCCCTGCTGTTGACATTAGTGAGCTGACATTTCAGGTTCTAACAGTCTTTCTTCCCAGGATGCACCACTTCCTTGGAATGTTCCTAACAGTAATTTCTACTGATTGGCTTTTGGTGATGGGTCAAACATGCTCAGATCTCTACTGAGCAACTGAATCAACCCAGGCACTGGGTCAAGGGCAAAACAATAACTGTCTCTATTAGGGGTCCTGCAAACAGGAAGTTAGAATTTCGGAAGCATTTATTTATACACAGACAAAATGCTGAATGGGCAGATTAAGGTCATTGGGATGGAAAAATACTGCTCTTTTTCATAAAAGCATATGCATTTCCACTGAACTTCCCCTTTAAGGGTATATTAAAAAAATGGAAATCTGGGATTTCAGTTATCACACACAATTCTGTGATGATAAATATCTGTGCCTTAATTATATTTCTAAATAGAAACATGGCCAACGTTTTTGGAATTCAGCCTAATAACGACAGCTTTTCTTTTCCACAAAAGCTTGAGAGCTCACCTTTAAAAAAGGAATAACTTCCTTCATGATCGCTTTTATTTGCTTATCAAGTTGCTTAGAGTCAATATAAGGACAAGGAATTGCAGAACCATCGCCACCAGAATGCTGGGGGTGTCCACTTTCTTCATCATTTGGCCCTTGACAAAATGAATAGAAAGAAAATAAAAGGCTGTTCCTATACAAACTAAACATATTTTAGGGGGTTTTAACAGTAAAGAAAAACTAGATTCAATATAAAGCAGGTGTGATTTTATGAATTCCAGTTCTATTATAGTATATTATATACAGTATATAATTCAATAACCTGTTTCACAAGAACAAGAAATATTTTGTAATGCTGAGGATTTTTGTGGACATAGAAATACATGACTGAACTTCAGTTTAGTTAGTTTTCTGACATATTTCTCTTTTATTTGCATGTTATGGAACAACAATGTTTAATCTACATGTTTGCAAGGACTCCTAAAAAAGTTTGAGGGGGGGTACTTATCAGCAATCAATAATGCTACATAAAGGTTTTAATGGATAACCCAAACTTATTACATTTTTCAAATAAACACTACATTTTAATTTATTTTCAAATATCCATCTATACACCCAATAATGTACGTCCTTAAGCACCCCAGGGAACGGAACCAGGTGGCTGCTTTATATACTCTTTTCTTATGCTATTTAACCTGATACTCCACAACTTTTTCTTAAATGGTCACATTACATACGCACTTTGAATGTTGGGAGGAACTGTCTGAATCTCACACAAAGGCACATTATCTTACAATCTGACACTATGGCAGTGTGTTGGGTGGCCATTGTATTTTTTGCCCATGGGAGACAGCTATTTTTACTCCCCATCTTTCTTTTCCTTTCCTTCCGGCTAAACTCTTTTTGCTACTACAACCATTCCCTTTCCCTGTACTTTTTATACAGTGACAAAATGTTTATGATGCAGGAGGGCATGCATCATATTTCATGGACCTTATTAATCATTTGCACCACGGCTGGTTGCCCCCATTACTTACCTTATTGATGTTGATTGATAAATAAACAGGTTTACTTTAGAGAGTAAATTTGGGATAAAAGCTATGATCCATTACCTTCTACATTTCGAACAGAATTAAGGTTATTGCTGCAGTCAGCAACTAAATTATTTTCAACTTCAGTTTTCATACGTTCATATTCTCTCATTCTAGCCAATGCTTGATCAAAATGAATCACTGTATTGCCTAAAGAAAAAAGTTTAAAATTTAAAAGCAGTCAAAATTTTTTTTATCAATATTGACATCATCATTAACCATAAACAATGTTTGGGGGTAGGCAAGACATACCTAGGTCATCTGTGGCAAAAGGCTCAAAATTTGATGAAGTTGACAAAGAGCTTATGTTTTCTCCATCATGTTGATCATTTTCGTTGCACGCTGGGCCATCAGAATTTTTTGCATACAACTCCTAAGATATAATAAAAAAAATAGAGATCATAGCGATCATAGTGAAAAAAGCATAGTAACACATGGATTTTGAATGCAATTGTTTTACCATAGGGAGCTGGGAGTCGCAAACTGAAATCACACTGAACGTGTAGGTTGGGGGCCCTCAATCTACTACTAACTTAATTTCCTGTATGTACTCCCACACGATGATTCCTATGGCACAAAAATGCACTTTGATTAAGAAATCTTTATGGGAAGTGGACCTGGCCCCCTGACCCCAGAGAAATGGGAGAAAGCACCAACAGCCCAAATAGGCTGGCTTCACCCAAGAAAAACCAATACTAATAATTACAGTCTTGTTGCTTGTGTACAAATAGACATGAAGTGCCGCTTAACAATAATTCTAATGCAGATTTTGTTTCAAGAAATGGTTCATTTTACCCCAAACATCTTTTGTAATAATGTTTCAATTCAAAACGAAACTAACAAAAAGTATTCTAATATTCACAGCTTGGTAAAGCCCATTGAGTCAATTTTTGCAAAGACATAAGTGTTGTCACCTTGTCATATGGGCTTCACCTGTGACTAATAATGGATCAATTAGGTGTCAGGTGTGTATAAAAAGAACCCCAGTACACTAGACCTCCACACCAACTGCAAATAGACCTCTGCAAATATGCCTAAGATTCACCCTGAGACTAAAGTGTTAATTATCAAGAGGCTGAAGACAAAATCCACTGCTGATGTGGCGCAATGTCTCTCAGTGTCAAGTTCAGAGGATAAAGAAAAGATTTGAAGAGACTGGAGAAAATTTTGACAAGCCCAGGTCAGGCAGACCCCACAAGACAACTACTCGAGAGGACCGTTTGTTGGCTCGAAAATCCAAGGCAAGCCCATTTTCAACTGCAGCAGAGCTCCAGGAGACCTGGTCACCTGAAATCCCTGTGTCAACGTGAACAGTTTGTCGGATTCTGTCTCGAAATGGCCTCCATGGTCGAATCAGTTCCCATAAGCCAGCACTAAACAAAAGACAATTTAAAAAACGTGTGGCATTTGCCGAGTCCCACAGCCTGCTAAAAGGATGGACGTTGGAATAGTGGCAAAAGGTGGATTTTCCAGATGAATCTTCTATTGAATTACACCACAGTCGCCGCAAACATTGCAGGAGACCTACTGGAACCTGCATGGAGCTGAGATTTACCCAGAAAACAGTGAAAAGTTTGGTGGAGGCAAAATCATGGTCTGGGGTTACATCCAGTATGGGGATGTGCGAGGGATCTGCAGGGTGGAAGGCAACATCAATAGTGTAAAATACCAAGAAATCTTAGCTACCTCATATATTCCCAACCATAAAAAAGGCCAAATTCTGCAGCAGGATGGTGCTCCATCGCATACTTCCATCTCCACATCAAAGTTCCTTAAGGTGAAGAAGATCAAGATGCTCCAGGATTGGCCAGCGCAGTCACCTGACATGAACTTCATTGAGCGTATGTGGGGTAGGATGAAAGAGGAAGCATGGAAGATGAAACCAAAGAATATTGGTTTCTGGGAGGCATGCAAGTTTTCATGGCTATTCCTGATGATTTAATCAATAAATTGACAGCATGGATGCTGTCCTTCAAGCTCATGGAAGTCATACAAGATATTAAATTTGACTACACTTTTGTGTTGCAACATTTTGACTTTTGTCTTGATTAAATGATAAATCTTTTTTCAGTAAAACTATTTTTTACCAGTACATTTAATATTATTTGGGAGGGCTTTAGCTTTTCATATGAGCTATTTCTAACACCAATTGATCAATTAAAAATCAGGTTAATAGGAGTTACTGCAAAATACACAGGCAACAAGACTTGTCAGAAACTGTGTATCTGCTCAATCAAGCTTATTTGACAACAGTTTACATTACTAATAGTAAGGCAAATAGCAGCCCGTTTTGCCCAAAATGCCAGTGGAATCTGGGTACCTTCTATCTTATGATTACAATTTTATTCATTCCAAGTTTGAATTTTTTTTTTTATTATTAACAATTTTATTGTTTTCAAATAAACAGATGAATAAAAAGTGTTACAGCTGTGGTTACATACAATGTTGTATATCATTATACACTGTTACACTTGTAATATTTGTATGAATGTACATTAAAAAAAAAAATCATATATTTTACTGAAGTATTTATGTATTAGCTAGTTAAGTAAATTAATACAACAGCAAAAGAAGAACTAATCCGGATAATACAAGAAAATTGTTATCAATCATTACATAAGCATAAAAAAAAAAAGAAAAGTATCACATAAGTCCTATATTATTTAAAAGAAAGTTGTAATAAATCAGAAGGACATTAGATTGTTAATCTTCTAATTTGGAAAATTATCCTTTTGCAGGTATTGGCTTTTTTCCCATATATTCCATTTTTGGTTATAAAATCTTATTTTATTATTTTTTTTTGCAGTGAGATATTCTAAAGTGGATGAAGTGTTTATGTTTTGTATCAAATCGCTCACTGAGGGGGGATTGGTCTTTTTCCAGTTCCTTGCAATTAATATTCTGGCAAGAATGTGTAGTATTAGTTTTCTAAAAAAGAGCGGAATATCAGCTATACCTATATTTAAAAGAGCAAATTCAGGTGAATGTGGGACATGTATATTTGAGATTTCTTTAATTAAAGCTAGAACAGAACACCAAAATGTTTGCAAGTTATTACATTTCCACCAGATATGTAAAAGAGACCCTTCCTGTCCACACTCTCTCCAGCACTTATTTGATACATTTGTTGGATACATTTTTGCTAGTTTAGTTGGTACATTGTACCATCTATACATAAGTTTGATACTAGTTTCTAAGAAGTTAACAGCTGATATATCTTTATGAAGTGAAAAAAAAGCATTGTTCCACTCTTCTGTGTCAATGGAAATCGTTAAATCCTCTTGCCATTTCTTTATGTGTTTATTAGTATCAGTGTGTGTCAGATTCATCAAAAACTTATAAATGTGAGAGATTTTGTTTTCAGTTTCTGAAGAGGTTAAATTCTTAAAAGAGTTTTTTCTTGTAATGACATATTATTAAGTTTCATTGTTTTATCAACTCTAAAGTAACTAGAGTTTTGAAGATAAATAAGAAAAGAATTGTTAGGGATGTTGTAACGTAATTTCAGATCATTAAATGTAAGGAGACCTTTTGCTGATAATATATCAGATAACTTAGTAATATTATATTGAAACCAAAGAGAGAGATTATGATTTGGAATTAAAAGAGTTAGTACCTGAAGAGGGAGGTTAGGATGTAGACCTTGTCTGGAAGGTGGTGGGTAGCTCAAGGTATTCCAGAGTTTCCAAGTAACCTCAGTAGAAGGTAATATATATGAAATACATTTTTTAAATTTTGTTGGAGCCAATAGTAATTGATCTAATGAGATTTGTTGAAGAGAGATAGCATTGTTTTCAATGGTAGTCCATGTAGGTCTATTTATCTGGTCTAAAAAATTTAGTGGATTGTGCTAGTAAGGAAGCCTGGTAATATACTTTAGCATTTGGGAAGCTGAGGCCTCCGTGTAGCTTAGTTTTAGTAAGTGTGGCTGTAGCGACTCTTGGTTTAGAACCCTTCCATACAAAGTTTATGAATATTTTCTGGATTTTAGAAAAGAAAATATTAGGCACATGTATGTTGACAGTTCGGAATATAGAAGTTTAGGAAGCAAATTCATTTTGATGGAAGCAATAAGTCCTAGCCATGAGATGTCTTGAAGCTTCCAATCTTTAGTCAATTTATCTAAGGTGGTAAGAATAGGAGCATAGTTATATTTAAAAAGTTCTTTGGTCGTTGTAGCTACTTTAATACCTAAATATGAGATACAAGATTGTTGCCAGTCAAAATTATATGAAGTCTTAAGAGTTTGGATATGGTCTTGCGGGATATTAATAGGTAATGCTTGTGATTTAGTTCCATTGACCTGATAATATGATATATCAGAAAAAGATTGTAATACCTTTTTAACTTCTATAAGAGAGGCAGGAATATTAGTCAGAGAAAGAATAACATCATCAGCAAAGAGAGAAATAACATTTTTTTCCACCTATGTCAATACCTTTAATTTCTGAATTGGAACGAATAGATTCTGCTAAAGGTTCCATGATTAGAGTGAAGATTAGGGGAGATAAAGGACAACCTTGTCTAGTCCCATTAGACAAGGTAAAATTATTGGATCGATATCCATTGACCAGTACATTAGCTGTCAGTGTTGTGTATAAAGACAGTATATTATTAAGATATGTTTCTGAGAAGCCAAATTTGAGTAGAACTGCCCTTAAATATTTCCAGGATATCCTATCAAATGCCTTTTCTGCATCTAATGCTAGAAAAAGGCTGGGGATTTTATGGTGCTTTGCAAAAAGTGCTAAATCAATAACCTTACGTGTATTGTCAGGTGCCTCTCTAGTTTTAACAAAACCTACTTGGTCATAAGATATTAAATTAGACAGTATAGGATTTAAACGATTAGTTAATAATTTGGTGAAAATCTTAATGTCTGAGTTTAGCAATGAGATAGGTCTATAATTAACAACTGAACTTGGATCTTTACCCGTTTTTGGAATAGTGGTAATAGTTGCCTGTAGTAATTCTTGTCTTGGGGGATTATTGTCAGTAAAACTATTAAATAGAGATGTTAGCTTTGGAGCGAGGGTAGAAGAGAGAGATTTATAAAAATTATTTGAAAAACCATCAGGACCTGGGGCTTTATCTTTATTTAAAGATTTAATTGTATGTTCAACTTCTTGAACAGTTATTGGAGAATTAAGAATATTAAGTTGTTCAGGGTTTAGAGAAGGTAATCTTAATTTATTCAAAAAAGTATCAATCTTTATATCAGAGGGTTGTAAAATCTTAGAGTCATTTTTCAAATTGTAAAGTTCATCGTAAAATTCTGCAAATCTCTGAGCAATATGTATTGGGTTAGTTAGGGTGTTTCCATCTTTTGATTTTATTTGGAAAATTCTAGTTCTTTCTCTAAAGCCTTTTAGTTTATTTGCTAGAAATTTACCATATTTATTAGCATCTGAATAATATCTCTGTTTTGTTGAAAAAATTTGATATTCTATTTGCTGCATATTAAGTTGGTTTATTTTATTTTGTAATAAGCGCAAGTTACTATAACTATAAGTTACTTGCTGAGGGTGATTGTTTATTATTTTTATTTGCCTCTGTCAATAGAAGTTGTAAACTTAAAAGTTCAGCTTGTTCCTAGTGTCTAGGTTCATATCTGGATGGTCATTTAAATTAAAAAATTCATTTGTTAATTGTGTCAATTTAATAATGTTAACATTGTTTAATAGAAGTGAATTATTGAGTTTCCAGTTTGAAGCAGGAGGAGGAATAGCATCCAAGTTTATATGTATGCCCACTGGAGCATGGTCAGACCATGTGGCTACTCCAATATAAGATTTTTCTACACTTTGTAGAAGGACTCTGTCAGTAAGGAATAGATCTATTCTAGAGTAAGAAGAATGTACTGAAGAAAAGATGTCATATAGATCATGTTGTTTAATGGCTTTAACAAAACCATTTGATTGATTAAAAGCAGATTTTAATGCTTTTCCTTAAAGCTGGATCTACAACTAGATTAAAATCACCACATATCATATGGTTAGATTTTAATGCATGTATTTTAGCAAATAATTTATTAATAAAATGAATTTGATGAGTGTTTGGGGCATAGATAGAAGCAAGTGTGTATACTTTATTAAATAATTCAAAAGTAATTATTAAATAGCGGCCTAGATTATCAGCGTAGGTGTTAATAATTTTAATAGGTAGGGTATCTTTAAAAAGAATTGCAATACCATTCTTTTTTACAGGTGCGTTAGCATAAAACGCTGATGGATATTTTTTTGAGAATAGGGTAGGTGGGTTTGAGTGTAGAAAATGTGTTTCTTGCAGACATAAAATATCTGTATTAACATCTTTAGCAAATTTTATAGCAAGTCTCCTTTTTGCGGGGTTATTTAAACCATTAACATTCAAGGAAAGTATGTGAAGTTTCATAGTATATTAGCTGAGAGAAAAAAGTTTATAATTAGTATGTGATACAATATTAAAATAAATAACAGTAACTTTATATATTCTGAATTATAAAACCAAATCACAGAAAAACTGTGCTGAACAAAAGTAAAGAACAAGAAATGTAATAGATACAAAGAAATTATCATTAACAGCACTAAGGGCATGTTGTGATTAATGACCTGGTGGTCCCAATCCAGGTCTAAAGACTGAGATATAAATCTCAGTGTTAGAGGAGAA
The DNA here is from genome assembly GCA_019447015.1 of Hymenochirus boettgeri. Taxonomy (NCBI): domain Eukaryota; kingdom Metazoa; phylum Chordata; class Amphibia; order Anura; family Pipidae; genus Hymenochirus; species Hymenochirus boettgeri. The sequence goes on from CM033469.1 coordinate 76,421,514, forward strand.
AGCTTAGACATTTTTAGTAAAATACTAAATAACAAATATAACAGATCGAAATGATCTGAGACCTTATTACCAATATGAAGCCTGAGGGGAAGAATTAACAGTTAGTGAGAAGTCATTAAATGAATTAATTCGTATGAGTGATATTGAGAAGTGGAATCTTAGTTGTGGATTGATGTTGCTGCTTATCTTTTCTTGGAGATACCGTTGTCCAGTCGATTTGGCGTTTCTTTGGTATTATTGGCATAGATGTGTCCATCTCCAGTGCTTGGAGACCCCAATCTTGAATTGATTTCAGTGCAACATCTGGGTGAAAGAAAGTCAGTGTGGTGTTATTTCGAAGAATGATAAGATGAACTGGGAACCCCCATCTGTAAGTAATTCCAGCTTTACGAAGAGCCTGTGTAACAGTAGAAAATTCTTTTCTTCGTAAAAGGGTAGAGGCAGATAGGTCTGGAAATTTTCGTAGATATTTAAACTTTTCTGGTAGTTCTGAAGTGGATTTCGTCCTGGACATAAGATTTTCCTTAACATAGTAGTAGTGGATTCTAGCAATGACATCTCTAGGGATATCAGAGGGAAGATGTTTAGGTTTTGGTAGTCTGTGTATGTGGTCTATTTTAAGGTCGGTAGGTGGTATATGAGGAAGTAGGATTGTTAAGAAAGATAGAAAAAAATTACCTAGTTCATCATTTTTTATAGTCTCTGGTATGCCACAAACTTTTATATTGTTGCGTCGTGATCGATCTTCAAGATCCGCCATTTTGATAGTAAGTTCTTTAATCATTTTATTGTGGGCTTCCAGACAGTCAGTTTGTGCCTTATGGTCTATTTTGAATATAACTGAATTTTCAATTTGGCCTACCCCGATCACCTAGTTCCTCAATATCCTTATGTAAAGAGGCAACAGTGTCTTTAAAATGAGCCTGTAGGGATTTTTCCAGATCATTTAATAAGCTTTTCATAATACTTAACGTGATTGGAGCTTCCCGTGTATCTTGCTGTAGAAATGGTCCCTCATATGAGGCTTGGACTAGGTCCTGCGTACCGCTATGATGGAATTGCATAGAGGAGTGGATGCCATCTTGAAAATTAGGCCGAAGATTATTCTTGGTAGAAGAAGTAGATTTAGTTTGGGAGATCTTGGCAGGAGATCTATGTGGCATCCTGGCAGCTTTGGACCTCTGATGGTGATCAATAAATTTGATTTTTCCAGCTTTTTCGTAGATTTTTTAAAGGTCTCAGAAACGGAGCAAAAATTCACTCAACCGACTTCATGTCCGGCTAAGCCCCGCCCCTAAAAGGAACATTTCTTTCTTAGGATAAATATTAAATATTCCTAGGATATCTTAAATACCGTTAGAATCCGTTATGATGGTGCTCTCTGCTAAAGGGTAGATTGTTCAAATAGATTTATTGCTCTCGAATTTTATTTTTTTTTACACAATCATATGGGTGGGTCTGGACTCTAAAGTTTGTTATATGTGCAGGTGTTAGGAATAATATACAGATTGCTAAAACATTTTTATCTAAAGTGATTTTTGTAGGCAAAAAATTGATAGCTAAAATATGGACAGATATTTACTGTCATAATGGATACCAATTGTTTACTGCTACACTGCCCTATAAACCCCCCCCCCAAAAAAAAACAGAGGTTCTGGGGCAGATGGGAGTCCTCTACCCAACTTGTGACACATAACAGTATGTTTCTATTGATGCAGCTACACTCAGAGATATCACAAATTGTTTTATTGAGTATCTTATTTTTCTGAACCAACTGCCTGATTCTGATTGCAATACTTTTTTGATTGCAATACTGTTGTTTAGTTGTTATTTAATATCAACACGTTAACATTAACATGATTTAAGAGTAAGCTGGATTGTTAATGTAAATATTTGCTGTACCATTCTAAGATGAAAGACCTACATTGGGACTTGATATACTTTATGGACTATGATCCTCCTCTTGGGAGGGAATTTAAAAAAAAAAAAATTCTAGGTTGAATATGGGCAAAGAACGTATTGTTCATTGGAATTTTACCATTTATCATAAGAATTTTCTTAATACTGGAATCTTTCTCTGAATTTTAATGGTGTAAATGCATGTTCATATATTTCCCCCAAATAGAAAAGAATAGAGTGGTATATCTTTTTTTAATAGCCGCTGAAAAAATGTAACCAAAACATTAATCTGTATGTATCCAGCCTTAGAAACTCCTCTAAACTCTAGCTAATGTCACTGCAGCTTTATCGGTTTTTACTCTGTTACGGGCTGTTCTTGCTTAAAATAAAGCACTGATTTTTTAACTTCAAAGAAAAATAGCAATGAAGAGCACCCCAAACAAAAAACAAAACAGGCAAGATCATTAAGAAAAATCTGTTTTAAAGCACAAAAAGGAGCAACATATATATATCAATATATATATATATATATATATATATATATATATATATATTAAACATATTTCTTTTACTAAAGAAAATACACAAATGAAAACATTAAATAAAATACTTATACATACATCATCCGTTGTCACCATACTTTCACTGGGGGTAAGTTCAGAGTTGGAAGCCATCCATCCAGCTGTGTCTAATGTTTTAGAACATGTCTCAAGTTTCTTTTCACTGTTATCTGTGATGCATCTAGTTACAATATCCTGGGAAATGGTTTAATAAATGCTTAAATTACAGCAGTAAGAAAATAATGCTATTCAAAAATAAGAATGCCTATTTGTTACCTGTAGAGCAAACAATGCTTTTTGTCGAAGGTAATCCGTATTTAGAAGCTGCAGCTCATGAAACAGTTCAACAAGAAAGTGTGGACGGGACTCATTTTGTGAAATTAGGGTGGCTACTTCAGAATAAATTGTATCACGCAGAGCTTCAAACATAGATACATCACTACCTGCCTCTGAAATACAAAAGAAAAAAATTATTGCTGTAAAGTACAGTATATTATGCTTATAGTACTGCACTCCTATGCAAGACTCCCAACTAGGTCTGGTGCTGTAAGAGCAAAATTGTAATCCAGAACCCTGTATTCAGTATATAGTACATGGCTGGATGTACATCCTCTTTAACACTGCTAATTTAGTTCCGAAATTGCTATGGAGACAGACCAAACTTGAATACTGTATGTGAACAACTGTGCTTCTATTATTTCATTCGGAGTAAAAAGGCAACCTTTGGTGCACACACTGCCCTTACTCAAGCAGAATTTAAAAACATCATGGATCTGAAGGATTAGCTTAGAGAACTTTCTGCAAACCTCAAGGGCAGCCCATGTAATGGTTTGTTTTTGCTTAATGCTTTATGTAATAAATCCAAACGCCACCAGAGCACTTGCATTCCAAGTATGGATCACATACTTTTACTATCTCTACAATTATTTATATATTATTTAGGTATTATATGATTTTTCCCTTGTATGGAGTTTAATATATTGCAATATAGTAAAGTGCTGTGTACCTAATTGCAGCAATATAAATAAAAGTTATTCATACAAATATAAATACATAGTAGTGCAAAGTGTGTAAATCAACCTAAAAGAGGGGTAGACCAGAGCATTGAAACTACACAGTGAAACATTGCAATGATTTACAGAGAATGTATACAAAAAACAAGATTGATGTGTACATTACACCTCTTAATGACCCAACCTGATCCAGCCCACTAAACACACTTCACTACCAATCTATTTACAGCCTACCTAAATTATTCTAAATAATGTTGTAAACACTAGCACTTTATGAGAAGAAATAAGCTATATAATGGACGTTCGCACAAAATAAAAGTTTGCACAATTACTATGGACACATAGGTTTTTATGAATGTACATGGTTTTAGCACGTAATCACTAAGGTATTTTAATGTTCAATTTTTAGTATTTAATATGTAAAATGTAACAGAATAAGTTGTAACTTATTCCTATTTATTGAAGCATGATATGTTCTTGTAACACTGATTGATCACTGAAGAAATGTTAATCCCACCCCTAAGAGGGAGTGTTCACTTTAATGGAGCACATCGTATGTTGATTGTTGCACCTGAGGAAGGGGGAAACCCTGGAACGTTGTGCACAGCCTGTCACAATAAAAGAAGTTTATATCCACTAAGAGTGCGTCTCCCCACCTTTTCATATACTGGATTATCCCTATAAATGTATCGTGCAAACAACATTCAATGTTGATCTATAATCAGTTCTGTCCACTGTATCTGTCTCTGTCTATCTGTTTTGAGTTGTTCTCTATGTTTAAGTTTACAGATCAAATGAACAAGGTACCTGAAGAAATTTCCTTTGGTTTGCTTTCAGCCCCTGTACTTAGTATATGTGAATTACTGTTCACAGTTGGATTTCCCATAGCAGTCTCCTCTGTCTGAGCATGCTGGCAACTGTTCTGCTTAGGTAAAAATGCATTAGGTGCAATAGCACCATGAAACCCTATTTAAATAAAAAAGCATGTATTAGTAGAAAGTGGCATGCCAGTCTAAAATTACAGATTTTTATATATTTAAAATAATCCCACCAATGCCCTTCATTTCTTTTTTCTTTTTCTGATGAGAAATCTTTCTTTTCTTATTCTTTGTTTTGGGGGTTTTGTCTTTGGACGCCAAGCTGGCCTGTGCTGAAGCTTTGCGTGATTTGAAGGCTTTAGTAACAGTTGTTGGATCTATTAGATCAGGCATGCTGCTTAAGCTCTCCACCGATTCCTTATCAAGTTGCTTGGTTTGCCAGGGTTCTACTGACTGATTTGTTGTGCTTCCTGATGCCAAAGACCCAGCACCAAAAAAATCCTGTTTTTTTACTTGTTCAGTATTTTGATGATTTTCCACCCAAATTCTTCTGTTTTGCTCTACCTCGTCTGGTTTCCTTGGCTGATTTCTTTAACAAAAATGAGATTTTTTAAATTATTACTATTGCCTCAATGCAATTTTTTTTTAAATTGCTTTAAAAAGAGTAAAGGTATGCAGCCCTCCCCATACATTTTTTTCCTGATTTCGAGCCTCTCTCTGCCTTCAATTAGCCCTGCTGTGAAGGGGGCGTAACAATTCTGTCTGCCTCTAACTGTCATTCAAAGCTAGCATGCGAGAAAACACTCCTCCACCCATCCTTGATCAGCTTAATTATGTAGGCTGTATCTTAGCAACCGGACATTTCAAGTTTGTTTAACCGGCAGAGGAGAGAGGTTGCAAAAGACATTCCCACCAGCCAATGACAAGTGTTATGTTAATCATGGACTTGGGCTGTCTAGGAGGCGGGCTTTTAGCACTCATCTTTGCTGTGCGATAAGGGAGGGCAACACAGCTGTAAATGTGAGTAAGTGATTTCAGCTGCTGAAGTGTGGACAAGTAATGGGGGTGATGGATTTTTTTATATTGTTGTCCTTTAAAGGCTAAGCTTAGCTTACATTAGTATGGGTTAAATTAATTAAGACCTATGCTTCATACCATCCTGTGCTGAACCTATTCCTTAAATGATGAGTAAAATGTTAAAGTGCAATGGATGTAGCCAGCATTAGGCCCCAAGAGGGCTCAGGAGTTAAAAGCCAAATTCTAACTTTTACTTTATATTAACGCGTCTATAATAAGATAGATTACCTTTCCTTTTCTGCTGAATTTACCGAATTACTTTCAAAGGGTTTTGGAAAAGCCAAATACTCTGTCTTCCCAGAAGTGTTTTGATCATGTGGATGGAGAGGGGCCTCATTCTGAGATGTGAGATTGTGTGTGAACTCTCCAAAGTTAGGCTGATAGACAGGATTGAAGGTCATCCCTGTGGCAAATACAAAACTGTAAATTAAATTGCTTAGGCAGTTTTAAGACAATTCAGCATGTGTTGTACACAATACAATATATGCACACTTCTAACACATTGTTTGGTTTGTAATGTGCATGACTGGGATGCTTTCATAGAAAAAGAATGAAAAAGTGAGGCTATGAATAAGAAATATATTTACATATAATCACTAGGTATATCCATAACAGCTATGAATAGGAAACAACCTTAAAACTATATTTTCGCCTAAAATTGCATAGGACAATAAAAATAGAAATGTGGTCCAAAGCTTTATAAAGGACTAGGAGAAAATACTACCTTGAACACTAGGAATATTGCCAAATGCTGGTATGTTCAGAAAATTCATGGATGGTGGAAGAAAATTGAAATTCGGAAACATGTTGGGAGAAGTAGGAGGTCGTCCCTCTCTTGCTTGGCTGTCTCTCTGTAAGTGCGGCTGCTGGTTCAGTACCTCGTTCAACATCTGCTTTAGTCTAAAATTTTAAATAAATCAGATTTCACAAACAGAAAAAACTATGTTATAGTTACAAGCTGTAATTGTAGGTATTACATTTTATAACCATTTTTAACCTCAACCAGTAAGCATAAAGAATATTTTATTTTAAAATGTTAAAAACACACCTCAATTAAAATAACCTACTTATATTTTAGCCAATATAAAATGACATTTATATTTATGGCCAAAGTGACATCATATTCTGAATGCATAAACAAATGCCCCAATATCTATTTAAGTAGAATCAATGCTGCATAGGAATACCCATTAATAATTTACCCAAGAGATGTTAAAAAAATAACCCTTTGCACCGATGGAGTTAAATGTTACCCAAGGGCATTTTCATTCCTTTTTACTTTACTTTTACTTCGCAAAATCCGGTCCACTCGAGGATCCGCGAATTTTCAGAAAAATTAGAAAATTCGAAAATCCGCGAGCGGACCCGTTAAAAGGAGATTTTGTTCTTACCTGTAAAATCTTTTTCTCCGAGGCCATAGGGGGACCCAGGCACCGTAGGGGTTAAGTGCTTCACCTCCAGGAGCGGACACTTGAGAGTTAAATTTTCACAGGCTCAGGTGCTCCTCCCCTTACCTTATATAGTACTGCACCAGGAGCCTGCTTCAGTTTGTCCCAAAGATAGCGAAGGAGAACAGTACAACAAAATAATAAGAAACTTAGTGGCAACAGGCCAAACTATAAGGAACTGAGTACCAATTCTAAACTAACCAGTTAACTTAAGGGAGGGTTGTGCCTGGGTCCCCCTATGGCCTCGGAGAAAAAGATTTTACAGGTAAGAACAAAATCTCCTTTTCTCCTTCAGCCAAGGGGGACCCAGGCACCGTAGGGGACGTCCCAAAGTCCCGCCTGAAAAAGAGGGAGGGCAGAAGATTAACCCTCTGCTGCTTGCAGCACTAGGCGACCCAGGGTCGCGTCTGCTGAAGCGAACACTTCTAACCTGTAGAATTTGATAAAAGTGTTGATGGAAGACCATGTAGCAGCCTTGCAAATTTGGTCGATGGAAGCCCCACGTCGAGCTGCCCATGAGGCACCCAGTGCCCTAGTTGAATGAGCTGCAACCCGCACGGGAGGAGCAGCACCTGCTTCCGTATAACAGCGCAGGATGAGATTTCGGATCCATCTGGATAGGGTCTGCGAAGATGCTCTGGAACCCCTAAGAGGTCCTGCCAGGAGAACGAACAGGGCATTAGAAGAACGAAAGGGTTTCGTTCTGGACACGTATATCCGAAGAGCTCTAACCACATCCAGGGAGTGTAGCTGCTTTTCCTTGGGAGAGGACGGATGAGGAAACAAGGCCGGAACGACGATGTCCTGATTCAGGTGGAAGGAGGAGACAACTTTGGGTAAGAAGCTTGAATGGGGCCGTAGTACCGCTTTATCCTTATGAAAGGATAAACAGGACGGTTCCACCGAAAGAGCTGCCAGCTCCGACGCTCTGCGAATTGAGGAAATGGCCAACAGAAAGAGAGTTTTCCAGGATAGTAGGGGTAGAGCTACAGAAGCTAATGGTTCGAAAGGAGTACCTTGGAGGACCCGTAAGACTAGAGAAAGGTCACAAGGCTGAACTGGTTGCGTACGCGGCGGACGAAGATGGGCCACTCCCTGCAGAAAAGTTTGGATATCCTTACGCACGGTCAGCCGTCGATGGAAGTAGATCGAGAGAGCCGAGATCTGTACCTTTAGGGCACTCAGGGACAATTCCTTGGTCAGCCCCAATTGTAGGAATCTCAACACTCGTGATAGAACGAAAGAGCGGGAAGGAAAACCGTGTGAAGTTGCCCAGGAGACATATCTGTGCCAGATGCGGTGATAAATTTTTGCCGACGAAGGCTTCCTGGCTGCCAACATGGTAGGTATAACGGACGACGGAATACCCCTCTTTTTTAGGATGGAAGATTTAACAGCCACGCCGTCAAACTGAGACGTTTGAGGTCTGGATGAAGAAATGGACCTTGGGATAAGAGATCGGGACGGAGGGGAAAGGGCCACGGTTCTGCTACCGACATTTTCAGTAGATCCGTAAAACCATGATCTTCTTGGCCATCTGGGGGCTATGAATATCGTTGGTGCCTTCTCCAGTTTGACCTTTTTGAGAACTCGAGGAATCATTGCTATCGGGGGGAAAACATACACCAGTCTGAATGTCCATGGTGCTACTAGCGCGTCCACTGGGTGCGCCTGTGGGTCCCTCGTTCGAGAGCAAAAGCAAGGTACCTTCCGATTGGAACGTGATGCCATCATGTCTATTTCCGGGATCCCCCACCGATTGGCTAGGGTCTGGAAGACCTCGTCGTGGAGGGCCCATTCCCCCGGATCCAAAGTGTGCCGGCTGAGAAAGTCGGTTTCCACATTGAGAATCCCCGGAATGAAAATTGCTGATATGGCTGGGATGTTGTGTTCTGCCCATGAGAGGATCCAATGTGCCTCTTCCATGGCCAAATCGCTCCTCGTGCCCCCTTGGTGGTTGATATACGCCACCGCGGTGGCGTTGTCTGACTGAATCCTGACAAATTTGTTTGTCAGGGCCGCGGTCCAATGGGATAGAGCTAGAAATATGGCTCGTAGTTCCAGGACATTGATCGGTAATTGGGATTCTTGAGGAGACCAAGTCCCCTGAGTCGTTTGTGATTCGTATACTGCTCCCCAACCTATTAAGCTTGCATCCGTGGAGATTACTGTCAACTGAGGAATGCATAGAGTTTCCTTTTTGCAGATTGACGTTCTCTGTCCACCAGATCAAGGAGCGTTTGACTGCTTGAGGCAGAGAGATCTTGGTATCGAGGGATTCCAGTGATCTGTTCCAGGATGTTAACAGGTGGCGCTGGAGTGGCCGTAAGTGAAACATCGCGTAAGGAATTGCCTCCATTGCTGAAACCATTTTCCCGACGAGTCTCATCGCTTGACGGATTGATATCCGTGGGGTTGAAAGTGCTTGGGATGTTAGACGTTTCAACGCTGATCTCTTCTCCGGGGGAAGGAACACCTTCTGGAGAGAAGTATCGAACGACATTCCCAAAAATGTCATGCGAGGACTGGGAATGAGGGATGACTTGTGTTGGTTGACTATCCAGCCGAAGGAGGTTAGGATCTGTAGACATGAGCTGACTTGACTTGAGGCTACGCCGAAGGATGGGGCTTTCAACAAAAGGTTGTCCAGGTATGGGAGGAGAAAAATGCCTTGAAGGCGAATGAAAGCTGCCTGGCAGGCCATAACTTTGGTGAAAACGCGGGGAGCAGAGGAGAGGCCGAAGGGGAGAGCCATAAATTGATAGTGACTGTTTCCAATTGCGAACCTGAGGAAACGGTGGTGACCATGCCATATGGGAATATGAAGATATGCGTCTTGGATATCTATGGACGCCAGAAAGTCTCCTGGCTCTATGGCTAGAATGACAGACCTCAGGGACTCCATTTTGAATGGACATTGTTTGATGTATTGGTTTAGTTCCTTCAAGTCCAGGACGGGTCGAAAGGAGTCGTCCTTTTTGGGAACGAGAAACAGGTTGGAGTAAAAACCCCGAAACCTGTGGGCAACTGGAACTGGTACTTTAACCTTTGTCGACAAAAGCAGATGTATTGCTCTTTGGAGGGCCTGTCGCTTGAGTGGTGATCTGGGGAGACTGGATGGAAAGAAGCGGGTGGGCGGAGGGGACAAAAGTTCTATGTGGTACCCTTGGGAGATAACCTTTTGGGTCCAGGCGTCTGTGGACGGACACCTCCAAATTTCGTGAAAGAAACTCAGGCGGCCCCCTACCCTTAGATCTTAAGAAAAATCTGTTTTAAAGCACAAAAAGGAGCAACATATATATATCATATATATATATATATATATATATATATATATATATATATATATATATATATATATATATTAAAATATTTCTTTTACTAAAGAAAATACACAAATGAAAACATTAATAAAATACTTATACATTCATCATCCGTTGTCACCATACTTTCACTGGGGGTAAGTTCAGAGTTGGAAGCCATCCATCCAGCTGTGTCTAATGTTTTAGAACATGTCTCTCAGTTCTTTCACTGTTATCTGTGATGCATCTAGTTACAATATCCTGGGAAATGGTTTAATAAATGCTTAAAATACAGCAGTAAGAAAATAATGCTATTCAAAAATAAGAATGCCTATTTGTTACCTGTAGAGCAAACAATGCTTTTTGTCGAAGGTAATCCGTATTTAGAAGCTGCAGCTCATGAAACAGTTCAACAAGAAAGTGTGGACGGGACTCATTTTGTGAAATTAGGTGGCTACTTCAGAATAAATTGTATCAACGCAGAGCTTCAAACATAGATACATCACTACCTGCCTTGAAATACAAAGAAAAAAAAAATTATTGCTGTAAAGTACAGTATATTATGTATAGTACTGCACTCCTATGCAAGACTCCCAACTAGGTCTGGTGTGTAAGAGCAAATGTTATCCAGAACCCTGTATTCAGTATATAGTACATGGCTGGATGTACATCCTCTTTAACACTGCTAATTTAGTTCCGAAATTGCTATGGAGACAGACCAAACTTGATACTGTATGTGAACAAATGTGCTTCTTTATTTCATTCGGAGTAAAAAGGCAACCTTTGGTGCACACACTGCCCTTACTCAAGCAGAATTTAAAACTAATGGATCTGAAGGATTAGCTTAGAGAACTTCTGCAAACTCAAGGGCAGCCATAATGGTTTGTTTTTGCTTAATGCTTTATGTAATAAATCCAAACGCCACCAGAGACTTGCATTCCAAGTATGGATCACATACTTTTACTACTACAAATTATTTATATATATTTAGGTATTATATGATTTTTCCTGAGTGGAGTTAATATATTGCAATATAGTAAAGTGCTGTGTACCTAATTGCAGCAATATAAATAAAAGTTATTCATACAAATATAAATACATAGTAGTGCAAAGTGTGTAAATCAACCTAAAAGAGGGGTAGACCAGAGCATTGAAACTACACAGTGAAACATTGCAAGATTTACAGAGAAGTATACAAAAAACAAGATTTATGGGTACATTACACCTCTTAATGACCCAACCTGATCCAGCCCCTAAACACACTTCACTACCAATCTATTTACAGCCTACCTAAATTATTTCAAATAATGTTGTAAACACTAGCACTTTATGAGAAGAAATAAGCTATATAATGGACGGTCGCACAAATAAAAGTTTGCACAATAATATGGACTAGGTTTTATGAATGTACATGGTTTTAGCACGTAATCACTAAGGTATTTAATGTTCAATTTTTAGTATTTAATATGTAAAATGTAACAGAATAAGTTGTAACTTATTCCTATTATTGAAGCAGTATATGTCTTGTAACACTGATTGATCACTGAAGAAATGTTAATCCCACCCCTAAGAGGGAGTGTTCACTTTAATGGAGCACATCGTATGTTGATTGTTGCACCTGAGGAAGGGGGGAACCCTGGACGTGTGCACAGCCTGTCACAATAAAGAAGTTTATATCCTAAGAGTGCGTCTCCCCACCTTTTCATATACTGGATTATCCCTATACCTATAAAGTATCGTGCAAACACATTCAATGTTGATCTATAATCAGTTCTGTCCACTGTATCTGTCTCTGTCTATCTGTTTTGAGTTGTTCTCTATGTTTAGTTTACAGATCAAATGAACAGGTACCTGAAGAAATTTCCTTTGGTTTGCTTTCAGCCCCTGTACTTAGTATATGTGAATTACTGTTCACAGTTGGATTTCCCATAGCAGTCTCCTCTGTTGAGCATGTGGCAATGTTCTGCTTAGGTAAAAATGCATTAGGTGCAATAGCACCATGAAACCCTATTTAAATAAAAAAGCATGTATTAGTAGAAAGTGGCCATGCCAGTCTAAAATTACAGATTTTATATATTTAAAATAATCCCACCAATGCCCTTCATTTCTTTTTTCTTTTCTGATGAAAATCTTTCTTTTCTTATTTTTTGTTTTGGGGGTTTTGTCTTTGGACGCCAAGACGGGCCTGTGCTGAAGCTTTGCGTGATTTGAAGGCTTTAGTAACAGTTGTTGGATTATTAGATCAGGCATGCTGCTTAAGCTCTCCACCGATTCCTTATCAAGTTGCTTGGTTGCCAGGGTTCTACTGATCTGATTGTTGGTGCTTCCTGATGCCAAAGACCCAGCACCAAAAAAATCTGTTTTTTTACTTGTTCAGTATTTTGATGATTTTCCACCCAAATTCTTGTTTGCTCTACCTCGTCTGGTTTCCTTGGCTGATTCTTTAACAAAAATGAGATTTTTTAAATTATTACTATTGCCTCAATGCAATTTTTTTTTTAATTGCTTTAAAAAGAGTAAAGGTATGCAGCCCTCCCCATACATTTTTTTCCTGATTTCGAGCCTCTCTCTGCCTTCAATTAGCCCTGTGTGAAGGGGGCGTAACAATTCTGTCTGCCTCTAACTGTCATTCAAAGCTAGCATGCGAGAAAACACTCCTCCACCCTCCTTGCTAGCTTAATTATGTAGGCTGTATCTTAGCAACGGACATTTCAAGTTTGTTTAACCGGCAGAGGAGAGAGTTGCAAAAGACATTCCACCAGCCAATGACAAGTGTTATGTTAATCATGGACTTGGGCTGCTAGGAGGCGGGTTTTAGCACTCATCTTTGCTGTGCGATAAGGGAGGGCAACACAGCTGTAAATGTGAGTAAGTGATTTCAGCTGCTGAAGTGTGGACAAGTAATGGGGGTGAGGATTTTTTATATTGTTGTCCTTTAAAGGCTAAGCTTAGCTTACATTAGTATGGGTTAAATTAATTAAGACCTATGCTTCATACCCTCCTGTGCTGAACCTATTCCTTAAATGATGAGTAAAATGTTAAAGTGCAATGGATGTAGCCAGCATTAGGCCCCAAGAGGGCTCAGGAGTTAAAAGCCAAAATCTAACTTTTACTTTATATAAACGGTCTATAATAAGAAGATTACCTTTCCTTTTCTGCTGAATTTACCGAATTACTTTCAAAGGGTTTTGGAAAAGCCAAATACTCTGTCTTCCCAGAGTGTTTTGATCATGTGGATGGAGAGGGCCTCATTCTGAGATGTGAGATTGGTGTGAACTCTCCAAAGTTAGGTGATAGACAGGATTGAAGGTCATCCCGTGGCAAATACAAAACTGTAAATTAAATTGCTTAGGCAGTTTTAAGACAATTCAGCATGTGTTGTACACAATACAATATATGCACACTTCTAACACATTGTTTGGTTTGTAATGTGCATGACTGGATGCTTTCATAGAAAAAGAATGAAAAAGTGAGGCTATGAATAAGAAATATATTTACATATAATCACTAGGTATATCCATAACAGCTATGAATAGGAAACAACCTTAAAACTATATTTTCGCCTAAAATTGATAGGACATAAAAATAGAAATGTGGTCCAAAGCTTTAAAGGACTAGGAGAAAATACTACCTTGAACACTAGGAATATTGCCAAATGTGGTATGTTCAGAAAATTCATGGATGGTGGAAGAAATTGAAATTCGGAAACATGTTGGGAGAAGTAGGAGGTCGTCCCTCTCTTGCTTGGCTGTCTCTCGTAAGTGCGGCTGCTGGTTCAGTACCTCGTTCAACATCTGCTTTAGTCTAAAATTTTAAATAAATCAGATTTCACAAACAGAAAAAACTATGTTATAGTTACAAGTGTAATTGTAGGTATTACATTATAAACCATTTTAACCTCAACCAGTAAGCATAAAGAATATTTTATTTAAAATGTTAAAAACACACCTCAATTAAAATAACCTACTTTTTTTAGCCAATATAAATGACATTATATTTTATGGCCAAAGTGACATCATATTCTGAATGCATAAACAAATGCCCCAATATCTATTTAAGTAGAATCAATGCTGCATAGGAATACCCATATAATTTACCCAAGAGGTAAAAAATAACCCTTTGCACCGATGGAGTTAAATGTTACCCAAGGGCATTTTCATTCTTTTACTTATTATGATGTCGACTTCGCAAAATCCGGTCCACTCGAGGATCCGCGAATTTTCAGAAAAATTAGAAAATTCGAAATACGCGAGCGGACCCGTTAAAAGGAGATTTTGTTCTTAATGTAAAATCTTTTTCTCCGAGGCCAAGGGGGACCCGGCACCGTAGGGGTTAAGTGCTTCACCTCCAGGAGCGGACACTTGAGAGTTAAATTTTCACAGGCTCAGGTGCTCCTCCCCTTACCTTATATAGTACTGCACCAGGAGCCTGCTTCAGTTTGTCCCAAAGATAGCGAAGGAGAACAGTACACAAAATATAGAAACTTAGTGGCAACAGGCCAAAACTATAAGGAACTGAGTACCAATTCTAAACTAACCGTTAACTTAGGGAGGGTTGTGCCTGGGTCCCTATGGCCTCGGAGAAAAAGATTTTACAGGTAAGAACCAAATCTCCTTTTCTCCTTCAGCCAAGGGGACCCAGGCACCGTAGGGGACGTCCCAAAGTCCCGCCTGAAAAAGGGGAGGCAGAAGATTCACCTCTGCTGCTTGCAGCACTAGGCGACCCAGGGTCGCGTCTGCTGAGCGAACACTTCTAACCTGTAGAATTTGATAAAAGTGTTGATGGAAGACCATGTAGCAGCCTTGCAAATTTGGTCGAGGAAGCCCCACGTCGAGCTGCCATGAGGCACCCAGTGCCTAGTTGAATGAGCTGCAACCCGCACGGGGGAGCAGCAACTGCTTCCGTATAACAGCGCAGGATGAGATTTCGGATCCATCTGGATAGGGTCTGCGAGAGCTCTGGAACCCTAAGAGGTCTGCCAGGAGAACGAACAGGGCATTAGAAGAACGAAAGGTTTCGTTCTGGACACGTATATCCGAAGAGCTCTAAACACATCCAGGGAGTGTAGCTGTTTTCCTTGGGAGAGGCGGATGAGGAAACAAGGCCGGAACGACGATGTCCTGATTCAGGTGGAAGGAGGAGACAACTTTGGGTAAAGCTTGAATGGGGCCGTAGTACCGCTTTATCCTTATGAAAGGATAAACAGGACGGTTCACCGAAAGAGCTGCCAGCTCCGACGCTCTGCGAATTGAGGAAATGGCCAACAGAAAGAGAGTTTTCCAGGATAGTAGGGGTAGAGCTACAGAAGCTAATGGTTCGAAAGGAGTACCTTGGAGGACCCGTAAGACTAGAGAAAGGTCCAAGGCTGAACTGGTTGCGTACGCGGCGGACGAAGATGGGCCACTCCCTGCAGAAAAGTTTGGATATCCTTACAGCAGGTCAGCCGTCGATGGAAGTAGATCGAGAGAGCCGAGATCTGTACCTTAGGGCACTCAGGGCAATTCCTTGGTCAGCCCCAATTGTAGGAATCTCAACACTCGTGATAGAACGAAAGAGCGGGAAGGAAAACCGTGTGAAGTTTCCCAGGAGACATATCTGTCCAGATGCGGTGATAAATTTTTGCCGACGAAGGCTTCCTGGCTGCCAACATGGTAGGTATAACGGAGACGGAATACCCCTCTTTTTTAGGATGGAAGATTTAACAGCCACGCCGTCAAACTGAGACGTTTGAGGTCTGGATGAGAAATGGACCTTGGGATAAGAGACGGGACGGAGGGGAAAGGGCCACGGTTCTGCTACCGACATTTTCAGTAGATCCGTAAAACCACGATCTTCTTGGCCATCTGGGGGCTATGAATATCGTTGGTGCCTTTCCAGTTTGACCCTTTTGAGAACTCGGGAATCATTGCTATCGGGGGGAAAACATACACCAGTCTGAATGTCCATGGTGCTACTAGCGCGTCCACTGGTGGCCGTGGGTCCCTCGTTCGAGAGCAAAAGCAAGGTACCTTCCGATTGGAACGTGATGTGCCATCGTCTATTCGGGATCCCCCACCGATGGCTAGGGTCTGGAAGACCTCGTCGTGGAGGGCCCATCCCCCGGATCCAAAGTGTGCCGGCTGAGAAAGTCGGTTTCCACATTGAGAATCCCCGGAATGAAAATTGCTGATATGGCTGGGATGTTGTGTTCTGCCCATGAGAGGATCCAATGTGCCTCTTCCATGGCCAAATCGCTCCCGGCCCTTGGTGGTTGATATACGCCACCGCGGTGGCGTTGTCTGAATGAATCCTGACAAATTTGTTTGTCAGGGCCGCGGTCCAATGGGGTAGAGCTAGAAATATGGCTCGTAGTTCCAGGACATTGATCGGTAATTGGGATTCTTGAGGAGACCAAGTCCCTGAGGCGTTTGTGATTCGTATACTGTCCCAACCATATAAGCTTGCATCCGTGGAGATTACTGTCAACTGAGGAATGCATAGGAGTTTCTTTTTGCAGATTGACGTTCTCTGTCCACCAGATCAAGGAGCGTTTGACTGCTTGAGGCAGAGAGATCTTGGTATCGAGGGATTCCAGTGATCTGTTCCAGGATGTTAACAGGTGGCGCTGGAGTGGCCGTAAGTGAAACATCGCGTAAGGAATTGCTCCATTGCTGAAACCATTTTCCCGACGAGTCTCATCGCTGACGGATTGATATCCGTGGGGTTGAAAGTGCTTGGGATGTTAGACGTTTCAACGCTGATCTCTTCTCCGGGGAAGGAACACCTTCTGGAGAGAAGTATCGAACGACATTCCCAAAAATGTCATGCGAGGACTGGGAATGAGGGATGACTTGTGTTGGTTGACTATCCAGCCGAAGGAGGTTAGGATTGTAGACATGAGCTGACTTGACTTGAGGCTACGCGAAGGATGGGGCTTTCAACAAAAGGTTGTCCAGGTATGGGAGAGAGAAAAATGCCTTGAAGGCGGAATGAAAGCTGCCTGGCAGGCATAACTTTGGTGAAAAAGCGGGGAGCAGAGGAGAGGCCGAAGGGGAGAGCCATAAATTGATAGTGACTGTTTCCAATTGCGAACCTGAGGAAACGGTGGTGACCATGCCATATGGGAATTGAAGATATGCGTCTTGGATATCTATGGACGCCAGAAAGTCCTGGCTCTATGGCTAGAATGACAGACCTCAGGGACTCCATTTTGAATGGACATTGTTTGATGTATTGGTTTAGTTCCTTCAAGTCCAGGACGGGTCGAAAGGAGTCGTCCTTTTTGGGAACGAGAAACAGGTGGAGTAAAAACCCCGAAACCTGTGGGCAACTGGAACTGGTACTTTAACCTTTGTCGACAAAAGCAGAGTATTGCTCTTTGGAGGGCCTGTCGCTTGAGTGGTGATCTGGGAGACGGATGGAAAGAAGGGGTGGGCGGAGGGGACAAAAGTTCTATGTGGTACCCTTGGGAGATAACCTTTTGGGTCCAGGCGTCTGTGGACGGACACCTCCAAATTTCGTGAAGAAAACTCAGGCGGCCCCCTACCCTTTGCTGGGGAGGATAGTCATGTGGATTTGGGTTTGGGCCCCGTAGAACGAAAGAGCCTCGTTGGTGGGCCATGAAAGGCGAAAGGATATGACCCCTTCTGGGTGAAAAGGCCTGGGAATTGTCAAGGGTAGACCTTGGTACGGAGCGAAAAGGCCGAAAGGCGGGGTACTGTGAACCGAGGGAAGCCTACGAGCCCTGTTTTGTGGAAGGAAGGAGCTCTTTCCTCCGTGGCTGAGAAATAATTTTCTCTAACTTGGCCCGAACAATTGTCCCCCTAAAAATGGCAGGCTGGTGAGAGCTTTTCGAAGCGTATCGCGCGCCCATGCTTTTAACCATAAGACTCTCCGTGATGCGATCGAGGAAGCTGAAGCTCTAGCTATTGAGCCTGCTGGAGTCTAGGGCCGCATCTCGATGTACACAGCAGCATCGGATAAATCTTAGATTATCTCTAGTAGATGAGCTTAGTCGGATCTGATCCGATTTCTTGGTAAGTTGGTTGAGCCATACTTCCATGGCTTAGCCAACCATGGGGAAGCGAAAGTGGATCGCAGGGGTGCCCCCGCAGCCGAAAAGGAGAGTTTGAAAGTCCTCTATGCGCCTGTCATTCTGGTCCTTAAAGGTCGCCGCTTCTGAAAGCGGGATAGTTGTAGCTCTGGATAAGCAAGCCACCAGGGGATCGACTGCTGGTGGAGAGGACCACCTACAGTCAGATTTGGCAAAGGGAAACAACTATTAAAATGACGGGATGATAGTGCATACGACGTTCTGGGGCGACCATCCTGCAGAACAATCCTATCTAATTGTTCATAGGAGGGAAACTGAAACGAGGATATTTTGGCCCTGGAGAAAAGGGACTTTGAGGGATCCTCTTGGGATTCGAGTCCTGAATGTTAAGGGCCGTAAGTACTGACCTTATGAGAGAGTCAATCGCGTCTGTGTAAAGGTGGTCTGCGTCCTGTTCTGGAGGCATCGTACCAGCTCACCTTCTCAGGGGTGTCTTCATGTCCTGGTTTGGATCCTCAGCCGATCCACAGCCCATGAAGGAGGTGGTCTCCTGAGATCGGATGGTCTACACGCCCTGTTGGGGCTGTGAGCTGTCCGGAATGTAAGACCTGCGAAATAGAGGCAGACAGAGAAGACACAGAGGATGCTAAGGATTTTGCCCATGCAGGTTCGTGTTCCTGATGGAAAATCCGAGGGGCTACGTCTTGCGCGGACCCTGCCGCGTTAGCTTTAAGAGCGTCTAGCGACTCTCGAATTGATTGTGCCCAAGGGGGCTCTTGACCAGTAGCACTGGAGGCAGATAATGCCTCATGGGCAGCACTGCACGGGGCACACCTAGGGCACGAATGAACCGCGGACAATTTAGATGGACACACTGCGCATACATAGATGTAGCGCAAGATGGATTTGTTCCCTTTGGCGGGACGGAGCAACCCCTTGTCGGACATGGTGATTGGGAAGAAAAAAACAGAAAGGGTTTTTTGGGGGGGGGGGGGGGGGGCGCGGGAGAGATCCCACAGGGAGAGAAGAATGAGGACTATAAAGCTGAAAATAATAAGCTAAAAACTACCTGCCAAATAGAAGAAAAGGAAGGCAAAAGGTAGAGAAAAACGGCAGGGGAGAGAGAGTCCGAGCCTGATGCGATCCGAGCAGGTGGAGAGAGGAGCTGCCACGCTGGAGAGGAGAAAACTGAGGCCTGCCTCTGCAGAAAACGCGCCAAGGGAAATTCCCGCCGGCCGGGGGGCTCCTGCCCGCAGGGGGAAGGAAGGGAAGGACCGGGGTCCTTCAATAGGTGCCCAGAACGTGCCTGATCAAAACATTCCCGAATTCTTAATGCAAGAGAGGGAATTCAATCATACCTGGCTCTCTGAAGTTAGCAGCACCGGAGAGATGAGAGCAGCTGTGTATTACAGCTCAAGCAGGTACTCTGGCAGCTAGGAGTGGGTGAATAGCTGCTGTAAAGCTCGTTGGGGAAAAGCTGGAAAGGCACAGGATCCAGCTGTTCCCAGGTCTGTATCAGACCTATCTTCTTTCTTCTTTGTTTTTTTTTTTTTTTTTAAGTGGGAGAAGTGATCCAACTCCTGAGCGGACAATTGAAGAACTGAAGCAGGCTCCTGGTGCAGTACTATATAAGGTAAGGGGAGGAGCACCTGAGCCTGTGAAAATTTAACTTTCAAGTGTCCGCTCCTGGAGGTGAAGCACTTAACCCCTACGGTGCCTGGGTCCCCCTTGGCTGAAGGAGAAAATGAAAAATATTCTCAAAATTACGAGATTTCTCGTATTTTCGAAAATTTTCGAAGTTCGGAAGGCAGAAAATCCGGAAAAATCCACCGTTCGCAAACGGGATAAATCCGCTGCGGATCCGGGTTCGGATTCGCGAACTGGCCATCCCTACTTATTAACAGTAAAATTTAAATCTAACTGGTAAAAGTAGAAAAACATAAAACTATCACTAAGTACATTTTGAGCATATTGCTTGTTTAAAAATGCATTTTACTGGAAACATTCTATTTAAAAGGTCAAATGCCATTTATATTTAAAAAGTCAAAAGGGGAATTAAAGGGACACTTAAGGGAGAAAAATGACTTGCCTTTATCCTTTTCTATAGTTACTGTCAGGAACTTTTTTGCTCTCAGTGCTACCTGTCATTAGATCTCATGTCCTGTTCAGCTCACTCCTAGTCTGTATGCATTTTCCCTCTGTCTATGTCCATCCCCTCCCAAAACTGAGGTACAGATAGAGTGTGGAGCATGTGCAGTGATGATGATTTGTGCCTTCAAATAATCACTAGCATTCACAGAGTGATTTTGTGTTATAGTGAAAGTGGCGCTGCTTTGTTAGCAGCATTGGCAGTTGTAATAACTGCTTAAATCAAGTACGTTTTTCTTTTGACTGTAGGCGTGAAAATGTGTGTGTATGATGGGGGGACTAAATTGTAATTGATTTCTTTAGGTACAGTGCTATATTGGGGCTCCAGTATCATAGACAGCAGCTAACTGTAGGATTGGGTTTATCTGCACAGAAAGAGCACAGAGCAACAGACAATGCTTATTCCTTTTCCTGATCTTAACGCTGAATCAATTAGCCATGCAGTGATAGAGAAATAAGCTTTACTTTTATAGAATGGATAGTTTCTACATGTAGTGTGGCAGGGAGAAGGGCTGGGTGATTGACAGTTCTTTAATGACTAGCTTTGCCCTGCCCGCTTTTAAAACAAAACTCCCAGAGCTAAAAAAACAAGGGATAGGGAGGTCAAAGAGGAAAAAAAGGCAGATTAAATATTGGTGGTAATTAATCCTTATTACTGTGTGATTAGAAAATTATTTAGCACAGTGTACATGTCCTTTAAACAAAAAATGGTAAAGCAGTATAGCACCCTGAATTACTGCTTCAATAGTATTTACATTTTAATATTTTCAGAGGAGATTGTTGCATATATGGAGAGACAAGGTCATATGCTTCCCTGGTTAAAAGGAGGGAGACGGCATACAGACAATTCTGCCACCCCTGCATTTTTGCAGCTTTATCCTAGTTTGTTTTTTTGCAACTGAACATTCCTTAACAGTAATAATTTTAACTACCCAAAACACACAACCATTAGATACCATACCTCAAAACATTGTTTTGCTGCCAGTTCAGTTGTGTGTAGCACTGGTTCAGCTGATGCATCAGAAGTTGTACTTGCGGTGTACTGACATTATTTGGCATTATACTGTAGGGAACGGTGACCAAACTTTGAAGAACACATGAGAGAGCCTAAAATAAAAATTAAAAGGTAAGCACAATACACATTTGTACTTTTATGTTCCTGTTCCTTTAAATATACTAGGATAAATCATTTTGAACAACTACACCCTAACTCCCCTCATCTAATTTTATAGGTGATAGGAGCAACTAATCCCTTTCATATCAACATGAAAGGGATTTTGTTGAGCTTGTAACTTTTAGTCACTTTTAGTAACTTTTTTAGGACCTGTCAGAGGAGGCGGCAGAGGAGCGAGAGACCGGTTAAGTTCTGTAACTTTGTTCCTGGCTCCTGAACATTTTATTGAAGAACGAGTAGTAAGACACAGCTCATTTAGCGCCCGTTCTTCAATAAAACTGAATACCAAAAGGTTGTTTTACCAGTGGAGATACCCTTTAAAAGTATAATTGACTAGTTCTGAATGAAGAAAACAATTTAAAAGGCATTAATGCAGCATAGGAAACCCAGTTTTCTAGATTATTCTATAACGTCTTTTTTAAGCTTATCAAACACTTAAAAAAATAAATAAATAAATGTAAACTCTTCAATTTAGATAAGACAGGAATCAATCAACCCTAGATCACTGCCTTATTTTAGAATGGTGGATTAAATAAGTTTGTTCTCATATCAGTGTTCATGCTTTTTTTTTTTTTTTTTTAGTCTTTTTTTATAGTAGTAGGAAAGATTCCTCGGGGAGGACAAAGAGGGAGGGTAAAACACAGCAGGATTATCCATTAAGACAACGTAGGCAACTGCCAAAGGCCCAGTAAACATCAGGGGGCCCTGTTTCTGTACCACAGACATACAAGAAAAGGGGCCCCAAAATGTCAGCCCTGTCTGGGGCCCAATTTGATCTTAATCCATCAAATGGGACACAACAAAGCATAAGGAAGAAAAGTTAAAGAATACCTGCTGATCATGCATTAACGTCTGGCAAACGCTGGTGCTGTATTCTAGCTGTTTTTTAATCTGATCAATTTGTTCTTGCCAGTGTTCCTTCTCTTCAACATGAGAAAGCTCCGACATCCACCGTACATTTTCTTGACGTCTCATACTAATATTCTGCTGTTGCCTTGTTCTAGGAGAACGATAATTTCCATCAGCTGAAAAAGGACGCTGTTCCTTCCATCTAAGTAAAAATTCAAAAACAAATTAATATGGAGTATAATTTGTCCAAAGAAATCTGGTAGTACTGTGTGGTATAACTGTAGTAATTACTGTGTGGTATTACTGTAGTAATTACTGTGTCGTATTACTGTAGTAATTACTGTGTGGTATTACTGTGCAGTGTTACTGTAGTAGTACTGTATGGTATAACTGTAGTAGTACTGTATGGTATAACTGTAGTAGTACTGTGTGGTAAAACTGTAGTAGTACTGCATGGTGTTACTGTAGTAGTACTGTGGTGTTACTCACAATATATACAAAATTGGGCTGCTGTACATCCATATTAAAGTGACCAACTAGAGACCAAAAATTTAATACATAAAAAAATAGAATTCTAGTGCACAAACAATTCTAATTGCATATTGGCTACCCACTTTAAACTAGAGAGTCATCTTCAAGCATCCAGACCACACAGGAAATGCTGTCAGATCATGCAGCCAAAAAGGCAAGTAGATTAGGACCCAGTTACATAACGCAACCTTGATGTGGTGACTGGGCTTAAAATAATTTGGCCAACTTATTGAACTAATTGTTTTTATTTATCCAGGGTTTAGCAGACTGTTTGTAGCAGCAACCTTATGGAGGTAGCCAATATGCAATTAACATTGTTTGTGCACTAGAATTCTATTTTTTGTGTGGTGTTACTGTGGTATTACTGTGTGGTCTCACTGTAGTGGTACTATGTGATATTACTGTAGAGGTACTGTGGTATTACTGTGTGGTGTTACTGTAGAAGTACTGTGTGATATTTCTGTAATAGTACGGTGTGGTATTAATGTAGTAGTACAGTGTAGTAGAATGGTGGTAATGGTGGTAGTACGGTGTAGTGGAACTGTAGTAGTATTGTGTGGTATTACTGTAATAGTACTGCGTGGTATTACTGTAATAGTACTGTGTGGTTTTAATGTAGGAGTACTGTGTAGTGGAACTGTAGCAGTACTGTGTGGTATAACTGTAGTAGTATTTGGGTATTACCAAAGCATTTTTCACAATACAAACCAGAATGAAATCATATAAGACAAGTGTATATATACACGGACGCTGCCCATCAGTGCACGTCTGTAACTTTATCTAACCATTGCCTACAGGGTCCAGAGGGGGGGGGGCGAGGTTAGGGGCTGGTACACGTGCAGCAGGGTTTTATAGTTATTAAAGAAAGTTCAAAACACAGTAAACTAGACAGTTTAACCTGGTGATACATGGAAATTAATTTGACACTGCAAAACCAAAGCCCCAAAGTACCCACTGTATAAAGTAAGGAATTACGGAATGCCAAGCAAGGGAACCATGGTAAAACAGAATACAAACAAATCTGAAAAAATTAGCTAAAAAATAGACTTCCACTAAATACATTGCAACATACTTGCCCATTTTCAAATTAACGAGGTAGAAACCCCAATTATTATTATGAGTTTTTAGCATATATACTGTAAACAAACATAATTAGTAAACAAGCTACAGATTAGCTTATTTTTTATTAAATAATGTAGTGTAACTTGAAAAGGGCATTATTCTTAAAAAGTAAGGCACGTTGGGACACTCCTTAAACATAGCTTATCTACAGAAGAGCAATGCACAATGAGCATATACAGGGATCATCATCTTACAAGGAAAGGGTTGTCAAATATATGACCATTGTGAGACTAAGTGGAACTCAGAGATCATAGCCTTTCAATAATAGAAAAACATTGTCTTAAAGAAAAAAAACTCTGGTGTGGAGCATTATGGGACATAAAGTAACACCCTCTAGAAAAAGAAGAAAAGAATACATGACCAATGTATTCAACAGAGAGATGAATACATTTAACTCAAAATTTTATAAGGTGTGGTATGTTAAAAAAAAAAAAAAGAAAGAAAAAAAGAAAAACATGATTATGAATCTAGCAATAAAAAAAATCAAGCAGATGAAGCGGGAAAACTATACAATGTACAATACTGAATGAAAGTGAAAATGCACCAACCCATCTTTTCTGCTTCTTTCACTAGACCTCATCTGATTAGTGCTGTTTTGAGGCTGAGAATCATTTTCGCAAGAAGTGTCCCCTTCATCCTCTTCCTGATTTTCTTCTGAGAGGCATTCATCATCATCTTCATCATCAAGAGCACACTGTGTGGATCCTCCCCAAGTAGCCATTGTCCTGAAAAGCAAAAAAAAATATAGACCAAAGCACTATGAGTTATTTACAGAGATAGCCCAGTTTGTATATACTTTTATGACTGCTGCCAGTGGTGTAACTAGGAATCACTGGGCCCCAGCAAAACTATCATGGGGCCGCTTTATATACAGTCGTTTTATGGGAGGAGGCTATATCGGTCATAGAAAAAAAAATTAAAATGGGGTACCCTGGGCACCACTGCAATTGCAGAGTCTTTGTGGCTTCATATAATGGGCTTGTTTAAAAAAGCTTTCAGGATACCAGAATGACAAAGAACTCAGGAGCATTGGTGAACACGATGATGTTCAGCCCATGGAAGTACAAAAAAATGCCATTGCCAATTTATCTCTAACTAGACAGACAACAAACAGTAATTGTCCTATAAAATAGTTACATAGTTACATAGTAATTAAGGTTAAATAAAGACATACGTCCATCAAGTCCAACCTATTCACCCCTTTTTTTTTTTTTTTAACCCTACCTAATCAATTCCTATAAACTCAATCTCTGGTAAAAAAAAAAAAAAAAACATTAAATCTTGTTATAGTATGGCAGGAAAGTCCATGGAGTATCCCGACTGTTCCTGCATTCTGTATGGCAAGATCTGAATTTAAAAGCTTATAATTCATACATACGGTATAAAGACTTGCAAACACACTCACTTCTCAGTCCGTGTTTGTGGTTGGTACCCTTGAGTTTCTGTGTCATCACTTATTATAGAGGCCCCAGACACAGTTTCTGTGGCTCCTTGCCTCCTCTGATTCTCTGCCATCAAAGTTTCCAACTGCTTTCTTCTTTGTCGCAGATCTTCTCGCAAAATTTGGTGTCTACGGATTTCAGACCAAACCTTAACAAGCAACAGAATAAAGTAAAGGAATATTCACATATTCAGAAAATGCAACTTCATTCATAGAAGCCAGAACGATGCAACTACAGCAACCAATCAGATGCAGAATAATAGCATCGGCAAATTTTGCACCACTTGTACATAACCCTGTTATAGTTTCTGTATTACCCATGTCTGAGGAAGGTAGGACAATTTAAAGTCTGAACACTCCAGTACCAGTATGTTGGCAGATCTACCCCTAGATGCACCAAAACTACTGTAGTTCAAAAAGACTAAAAATATCATTTTACAGATAAGTTACATATAATAATTCAAAACTAGAGCACAGATGAAGCACTGGAAAATAAGTGAGGCTTACATCAATTAAAAAAGTTTAAACATTTAGGGAATAGTTCATATTTAATAATATGCTCAACCAGTTTTAAAGAAGAAATATAGTGCACAAACAGGGTTATTCAATAAAAGTTCTTATCGTTTAAAATGGTGCTAATTTGCCCCAACCAATCAGATGTTATTTAACATTTGAAAACTAACATCTGATTGGTTGGGGCAAAATTAGCACCATTTTAAACGATAAGAGCTTTTATTGAATCTCCCTGAAAGTTTTTACAAAAAAGTACCTGAAAAGTACCTGGGGCAAGGAGGTAGGATTGGCAGCATGAAGAAAACTGCTTATGCCAGTCATCCTGTGTGCTTCAGCTCTGTTTTTAATACAGAAAGGCCCAGGGCCATAACCTGTCAGATGAAAACGTGCTGTAACAAAACAATATTGTCCCCCATAAGCACCCGGGTGCCAAAAGCCTCCTCCCGTTTGTCCCAAAGAGGGAGTGAAGGAGTAATAATTCTAAACGAAAAAAACCCCACCAAACTTATGGCAACAAGCCAAACTACAGAAGAAACCGCCGATGAGGCGACACTGACTGGGAGGGTTGTGTCTGGGTCCCTCTTTGGCTTCAGAGAAAAGTATTTTACGCAAGTATAAAATGTTTCTTTTCTCTATAGGCCTCAGGGGGACACAGGCACACTGGAGACATCCCAAATCCCCAGTAGCACAAGGTAAGAAAATATAAATTAATCTTCCGCAGCCTGCAACACAGAACGTCCCAATGACATTTCTGCAGAGGCAAAGACATGAAGTCTGTAAAATTTTATCAATATCGAAATGGACGACAAAGTTGTCACCTGACAGTCCTGATCCACTAAAGCTAAAGGCGGCCCATGAAGCACCTATGGCTCTAGTAGAATGGGCTTCAACCTGCCTGGGAGGAACAGCCCCAGCATGACAATAACAGTGCAGGATGGCTGATCTTATCCATCTCGCAAGTCCGAGAGTCCGAGGCGAGGCTCTAGAACCACGGCGTGGGCCTACCAAGAGGACAAAACAAGCCTGAGAAGATGTAATGTCGTTAGTTCAGGTGACGTAAATATGAAGAGCCTTGACCACCAAACCTGAACAGTGAAGCCATCTTTCCTTGGGAGAGGAAGGACGAGGATAAAAAAAAGGGAAATAGCCAACAGAAAAATGGTCTTCCAGGATAGGAGAGTCAAGAAAATCGACTTTAAATGCTCAAAGGGGGGCAACCTGAGGGCCCAAAGGACTAAAGTCAGGTCCCACGGTTGAGTTGGCGCACTACTGGGAGGCACCCCTTGTAGAAAGGTGTGTACGTCCCTTCTCTGAGCCATCCGGCGATGAAAAAAGACGGACAGAGCCCCTTCAGTACACTCAAAGAGAGACCCTAGTTTACCCCAGATTGCAAGAAACGGATATTTCTAGAAAGCACAAACGATCTCTGTGGGAGGCCACGTTCCTTGCCCCAGGATGCATAGTGTTGCCAGACTCTGAAATAGATCCTTGCTGAGGGGGGCTTTCTGGCTGCAAAACTATGCAAAGGATATGCTGGGCACTCTCACTAATATAGCTTAAAAACCTTTATTGTGCTTAAGATGCCCCTATAATCCAACCTACATTTATACGACTGAAGATCCTTAGTGAACAGGAGACAGTAGCTATACCCTTATAACATTTACTTAAGGCATTTACATGCATTATACCTCCATTGTTGTATTAGCTTCAGCTGAGGACACCACATTGACTAGGAGTCTGACAACTTGTCTGAAGGTGATCTGAGTCCTGGACGTAGCTTGCCCTGCCATCGTCTGGAGATTGATCGATTTGTCTTGTGGAAGGAAACTCTTGTGATTCTCCATGTCGAACAACATGCCCAGGAAGGACATCCTCTGAGATAGTAGGAGAGAGGATTTTTATCAATTGTTGATCCATCCAAATTGGGTTATAATGTTGATGCACAAAAACGTGAGAAGGAGCCTTGATCAGGAAGTTGTCCAAGTATGGCATGAAGATGATGTTCTGGAGGCTTTTGAAACCTAGCTGTCATGCCATGATTTTGGTAAATCCCCGGAGCGATGATGCCAGACCGAACGGGAGGGCAGTAATGTGGAAATGGGCTTGGCCCATCGAAAACCTGAGAAATTTGTAAAAAAAATCTTTTCTAAAGTCAGAATGACTGACCGAAATGACTGTATATTGAAGTGGAACTTCTGAACATGGCAGTTTAGTGGCTTTAAAGGGCAACTGTGGTCTCGATTTCTTCCAAACTAGTAAGAATTGTATAAAAAGCCTTTCACCATAACATCAAAATAAAACCTAAATCACATCTCTAGATAAAATTTGTGATTAGTTACTGCTGGAAAGGTTCAGCAATATTACTTCCTGCTTGATCACTTCCTGTATTCAGCCTTGTGACCCAGCTTGTAGTCATGTGACCTCAGTCTGGAAGGGGCAAAAGGAAGGGTACCCCTTCCGCTTTGGGGAAGAAAGGAACTCCCCCCGTTGCTTGAGAGATTATTTTTTCTAGTTCTGGTCCAAACAGCTGTCCCCCTGAAAAGGGAAGACTGTTTTTTTGAAGCAGCATCAGCTGTCCAGGCTTTTAACCACAAGACCCTTTGCGTTGCTGAGGCGGAAGCCCTAGCGATTAGCCAGCTGGACTCTAACGCTGCGTCTCCAATATAAACCTCCGCGTCTGATAAATCCTGAATTATATCTAATAGATAGGATTTTGTTGGATTGGGGTAGAGATTTTGATTTAATTGGTTGAGCCATACCGCCATAGCTTTTGCCATCCAAGCGAAGGCAAAAGTGGGTCTTAAAGCAGATCCTGCGGCTGAAAGATATTTTTAATAGCGCCTCAATACGACAATCGTTTGGGTCCTTAAAGGTCGCTGCTTCAGACAGGGGAATGGTGGTGGCTCTAGAGAGTCGAGCCACTGGAGGGTCGACTATGGGAGGAGAGGCCCATTGATCTATGTCTGTCTTGGGAAAGGGGAACATCGTGTTAAAGAGCCGGGACTGACTAGGTCGGTGCTCTGGATCACACCATTCTTGTAGGACAATTTTGTCTAACTGTTCGTAAGAGGGTAATTGAATGGAGGCTTTTTTAACTCTAGAAAAAAGTGTTTAGGAGGGGTCCTCTTGCGATTCTGAGCCCTGAATGTTAAGAAGGACTGACCTTATGAGTGAATCTACAGCTTCCGGAGTGTCGTATTCAATTTCACCTTCCTCTGTGAACTCATCCTCCTCTTGAGGAGAGTCCCCCGTTAAACAGGATACAATAGGTTCCTGTGGCCTTGCAGGTCTGGAATCTCTGTCTGTAGTCACCAGCTGTCCAGATTGTAGGACCTGTGAAATGGAAGCAGACAGGGAGGACATAGAGGCGGCTAATGACCTAATGGCTCTTGCCCATTCTGGCTCTTGACTGACTGTGTCAGTAGGCACAGATGGAGGGTCATTGGTAGCATTACAAGAAGTGCACTGTGGACCAGATTGGCCTGCAGGCAGTTTTATTTGGCATGTCGCACATACATATGATACTGCGACCAGAGGTTGTTTATTCCCTTTTTGCCAAGACGGGAGCGACCCCTTACTGGCCATGATAGAAGAAAAATAGAAATGGATAACCTTTTTTTTTTTTTTAAATCAGAAGCTGGAAAGTAGAGGGAAGGATCTCACTCCCAATGCTATCCCAGAGAACTAACTATCTGTCTGCCAATGAATTGAAAGAAAACAGAGGCTGGAGAAGATGCAGAATAGGTAGGTAGGAGAGGTAACCGGTTTGTAGCTGTAGAATAGGCAGCTAACAAGGGCTGCCCGGACTGAGCAGGACGAGGGAGAGCCTGGAGATCACGATCCTTGCCGAGTGTCAGAGCATTATAGGAGCAGAGAGGAGGTAAGCAGACGCGGGAACCGAAAGTCTTGCCCCGTGCGTATAAGTGAAGTCGCGCCCAAAAGAGGAAAGGCACGAACGGCCAGAAGGAGCAGCTCCCGCCCCTCCCGGATGGACCCAAGTGCCTTACCTTGAGGTGAGGCTTCTGGATTACTGCCTGAACCGGAGGTACCATTCTTGACTTCAGCAGTGGGAGCAGCAGCTGCCGAAGGCCATAGGTTTTTACCTGTGAGCCTTCTGAGGGCTGATCCAGCCAGGAGAGAATGTCCTTAAGGATGGCTCCAGGTTTGGCAACATCACACTAGAAGGGGGGGGAACTGCCCAATCTGAGTGTGGGTTCGTGAGGAAGCACTGGAAGGGGGTTCCTGAGGAAGTGCTGGAAGGGGGTTCCTTCCAGCTGTTCCATGAGGTGTCAATATATGTAACAGAAGTGGGGGGGGGGGGGGTAGGGAACAGCCCAGGTCTGTATGTTGAGGTAGAGGGGAAGCCAGGGGGGTTTTCTTCCAGCTTTTCCCATAAGATTCCTTTCAGATGATAGTAGTCCAACTCCTGAGTGGACCCTTGAAAAACTGAAGCAGGCTGCTGAATATAAGGTAAGGGGAGGAGCCCTAGAGCCTATGCAAACTTCAATTATTCAAGTATCCACTCCTGGAGGTGGAATACTTAACCCCTGCTGTGCCTGGGTCCCCCAAGGCTAAAAGAGAAAGAATATTTACCTTTTTTTTAACTTTAACTTTGTCTTCAAAATATAATAAGTGAATCTTTAACTACTAGGTGCAAAAAAAACCAAAGTATTTCAATTGATTCAGTGACATGCATTCTACCCTATAATCCAGTCTATTATTACAATCTCAAAATGAGACATGATCACTTGACTGCAGATTGTAAGTGTACACAGATATGCTCAAAAAATAATAGATAGGATAAAATCAGTAAAATAGCTTCCCCCCCCCTTTTTTTTTTCATAATCTTTGCTGATGAGGAAAGCTTAAAGAAAACCTTGCTGTCCCAATTACTTTGGAATGCTTAATAAGCTTTTACTTACGTTTTTAATAGCAAGAATCTTTTATAAGAATCTTATGTTTTGAGTAACATGGTAAACGGACTCTAGATTACCTCATTGTCAACAGAAGATGAATCTTCAGGATCCGGCATAGCAGGGATCACAATTTTACTGTTTACACTGACTTCAGGAGTTGAAGTAGTAGTTACCATTTTTCTGCTCTGCCGATTTACAGAGTTAGTTTCAGCACTTGATGTAGAGAACTAAAATAAAGACATGTATCAGGATCAACACCCCATGATATTGTTTCTAATTAAACCTTACATGTACGTTTAGAAATAGTTACACTAACAACATCAAAAACATCCTGTGTTTTGAAAAGTAATAAAAATAAAATGCAGATTTCCAGCATTATAGCTCAGTTCCAAGTTTTAAATGATAAACTGTTACTATCAGTTGGTTGAGCAAAGCATTGGGAATGGTTCCTTACCACCCATGCACTGTTTTTTTTACAATGTCTTATTCTGCTCATCTATGTAAACAAGACAAGACAAAGTAATATCCTGTGACCATATGTGGTCATTTTGCAATCTTGCACTGGCCCAATGCTACTAGACCTGTATACCAAAAAAATCTTTTTGGGATGAAAAATTGGATCCGCCCAGGCTGGCTGATTTCATTTTATTAGGTTCCACTTTTCATTTTATAAAATAAATGGTGATAAATTTATTAATTAAAACCGATGAATGGATCTAAAAATATCCACCCCAAAATCTACCTTTTTCTGTAGTGTAGGGGACCTCCCTCCCAACCCTAACCTTCTTTAAAACTTAAAAAAAGTGCCCAGAGTCAGACTTACCAATCTTCCCCTCGGCCTCTAACTCTAATGCTACTTCCAGGAATGGAGTAGCAATAGCGGCTGGGACATCAGCCAATCACAGACGCAGTTACCGGCTATTGAAAAAGCCGAAGTAACTAGGTCTAGTAAGTCTATTTCTCTGCACTTTTTAAGTTTTAAACATGGTGGTTAGGGTTGGGATGCCCTACACTACAGAAAAAGTTATTTTATTTAAAACATTTACAGCAGCGACGATGGATTCAGATGGAGGGGGCAGTTTCTAACTATTATAGTTTTGGGTGGTTATCTATATATAATTTTTCATTTGAGGGGTGGACTTGCCCTTTAAGGTAATATCTTATCATATAACCTACCCCTGTAGTGGATTTCTATGGGAGGAACTGTAAGATTATAGCCTTACAATCTTACAGTTCCAGGAGGAGAAGGAAACCAGAAGCCACAAAGGGGTAGGTTATAATAAATAATGCACCCCGAACTGCAAATTAAAGAGATGTTAGAAGTCACCTTGGAGTTCCGTGCCCTCTGCGGTCACAGAACCCTTGGGGACTTCTAATATCCTTATAATTTACAGTTGGGGGTGCATTATTTACTTTATTATTATATTATTAAAAGTTATAAAAGTAACCGCTTTATACAATGAGATCAAATTAACACAAAGCAGGATCAAGTTCAACTCTGCAACAGTCCCCCTAGTAAAGCTAATTGCCCACCCCTGGTGTAAGCTAAAACTAGTATCTAACCACACTAATTAACAGAGATCTTTACTGTACATATTGCCAGAATTAGATTATGCCATTATATAAAATATGCTTGTGGCAAACTAAAACGGTTTCAAAAGACTGCATTGAAACACACAACTGAGAAAAATGTTACCAACAGCACAAATGTAATGCCAGCTGGCACAAGGATGGGTTAAAAGTCATACTAAAAACAGAATTCTAATGCACAAACAATTCTAATTGCATATTGGCTACCTCCATGGAGGTAGCCAATATGCAATTAGAATTGTTTGTGCACTAGAATTCTGTTTTTTGTATGTATTATATTTTTGGTCTCTAGTTGCACTTTAATATGGATGTACAACAGCCCAATTTTCTATATATTATGGGTTAAAAGTCGCACTTACCAAATATTGAATCTCTTAGCGCAACTTAAACTCCAGCAACATGTGCTGCGGCTCTGGGTAAATCCAGCTGATACTGTAGTTAAACGGTCATTGTTGACCAGCCCTAATGGAGTCTAACCTGCTTTTTGTCCAAAGTTTAATGTACAGGCCAAATTTATTCTCTTGGTTACTTGATTTGATATTAGCACAAAAAACGCAACTCATGAGAATGGCTGCTGTAAAGGAGAAAAGTTTTTGAACAAGTAGTTAAAGTTTACTGAAAAAGGGATTTTGCCTTAGCGTAGAGGGGGAAGTTCAGTGCAAATACATATGTTTTTCAGAAAAAAAAGAGCAGTATTTTTCCATCCCAATGACCTTAATCTGCCAATTCAGCGTTTTGTCTGAGTATAAATAAATACTGACTTCCTGTTTGCAGAACCCCTAGTACAGACCGTTATGGTCTTGCCCTTGACCCAGCGCCTGGTATGCATTACACAAACTAACAATTTAACAAATTTTGATCATTTCAACTGAACTTTCCCTTTAATCTAAAATTAAATTTATGTAAGTAGCAATTACTCTGTGTGTTGCTGCATGCAGAACTTGATTTGTCAGGTTCATTATATGTGTATAAAATTTAAAAATTGTAGGGGAATGTATTTTTTGTATAACTATAACTTTTTCTTGTGACAGGTTCATTATGCCCATTTCCTCTCTTAACCAACTCCTCCTTGCCTTAGGGACTTTTTTTAAACTGAGCATGCTCGGTAATCAACATCGACACTAAGAGATGAAATGTCCGAACTGTCACCACTCCAGTTGCACCCTTCAAGCAAAATCCAGTACAGAAGTTTACTATAAGGTAGTTAAAGGACAACTCCACCCTAATAAGAACATCTTTTAGAAAGAATGGCCTCTTCAAAATATGTTGATATATCATAGTTTGTCCTAGGAATTCATTACTGTATGCCTACTATGCTTCTGGATGCCTCATGGAAACCGAGCAATTTAGAAACCTGTACTGAGTCATTGGCTGTAATGTCAACTGTCAAATCCATAACTGACAGTTGCTAACTGGAAGAACCAGGAAGAAGAAACAGGGACAACAGGACATTGTGCAGGATTTCAGGTTAGACTTATATATTTCAGATTTCAAATTATTTCCGTTTAGGGTTTTTAGCATTTAGATCATTACAAGAAATAAGCATTATTTTTGTGAAGGTTCTCATTCATCCAGGTCATGGTATCTGTTGTATTCAATTAGATCAACTGGACTTGAAGTTTAATTCTTGAAGACGTTTCGCTAGTCATCCGACTGGCTTTCTCAATTCAGAATGACTTGTACAAGAATCTGTGGCAATTACGTACCCTGGAAAATCCCAATTAGCATATCACAGCCAGGTGTTAAGGGCGTGATTGGATAGTGGCTAAGAGGTGTTATAGGAACACCCAGAGTAAGGTGTCAAAACAGCAGTGTACACCAACTGTCTGCCATGTACAATGCTGTTTTGACACCTTACTCTGGCCGTTCCTATAACACCTCTTAGCCACTATTCAATCAAACCCCTACATCTAAAAGGAAATCTTATCCGATTCAAGCAGAAATAACAGCTGCCAGAGCTGCTTACCTTCCCTTAGCAAAGCAGTTTCATTTTCACTAGAACAAAAAAAATTCACAGGGTGAATGCTATCGACTGCTTGAATGCTAGCAGGGTCTCTGTCTTTGGGAGGGGCTGGGCATAGAAATGCATACTAACTAAGACTAGGAGTGAGCAGAACAGGACTTAAGGAGATCTGGTGAAAGAGAGAACAAGGAGTAGAAAGAGATCAAGTTCCTGGCAGCTCTAAAACTATAGAAAAGAATAAAGGCAAGTCATTTTTTTCACTTTAGTGTCACTTGAAAATTGGTCAGCAGGCAAAATCACTAAAGTAGTTTGGCTACCTGGATCTCAAGCTTTCTCCAACCCCAATGAACATTGCTGGTTAAGGGTTTAAATAAATATTTTTTTTTTAAATGAATAATCTTAAGCATATACACGTATTCTACAAAAAACAGATTAAATAATAAAAAAAACAGTTGTGTGTGGTAGTAAAGGTTCTCCACATAATACCAAGCTTTGTAAACATTAAACATTTCATAGTACGAGTGCCACACCTGTAAATCTGGGCATGCTTGCCTCAAAGTATGAATCTTTTCTTGAATTTCAATGAGCTTTCTTCTTTCTTCCTGTAACTCTCTTAGTTCACTTTGCTGCTGCTGAAGTTTTGATTCATAGAATTTTTCTCTGTAAAACAAATATCCCACATCAGAAGAGAAACAGAAGATTGCCTTATATAAATATTTTTATTTAAAAAAAAAAAAGTGAAGGGAAGCATGCATTACCTTGCTTGCTCTTTATGTGTTACATCTTTCTGTGCTTTAGTTGCATTTGGACGTGTGTTATTTGGCTGCTGTGTTAGATTTGCAGCATCCCCTGAAAGCTGATCACCAGTGAAGGATCTTCTGGCTGCTGCAGTGTCAGACTCTGTATCATCTCCATACTAACAACATTAAAATTTAAAAAATGAAGAAATATAAAAATAAATAAATCATAATTTCAATGCCTGCAACATTGCTCAACCTGATAAGTCAAAAAAGATAATTAAAAACAAAATGTACAATATGAACACACAATTAGCTTAAAAATAGTATTTTATATTAAATCATACCACAATCAAAAGTTAACAGATTTTTCAAGTTTACAAGATACTAAAATATATTCCTCCAACAGCTCTGATTACATCAGAAGCATGTGTTCACTTGGTCCAGAATTCCGGCCCGATCGGCACTAAAATTCGCCTGAAATTTTTGCATTAATTTTTCAGACTGATGTCAGTTCAGTCGGGTAGGCCGGTCAATGTAGTTAAAATATCGGACCATGTGTAGCCAGCCAAAGACTTCAGATACCAAAGGATAAAACGATTTTGTGCAGATTTGATAAAATTGATGCAAATGATATTAATGACTTTTGGTCAACTTGCAATCTCCATTGAATAGAACAAACCATGCCAGTGTGCAAGAAGCCAAGTGTGTGTTTGTTAAAAGTGAAATATAGGTTTTATTTTTTTTATTATTTATATAGCAAGACACATTTTGTACAACTGTTAAACTTATTGAACCTAAATAAACGTGTGTATTTAGTTTTTTTAATAAACATATTACTGGTACCATTGCAACAAGATCTTGCAGTTGTTTCAGCTTCTCTTTTGCTGCTATCAGCCGGTTAAATTTCTGTTCAAAATCAGAATTTTGGTCATCATCTGCAACACTGTTTTGACTGGACAGACAAGCTCCGTTCACTTGGTCTTCTTCCGCATCTTCATCATCTAAATCACTGTCCTTGTCGGTATCAGCATGCTCACGATTATAGAGAAGGCCGCCTAAATCATATACACAATTTAAACCATATAAACAAATAAAATAAACTAAAAGGTACACTTCGGAATGGCACAAAAATACTCATTTAAAACTTACTTTAATGATCATCTTTAAATGAATGCAAAATGTTCACGTTTTGTACATAGTAAATAAACAAATGCAACCTTGTACACTGTACACTGTAAGGACTAGGCCACACTGCTGCGCTTTTTTTGCGTTTGCGTTTTTTATATCATTGAAAATGCGTCAACGCACCGAAAACGCGCGTTTTCGGGTGCGTTGCGATTTGCGTTCCACATTTTAAAGCGCAATCGCATGCGTTTTTCAATAGTTAATGAAAAAACGCTTGCACAAACGCAACGAAATCGCACATAAAATCACATGCGATTGCATTTGCGTTGCAGTGTGGCCGTGCCCTAAAAGCAAGTTATGCTAAATTGGAAGAAGCAACTTTAAAAAAATCTCCCCCCCTTCCCTTTTTTTCCCCTAGGTCCCTCCTGAGCCTACCTTTGCTGATGTAAAGTTGCTGACATCTTGGATGTGCAGTGTAGACCGTTTAGCTCCTCCCCTCTTAGACTTTCTGGATCTCCTTATTTTTAATCCCCCAAAAGCAGTGAATGTTTGGTCTGTGATTTGACATTGCGGCGCCCGAGACATGACATCAGTGCGTGCATGGACCAAACAATCACTGCTTTTGGAGGCTTACGAAGAAGGAGAATCAGCAAGCCTCAGAGGGTAGGAGCTAAACAGACTACACTGCACATCCAAGATGTCAGCAACTTTACATCTGAAAAGGTAGGCTCAGGAGGGACCTAGGGGAAAAAAAAAAAAAGGAGGGGGGGAGAAATTCTTCCAATTTAACTTAACTTGATTTTACAATTTACTTATCCTTTATCCTAGGTTTTGCCTTATATCAATACATTGAAGTAACTGTCTGGCCCTGCCCCATCCCTTAATCCAGTACCTGGCCTATGTGAAGATGGGCCTCTTGTAAAATGTGAATTCCCATTTGTCATGCCCCAGACGGACAGAGGGGAGGCAGCCAGACAAGGACCATAAGTTCAACTTCAGTGAAATAGTACAGGGAATTTAGGCAAAACACATGAGTCAGGGACCTAGCAATGTAGGTTGAAATTTTTTATTCATGGTCCTCAGCCTTTTATGGGAAGGGGTAGTTTGGAAACCTATTTATGTGGCAACAATTACAAGTTAGATAAAAACATGAAATGAATTACCCACAAAGAAAATAACAAGGTAATTTCTAATTTACAATAGGTATATTTTGCATTCAGTCCTTTTTAGAAAGTACTTTTTACCTTAGCAGCTTCTATTGGGGTTATCCTGTATCATTTAACACCTACATACCTAATGAGGATATATTGAAGGATCTTGAATTAACTTCAGATATGTTGTTTATTTCACATTTCGTATTAAGATGCCTCTCATCTCGCTTATTTGCTCCACCTTGGGGGACAGAGCCGGTATTCATTTGTACCCAACCGCTGATGCATTGTGGATTTCTTTTTAAAAAATGTAAAAAAAAAATTGAATTAGGCAGTTGTTGCTTTAGACTGAATTCATGAAAAATTATAAATCACTCCTAAAAATAGTTTTTCCTTCTAAAAGGTGTGAACAGAACATATCCGCATAAAATATCCCTAGGCATTTTAACAAAGAACAGGAAAGTGTCATATGGGTATTAATGTTTATAAACTATGATATAACTGTTCCAATTGATAACAAAAGAAATACCAGATTATTTAAGGGCACTAAAGTGAACAGAAGATTGTCCTGGGAGGTAGGAGGCCCACCATCTACCTCCCATTTTTACAGCCTGTTTTAAAGATGCGCTGACAGCATCCCGCTCATTGCATGGGTCCCCCGTGTCAAACATAGTAGGTTTGTTCCTGTGTTGGCCAGGGGAGAAGCAGAGAGCTGTAAGCTACACCTGCAGTGGCCATCCTCCAACTATTATTAATATCCATTATTATATCATATGTGCAGACAAATACAGCAATTAAAAATATTCAAACTAAATGCAGCAGAATTGCATAAAGACTGCTGAAACACTGCCAAATCCACTATTTGAGAAACCCAACCATCAGTATCTGTAGGCATAAAAAGAAAGGCAAAGCAACAGATGAAAATAGAGATGGTATAAAATGTTCATTTGTATACCTTAAATTGGTAATGGGTTGTGCATCATCCTGTTCAGAGTCATATTCTGAATCTTCACTTTCATTCTCATGTTTGGTGTTCTCATTTACAGCATCAGTCATCATATCGGAAGTCTGTTCATAATAACGGACTAGGTCACGCAATTCATTTAGTCTTTTTCTAACCTCCTTTAACTTCCTGGGGACAGAAAAAGAGTTTGGTATTTTATTATTAATAATATCTAGAGAATTATTTGATGATCTTCCTGGGTGCATCTATTTTTAAAGAATTCCTACAATGCTGATAGCATCTGAACACAATGAACACGGCCAAACCAATGGCATCCTCCTATCTGAATGAAAAGAAAAGTATAGTAATAAGCAAAGTTTAGGCGATTCCCAGTGTAATGAGAGCTTGTATTTGTCAATTTGTTCTGAAAGCATCCCGCTCAAGAACACCAACAAACTGTAAACTACTGCTTTAGTTAATGGCATTGAACTAAATGAATGTTCAACTAGATATCACTAATACCTACTTTAGTTTCTCCGCTGGATTCTCACTCTCTTCATCTTCACTTTCATCGACAGAAGCAACAGCAGCAGATGCACATGCAGCTGCAGGGCTGTTAACTGCCCTGTTATCAGATACCAGAGGTGCAGAAACTGTAGAACTCAAACTTCTTTGGTCCATGCTTCTTCGGGGAGAGACTGATGCTACAACTGAAATATAAAATACAATTTAAAGGATATTTCCACCCTTAAAGCAAAAAAAAAAAAAAAATGGTCACATATGTCACAACCCCAAATGGATATACTCAGAACATTATTATATGTATTATTAATCCTATACAGAGGTAAGTGCAGGATTTTCAAGGGTGGGGTAGGGGGGATTCCTAATTGGGTTACCACTGAACAAGCCCAGATTATCACCACAGTGAGCCAATACACCGATATCCCCTTTACTTTTGTCATAAAGTATATTCATTAAGGCTGGGTACAAACAAACAGATTTTTCAGCCCAACCGACTAATATTTTCGTTTACTGGTTGGCCAGACCGAAAAATATGAGGCGATTTTGGCAGCGTTGAACGTTGTCGCTCGCCAGGATCAGATGAATGGGCATTCTGGCATGTCAGTAAATCACAGTCGATTGTTGGGACACATAGGAGACATTTGCCAAGACTGACTGAGATTCGTCTTTGCAGACCGATTGATATCAGGCACCAGTTGGGATGAAAAATGTATCCGTGTGGGCCCAGCCTAACATTTTGTTTTACCGAGAAATCAACATTTGCGCTACGTTATCGTTACTGCCTTTCAAAATCAGAGCGGTGTCACAGACGGTGGATCTGGCAGAATTTGCTGAATTTTGTTGGTATTGGGACCTATCAGGCAAGATGGAAAATTTCCATTACCAGGTCCTTTAACTGCATTTAAAAGGGAGCCGATACCATCGGACCATGTATGGGCACAATGAATGATCATTCTGTATAAAGAATATATGCAGCAATCACTCCTGTATATATTATATATATATGGAATGAATACACCAATAAATTGAGAGTTGTTTAAAATCCCAGGAGGGCTCCTTCTCTGTTACCTTGATCTACCTACCCTTTTGGAAGCACCCAGGAGGTTGTTGGTTCACATTAGGAATGTATTTGGCATGCTTTGGGAGGGGCATTTTTGGAGTGGGACAAGGAAGGCCTGACGGAGGGGAAATGCCAATTAGGGCTGCCATTAATGGAGAACCTATTATCTTAGCAAGAAGGGGTAAAGAACATAGCTCAAAAAGTACAGCACCCTGGAACACAGATTAAAAATCTATATTTTAGGAATCAGCAGTTGAGGAACACTGTCTCCACAACAATTATAATCATCACACTATAGCGGGCAGGTGTGAAATGACTATAACGGTTGCACGCAAGCACTCACGCACCCTCGCGATAACTAAGTATCGTATATTACAAAGTTAAAAAAAAGAGGAAATTGTGTAGCGCTCTTGAACAATTCCTACAGTATAGATAACTTTTTGGTCAATAGTGGCATGTGGCTTGAACATTACAAACTGATTTGATGTTACCGACATGGCACTTCCTATTAGTGTCCATAAGGAGACTCTATAGCAATCTTAGAGGTGTGGCTAAACCTTCCATTTTGACTTTGTATTGTAACATAGGGGTGTTGGGTCAGTAATTATAGTTTATAGAATTTGTTTTCTAAGTAAAATATAACTCACTATTAGTACTATTCTTGCTATAGTTTTTTTTTATTTTCATTTAAATGAAAAATTACAGATACATATACACCTTTCCTATATGTACCACTGCTTGTGAAAAGTTCTCATCCAGGTCATGATATATCTGTTGTAGATCAACTGGACTTAAAAGTTTAGTTCATGAAGACGTTTTGCTAGTTTATCCAAATATATCTGTTGTATTCTAAATGATTGCAACAGATATATGTAATACTGTTATATACACCACCCAACTGGTAGCTCCTAAAACTCAATGCAATTTCTGTAAAAATATATTCTTTTAGAATAGAAGGGATAGATATATTAATTATATTGTATACATATATTTATTCATAGGGGAATACATACACTATTACACATAGGAAAGGTCTATATGTATGTGTGTAATTATCATTATTTAATTAAAATCACTATAACAAATAACATTATACAAAGTATAGTACTACTACTGACTTTTTTGATATTTTAATTACAAAACAAATGATATACATTTTTAAAAAGTATACTTACACCCCTAAGTTTGAATGGAAAACTCAAAATTGTAGGTTTATCCACACCTCTAAGAGTGCTAAAGGGTCTCCTTATGGACTATACATTCACTATCTCCACAGAAAAAAAAATAAGACTTCCTTTTGGAGAGAAAATCCAGTTTCTATTTGCTAGACAGGAAGTGAAGTCTGTTTATGATAAAATGACTTTGCATGTCTCTGAAAATACCCAGCATTCTTAGAGAAATGGACCGTTTTTCACTATTTTCCAATATTAATATATTATTAGGATGGGGATCAAAAGTATCTTCTGATATAAGAAGGCTGTTTCATTGTATGCTCTTTCAGGAGCTTTTTCTCCATTTAAGCCCACCTCACCTTATCCTATAACGCTAATCAGAATTCTGTGCTCCCAACTCATAACCCCATAGAAACCATGTCCTACACTGATGAAATCTAATAAGATTAAAGCATGGTAGGATAGTCTGGGTTCTTTATCGGACCTCAGGCTTACCAGTAGTGATCCCTCTCTAACAGGCTCCCTGGTAACAGCTGTGAGTTTATGGGTACGGTAAGTATTGGTGGATGATTTTAATCTTTACTTTATAGAATCTTCCAATGGATTTACTCTTGGTAGGTTGCAAGTTAGAGGGAGATGATATATATTTAAGCTATGCACAAAAGTTATATTGCACTGTAGTGTTTGGACAGACCTATAACACTCTAACAATGCTATTATTAATATATCAAAAGATCCAAAAACCTCGGGTTTAAATCTCTATACATTCATCAGAACAAATAGATAAACAAAACTGATTAAAGGGATAGTGTTATACACATATATATATGATAAGAGTAAAGTTATGCTTAAAGTATATTTACCCCATGTATTTCTTAAGCCCTTTTAATACTTGAGCATTTTCATATATAAAATGTTTTCTATGATTAATTGGGCTACTGTATATTTATAAAGGCGCTGAATCTATTTTGCAATCATGGTCTTAAATCTACAATAGTGGTCATAAATCAACTATTGTGATCTTAGATTAACAAACCCCCTATAGAATGCAACTGTGGTATTTTGCTACCTGGTAGTCTGCAAACGAACAAACATTTACCCCACGATCGTACATTAGTGATAACCCACGTTATAACCCAGTTTTTTTTAAATGGTCCATATTTAGGCAAACTTTTCACCTAGGGGGCCATATTTAGAAAGTTTGCCATATCGCACGATTGTAGGCGTACATTTACGGTGATGGCAGGATAAACCTCATCTCTGTCACTACTTAAAACGCTGCATTTAAAACAGAAAGGAAGTGCAACGAAGTTTCTGTATTTTACCAAATAATGTGCTATTTTTGTAAACATGCGACAGTCTTAACAAATCAAAAAAAAAATTCTAAATTTCACAGATATGTGTACGACCTCACTCTTACCGCTCCCCTCTTAATAAAAAAAAGGAGAGCTGCTGTTTGCTCTAAAGTCATATCTATTGCGGTAGTTTTACTCCAAGTGCCAATGGTGTTTTAGGGAACAATACAGAGCAGCACTCCAAAGATTTCCACTTAAGTATGCAGATCCGTTCACTATGAATTGGTTGCACTCATATGAAAGATAAAAATGACCAAGTTGTTTTAAAAGTTCCTAAAAATAATAAAATCCAATAAAAACATACATTAAATGGTTAGAATTACACTTACTTCTTATGTAAGGATTCAGGTCCAGCCAGCAGTAAGATTTTTTGAAAAAGAGTTTTATTGAAGTTCACTCAAACACAAAATATAAAGTGCCAAGTGCAAAAAATTATTTTTATCATAAAACGTCAACGTGTTTCACTACTTGCTGCAGCTTTCTCAAGACTGTATACATTCTAATTGCCTTTTTCGGACTTCCGCTTTTATGCGTTCCAACCGCCATTTTTAAAATCGCGTCTGGTAATAAAGATAGTTTGCCCAATTTAATGAGGATTTTTCTGTCGGGGCTCTGGGGGATAGGTCTTAATATTTTCTCATAGGTGGTGGAATGTTG
The DNA here is from genome assembly GCA_019447015.1 of Hymenochirus boettgeri. NCBI lineage: Eukaryota > Metazoa > Chordata > Amphibia > Anura > Pipidae > Hymenochirus > Hymenochirus boettgeri. The sequence goes on from CM033469.1 coordinate 76,464,635, forward strand.
GAGGTAGTAAAAGAATGGGAAATGCTAATTGTCTGTCCTATTTGGTTGACAGGGTTTACTTATGTCACTGATGGATCTATACTAAAAACTGGGATTCCATGGATTAAATAAATATAAACAATGAATATTTATTATGAATAATTAAAAACCTTATAAAATGATTATAAATAAATATAATGGATAAAATGGTAGAATAAAAATATACAAATGTCTCCTTTCCTTTTAGGCTCTTTTCATTATTTGTATTCCACACCAGGTCAGTTTGCAACCTTTAATCACAAGAGTTCCAGTGTTTGGGTACTGTGTGGTTGACTTTCTTCTGAATATGTCTTATATGTTCCCCGATTCTCTGTTTTCTACCCGTGCGACCTATATACTGTAAACCACAACCACACTCCAATAGATATATTACGTTCTTACTATTGGAGGTTATTAAATCTGTGATTATAAAATCTTTTGTGGTACTACTTTTAAATTCTTTTATTTTATGTTTTTCCGCTTTCCTTGCACCCTTTGCAGCTCCCACACCCATAAAAACCAAAATCTCATCTCATCCTTTCTGAGAATATACCAATGTTTATGGAGTAGACTTTTTATGTCGGATTCTCCCTGGTTGATTTGTGTAATAAAAGCTAGTTCAAAATGTTTTGATAAATCGGCTTTTATTTTCCGGTCATGCCTCAATAATGTCTTTCGTTCAATTCTTTTTACATCCTCTGTCTTTTTCCAGTATTGTGGATTCATAACCTTTTTCCCCCAAAAAATTAAGGTCAATTGCTTGTTTCTCATAGTCCATAATAGTGGAACAATATCGCTTGATTCGTTCAAACTGATTTGTAGGGATATTGAGGAGCCAGTTCTTTGTGGTAGCTATTATGAAGAATGTGATGGGTTACAGTCAACTGGTTTGTAATATGGCTGGACCTGAATCCTTACTTAAGAAGTGTACTTTTAACCATTTAATGAATGTTTTTATTGGATTTTATTATTTTTAAGAACTTTTAAAACAACTTGGTCCTTTTTATATATTTTACCTTTCATATGAGCGCAACCAATTCATAGTGAACAGAAAGTTATATCTATTTAAAATAGGGGACAGAAAAGAAAACATTTTCATGCCCATTTCCGAGGGAATGCTGGGAGTGAGTTTGTTAATTGTTTATTACTTTTTTAAGCAATGCTTTATCAATAGGATGAGGCTGTGAAGTACCTTTTGTTTAAGAAGGCTCTATTTCATTGTATACTCTGTGGAGGGATTTTTCCTCCTTTAAGCTAATATCACCTTAACCTATACAGCTGTCTGGTATCTTGTGCTCCTAAGTCCTACCGCATAGAAGCCACGAACCTGTGTCCTGCACTGATGGAATCTAATAAGATTAAAACATGTCAGGGTAGTCTGGGTACTTTATAGAACCTCAAGTTCTCCAATAATAATCCCTCTCTAACAGACTCCCTGGTGACAGTTGTGAGTCAATGGGTAAAGAGAGTATTGAAAGACAGATTGTTAACTTTAATTATAGATGATCCAATGGATCTCCTATTGGTTTATTATTGGTTGAAAGTTTGAGGGGGAAGAAAGATTCAAACTCTGCACAACAGTTGTAATTAACTGTGGTGTTTGGACTGAACTATAGCAGTCTATACAATGTCACAATTAATAGATCAAAAGAAATCAAAACCCTGGATTTAAATATCTTCCTCTTCATCAGAACAAATGGTATATAACAGGAAAGGGGTATATGTATGTGTGTACTTTTTCACTATTTCATTTAAATGACCATAAAAAACAAAACTATAGCAAATATAATACTAATAGTGAGTTATAATTTACTTAGAAAATTAAATTATATACAACACCCTTGTTACAATACAAAAAGTCAAAATGGAAGGTTTAGCCAAACATCTAAGAGTGTTAAAGAGTCTCCATATGGACACTAAAAGGAAGTGCCATGTCAGTAACATCAAATCATTTTGTAATGTTCAAGCGCATGCCACTATTAACAAATTAATTATTTTTTTTTTTTTTTTAAGTTATCTATACTATAGGCATTGTACAAGAGAGATCAAGAGCTCTACGCAATGTCTGCTTTTTAAAAGGACAACTCCAGCCTCCTTATGAAATCTTACAAACAGAATGGTCCGTTTAAAATATCAGCGGTGTTTGATTATAATGTAGCCATTTCACTGATCGTGTGTATCCATTTCACCATTTAGTTACATTACAATCTGTATGAAACAGGCCCAGCTATTCTGTGCTTGTTACATAGCTGCAAATAAATTACAACCCCCCACATTACATACTACATCTGTACCCACACCTTACATACATCAGCAGAACTTTTGCTATAAAAAGAGGGTCCCTGCTGGAAGCTCTGATAAGTGATGGATTATGCTGTTCTATAGTACTCTGCTGTATTGGCTCAATGTGACCACATCATTGTATTTGCCAACACCGCAGAGTACTACAGAGCAGCATGATCTACCATGACTTATCAGAGATTCCAGCAGAGACCCTCCTTTATAGCAAAATTTCTGCCAATGTATGTAAGGTGAGGGTACAGATGCAGAATTTGGGTGGTTGTTATTACTTTGCAACAATGTAACAGGCACAGAACAAGTGTGCAAGATAAGTAAAGTGGTTTGCAAAAGTATTCGGTCCCCTTGAAGTTTTCCACATTTTGTCACATTACTGCCACAAACATGAATCAATTTTATTGGAATTCCATGTGAAAGACCAATACAAAGTGGTGTACACGTGAAACAAAAATCATACATGATTCCAAACATTTTTAACAAATCAATAACTGCAAAGTGGGGTGTGCGTAATCATTCAGCCCCCTTTGGTCTGAGTGCAGTCAGTTGCCCATTGACATTGCCTGATGAGTGCTAATGACTAAATAGAGTGCACCTGTGTGTAATCTAATGTCAGTACAAATACAGCTGTACAGTGACCGCCTCAGAGGTCGTCTAAGAGAATCTTGGGAGCAACAACACCATGAAGTCCAAAGAACACACCAGACAGGTCAGGGATAAAGTTATTGAGAAATTTAAAGAAGGCTTAGGCTACACAAAGATTTCCAAAGCCTTGAACATCCCACGGAGCAGTGTTCAAGCGACCATTTAGAAATGGAAGGAGTATGGAACAACTGTAAACCTACCAAGAAAAGGCCATCCACCTAAACTCACAGGCCGAACAAGGGGAGCGCTGATCAGAAATGCAGTCAAGTGGCCCATGGTGACTCTGGATGAGCTGCAGAGGTCTACAGCTCAGGTGGGAAAATGTCTATAGGACAACTATTAGTTGTGCACTTTATGGAAGAGTGGCAAGAAGAAAGCCATTGTTAACAGAAAAGCATAAGAAGTCCCGTTTGCAGTTTGCCACAAGCCATGTGGGGGACACCGTAAACATGTGGAACAAGGTGCTCTGGTCAGATGAGACCAAAATGGAACTTTTTGGCCAAAATGCAAAACGCTATGTGTGGCGTAAAACTAACACTGCACATCACTTGGAACACACACTATCCCCACTGTCAAATATGGTGGTGGCAGCATCATGCTCTGGGGGTGCTTCTCTTCAGCAGGGACAGGGAAGCTGGTCAGAGTCGATGGGAAGATGGATGGAGCCAAATACAGGGCAATCTTGGAAGAAAGTCAGCAAAAGACTTGAGACTTGAATAGAATGGTTTAAAACAAAACATATCCCCATGTGTTAGAATGGCCCAGTCAAAGTCCAGATCTAAATCCAATCGAAAATCTGTGGCTGTTCACAAACGCTTTCAATCTAAATCTGACTGGTAGAGACATACCCTAAAAGACTGGCAGCTGTAATTGCAGCAAAAGGTGGTTCTACATTGACTCAGCTGAATAATTACGCACACCCCACTTTGCAGTTATTGATTTGTTAAAAATGTTTGGAATCATGTATGATTTTCGTTCTACTTTATACGTGTACACCACTTTGTATGTACACGTATAACATGAATCAATACAATAACATTGTATGAATCAATACAATTGATTCATGTTTGTGGCAGTAATGTGACAAAATGTGAAAAACTTCAAGGGGGCCGAATAGTTTTGCAAACCACTGTATGTAGCTAAACAGTCTGTATCTATTTCACAGTTTAGTTTCATACAGATCTTACACAGCTGTACCCCCCTCCTTACATATTGCATCTGTACCCCCACTTTACATACAAACGCATGCAGACAGACACATTCATAGACACACACATGCCTGCAGAGAGACAAATGAAGACAGACAACATAAAACACATGGATGCAGACAACACACACACACCCCCTCCTTTACAGTACAGGCAGGATACGCATGGGTATGGATTGATTTACTGCACTGACGGTATGCAGCTGATCACAATTTGCACAAAAAGCTAGCATGGCCAGTAAACTATAAAGTGTAAACATACAAATGTGGGGGAGACCAAACAGCAACTGCATTAAAGTATGGCCCAGCACAGAAGAGCCAATTCCTCGGGTCAGGACTCAGCCGTGTATCTGCATCTTAAGGATAAAGGACATACCTTTGAAGATTGTAATGTTAACATACTGGCGAAGGAACGTGACTGGTTCAAGAGAGGTGTTAAGGAGGCCATTTATGTGAAAATAAAGAAACCAAGCCTAAATAGAGGTGGGGGGGTTCGACACCAACTGTCTGCCATGTACAATGCTGTTTTAACACCTTACTCTGGGCGTTCCTATAACACCTCTTAGCCACTATCTAATCACACCCTTAACACCTGGCTGTGATATGCTAATTGGGATTTTCCAGGGTACATAATTGCCACAGATTCTTGTACAAGTCATTCTGAATTGAGAAAGCCAGTCGGATGACTAGCGAAACGTCTTCAAGATCTACATTTCATGTCCAGTTGATCTAATTGAATACAACAGATATACCATGACCTGGATGAATGAGAACCTTCACAAGCATATAAAGTGTAACATAAAAAAAACAGGTTAATGGACCTGTCAGTTCACACTTCTTGATTGCGCACACATCATTACAGACCCACCTACTTTAGTGACGAGACGCGCCTAATAATGTGCTAGGTGACAAATGCGCCATTATATTTGATTGACAGCTACAGGAGGAAGTCAGTAGAAATACAATAGCTGTGATATTTCGTACAGCAAAACAAAAAACTAAAATTTTATCTATGCGAATTAGGCAAGTGCAATGTAAGGAACACTATGGGGAAATATTTTTTTGGATGGAGATACTTTTTAACTTTGTAATATAGGATACTTACGTTATCGTGAGCTTGCGTGCAAGCGTTATAGGAATTTCACACCTACCCACTATATAGTGTAATTATTACAGTTGTTGTGGAAACGGTGTTCCTTAAGTGCTGATTCCCAAAACATAGATTTTTAATCTGCGTGCCACAGTGCTGTACTTTTTTAGGTATGTTATTTACCCCTTCTACCTGGGAATTATGTGTGTGGATGTTTAGCTATGGACCAACTGGAGAGATTAATTGGACGTACACCACAAAAGAATTTGGGGGTACCGCAAGCCTTAGTACTTGGTCCTCTTCTTTTCTCCATTTACACCTATGGCCTTGGACAACTCATTAGCTCATTTGGATTTCAGCATCCCCTATATGCAGATGATACCCAAATTTACATCTCTGCCCCAGATCTCCAACTAGTTTTATGTCCTCCGCTTCCTCAAACTAAACATGGACAAGACTTAACTTGTCCTTCTCCCACCCTCACATTCTGTTCTCCTCCCTAGTCTCACTATAATTATTAACGAAACACTGATATGGGGATATTGGTGTTTCGATATGTCCATTGCCTGGGAATAACTCTAGATTCAGATCTTTCCTTCAAACCCCATGTCAACACATTTACCAACTCCTGTCGACTTCAACTCAAAAACATCTCCTGCATTCGTCCCTTCCTCAGGAAAGAAGCTACTAAAATCCTAGTCCATGGCCTAATCATATCCTGGCTAGACTACTGTAACACACTCCTGTGTGATTTACCAAAATACCACCTGGCACCACTTCAGTCCATCCTAAACTCTGCTGCCTGATACATTCACATTATCTTCTCACTTCTCTAACACCTCTCCTTTCCATCTGTCCCTCCACTGGCTGTCCATCACGCAAAAGGATCCAATTCAAGCTGCTAACCCTATCTTATAAAGCACTATCCAATACAGCCCCTTCATACATGTAAGAGCTGATCCACAGATAACGTCCCAGATGCAACCTCCGCTCTGCAAATATACTCCTCCTCTCATCCACCCTTGTCACCTCTTTCCATGTCACCATTCAGGACTTTGCTTGTGTTGCCTCTCTGCTCTGGAACTCCCTTCCTCTCATCTGTCATTTACCATCTCTTAATACCTTCACAGGGCCCCACGGCCCCTCCACTTGCAGGCCCCCCTTGGCCCATTCCCTTACAGCCCCCCCTTGCCTCTTCCATTTGCAGCCCCACTTGGCCCCGTCCAGTCATGGGTGTCATGCCCCCACCCATTCGTGGGTCCGTGACCCCATCCACTCGCAGGTGCTGTGGCCCCTCCCCCACTCAGACCCATACCCCCACTACAGAAAATATTGCCACAGATTTTTTGCAATAAATAAGCGTTAATAGCATTTTTCACACATTAACAAAAGAAATAAGAAACATCTAACATGTACAAATATATTCATAATAAAAAATTAAAATCACAGAAATTAAATGAAAGGGTTATAACTTCCCACTTACATGCAGTGTTATTAAGGTGCTGATCATGGAGTGTGTGAAGTTCTCCAAGAAGAGTGTCCATTTTCTGCTTTTTTTCTAGTAATACTCCGACTTTATCAAAAAGTGGACTTTTGTCTTCTGAAGGAGCATCTAAGGAGGATGAATTTCTGCTTCGGAACACTTCTCTAGCAAGTGAAAGGCTCTCAGCTTGTCTTCTGTTATCAGGTACATTTGGAGCCTACAGGAAATTTAAAGGAAGTATTTAAAGGAGATGTTTGGCATGTCAAAAAAAACTTAATTTAATCACAAATCTACTAAAAAGGTATATGTCCCGGAGTATGTTCATAAATAACAAGATTGTTTTGTGGAAGATAAAAATTATTATAAAGAGTGATATATGTTGTAGATTTAAGTACCGTATATACTTAACTATAAGTCGATCTGAGTATAAGTTGAGGTACCTATTTTTACCTGAAAAAATGAGTAAACATTATTGACTCGAGTATAAGTCGAGGGTAGAAATTATGGCCAATACTGCCTTCTTAATCTATATTGTTTTGAGGCTTTAGTTGCCCTTTAAATGAACAGCAGAATTCCCATACAATAATAGCCAAATCCAGTATTGCTATTACTGTATGGGAATTATGCTGTCCATATAAAGGGCAACTAAAGCCTCAATACAGAATCAGAAGGCAATATTTAACAATAGATACCATCCTCCTGATTCTGTATTGATTTAAAGTATTAGTTGCCCTTTATATTGTAATCCGACACAGTAACCCCCCAATTCATTGCCACTCTAGATATTTGGAATATCTTTACAACTCCCAGCATACTTTACTTGCTGGGAGTTGTAGTTTCTAAGCATCTGCAGTGGAGGATCAATGGAGGAGAGGACTTGCTTTGTGGACGAGAGGACTTGTAAGGAGGAGAGGTCTTGCAATCCGGCTGCATCGCTCCGCATACACTGTCTTCTAATGCCGGATGTGACTACTCAGTGGTGCCGAGTAGTGAAGTCAGAGGCTAGAAGGGTGGATATGGAAGTGTACAGCAGCTGGATTACAGGACACATAAGTGACTCGAGTACAAGTTGAGGTTCGATTTTAGGCTATTTTTATAGCCTAAAAACCTCAACTTATACTTGAGTATATACGGTAATAAAAATAGGTAGGGTAAAAAGTAAAGGTTCGTACACACGTGCGATCGCTGGTGCCAACCCAATAATTGTGCCGTGTATGGGCACTTTACCGGCCGGTCGGTCAGGGATCATTGCCCGACCGACCGGATCTTCAAACAAGCGGCTGTTTCAGCCGATAAAGTGCCCATACACAGCACAATTATCGGCCGAAACGGCCGCTCGTACAAACCTTAAGAACTAAATGGACTTGTTATATCTGCAACCTGAAAATAATTCCTTTTGTCTTTCTCTGTATACTGTTATGTAGGCAACATTTTTAGGGTAAACACTTTGAACTAGATGGCCCTTGGGGACACACTAGATATTATGCATCTGAATAAGGCAGACTCTGAAGTTTCGTATTACAAATCCTTCAACAAAATAGCCTTTATAGTAACAGTATAAATATTTCACCAGCCTGCTGCTGCCAAAAAAACCACACACAACAAAAAGGAGGTATGAAATGGCATGAAGAGCCAGCACATGGAATGAAGATTAAATAGGGAGGAAAAAGGAAGTTTAGTCTGAAATCCAATATCCATATAATAACAAACAATTTTCTAGAAATCCTAAAATACCTGTGAATCATGTAACTGGTTGTGGAAACGCTGGATTAGATCATTTAACTCTTCGTTAAGCTCTGATGTTAAACTGAGGCCAGACAAACTACCTGTGGTTTCAGTTACAACTAAGGAAAAAAAAATAAGTATGTAAAAAAAGACAAGAAAGTACAGCTAAACAGGAAAATACATAAATGAAACAGGGTTTACCAGACTCATCCATTTTAGCAATAGTTTGTTCTGCCTTGTGCTGTAAAGCAAGTAAGGCTGCTTGTCTTCCCTTTAATGCCCTGAGTTGTTCTTGCTGCTGAAGCATTCTTGTTAACAAGGCATGCTGCTTCTTTATATTTTTTAGTTCTCCTTTTGTTTTTTCCGGGGGTCTGCGGTCTGACAAAAAAAAAAACCTTTTTAAAGTACAAAGGGATTGCATTGGTAAATTAGTATAGGAAGTTTAAAAAGATAAACTAGAATCAAATTTTGTACAACATGAACAGTCTATAATACAATTCATGTTTATGGTTCTTCGTAATAATATCTAAAATACATATTTATTCTGCTCATTTAAGTAGATACTGACACTTTATTCACAAGCACACATACATTAGATGCTATTATTTTTTCCTAAAAAGAAAAAAAGTGACCATTATAAATAAACTAATTTAACAACATTATTTTGTCCTTCATCCTGTGAATACATTTTTATTCCTTCTAAATGCATCATATATAAAAGTTGCAATGAAATATTCAATGTGAAAACATAATGAATCAAACTTTGATTGAGTGAAGCCAATTCAAATCCATTGCAATGCTGGAAGGTAATTTCCCAGCTATTATACAAATATATCTTGATTTAAAATGATTTCCAATTAAAACTATAGTTGCAGCAAATTGTATAAACTGCTACAGGATGATCAACAGTGTTCCCTCTAAGCTGTGCGCTCGTGCACACAACTCTGCAGGCCATCGCACACAGATTAAAGTGGTGCGCACACGAAAATCTTCTGGAATATAAGTGCTGCAGTATGGTGCGCACAATATTTCATGTTGTATGAACACAAACTATATTTCTGCGCACACAGCCAATTTGAGGTTAGAGGGAACATTGATGATCAACATAGGATACATACTATGATACGACAATGCACATTAAAATTGAAAAAAATTTCTTCTAGGACAAAAAATAGAAAATGTAGTTTCAAAAAGCCAGTGATAACATACCACAATATATATAGGCTAATAACCAACACTAAGCAACTATAAAATGTTATTCACAGCAAACATACTAAGTAAAAGTATTAAGACATTAAGCTTGTTGGGGGGGGTCCTGAAACAACCTTGCCCATTCATTTTGCAATTAATATTACAATCGTAAAATCACGAAGTCAGGAAACGTTGTGGTAACATTAAATCTGCCACACTTGTCGATATTATAATCCAACTTTTTGTCAGATTTAATATTGAATCCATTTAACTTTGAGACCGTGTATGGGCAGCATTACTAGATTATTACAGGAACATGCCTGTACTCTCTGGTCTTAAGGAAGAGCATATTGTAGCAAGATTAAATAATTTGGCTTATTCTAAAAAGGCACATATGATAACGGATAAAACTTACTGACCACATGAAACACTATTAGGAATAAACCACAGCACAATACTTTGTATGATAACAAGGCATGATTTATAACTTAAAGGAAAACAAAACCTTTTTAATGCACTTTCCCCACAGAATACCTATACCTTAAAAATTTTAATGCAAATAAGTTTCTATAACTAAGTTTTCATGTTGTTGCCAGTTTAACTCACAGTCCATGTAGTCTTCAAAGAGCCTTGTGAGCATGCACCCTTGTTTCCAAGCCCCAACTTCATTATTCACCATCTCTATGCAAAGAGTATCTTCTTTACAGAGGTCTCCTCACTAATACAAAATTCCCTAACAAGACTTTGAAAATTGCTTGTTACCCTGCTGTGCTGCGGTGGCTCAGCAGATTAAAGCATTTTAGAAACACACTGCCGTGTGCTCAGTGCTTAGGTAATACACTATTAAAGCTTAAAAATTTGCTTTCAACACTTTTTTTCTGTCTGAGAGGCAGAATCTGCTGTAGTGTGATCTGTGACTAGAGATTTTCGAAACTGTTTAGTTTCATTCCATTTTCAAAAATTTCGAAATTCGAAAAAAACAACCCATAGAAGTCTATGAGAGAAAAAAATGACACAGAGACCTGGTGAATGGTCTGCGAAACCCGTGAATATAACCAAAACTTATTTTAAAACTATATTTCCTCACGATCAGGCTGTTTTAGAGCTTCTGCATTCTATTTTTGAGAGTTACTGAAATCGATCATTACTTTCAAGGGTTATTTCAATAATCATCTATTTTAGATTTTCGATGATCGTCTATTTTCGATAAAAATCGAAATTTCGAAAAATACGGGTTCCGAAAGTTTCGTCGGGACTTCGAAACCCTCAGATTCCATTAGAAAACTGGTTCTATTTGAACCAACATTACATCTCTTATCTGTGACTAACTGAGGCATGTCTCTGTGCTGTTAAATGATTGTCATCTACTAGGAAGCAAGGTTATATCTTTCTTGTTTGGAACAGTTGAGCACTACATAGCATGTGGAGTACACTTAGCCCAGTGTCACCTAGCTAAGGTGGATTACCCAGCAACTAAAACTAAGAAAGAGGTGTGACACAGCTTGTTGTATCCTGCGCTCGGTCTATTGTTGTCTGGAGACTTGAGTTCCCTTAAAGGATAACTGTATTGCCTCAATGCATTTTTTTTTTTTAAACTGCTTTCAAAAGAGTAATGGTATGCAGCCCTCCCCATAAATTTTTTTCCCCAATTTCGAGCTTCTCTCTGCCTTCAATTAGCCATGCTGTGAAGGGGGCGTAACAATTCTGTCTGCCTGTAACTGTCACTCAAAGCTAGCATGCAAGAAAACACTCCTCCTCCCACCCTTGATCAGCTTGATTATGTAGGCTGTATCCTAGCAACCGAACAGTTCAAGTTTGTTTGACTGGCAGAGGAGGAACAGAGAGGTTGTAACAGACATTCCCACCAGCTAATGACAAGTGATATGTTAATCAGGGCCCTGGGCCGTCTAGGAGGCGGGCTTTTAGCACTCATCTTTGCTGTGTGATACCTAAGGGAGGGCAGCACAGCTGTAAATGTGTGTAAGCAATTTCAGCTGCTGGAAGTGTGGACATGTAATGGGGATAATGTTATTTTTTTTTATATTGTTGTCCTTTAAATTTGCCTTATATATCAAGTCTGCATTAATGACAATAAAAGGGAAAGTCAATCACAGACTTGGCAGCTGGCTTTGAAGAAAGCCGCGGGAGCGAATGGTTGTAAGTATATCGCCGATTCTTTTTTTTTTAGATCTGTAACCCGCCAGTTGGTGTGTGGGCAGGTGTGGCCTACAAGATATCAACAGGGTTATTCAGTAAAAGTTCTTATTGTTAAAAATGGTGCTAATTTTGCCCCAACCAATCAGATGTTAGCTTTCAAATGTTAAATAAGATCTGATTGGTTGGGGCAAAATTAGCACCATTTTAAATGATAAGAACTTTTATTGAGGGATCAGAAGGGTGGGAGGGATGGGGGGAAAGGGCTCCCGTACGCATGTCACCATCCCCCCCCCCCCACGCAACAGAAGAAGCAGACACCTTTTGACAGGAAGACAGATCATATTCTTCAGATTCTGAGAATTTGCACAGACACTGCAGGAGAACCATAAGGAGCAGGAATGTAAGGTAGGGATTTTTTGAAACCACACAGTGGGCCAGTAGTGGGTTAAATTTTAGTTTTGGGGTGGACATGCCCTTTAACTGTGGATATGATAAACATATTAAGGGAACAGTGTTAAAGGCTTGCAGGAAACACTGCCTTCTGAATTCTGCACTAACTCTTGTACCCCATCCCCTGGATAAATTTGATATATTTTTGGTGCATGTTACTTAAAATAAATTGATATGGTAGCATCTGATTATATCTTTGTTTTAAAAAAAAAAAAAAAGAAAAACAATGCAAATTTCACATGTTTAAAACAAAATGTCACGTCATGACTGGATGAAAATATTCAGATAATTAATGCTATTACCCATTAGCATTATTTATTTAGTATAAATATGTGAGATGCCATAACCCCTGATATAGAGGATAAAATAAGAATTAAGAATCATGGTCAAGGTTCTTTAGTTCAAAAAGCTCTGTTGCAGCTGCTTACCGTGGTGTCTGAAGCCTCAGACGGCACATCAATGTTTAGTGATGTGCTTCCAGCTACAGAACCAGATCCCACTGCTGAATCTATTGTCCGAACATCATCTTCCTCATTTTCGCTAGCCTGAAATATTATATTAGCATCAAGTGATAAATCAAAAGTATGTTACTTATGGAATAAACACTATAACAAAATAGCCTAAGTGCTTCCAGGATTACATCTATTCATTTAATATGCCACTTACAAGCATCTTTTGAAGGATTTTAAGATAAGACTTTTCCTGGGACTTCAGGTGGTCAATTAAGTTTGTTAATCGTTCAACATTAGCAGATCTTTCATTTTTCTCAACCAGGTCGTCTCTCAGGAAACTGGCCTTAGTGATATAGTCACGAATCTGCACAAGTCTGCTCACAACCTACAGAAAAAAAGGCACAAAGGTTGTATATAATGGTGTTTTATTTATAAGGTTATAAACTGGTTAAAGGAAAACTTAGTCCCAGAACACCTATACATTGCAAGATTCTTTTCTAGTAAGTTGCATTTAGTACATGAGAGAACTCGATTCTGTAACTAAGAAGGTTTCAGTGTTGTTGCCAGTACAACCCATGAAGTCATCAACGAGCCATTCTCCCTGACCCCAGTATTCACTTTCTCCATGCACAGAGTATTTTCTAAACCAGACCTGGGGAAAGTAAGGCCTGGGGGCCACATGTGGTACTAGACCTGTACCCAAAAAAACCCCTTAAAGGAATAGTTTACACAAAAAGTGAACTATTCCTTTAAAGCAGTGATTGAAGACCGGGAGGTAAAGGACCTATTCCTTACATTCCGTTCTTCAATCACTTCACCAGGATCCAGGACCGAAGGTTAGTTTAATAACCTCGCGCACGATCCACCGCGGCTCCATTGATAACTGCTGACTGCTTCCTGGTTTAGTTAACTATAACGCGCAATATCGGCAGTTGTCAATGGAGCTGTGGTGGATCGTGCGTGAGGTAAATATAGCTTCGGTCCTGGATCCTGGTGAAGTGAACCCTGTTAGTCTCCCTTACAACCCCCTAGACAACGCGTAAATGCCCGGCAATAGTTATATTACTGACCCGATCCTGCAGGAGACCAATGAGAGGAGAGACCATGTGACTGGCAGGCAGTGATGACATGCCTGCTTGTCATCACACAAGTACTTCCCCCTGGAGCACTGGTCTCACTCCTGACCGGTGTTGCGACCGGTCTGGCTTCTCTGGCTGTGCTGAGCTGCTGCCTGCTTGGATTTGGCTGCCTGATCCTTCTTGAAGACTGTAGAGTGGTACAGTTTTACACACACCACCACAGTTTGCTTTTATTTCATTTTTTGGGGGATATTTCATTTGCATACCTAGTAATCACACACATTCACACACTCACAATCATATTACACACACTCGCACACCAACCCACACTTTTTATTTTTTCATCCTGATTTGATTTTTCCTTCGTCTTATTGTTCCTTTACCAAAAATTTTACTATTTTTTGTTTTATTATCAGTTTGACTTATATTTGATCTTATTCAGTTGGTTTTTATTATATTTAGAGTATATTCTAGTATAGTGTATTATAGTACAGTATATTATAGTAATAGTATATTATATTATAGTAATAGTATATTATAGATTATAGTATAGTAATAGTTTATTTATAGTATAGTAATAGAATATTATGGTATAGTAATAGTATATTAATAGCATATTATAGTGTAGTAAAATCTCTTGTTGCACAGTAATTTTGATATTATTGTATATTTTTATTCTGTGTTTTATTCTGGATTACTGCATTTTCTCCTGTTACACTGCTTTTTTTGAATCTCTAGCTTTGAATACCATTTGAAGTTTCATTTGTTTAGTATTTGATTGCTAGCACTGTTGGTAAGGCTGTGTGTATAAATCTAGAAATATCTGGTGTAGTTGAAAAGTTCAATAGTTGAAATATAGTTATCTTTGCCATATTATAGTACCCTAGTGACCTTGCAAAAAAGTTACATTTGTTTTTACTTGCTATGCCTGTATGAGTTTGGCACTGATCCATTATTTTTTTTTGCAATTTGACTTTTTGTTTTTTTTTAGCACAATGGCTAGGAGACTGTTTTCTATAAAGGAAGCTCTTGAGTACTGTATGCTCAGTACTAGCTCAGAGGAATTGAGTGATTCTGATTCTTACTATGTTCCTTTTGAATCAGAGAATGATTCATCCACTGATGAGTCTGGCAGTGAAACAGTCACTGCCTTAGAAAGTAGTGGTACCGTAGAAGAAGTAGCTGGCCCTAGTAGTGTTGGTACTAGTGGTGCAAGTAATTTTGCACCTATGGATTTAGATGAAGATACTGTTGCTAATGCACAAGCTGAAAGAGAGCCTGTGTGGGGGCCTCCCGGAAATTATGCCCCAGATATTTCCCCATTTACAGCAGTGCCTGGCGTGATAGTGGACACAACAAACTTTGAAGCACTACACAAATTTGTATACCGAGCAGTACATTTCTCAACGCCCGTTAGGTGAACATGCACATGCTCGGTTATGGTATCCCACCAACCTATCAGAAATGAAAAAATTCTTTGCTCTAACATTTGCAATGGGCTTGGTAAAGGCAAATTCATTGCGAGCTTATTGGCATACCACCTCCATAATCAACATCCCACTTTTCCAGCCGCAATGCCAAGAAACCGCTACCAAATTTTATTGTGGTTGCTGCATTTTAGCGACAATACGACGGCTGTTCCCCCATGCCATGACAGGTTTCATAAAGTAAGAGGTTTACATTCCCTCAAAGAACATCTGTATTGATGAGTCCCTAATGCTCTTCAAAGGGCGTCTCAAATTCCGGCAGTACATCCCAAATAAGCGTTCCGCTATGGTATCAAATTTTACAAGCTCTGTGAAAGCAGTACCGGATACGCTAGTCATTTTATGATTTATTAGGGCAAGGATTATCAATTAGACCCTGTTGGTTGTCTACCAGATTTTACCGTCAGTGCCAAAATTGTCTGGGAGCTCATTACTCCACTGCTGGGCCAAGGTTACCACCTTTATGTGGATAACTTCTATTCTAGTATCTCCTTATTTAGAGCCTCTACAGATTGGATACCCCTGCCTGTGGCACCATAAATCTGAATCGAAAAGGGTTGCCTGTGGCTAAATTTAAGAAATTGAAGCATGGAGAATCCTATGCTCTAAGAAGCAATCAGCTCCTGGCCAGCTTTATGTTTCCAGCCATGCTTTGAGCGATATCATACCCTGGTACACTATGATGGGTAGGGAGGCTCTCTGGATTTGTGGGTGTTTTCTGAAAATTGGGGTTTGCAAGTTAGGTCTGATTTCTGTAATGGTTGTGTTGTATGTGCTGTAATACATCAGTAACAGGGTGATGCGTTATGGTGTATGTGTATGTATAACGTAGTTTGTGTTTTGTTCTGTGGCACATAGCAGTAGTAGGCCATAGACAGAAGTCTGTATTTTTCTGGTAGACCAAGAAGGAAATGTTTTACTCTGTTATTTGTATTGTCTTAACATATGATTTATGTTTTTGAGCAGTGTCATTATTTCCTGCAGAAGAGAAGGAACTAGATAGCCAAGTAAGTATAAGGGCGTATGGGCAAATCTATGGTGCGTGAAGCATTGGAGAATGAATTGACCACTTGATTTCATCTACTGCTGATGCAAGTTTTTTCACTTTGAAAACTTTCAATGTAATGGCACGTGGTCTAATTTGTGGTGTGTGATGAATCGGAGAAAGAACTGATCACTTGATTTCTTCTCCTGCTGATGCCACAAAGTTTGTTTTCCCCCTCAAAAGCTCAAGCTCACTATTCCAGCTTAGGCCATGTCTATTTGCAACAAAAATCTCATGTTGATTCCTTTTTCTTTGTTTAGTGTAATCGCAAAGCTGGTCAAGGACCACCATCTGTAATATTCCAAGTATGAAAACAAGTATGGATCATCAAACAAGATGAACACGCTATAGTCACCTGGTTGCATCAACAGAATCCCAGCGTTTCCCATTCGCTCGTCAAGTACATAAAAGAAATAATGGTGGATTCTGGATGCTGAATTTATCCTGAAGTCAAAAATTATCTTGCACTTTGTAGCACTTGATAAAGGGGTTCCCCCGAGACATGTCATGCATGCTGGCTTGAGCATAAATTCAGCATCCAGAATCCCCCTTTATTTCCTTCAGGTATGGATCATATAGTGTTTGTGTTTTTTTTGTGTAGCTGAAAGTGTGTGGATTCCAAAAATATATAGTTTGTGGGGGTATTCCCAAGTTTGGGATGTGCTTCATTTGCAAAAGTAGAAGCTGTTCAAAATACAGAACTCTGATTTTTCTCCTTGTATTTGCACTTTTGCGTACATACCATATGGAGTTAGCTGGTGGCTGTTTCTGTGTACACCCATGCATAAGGCATACCGTTTGATTCAGGATATTTGGGAGATTGATATTTAGCAACTTTTTTTTTTACATTACACAGGGTTTTGGCTTGATTTTTACCTTTGAAAGTGTTTTTTGTTCTTTTTTTTCTGAAAATTTGATAAAAGCACTAAACTTCTAGGAAGAACTGCGCCCACACCATTGATAGTATGAATGAGCAAACTACATCATTACATAGATGAAGGTGTGTAGATTTCAAGAATATATAGTTTGTGGGGGGCATTTTGTGGGAAAAAATACAGACTGTTTTAATTTGGAGTTGGCTGAATATTTTTTCTGTTTTTGAGCCATAGTGCATTGTCTCACTTTGTGGCTAGTCGCTTCTGTTTCTGCGTGTGTAACCATGCATATGGCATACCATTTGATTCAGGACGGATGGGAGATTGGTATTTGGTAACATTTGTTTTTACATTACATGGGGTTTTGGCATGATTTCTACCTGTGTGTTTTTTTGTTAATTTTTTCAGAAAATTTGCGAATTTCTAGGAAGAACTGCGCCCACATCATTGATTGTATAAATGAAAGAACTACAGAGTTATGTAGCTGAAGGTGTGTAGAAAAAATTCAGACTGTTCTAATTTGGAGTTGGCTGTATATTTTTGCTGTTTTTGAGCCATCATGCATTGTCTCACTTCGTGGTTATTCGGTGTGTGTAACCATGCATATAGCATACCATTTGATTCAGGATATTTGGTAACTTTTTTACATTATACAGGGTTTTGGTATGATTTTTACCTTTGAAAGTGTTTTTTTGATCATTTTTTCAGAAAATCTGCTAAAAGTGCAAACTTTTAGGAAGAACTGCGCCCACACTATTGATGGTATAAATAAACTAACTACAGCGCTACATAGCTGAAGGTGTGTAGATTCCAAAAATATATAGGTTTTGGGGGGTATTTCTAAGTTAGGTGCTTTGTGGGAAAAACTGCAGACTGTTCAAATACAGAGCTGGCTAGTTCTTTTTTTTTTACCGTTACTGCCATTTGACATTGGTCCCATTTTGGGTTAGTTGGTAGCCATGTCTTTGGGTACACCCATGAATGTGTCATACCATTTTATTCAGGAGGGGTTAGGTTTTCATATTTGAGTTGCTTTTGAACTTTACTCTTCAGTTTTTTATTGAAATTTGCATTTGATTTTGTCTCTGATTTTACGGTTGAGGGAAAAAATGAAAATGTCAGAAAATAACTTACAAGTGGATGAAGAGCTGGGCCCAGGTATCTGCATTTCGATCAAAACTTATATAATTTATAAAATCCTGTGGGTATGTAGTTTCTAGAAATATCTCACTTGTGGGGGATATTTTAGTTAATTTGGCAGATATTCAATGTTAATCGTCAGAAGTAGTTATACATTTCTATTTGGTGTTATATTTTTGAAAGTGCAGTTTTAGTTTGGGGGGGGGGGTCTCCTGTACAGGAAAAGTGGGGTACCTACATATATCTGGTATCATTGTACTCGGGAGTATCAGAGCTTTTAGAAACAGTAAGATTTTTGTGCGTAACCTTAAGATAACTAAAAGAAAAATGGGGAAAAATCCATGAAAATTTGCATTTTACTTTTTTTTTTTTTTACATATTTTACCCAAAAATCCAATAAAATCTCCAGAAAAGTTACAAAATTCTGTTATCTTGTTAAAGTACACACTGTGCTGAAAAATGTATAATATTCCCCTTTTACTGTTGGGATTCCTACTGTAAAATTAGTCTAAAGCGATTGAGGGCCAAACTCTGAAAATTCTGCTGGCACTGAAAGGGTTAAAAGACAAATATCAGTCTCCAACCCACCCCCTCCCAAAGAAAAGGGGCAGGATTTGAAAGGATTTCTTTATAAACAGTTTCTCCTTTCTTTTTAACTTCATGCCTTTTTACTTTTATTATTGTACAAAATGCTGAAATCTTGTAGGGTGTGTCCAGGCTTTATAGCCACAGTTTCCACACACAGCCAAACATACACACAATTCCCACTGTGCACAATATACTTGTCTGCTATAAATCTTTAATGTGTATAACCTACCTTTACACATTGGAGAACGGCTGGATTGCATGGATTAATTAATTGGGGAGCTGCTCTTCCAGAGTGAAGAATAAAGAGCATTTAACAAAACTGCAATAGATCTTGGTTCAAAATCAGAAGGTGCTTTATCCAGATTGAAATCAAGTGCATGGCAATCCTTCAACAACAATCCTTTAGCTATGTATTGCAGACAAAAGTAATTGCCCCTAACGTCCCCATAGCTTGAGAGGAACATGACATTACATTTAAAATAAACTAGGATCGATTAATCTTACTTTGTGTGTTTGTAGTAGTGAGAAATTGTTCTCCTTATTTTTGTACTAGAGTATTGACTGACAGTCTGTGCAGATATGTCAATAGTCTTTAGCCTTTTAAATGCATGTATGTCCCCTGAATGTGACCAGGCTTTGCTTGCAGTCAGAGAGCATGCATGTGAGGGTGGACAGCAAGGGTTCCCCCCTTGCCTTTAAGACCTAAACACATAGAGGACAACATTTCATTTCTACAATCACATAAAAAAACCCATCATAGTTCATGTAAAATTAATCAATTTAAATTATGTTACTAGTTAAACACAGGAATTGCCCCAATTCTAATTTCAAAGCTGAAGGATAAACCGCATTAAAAACAGACAACTACACTGAGCCTTTTAAATCCTACCTGACTGCTATCAATATCTGGTTCTCCTCTACCATCTTCATCCAAAATCATGTGTGAAGTTGGTAGTAAATCTTTAATAAAAGTTGAAGCCAGAAAATCCTTTGACAGGGAAGATGAAGTGGTATCCTTTTTTGGTGGACTTTTAGAAGTCTTCTCCTTGTTAGTATTTAATTGCAGTGGTAAGAAATTAAAGGACTTCTGGTTTTCAGCGAGCTGACGTTTATTGTTTGCTGCTGTTGCCCTGCCTTGGGAATCACTTCCAATGCTCCTCTGCAAATAGAGATTTATATTTAAATCAAAATACAAGAAAAAAAAAACACAAGACTATTTAAAAAAATGTAAACTACAAATTCAAGTGAAACTGACAGGCTGTATCTCAGGAATCAGATCTTTTCTTAGGCTTTAACTCTGCTTTAAAAAGGATAACTTTACTCTTAAAATTACTTTTTTAAAAATGGAAAGTACATGTGTCAGGGAGGTTGGAATAATCGTAACTGCAGGCTTAAACCAAAGAAGCTTGGTGTGTATAAACATGATTAAACATACCTGATCCAAGTCACTAAAATTGATCCTCTGTTTGAGTCTATCCAGTTCCGCCTGCTCTGGGACTGACATCTGAGACATGTATCTGGTGTGTGGAAATGTGTGCGGTGTTCTTGCCCTTCTTCGAACAACAACAGGAGACAACTCAGGAGAAATATCATTTGTAAGTCTCGAATCACACTCTAAACCAAACTTTTTCTTATTTTTTTCAGATGATCTGTTGGGTCTTTTCTGCCCACTCCATTCCTTCAAGAAAGAATACACAATATTATGACTTGTTTCTTTCTAGGACATATATTTAAATATTCCATCAGGTGTTGAAAGGATTTGTTGAACACTAGACATGTGTATGGTTAGGTCGAGAAGCTGACAAACAACCGCTGTCTGCATTTCGGTTGGATCATTATCAGCTTCCTTTTACTACAGTAGAAAGGGACGATAACATCAGACTGTGTATTGCCACATTTTAAGAATATATAGAATGATTATCCTTGTCAAGCATGTATGGCCAGCTTATAATTAAAGGGTATCTTCATTGAAAAAAACTACATTGGCTCTAATAGTAGTTTATAGTAGCCATAACACATACCCGAAATCTCAGCTTAATCAGTGCCATATTTTTCCCGATCTGCCGCTTCAACGCTATATAGACGTGCGTGCACCCATTGTACATGCACACTAAGTCCCTTACTCAGCCAGGACAAGTTGACCCCGCATCTACTGCCAACGGCCAATGGGAACATAGGCGTCCCGTTCCCATGACTACAAGAGCGAATGTTCACTCGTGCTGTCTCAGCAAAGCTCTCTGTAAAGCCTTGGGCGTTCTTAGGGGGAAGAGTCTCCTGAATGTAAAAATAGCGTACACTTTTGTCATAGGGTGTTGCATTTAGTAAAAATTATTTTTCTCTCTTGCCCAAGGGCGCCACTTCTATTTCAAATGTACTGATGAAATAGGATTCAGGGCATCCATGTAAACAGGATCCTCAAAGAGTGACATTGAGTTTTAACACGTTTAACTAGTTTTCTAATGATTGTTAGATGCTGTGGAAATATGTCCCACAAAAAAATGTTGACAAAGAGCCACAACCATTGTTCAAAGCTCTAGATAATGTCTGGGGTGGGCATAGTCGAACAACTGCACATTGGCCCCAGTTTGCCGTTGCCCCCCCCTCCATAATTCAAGTAGTAATAAACCTGGCTGTACACTGGGAACTCGTGTTGGTTCTTCTATCGCTCTCACACACAGACTGCCACAAACTATTCTCGCCACTCTCCTTACGCAGCCAGATGCTCCACTTGGGCACAGTCGGCCCCTAAGAGAACAATGGTGTGATCGATGGCTGCTCTGGGAAAGATGCAGCCAATCAAGGTCTACGCAAGGCGCAAGCGGGGTGTGATATGGACTCTGATTGGCAGCTTCTTTCATTCCAAAGTAGCCACTGGATCATGATAAAATGTTTAACTTAAAGTACTGGGAATCGATATTAATATAGACGGCGACAGCGGGATTCATCCTATAGCGGAAAAGTCCCGCGAGATCCGAAACAGTTGGAAGGTAGCAGCAGCCTGATTTCTATCGTAACGTTTTTAACCACTCCCCCTAGGTGGCAACACACGGTATTGGTTAGCACGGCCCGTATCACGTGACCTTGTCTCTTCAGGTTCGTGTAGGGGGAGGGGCGCGCCTGTCCCTTGACTGCGTTTCGCGCTTCTTGGTTGCCCGGAAAACCGATTTGTTTCCGTCTCGGGTTGCGGTTTGGAAACATAAATGACAGGAGACGTTGCTGTATTTAGGACACTGCAGTGAACACTGGCAACAAGGACCGAGGAGCCCCTGTGTGATGGTCGAAGCGAAGGTGACGCAAGAAGGCATATGAGGTTGCTTATAACGGTGGGGATATGCTTTTTAACCCACATTAATGAAGGATCTGTGCTAATTGTATTGGTGTCTGTGTGAGCAGGTACAGTGCCTAGGGTAGGTGGACTGTACTGTATATGGCCTAGTTATCTACGGCACAGACTACTACTCCTACTACAGGCACTGATGGGAAGTGTTACTATAAACATTACATACATGGGCTGTAGTGTTACATTGTAACATAAGACGTCTAACTTTTTGTTTTAAAGAAACTAAAGCCACATTTGTTCACCCACCGCCATGATCTGAAACCATCCACACATCAAAACTTTAAAAGTGAAGTTCAATGCAAATACATATACTTTTAAGAAAAAAGAGCAGTATTTTTTAATCCCAATGACCTTAATCTGCCAATTAAGCATTCTGTGTCTGTTAAATAAATGCAAACCGAAATACTGACTTCTGGTTGCAGGACCCTAGTAGAGACCATTATGGTCTTTGCCCTTGACCAGCGCCTGGGTTGATTCAGTTGCTCAGTAGAGATCTGAGCATGTTTGACCCATCCAACAGCCAATCAGTAGAAATTACTGTTAGGAACATTCCAAAGAAGTGGTGCATCCTGGGAGAAGTAGAAGGACCGTGTAGAACCTGAAAGTCAGCTCACTAATGTCAATAGCAGGGAATAGCAAAGGGTATGAATCAAGATTTTTCAAAATGGAAGAGATATTAGAATAACTAAGAAGGCATTACACAAACTAACAATTAACAATATTGATAATTTTCACTGAACTGTCTCTGTAATGGGTTGGGAGATAACACTGGAAATATCCGACATGTGCACTATCATAGCAAACCACGTGGAAGCTTTAATAAAGTGTGTGCACAATGGACAAAGACCCCATGTAACAGCACAACCACATATGGTAAAAAAAAGAAAGCAAGCAGCATTATGGTAACTCACAATGAAATATTAAACAATGCAGGTCGCGCACGTAAACGACCCCCACAAAGAACCTATAGTGCAATAGCGAAATCCTAGCTAATAGGACAAGAAAACACACCCACAAGATCACCTAATGCAATAAACAATTATATATATATCATATCAGCACCACTGGGCACCCCCGGATAATGTGAAATGGTTGCAGCAAAGGCCCAATGATATAATTTGGTTTTGGTGTAATAAATCCAAATGCCAGAAAAGCTGAACTCAACCATGAGGATATACTGTATGTATAAACGGGGAGGGAACAGAAAACCAGAGTGGTTACTTGTTACTCTATGGTGATAAGCTTCCCAGTTTTTAAAAGATTAAACTTGGTGCCCCACCCTCCGTTGCCTAGCAGTTTTCCTAGGTGCTTATGCCTATAAACAGCTGCTTGTTAAAGATACAACAATTTTCCCCCCCTGACTGGACTATAATATTATTGGATAGAGCATGGCTGGATAATCCAAGGAGTAGGTAGCCTTGTATTTACACTTGGCGCCTGACCTTTGGAAAGTTTTCCATTGTTTATGGAGCTAGCTACCAAAAAATGTAGGTTGGTTCCTAGAGTTTTCTGAATGGCTTCTAATGTCAAAAATAATTTGTCCACCCCTGGGGAGAGACTTGTAACAAACTCTGCAGAAGTCACACTATCCATGGTAATGTACATGAAATATGCAAGTGCCCGCAGAAATTTACTCTCTATTTGCACTGCGATTTAACCTACATTCCGTTAGAGGAGTGCATGAAATCCACACACAAAATTTTAAACACACCGAAAACAGATTGCAAGCCTACAATATGCATATGAGTTTCAGCCAATCTAGGTGCGGCTGTAGGTCCAGCCCCTTCTGCTCTTCTATGCACGGAAGTAGCAGAAGAAGCCATGACTTGGGCTGGGCCACACTAGCGTGTTTCTCGGCGTTTGCGCATGTGTTTTCGCTAAACCAGAAATCATGGAAGTGCGAAAATTCCTGAGATCTGCCTTGCGCATCGATTGCACGTCCATTCACGTTTGCATTCAACCATTTTTGCACAGAGGAAAACGCATGTGCAAATGCGAAACAATGCACACGAACGCACAGAAATCGCGCACACAATTGGTACGATAATGCTCGCGATTTTGTGGGCGATTTGTGCATTGTAGTGTGGCCTCAGCCTAAGGGACCAGGTTGCGTAGTATATTCAGGGACTGATTATGATGTTGTAAAACTAGCTTTTAGGGTTGGGGGGGGTTGTCCTAAATTATATAATTTTAATGTACTCTTTAGTTTCCAGTCATAGGCACTAAATTCTGAGACTTTTATCTTTTTGCTCCTTTATTGCCACATCCTGGATTTTTCCCCTTTAAATTACCAAACAATGGTTAAGGTATTTATTTATTTACACTAAAAATATCCTCTTAAAAACCCTAATAAACTGTAAAATCCCACTGCAGTAAATGGCAATAAAGTAAATGTAAGCACCTTAAGAACTGAATGAAATAACTGTGTATGTACAGTTATTAGCCACACCCCTGACCTCAGTCTCATGCTCACATGAGAAACATCTGGAGCACAGTTTGAGAACCCATGGTCTAGTTAAATAGCTGCATTCTGATGCACAGATGTTGTGCCATTTTTATTTTGCAGCATAGAAACATCTAGAGGAACATCTGTTGTATTCAATTAGATCAACTGGCTTGAAATGTAGTTCTTTCAAGAACTACATTTCAAGTCCAGTTGATCTAATTGAATACAACAGAATACCAGACTGGATGAATGAGAACTTCACAAGCATCTAGAGGAACACTAAGAATCCCTCATGTGATGCACCTGGCAGACCATGCCCTCACCATGTGCTTTCCATTTCTGCATACATTCATGAACATTGGCAAATATAGGGGGAGACAGAGGGTGATCGGACCTACTCCATAATGGTCCCATGGCGCATGATCACAGAGGGCAGCCAGGTTAAAACTTAGAAGCATGCCATTCCGCCAGGTTGACTCCATCCCCAGTCCTTCCTATACAAAAGCCATAAATTCATACAGTTAATTTACATTGCATCTGATAATCTATCCCCGATAATTAATACATTTTGGGGAGCTGAAGGCCACTTCTGCCTGCATGACCAGGGACCCCACATGAGGACTTGGCATATCCTGTTACATAGCCGTGATGTCACGTTGGAACAAGCTCTACAGGGCAGGGACCTCCTTTCCTCTTGTGGCAAACCCCTAGCACTTCATTTATATAATTTATATATTTATGTACTGAACTATCTATGTATTTGTTCCTTGTATGACTTTATTGTATTTTGTTACTGTACAGCGCTGCCCAAAGTGGCGCTTTATAACTAAACTATACATACATATATACATCATACATGTCCATAATTAATGGGCAGTTTCTGGCGTGATGTTGGGTTTCTTTAAGAAATTAGAGTGTGTAGTAGAGGTCATTATAACCTATTATCTTAATCAAGAAAGGGTTTTGCATTTCTAGATTGTAAACGATGGTGAAAATAGCACCATATATTGAGATCGTTCATTTCTGTTTGGAGGATGTGGTGGTAGAGAACGGTGTCTGGCAAGGCTCATTTAATGATATCCACCTGGTTGTCTGGATTCATGTATCAGTCACTTTTTCAGCTTCGCTATTAATCCTTGGCTGTCCTCTGTCCATTTAGAGCTAGTCCAGGTTCCTGTTTCAGAGCGCTTTGCGCCTCCCGGGCGGTATTTGGTTTTCGCGGACTACGGTCTGGTGTGGCGGGATCTCGCACTTCCTACTGATTGTTCAGCAAGTGAATCAGACAGTATGAGTGCTATACGATAGAAAGCGTTCGGCGGGGGACCGGGTGTTGGCAAGAGCGTTTACCCGGATCCAGTAAGGTCGGACATTAGGGAATCTGACACGGTGCGATCCTAGGCTGTGCTAGCTGGTTGGTTACTGAATATGGTAATAGTTATGAATAGGCTACAGTGTGTCTGGAACTGTGAAAACGTCATACTGATCCAGCAGAGTAACTTGAGTTATTGCTGGGTTGTAATGAAGGATGCAGGTATCCAGCTAATTATCAGTCTGTAATCATAGGTTATCATTGGTATATATTGATCTGCTTGTGCTGGGGGTTGTAATGAAGGATGCAGGTACCAGCTTATTATCAGTCTGTAATCATATGTTTATCATTGGTATATATTGATTGCTTGTGCTGGGGTTGTAATGAAGGATGCAGGTACCCAGCTTATTATCAGTCTGTAATCATATGTTTACCATTGGTATATATTGATCTGCTTGTGCTGGGGGTTGTAATGAAGGATGCAGGTATCCAGCTAATTATCAGTCTGTAATCATATGTTTACCATTGGTATATATTAATCTGCTTGTGCTGGGGTTGTAATGAAGGATGCAGGTATCCAGCTAATTATCAGTCTTAATAATATGTGTATCATTTGTATGTATTGATCTGCTTGTGGTGGGGTTATAATGAAGGATGTAGGTACCCGCTAATTGTAAGTAGTAATCATATGTTTATCATTTGTGTGGATTGGTCTGCTTGTGACATAATGATTTACAAACATTCCTACCTTGAAAATGTTTTGACAGCAATAAAAAAACCGCACTACAACACTTTTGTTAATAGATCTGACCAGGGCTGCTTCTGGCAAATTTTGGTGCCCTAACTCCCCCGGTTACCCCCTTACCAACTGAAATGGGTGCCCCTAACAAACTCTTGCATTAGTATTTGCGTAGATTAAAAAATAAGACAAGATGATTATACGGATTACAAACAGAGGCTATATATATATATAAAAAAATAGTTAGAGCTTATTGATCTATGGCTGCTAATAATTACTGACTTTTAAAGGAGACTTTTAAAGTCTCCCCAATAGACAGAGCACATTCACAAACGTACAAGTTGTGTCTTACCTCTCCTTTGCTGTGGCCATTGGGTGATTATGAAAAACAACTGTGAGTATGGGGTTGGCTCCCACAATCCACCTTAGCTGGTAAAACTTCAGCTAAGTGTCTGCTACAGGCACATGCTCTGTAGTGCTTAACAGATCAAAACAAGAAGGGCAGCTTGTTCCTAGAAGCTGACAGCCAATCACATTACAGCACAGAGATCCTTCCTTCCCTGACACAGAAAGGGATTTCAGTTTTTTTTTTTCAAACACATTCAATGCTTCTGTCCTAACAATGATATATGCTTTACTTTACTACATACAAAAGAAAAGTAATCTTTGCAGTGTATTCATAGATAGCATGGAAGTAAGAAACGGATACTAACATTTCAGCAAAAATCTAAAAAATAAAAGTCTGGGGAATAGAACCTGCAACCTGTACATTTACTTGCTAAAGCAGAGCTGTTGCATCTGGCTAACAGAGATACTAGATAGGTCATGGCACATGTAGAATATTTTACTACATATTGGAAAGAAAAAATAAAGGTAAGACTGGGGATTCCGAACTTGTGACCTTCTGAACTGCGTGTTTCTAAAACTGGTGTCTTACCAGGTGCGCCACCAGTGAATAAGCTGAAACATTTGGTACATTTAGAAGCCTACCTTATCTTTGGATCATAATAGAAACAAACAAAAAAAGTCTGGGTTATTGAACTTGTGACCTTCTGAACTCTGTATTTTCAAACCTGGTTCCTATCCGGGGTGCCAACACTTAATAAGCAGACAATCCAGCTACATTTGGAAGCTTTATCTTTTGCTAGGAAAATAATAAAAAAAAATGGAATATGAAAGCTCCTGATAATACTTGAAAGCAGCTGTTACCCTGCAGTTTATTTACAGCAACTTTCACTGACTGGGTAATTGCAGGGAACAAGCAGCTTTCAAAGTCTTATCAGGGACTTCCATATTGGTATGGAGACATCTGTATAGAAAACACTCTGTGCATAGAGACTGTGAGTACTGGGGTCAGGGGGTGTGGCTCTTTTATGACTTCATGGGCTGTGGATTGTACTGGCAACAACATGGAAACCTTTTTCGTTACGAATCTATTTCTCATATGTACTAAACGCAACGTGTTCTGGGGAGAAAAACTTTCACATTAAGTTTTTAAAAATTTAAGTTAGTTCTCCTTTAAAACTATAAATGTCGATCTCCACCCTCTCAGTGCCCTAGAAGTTTGCCTAGGTTGCTTATGCCTAGAAACAGCCCTGATCCTGATTTTAACCATATAGACTTTGTTTTAGTTATAAACCAGAAACAATGCAGCAATAGTAGCAGTCTGGTGTGTTTTTGTATTGTACTTAGCACTTCATTAAGACAATACTAGTTAGTGTTATTTTGTAGGTTTGGTTTTCCAGAGTAGCTGAAAAAAATGAAAATTGCATTTTGGGAAAGATTACTGCATCATGTTAACATATTTTTAAAATTAAAGGGTAACTCTGGTCTCCAATTCTTCCAAACTAGTAAGGATTATTCAAAAGCCTTCCACCATACCTTTGAAATAAAACTTAAATCAAATCTCTAGTAAAATTTGTGAGAAGTTATTGCTGGAATGATTTAGCAATATTACTTCTGCTTAAGCACTTGTGCTTGCATGTCACCAGTCTCTGCCTGCATATAGGCTCCCCTGACCATCTTTAATTTTTTCCCCCCAAGCACTTCCGGTTCCCCAGCATTGTCTTAACTGGCATGCTTTGCCCCACAGGGTGGAAGGAGTGGCAGAGGTCTGGTCAACAACCTACTGGAAACGGAGTAGTTTGAACATCCCCCCCCTCCCATGGTAATTTCTCATGGGCTTCAGCCAGATATGTGATTGTCGGCTCATTTTAAATGTAATACTGCTGGCTTTTATTTAACCCTAACTTGTTTGGAGAACACGTTTGCACTTATATTTATGTCTACATTGCAATTGCAGCAGTAAGGGTTCAATATTATTTCCTGGTCTGCAAATTTGGCAATGATAATTAAATGTGAATTAGTTTCTTTTGTTATTTCCATTTTCGTGCATAACCGGCAATATTTTGGACATTGGTTTTTCCAAAAATTTGTTTCACTGCATGAAACATATACTTAAAGCACACCATGCTAATAATATTGATTGTGCAGTATTAAATGCATGTTTCATGCATGCACATTTTTAGCATTCCCTCTTTTTTTTTTTGGGTGCAAAAAAGGCATTTGGCGCTGAGAGGTAGAATTGCAAGACATGTGGAAACAGTCTACACGTGATTAGTAAATGCATGTCAGGAGAGAGGGATTCTAGGTCCTGCACCGTTTTTA
This sequence comes from Hymenochirus boettgeri, assembly GCA_019447015.1. Taxonomy (NCBI): domain Eukaryota; kingdom Metazoa; phylum Chordata; class Amphibia; order Anura; family Pipidae; genus Hymenochirus; species Hymenochirus boettgeri. The sequence continues at coordinate 76,494,063 of CM033469.1, forward strand.
GGGAATTTAATTTCATGCAAAAAGACGTAATAAAAAATTTCTAAAATATGTATTTGCTATTTTCTGCAGGGTTTTCAATAAAAACACTCACTAAAAGATGGCAGGAGGAGGTCCACCGAAGAGGCTCTAAGTGATCAGGATCTGCCTAACTGGAGTCATGAGGTGCTCGATGACAGACTGAACAATGTGGTATGTAAAGGGCACTGCATCCTCAAATTACTATTTAATACTAGATTTAGCATCTCCCAAAACCCTTGCCAAATGGCAATTTTCCATCTGTCTGAAAGTAGCCTAAAGTCACAAACCTTCAGAATGAAACACCATTCTCAACAGTAAGTGACAGCTATATTTTAAATGTCCTTTTACCAAAATCTTTTTTTATAAGGTAGTACCCATCACCAGAAGCATTCCTGCTTTCTTTTTTAAAAAATCCATTCCTTACCTTTGCAGCAGCCTCCAAATTTCCACTCGTTTTTTGGGGGGTGTCTTTAAAGGACAACAAAATCAAAAAAAAATAACCCCCATTACATGTCCACACTTCCAGCAGCTGAAAACCTTACATTTACAACTGTGCTGCCCTCCCTTAAATCACACAGCAAAGATGAGTGCTAAAAGCCGCCTCCTAGATGGCCCAGGGCCATGATTAACATATCACTTGTCATTTGCTGGTGGGAATGTCTGTTACAACCTCTCTCCTCCTCTGCCGGTTAAACAAACTTGAAATGTCCGGTTGCTAGGATGCAGCCTACATAATCAAGCTGATCAAGGTTGGATTGAGGAGTGTTTTCTCACATGCTAGCTCTGAGTTACAGTTAGAGCAGACCGAATGTTTACACCCCCTTCACAGCATGATTAATTGAGGCAGAGCGAGGTCATAATCAGGAAAAAAATGTATGGGGAGGGCTGCATACCTTTACTCTTTTAAAGGGCAACTGCGGTCTCAAAACAAGTTAGGGTTAAATGAAAGCCTGCAGTATTTTTTTTATAGAGCTGACAATCACATTCTGGCTGGAGCCTGTGAGAAATGATATTGGGGTAAATGTCAAACTTCCTGCTTCAGTTTCAGTGACATCACCTTACCTCTGCCCACCTCTCTGCCCCGGGGGAGAAGCATGCTCAGTAAAGACTTAATGCTGGGGAAATCAGGAAGTACCTGGGGAAAAAATGGACAGTTGAGAAGGGGAGCCTATTAATGCAGGCAGGGGCTGGTCACCATGGCTAAAAACAGGAAGAGTTCAAGCAGGAAGTAAAATTGCTGAACCTTTCCAGCAATACTTCTCACAAATTTTATATAGAGAGGGGATTTTTGGTTATTTTGAAGGTGGAGGAAGGCTTTTATACACTGTATTACTCGAATATAAGTCGAACGAGTATAAGTCGAGGGTACCTATTTTTACCTCAAAAATGAGTAAACACAATTGCTCGAGTATAAGTCGAGGGTAGAGTAGTAGAAGGGAGTAGTAGTTTACAAACATCATGAGTGGAACTGCACACACTAACCCAAAACACACTACCCTGTCCCTGACTCCTTACTCTCCCCCAGCCCCAGGAATAAAACCACTACCCGTCCCTGACTCCTTACTCTCCCCCAGCCCCAGGAATAAAAACCACTACTGTCCCTGACTCCTTACTCTCTCCCCCAGCCCCGGAATAAAACCCTATTTCCTGCTCATCTTCTCTCACTACAAGTAAAGCTGCAGCCTTACCTTTTCCATAGTGCAGGAGAGTCCGGGCCCCGACTCATTCACTTGTGGAGGAATCCGGCTGCCGCATCCAGATGGTCGCATCCACTGACGTCACTACTTGGCGCCGGTCTCATTTCCCGGCACGAGTAGTGCGTCAGCGGATGCGACCATCAGTGGACGAGCGGCAGCGGATCCTCCATCAGTAAGTGACTGACCCGAGTATAAGTCGAGGTTCAGTTTTTAGGCTGTGTGTCATAGCCTGAAAACCTCGACTTATACTCGAGTATATACGGTAATTCTTACTAGTTTGGAAGAATTGGAGACCACAGTTACACTTTAAAGTAATTATTAAAAATGCATTGAGGCAATACAGTTATCCTTTAACTGTGCTGATGAGGAAGTGAGTATTACTAATGGGGTTATTACCATGCGTTTTGGCCCCGCCCACTTGACATTTAATTTTTTAAAATATATATATATAATTAGATTTATATAAATATGTAACATATATATGTATTTTATTTTTATATAAATATTATATATTTTTGTTTATATAAATCTATAAGATATATTAGATATAATAATTTATATAGTATATATCCATGCATAGACCATACTAACCTGTGCAGGAGGAGGAGGAAAAAGGATAATTTATAATTTGGGTGTAGACGGACGTAAGTTGAACTACTTCCTTTCAAAGCAGTGATGAAGACCGGGAGTAAAGGCCCTATTCCTAACCTTCCGTTCTTCAATCACTTCACCAGATCCAGGACCGAAGGTTAGTTTAATAACCTCTCGTCACGATCCACCGGGCTCATTGATAACTGCTGACTGCTTCCTGGTTTAGTTACTATAGCGCGCAATATCGGCAGTTGTCAATGGAGCTGTGGTGATCGTGCGTGAGGTAAATATAGCTTCGGTCCTGGATCCTGGTGAAGTGAACCTGTTAGTCTCCCTTACAACCCCCTAGACAACGCGTAAATGCCCGGCAATAGTTATATTACTGACCCGATCCTGCAGGAGACCAATGAGAGGAGAGACCATGTGACTGGCAGGCAGTATGACATGCCTCTTGTCATCACACAAGTATTTCCCCTGGAGCACTGGTCTCACTCCTGACGGTGTTGCGACCGGTCTGGCTTCTCTGCTGTGCTGAGCTGCTGCCTGCTTGGATTGGCTGCCTGATCCTTCTTGAAGACTGTAGAGTGGTACAGTTTTACACACACCACCACAGTTTGCTTATTTTCATTTTTTTTGGGATATTTATTTTGCATACCTAGTAATCACACACATTCACACACTCACAATCATATTTACACACACTCGCACACAAACCCACACTTTTTTATTTTTTCATCCTGATTTGATTTTTTCCTTCGTCTTATTGTTCCTTTACCAACAAATTTTACTATTTTTTGTTTTATTATCAGTTTGACTTATATTTGATCTTATTCAGTTGGTTTTTATTATATTTAGAGTTATTCTAGTTAGTGGTATTATGTACAGTATATTATAGTATAGTAATATTATATTTATAGCTTAGAGTATTCTAGTATAGTATATTATATTTAGAGTATTATTTAGTATATTATAGTATAGATATTATATTATATTATAGTAATAGTATATTATGATTATAGTATAGTTACTAGTTTATTTTAGTATAGTACTAGAATATTATCGGTAGTATAGTATATTATAGCCTATTCTAGTGTAGTAAAATCTCTTGTTGCCCACAGTAATTTTGATATTATTGTAGATTTTATTCTGTGTTTTATTCTGGATTACTGCATTTCTCCTGTTACAATGCTTTTTTGAATCTCTACGCTTTGAATACCATGTGAAGTTTCATTGTTAGTATTTGATTGCTAGCACTGTTGGAAGGCTGTGTGTATAATCTAGAAATATCGGGTAGTTTTGAAAAGTTCAATAGTTGACAATGTAGTTATCTGTGCATATTATAGTACCTAGTGACCTTGCAAAAAAGTTAACATGTTTTTACTTGCTATGCCTGTTGAGTGGCAGTGATCCATTATTTTTTTTGGCAATTTGACTTTTGTGTTTTTTAGCACATGGCTAGGAGACTGTTTTTATAAAGGAAGTTTGGTACTGTATGCTCAGTACTAGCGCAGAGGAATTGAGTGTTATGATTCTACTATGTTCTTTTGAATCAGAGAATGATTCATCCACGATGAGTCTGGCAGTGAAACAGTCACGGCTTAGAAAGTAGTGGTACCGTAAAGAAGAAGTTACTGGCCCTAGTAGTGTTGGTACTAGTGGTGCAAGTATTTTGCACCTATGGATTTAGATGAAGATACTGTTGCTATGCACAAGCTGAAAGAGAGCTGTGTGGGCCTCACCGGAAATTATGCCCCAGTACTTTCCCCATTTACAGCATGCCTGGCGTGATAGTGGACACAACAAACTTGAAGCACTACACAAATTTGTATTACCGAGCAGTACATTTCTCACGCCCGTAGGTGAACTGCACCATGCTCGGTTATGGTTATCCCACCAACCTATCAGAAATGAAAAAATTCTTTGCTCTAACATTTGCAATGGGCTTGGTAAAGGCAAATTCATTGCGAGCTTATGGCATACCACCTCCATAATCAAACCTCCCACTGTTCCAGCCGCATGCCACAGAAACGCTACCCAAATTTTATTGTGGTTGCTGCATTTTAGCGACAATACGACGGCTGTTCCCCCAGCCATGACAGGTTTCATAAAGTAAGAGGTTTACATTCCCTCAAGAACATCTGTATTGATGAGTCCCTAATGCTTCTTCAAAGGGCGTCTCTCAATTCGGCAGTAATCCAAATAAGCGTTCCGCTATGGTATCAAATTTACAAGCTCTGTGAAAGCAGTACCGGATACGCTAGTCATTTTATGATTTATTAGGGCAAGGATTATCAATTGACCTGTTGGTTGTCTACCATATTTTACCGTCAGTGCCAAAATTGTCTGGAGCTCATTACTCCACTGCTGGGCCAAGGTTACCACCTTTATGTGGATAACTTCTATTCTAGTATCTCCGTTATTTAGAGCCTCTACAGATTGGATACCCTGCCTGTGGCACCATAAATCTGAATCGAAAAGGTGCTGTGGCTAAATTAAAAATGAAGCATGGAGAATCCTATGCTCTAAGAAGCAGCAATCAGCTCCTGGCCAGCTTTATGTTTCCAGCCATGCTGAGCGATATCATACCCTGGTACACTATTATGGGTAGGGAGGCCTCTGGATTTGTGGGTGTTTTCTGAAAATTGGGGTTTGCAAGTTAGGTCTGATTTCTGTAATGGTTGTGTGTTGTAGTGCTGGTAAACATCAGTAACAGGGTGATGCGTTATGGTGTATGGTATGTATAACGTAGTTGGGTTTTGTTCTGTGGCACATAGCAGTAGTGGCCATAGAAAGAATTCTGATTTTTCTGGTAGACCAAAAGGAAATGTTTTACTCTTGTATTTGTATTGTCTTAACATATGATTTATGTTTTTGAGCAGTGTCATTATTTCCTGCAGAAGAGAAGGAATTAGATAGCCAGTAAGTAAGTAAGTAAAGGGCGTATGGGCAAATCTATGGTGCGTGAAGCATTGGAGAATGAATTGACCACTTGATTATCTACTGCTGATGCAAGTTTTTTCACTTGAAAACTTTCAATGTAATGGCACGTGGTCTAATTTGTGGTTGTGTGATGAATCGAGAAAGAACTGTCACTGATTTCTTCTCCTGCTTGATGCCACAAAGTTTGTTTTCCCCCTCACAAAGCTCAAGCTCACTATTCCAGCTTAGGCCATGTCTATTTGCAACAAAAATCTCATGTTGATTCCTTTTTTCTTTGTTAGTGTAATCGCAAAGCTGGTCAAGGACACCATCTGTAATATTCCAATATGAAAACAGTATGGATCATCAAACAGATGAACACGCTATAGTCACCTGGTTGCATCAACAGATCCCAGCGTTCCCATTCGCTCGTCAAGTACATAAAAGAAATAATGGTGGATTCTGGATGCTGAATTATCCTGAGTCAAAAATTATTTGCACTTGAGCACTGATAAAGGGGTTCCCCCGAGGATTCATGCATGCTGGCTGAGCATAAATTCAGCATCCAGAATCCCCCTTTATTTCCGTCAGGTATGGATCATATAGTGTTTGTGTTTTTTTTGTGTAGCTGAAAGTGGTGTGGATTCCAAAAAATATAGTTGTGGGGGTATTCCCAAGTTTGGGATGGGTCTTCATTTGCAAAAGTAGAAGCTGTTCAAAATACGAACTCTGATTTTTCTCCTTGTATTTGCACTTTGCGTACATACCATATGGAGTTAGCTGGTGGCTGTTTCTGTTACACCCATGCATAGAGGCATACCGTTTGATTCAGGATATTTGGGAGATTGATATTTAGAACTTTTTTTTACATACAACAGGGTTTTGGCTTGATTTTTACCTTTGAAAGTGTTTTTTGTTCTTTTTTTCCTGAAAATTTGATATAAGCACTAAACTTCTAGGAGAACTGCGCCCACACATGATAGTATGAATGAGTCAAACTACATCATTACATAGACGAAGGTGTGTATATTCAAGAATATTAGAGTTTGTGGGGGGCATTTTGTGGGAAAAATCACAGACGTTTTAATTTGGAGTTGGCTGAATATTTTTTCTGTTTTTGAGCCATAGTGCATTGTCTCACTTTGTGGCTAGTCGCTTGTGTTCTGCGTGTGTAACCATGCATATGGCGTCATACCATTTGATTCAGGACGGATGGAGATTGGTATTTGGTAACCATTTGTTTTTACATTAACATGGGGTTTTGGCATGATTTCTACCTGTGTGTTTTTTTGTTAATTTTTCAGAAAATTTTGCGAATTTCTAGGAAGAACTCCGCCCAATCATTGATTGTATAAAGAAAAGAAAACTACAGAGTTACGTAGCTGAAGGTGTGTAGAAAAATTCAGACTGTTCTAATTTGGGAGTTGGCTTGTATATTTTTGCTGTTTTTGAGCCATCATGCATTGTCTCACTTCGTGGTTATTCGGGTGTGGTACCATGCATATAGCATACAATTTGATTCAGATATTTGGTAATTTTTTACATTATACAGGGTTTTGGTATGATTTTACTTTTGAAAGTGTTTTTTTGATCATTTTTTCAGAAAATCTGCTAAAAGTGCAAACTTTTAGGAAGAACACTGCGCCCACACTATTGATGGTATTGAAATAAACTAACTAACAGCGGCTACATAGCTGAAGGGTGTGTAGATTCCAAAATATATAGGTTTTGTGGGGGGTATTTCTAAGTTAGGTGCTTGTGGGAAAACTGCAGACGGTTCAAATACAGAGGCGGCTAGTTCTTTTTTTTTTTTAAACCGTTACTGCCATTTGACATTGGTCCCATTTTGGGTTAGGTAGTGGTAGCCATGTCTTTGGGTACACCCATGAATGTGTCATACCATTTTATTCAGGAGGGGTTGGTTTTCATATTAGTTGTTTTGAACTTAACTCTTCAGTTTTTATTGAAATTTGCATTTGATTTTGTCTCTGATTTTACGGTTGGGGAAAAAATGAAATGTCAGAAATAACTTACAGTGGATGAGAGCTGGGCCCAGGTATCTGCATTTCGATCAAAACTTATATATATTATAAAATCCTGTGGGTATGTAGTTTCTAGAAATATCTCACTTGTGGGGAGATTTTAGTTAATTTGGCAGAGTATTCAATGTTAATCGTCAAAGTAGTTATAATTTCTATTGGTGTGATATTTTATGAAGTGCAGTTTTAGTTTGGGGGGGGGGTCTCCTGTACAGGAAAAGTGGGGGTACCTACATATATCTGGTATCATTGTACTCGGTGCAGTATCAGAGCTTTTAGAAACAGTAAGATTTTGTGCGTAACCTAAGATAACTAAAAGAAAAATGGGGAAAAATCCATGAAAATTTGCATTTTACTTTTTTTTTTTTTTACATATTTTACCCAAATCCAATAAAATATCCAGAAAAGTTACAAAATTCTGTTATCTTGTTAAAGACACACTGTGCTGAAATGTATAATATTCCCCTTTACTGGGATTCCTACTGTAAAATTAGTCTAAAGCGATTGAGGGCCAAACTCTGAAAATTCTGCTGGCACTGAAAGGGTTAAAAGAACAATATCAGTCTCCAACCCCCCCCCCCAAAGAAAAGGGGCAGGATTTGAAAGGATTTCTTTATAAACAGTTTCTCCTTTCTTTTTAACTTCATGCTTTATACTTTTATTATTGTACAAAATTGCTGAAATCTTGTAGGGTGGTCCAGGCCTTTATAGCCACAGTTTCCACACACAGCCAAAATACACACAATCTCCCACTGTGACAATATACTTGTCTGCTATAAATCTTTATGTGTATAACCTACCTTTACACATTGGAGAACGGCTGGATTGCATGGATTAATTAATTGGGGAGCTGCTCTTCCAGAGTGAAGAATAAAGAGCATTTAACAAAAATGCAATAGATCTTGGTTCAAAATCAGAAGGTGCTTTATCCAGATTGAATCAAGTGCATGGCAATCCTTCAACAACAATCCTTTAGCTATGTATTGCAGACAAAATATTGCCCCTAACGTCCCCATAGTTGAGAGGAGAATGACATTACATTTAAAATAAACTAGGATCGATTAATCTTACTTTGTGTGTTGTAGTAGAGTGAGAAATGTTCTCTCCTTATTTTTGTACTAGAGTATTGACTGACAGTCTGTGCAGATATGTCATAGTCTTTAGCCTTTTAAATGCATGTATGTCCCCTGAGTGTGACCAGGGCTTGCTTGGCAGTCAGAGAGCATGCATGATGGGTGGACAGCAAGGGTTCCCCCCTTGCCTTTAAGAACCTAAAATCACATAGAGGACAACATTTCCATTTTTCTACAAGTCACATAAAAAAACCCCATCATAGTTCATGTAAAATTAATCATTTATCATTATGTAACTAGTTAAACCGAGAATTGCCCAATCTAATTTCAAAGCTGAAGGAATAAACCGCATTAAAAAAACATACCAGCTAACACGAGACTTTTAAATCCTACCTGACTGCTATCAATATCTGGTTCTCCTACTACCATCTTCATCCAAAATCATGTTGGGGAAGTTGGTAGTAAATCTTTAAAAAAGTTGAAGCCAGAAAATCCTTTGACAGGGAGATTGAAGTGGTATCCTTTTTTTTGGTGGCTTTTAGAAGTCTTCTCCTTGTTAGTATTTAATGCATGTAAGAAATTAAAGGACTTCTGGTTTCAGCGAGGCTGACGTTTATTGTTTTGCTGCTGTTGCCCTGCCTTGGAATCACTTCCAATGCTCCTCTCAAATAGAGATTTATATTTTAAATCAAAATCAAGAAAAAAAAAAAAACCCAAGACTATTTAAAAAAATGTAAACTACAATTCAAGTGAAACTGACAGGCTGTATCTCAGGAATCAGATCTCTTAGGCTTTAACTCTGCTTTAAAAGGATAAACTTTACTCTTAAAATTACTTTTTTAAAATGAGAAAGTACATGTGTTCAGGAGGTTGGAATAATCGTAACTGCAGGCTTAAACCAAAGAAGCTGGTGTGTATAAACAGGATTAAACATACTGACCAAGTCACTAAATTGATCCTCTGTTGAGTTATCCAGTTCCGCCTGCTCTGGGACTGACATCTGAGACATGTATCTGGTGTGTGGAAATGTGTGCGGTGTCTTTGCCCTTCTTTCGAACAACAACAGGAGACAACTCAGGAGAAATATCATTGTAAGTCTCGAATCACACTCTAAACCAAACTTTTTCTTATTTTTTCAGATGATCTGTGGTCTTTCTGCCCCACTCCATTCCTTCAAGAAAGAATACACAATATTATGACTTGTTTCTTCTAGGACATATATTTAAATATTCCATCAGGTGTTGAAAGGATTGTTGAACACTAGACATGTGTATGGTTAGGTCGGAAGCTGACAAACAACCGCTGTCTGCATTTCGGTTGGATCATTATCAGCTTCCTTTTACGTCCATAGAAAGGGACGATAACATCAGACTGTGTATTGCCACCATTTTAAGAATATATAGAATGATTATCCTTGTCAAGGTGTATGGCCAGCTTATAATTAAAGGGTATCTTCATTGAAAAAACTACATTGGCTCTAATAGTAGTTTATAGTAGCCATAACACATACCCGAAATCTCAGCTTAATCATGCCATATTTTTCCCGATCTGCCGCTTCAACGCTATATAGACGTGCGGCACCCATTGTAACATGCACACTAAGTCCCTTACTCAGCCAGGACAAGTTGACCCGCCATCCCCGCATCTATGCCAACGGCCAATGGGAACATAGCGTCCCGTTCCCTGACTAAAGAGCGAATGTTACCTCGTGCTGTCTCATCAAAGCTCTCGTAAAGCCTTGGGCGTTCTTAGGGGAAGAGTCCGTCTACACCCAAATTATAAATTATCCTTTTTCCTCTGCACAGGTTGTATGGTCTATGCATGGATATATACTTATATAAAGATTATTATATCTAATATATCTTATAGATTTATATAAACAAAAATATAGAATATTTATATAAAAATAAAATAACATATATATGTTACATATTATATAAATCTAATATAATATATATTTTAAAAATTAAATGTCAGTGGGCGGGCCAAAACGCATGGTAATAACCCCCATTTAGTAATACTCACTTCCTCATCAGCACAGTTCAAAGGATAACTGTATTGCCTCAATGCATTTTTTAAAAATTAATTTTAAGTGTAACTGTGGTCTCCAATTCTCCAAACTAGTAAGACTTACCGTAGATACTCGAGTATAAGTCGAGGTTTTCAGGCTTGACAACAGCCAAAAACTGAACTCGATTATACTCGGGTCCGTCACTTACTGATGGAGGAATCCGGCTGCCCGCGTCCACTGATTGGTCGCATCCGCGACGTCACTACTCGGTGCCGGGAAATGAGACCGGCGCCAAGTAGTGACTCAGTGGAGCGACCATCAGTGGATGCGGCAGCCGGATTCCTCCATCAAGTGAATGATGTCGGGGCCCGACTCTCCTGCAACTAGGGAAAAGGTAAGGCTGCAGCTTACTTGTAGTGAGAGAAGATGGGAGCAGGGAATAGGGTTTTATTCCTGGGGCTGGGGAGAGAGAGTAAGGAGTCAGGGACGAGTAGTGGTTTTTATTCCTGGGGCTGGGGGGAGGTAAGGAGTCAGGGACAGGGTAGTGGTTTATTCCTGGGGCTGGGGGGAAGTAAGGAGTCAGGGACAGGGTAGGGTGTTTTTGGGGTTAGTGTGTGCAGTTCCACTCATTGATTGTTGTAAACTACTACTCCCTTCTACTACTCAAAACCCTCGACTATACTCGAGTAATTGGTGTTTACTCATTTTTGAGGTAAAAAAAGGTACCTCGACTTATACTCGGGTCGACTTATATTCGAGATATACAGTGAATAAACAAGCCTTCCATCCCACTTCAAAATAAAACCAAAATCCCTCTCTATATAAAAAATTTGTGAGAAGTATTGCTGGAAAGGTCAGCAATTTACTTCCTGCTTGATCTTCCTGTTTTTAGCCATGTGACCAGCCCCTGCCTGCATTAATAGCTCCCCTTCTCAACTGTCCATTTTTTCCCCAGGTACTTCCGATTTCCCGCATTAAGTCTTTTACTGAGGGCATGCTTCTCCCCCGCGGGCAGAGAGGTGGGCAGAGGATGTAAGGTGATGTCACTGAAACTGAAGCAGGAAGTTTGAACATTTACCCCATATCATTTCTCACAGGCTCCAGCCAGAGATTGATTGTCAGCTCATTAAAAAAAAATACTGAAGGCTTTCATTTAACCTAACTGTTTTGAGACCGCAGTTTGCCCTTTAAAAGAGTAAAGGTATGCAGCCTCCCCATACATTTTTTTCCTGATTATGAGCCTCGTCTGCCTTCAATTATCATGCTGTGAAGGGGGTGTAACAATTCTTGTTGCCTCTAACTGTAACTCAGAGCTAGCATGTGAGAAAACACTCTCAATCCAACCTTGATCAGCTTGATTATGTAGGCTGCATCCTAGCAACCGGACATTTCAGTTTTTTAACCGGCCAGAGGAGGAGAGAGGTTGTAACAGACATTCCACCAGCAAATGACAAGTGATATGTTAATCATGCCCTGGGCCATCTAGGAGGGGGCTTTTAGCACTCATCTTTGCTGTGTGATTTAAGGGAGGGCAGCACAGTTGTAAATGTAAGGGATTTCAGCTGCTGGAATTGTGACATGTAATGGGGGTTATTTTTTTTTTGATTTTGTTGTCCTTTAAAGACACCCCCCAAAAAACGAGTGGAAATTTGGAGGCTGCTGCAAAGGTAAGGAATGGATTTTTTAAAAAAGAAGGCAGGAAAATGCTTCTGGTGTGATGGGTACTACCTTTAATCAAAAAAATGATTTTGGTAAAGGACATTTAAAATATAGCTGTATCACTTACTGTTGAAAGTGTGTGTTTCATCTGAAGGTTTTGTGACTTTTAGGCTACTTTCAGACAGATGGAAAATTGCCATTTGGCAGGGTTTTGGGAATGCTAAATCTAGATAATATAATAATTTGAGGATGCAGTGCCCTTTACATACCACATTGTTCAGTTCTGCTCATCGAGCCACCTCATTGACTCCATTAGGCAGATCCTGATCACTTAGAGCCTCTCTTCGGGTGGGACTCCTCCTGCAGCCATCTTTTAGTGAGTGTTTTTAATTGAAACCCTGCAGAAAATAGCAAATACTATTTTAGAAATTTTTTATTACGTCTTTTTGCATGAAATTAAATTCCCTAAAAACGGTGCAGGACCTAGAAATCCCTCTCTCCTGACATGCATTTACTAATCACGTTGTAGATGTTTCCACATGTCTTGCAAATTCTACCTCTCAGCGCCAAATGCCTTTTTTTGCACCCAAAAAAAAAAGAGGGAATTGCTAAAAATGTGCATGCATGAAACATGCATTTAATACTGCGCACACATCATATTATTAGCATGGGGTTGCTTTAAGTATATGTTTCATGCAGTGAAACAAATTTTTGGAAAAACCAATGTCCAAAATATTTGCCGGTTTGCACGAAAATGGAAAAATAAACAAAAGACTAAATTGCACATTTAATTATCATTGCTCAAATTTGAGACACAGGAAATAATATTGAACCCTTACTGCGCCAATTGCAAGTAGACATAAATATAAGTGCAAACGTGGTCTCCAAACAATTTAGGGTTTAAATAAAAGCCAGCAGTCATATTACATTTAAAATGAGCCGACAATCAATATCTGCGAAGCCCATGGAAAATTACCATGGGAGGGGGGGATGTTCAAATCCGGTTTCCAGTAGGTTGTGTGACCAGACCTCTGCCACTCCTTCCACCCTGTGGGGCAAAGCATGCTCAGTTAAGACAATGCTGGGAAACGGAAGTGCTTGGGGGGAAAAAATTAAAGATGGTCAGGGGAGCTATTAATGCAGGCCAGACTGGTGACATGAGACAACAGGAAGTTGCTTAAGCAGAAGTAATATTGCTAATCATTCCCCCAGCAATAACAGTCTCAACAAATTTTATCTAGAGATGTGATTTAAGTTTATTTCAAAGGTATGGTGGAAGGCTTTTGAATAATCCTTACTAGTTTGAAGAATTGGAGACCAGAGTACCCTTTAATTTTAAATATGTTTAAACATGATGCAGTAAATACTTTTCCCAAAATGCAATTTTGGCATTTTTTCAGCTACTCTGGAAAACAAACCTACAAAATAAACAAACTAGTATTGTCTTAATGAAGTGCTAAGTACAATACAAAAAACAACCAGACTGCTACTATTGCTGCATTGTTTACTGGTTTATAACTAAAAACAAAGTCTATATGGTTAAAGTCAGGATCAAGGGCTGTTTTCTAGGCATAAGCAACCTGGCAAACTTCTAGGGCCAACTGAGAGTGGTGGAGATCACATTTTATAGTTTTAAAGGAGAACTAAACTTAATTTTTAAAACTTAATGTGAAAGTTTTTTTCCCGACACCGTTGCGTTTAGTACATCATGAGATAGATTCTGTAACGAAAAAGGTTTTCCCTGTTGTTGCCAGTACACACAGCCCAGAAGTCATAAGAGCCCACACCCCGACCCCAGTACTCACAGTTCTCTGCACAGAGTGTTTTCTATACAGATGTCTCCATACCTATGGAAGTCCCTGATAAGACTTTGAAAGCTGCTGGTTACCCTGCAAAGTTTACCAGCAGTGATAAGTTGCTGGTAAATAAACTGCAGGGTTAACAAGCTGCTTTCAAAGTATTTCAGGAGCTTTCATATTTATTCCATTTTTTTTAATTATTTTCCTAGCAAAAGATAAAGCTTCCAAATTGTAGCTGGATTGTCGCTTATTAAGTTTGGCCCCCGGATAAGGAACCAGTTTGAAAATACAGAGTTCAGAAGGTCACAAGTTCAATAACCCAACTTTTTTTTTGTTTGTTTCTATTATGATCCAAAAAGATAAGGCTTCTAAATGTACCAAATGTTTCAGCTTATTCACTGGTGGCGCACCTGGTAAGACACCAGTTTTAGAAACACGCAGTTCAGAAGGTCACAAGTTCGGATCCCCATCTTACCTTTATTTTTTCTTTCCAATATGTAGTAAAAATTCTACATGTGCCATTGACCTATCTAGTATCTCTGTTAGCCGATGTCAACAGCTCTGCTTTTAGCAAGTAAATGTACAGGTTGCAGGTTCTATTCCCCAGACTTACTTTTATTTTTTTAGATTTTTGCTGAATGAATGTTAGTATTCCGTTTCTTACTTCCATGCTATCTATGAATACACTGCAAAGATTACTTTTCTTTTTGTATGTAGTAAGTAAGCATTATATCATGTTAGGACAGAAGCATGAATGTGTTTGAAAAAAAAAAACTGAAATCCCGTTCTGTGTCAGGGAGAGGGAAGATCTTGTGCTGTAATGTGATTGGCTGTCAGTTCTGGAAGCAAGGCTGCACTTCCTTGTTTTGATCTGTTAAGCACTACAGAGCATGTGCCTGTAAGCAGACACTTAGCTGAAGGTTTACCCAGCTACGGGGATTGTGGGAGCCAACCCCTAGTACTACAGTTGTTTTCATAAATCACCCAATGCCACAGCAAGGGAGAGGTAGTAGACAACTTGTACGTGTTGTGAATGTGCTCTGTCTATTGGGGAGACTTTAAAAGTCTCCTTTAAAAGTCAGTAATTATTAGCAGCCATAGATCATAAGCTCTAACTATTTTTTTTATATATCTATAGCCTCTGTTTTGTAATCCGTATAATCATCTTGTCTTATTTTTTTAATCTACGCAAATACTAATGCAAGAGTTTGTTAGGGGCAACCCATTTCAGTTGGTAGGGGGTAACCGGGGGAGTTTAGGGCACCAAAATTTGCAGAAGCAGCCCTGGTCAGGATCTATTAACCAAAAGTTGTAGGCGGTTTATTTTTATTGCTGGCTAAAACATTTTCAATGGTAGAATGTTTTGTAAATCATGTAGTCACAGCAGACCAATCCACACAATGATAACATATGACTTACTGGACTTACAATTAGCTGGGTACCTACATCCTTCATATAACCCCACCACAAGAGATCAATACATACAAATGATAACATATTATTATAGACTGAATTAGCTGGATACCTGCATCCTTCATACAACCCCAGCACAAGCGATTAATATATACCAATGTAAACTATGATTACAGACTAGATAATTAGCTGGACCTGCATCCTTCATACAACCCCAGCACAGCAGATCAATATATACCAATGGTAAACATATGATACAGACTGATAATAAGACTGGTAACCTGCATCCTTCATTACAACCCCAGCACAAGCAGATCAATATTACCAATGATAAACATATGATTACAGACTGATAATAAGCTGGGTACCTGCCCTTCATTACAACCCCAGCACAAGCAGATCAATATATACCAATGATAAACCTATGATTACAGACTGATAATTAGCTGGATCCTGCATCCTTCATTACAACCCAGCAATAACTCAAGTTACCTGCTGGATCAGTATGACGTTTTCACAGTTCCAACTACACTGTAGCCTATTATAACTATTACCATATTCAGTAACCAACCAGCTAGCACAGCCTAGGATCCGCAACGTGTCAGGATTCCGCTAATGTCCAGACCTGTACTGGATCCGGGTAAACGCTTCTTGCCAACACCCGGTCCCCCGCCGAACGCTTTCTATCGATAGCAGCTCATAGTCTGATTCACTTGCTGACACAATCAGTAGGAAGTGCGAGATCCGCCACACAGACCGATAGTCGCGCGAAAACCAAATACACCGCCACTGGGAGGCGGCAAAGCGCTCTGTAAACAGGAAACCTGACTAGACTCTAAATGGACAGAGGAAGACCAAGGATTAAATAGCGAAGCTGAACAAAGTGACTGATACATGAATCCAGACAACAGGTGGATATCATTAATGAGCCTTGCAGACACCGTTCTCTACCACCCATCCTCCAAACAGAAATGAACGATCTCAATATTATGGTGCTATTTTCACCATCGTTTACATAATCTAGAAATGCAAACCCTTTCTTGGATTAAGATAATGGTTATAATGACCTCTACTACTACAATCTAATTTCTAAGAACAGAACCCAACTACAGCCCAGAAACTGCCCATTAGATTATGGAACACATGTTATGTATGTATATAGTATGTATGTTTGTTTATAAAGCGCCACTTTGGGAGGCAGCGTGTGACAGTAACAAAATAAATAAAGTCCTACAAGGGGAACAAATACATAGATAGTTCAGTACATAAATATATAAATTATATAAATAGAAGTGCTAGGGGTTTGCCACAAGAGGAAGAGGTCCCTGCCTGTACGAGCTGTTTCCAACGTGACTCACGCTATGTAACAGGAATGCCAAGTCCTCATGTGGGGTCCCTGGTCATGCAGGCAGAAGTGGCCTTCAGCTCCCCAAAATGTATTAATTATCAGGGATAGATTATCAAAGATGCAATGTAAATTAACTGTATGAATTTATGGCATTTTGTATAGGAAGGACTGGGGATGGAGTCAACCTGGCGGAATGGCATGGCTTCTAAGTTTTAACCTGGCTGCCCTTCTGTGATCATGCGCCATGGGACCATATGAGTAGGTCCGATCACCTCTGTCTCCCACCTATATTTGCCAATGTTCATGAATGTATGCAGAAAGGAAGAGGCACATGGTGAGGGCATGGTCTGCCAGGTGTCATCATGAGGTGATTCTAGTGTTCCTCTGAGTGCTTGTGAAGGTTCTCATTCATCAGTCATGGTATATCTGTTGTATTCAAAGATCAACTGGACTTGAATGTAGTTCTTGAAAGAACCTTTCAAGTCCGTTGATCTATGAATACAACAGATGTCCTCTAGATGTTTCTATGCTGCACAAATTAAAATGGCACAACATCTGTGCATCAGAATGCAGCTATTTACTAGACCATGGGTCTCTCAAACTGCTTGCCTCCAGATGTTTCTCATGTAGCATGAGACTGAGGTCAGGGGTGTGGCTAATAACTGTACATACACAGTTATTTCATTCAGTTTCCTTAAGGTGCTTACATTTAATTTATTGCCATTTACTGCAGTGGGATTTTACAGTTTATTAGGGTTTTTAAAGAGGATATTTTTAGTGTAAATAAGGTAAATACCTTAACCATATGTTTGGTAATTTAAAGGGGAAAAAATTCACAGGAAATTGACAAATAAAGAGCAAAAGATAAAATCTCAGAATTTAGTGCCTATGATGCTGGAAACTAAAGAGTATCATTAAAATTATAATTTGGACAACCCCCCCAACCCTAAAAGCTAGTTTTACAACATCAAATCAGTCCTGAATATACTTACGCAAACCTTGGTTCCCTTAGGCTGAGGCCACACTACAATGCCAAATCGCCCACAAATGCGAGCATTATCGTACCAATTGTGTGCGCGATTTCTGTGCGTTCTGGTGCATTGTTTCGCATTTGCACATGCGTTTTCTCTGTGCAAAAATGGTTGAATGCAAACGTGAATGGACGTGCAATCGCATGCGCAACGGAGATCTCAGGAATTTTCGCACTTCCATGATTTCTGGTTTAGCGAAAACCATGCGCAAACGCGCGAGAAACACGCTAGGTGGCCCAGCCCTAAGTCATGGTCTTCTGCTACTTCCGTGCATAGAAGAGCAGAAGGGGCTGGACCTACGCCGCACCTGAGATTGGCTGAAACTCATATGCATATTGTATGCGTTGCAATCTGTTTTCGTGTGGTTTTAAATTTTTGTGGTGGATTTCATGCACTCCTCTAACGGAATGTAGGTTAAATCGCAGTGCAATAATGTAATATTCTGCAGGCACTTGCATATTTCATGTACATTACCATGGTAGGTGACTTCTGCAGAAGTTTGTTACAAGTCTCTCCCCTAGGGGTGGACAAATTATTTTTGACATTAGAAGCCATTCAGAAAACTCTAGGAACCAACCTACCATTTTTTGGTAGCTAGCTCATAAACAATGGAAACTTTCAAAGGTCAGGCGCCAATGTAAATTAAAAGGAATACCTAGCTCTTGGATGTATCCAGCCCATGCTCTATCCACACTAATTATAGTTCCAGTACAGGGGGGGAAAAGTTTGTAATCTTTAACAAGCAGGCGTTGTATAGCATAAGCATCCTAGGAAAACTGCTAGAGCAACGAGAGGGGTGGGGGCACAAAGTTAATCTTTTTAAAACTGGGAAGCTGTATCAGCCCATAGAGTAACAAGTAACCACTCTGGTTTTCTGTTCCCTCCCCGTTTAATACAGGTATAATCCTCATGGTTGAGTTCAGCTTTTCTGGCATTTGGATTTATTTACACCAAACCAAATTATATCACATTGGGGCCTTTTGCTGCAACCATTTCAATTATCCGGGGTGCCCAGTGGTGCTGATATGATATATTATAATTGTTTATTGCATTAGGTGATCTGTGGGTGTGTTTCTTGTCCTATTAGCTAGGATTTCGCTAGTTGCACTATAGGTTCTTTGTGGGGGTCGTTACGTGCGCTACCTGCATTGTTTAATATTTCATTGTGAGTTACAATAAATGCTGCTTGCTTTCTTTTTTTACCATATGTGGTTGTGCGTTTACATGGGGTCTTTGTCCAGTGTGCACACTTTATTAAAGCTTCCACGTGGTTTGCTATGTAGTGACATGTTGATATTTCAAGTGTTATCTCCCAACCCATTACAGAGACAGTTCAGTGGAAATTATCAATATTGTTAATTGTTAGTTTGGTAATGCCTTCTTAGTTATTCTACATATTCTCTTCCATTTTGAAAATCGTTGATTCATACCCTTTGCTATTCCCTGCTATTGACATTAGTGAGCTGACATTTCAGGTTCTAACGGTCCTTCTACTTCCCAGGATGACCACTTCTCTTGGAATGTTCCTAACAGTAATTTCTACTGATTGGCTGTTGGTGGGTAAAACATGCTCAGATCTCTACTGAGCACTGAATCAACCCAGGCGCTGGTCAAGGGCACAAGACCATAATGGTCTCTACTAGGGGTCCTGCAACCAGAAGTCAGTATTTGGTTTGCATTTATTTATACACAACAGAATGCTTAATTGGCAGATTAAGGTCATTGGGATTAAAAAATACTGCTTTTTTTTTAAAAGTATATGTGATTTGCATTGAACTTCCATTTTAAAGTTTTGAGTGTGGATGGTTTCAGATCAGGCTGGGTGGGTGAACAAAGTGGCTTAGTTCTCCTTTAAAACAAAAGTTAGAGTCTTATGTTACAATGTAGCACTACAGCCCATGTATAGTAATGTATAGTAACACTTCCCATCAGTGCCTGTAGTAGGAGTAGTAGTCTGTGCCGTAGATAACTAGGCCATTACAGATCAGTACACCTACCCTAGGCACTGTACCTGCTCACACACAGACCCAATACATAGCACAGATCCTTCATTATGTGGGTTTAAAAAGCAATATCTCCCACCGTTATAAGCAACCTCATATGCCTCTTGCGTCACCTTCGCTTCGACACATCACACAGGGGGCTGCCTCGGTCCTTGTTGCCAGTTTTCACTGCAGTGTCCTAAATACAGCAACGTCTCCTGTCATTTTATGTTTCCAAACCGCACCCGAGAGACGAACAAATCGGTTTTCCGGGGCAACCAAGAAAGCGCGAAACGCAGTCAAGGGACAGGCGCGCCCTCCCACCTACACGAACCTGAGAGAAAGTTCCGTTGATACGGGCCGTGTAGCCAATACCGTGTGTTGCCACCTAGGGGAGTGGTTAAAAACGTTACGATAGAAATCAGGCTGCTGCTAACCTTCCAACTGTGTTCGGATCTCGCGGGACTTTTCCGCTATAGGATGAGAATCCCGCGGTCGCCGTCTATATTAATATCGATTCCCAGTACTTTCAAGTTAAACATTTTATCATGATCCGATTGGCTACTTTGGAATGAAAGAAGCCTGCCAATCAGAGTCCATATCACACGCCGCTGCGGCCGTGGCGTAGACCTTGATTGGCTGCATCTTTCCAAGCAGCCAATCGGACACACCATTGTTTCTCTTAGGGGCCGACGTGCAGCAAGTGGAGCATCTGGCTGCGTAAGGAGAGTGGCGAGAATAGGTTGTGGCAGTCTGTGTGTGAGAGCGATAGAAGACCAACACGAAGTTCACGTGTACAGCCAGGTTAGTTACTACTACTTGAATTATGGAGGGGGGGGGGGCAACGGCAACTGGGGCAATGTGCAGTTGGTTCGGACTTGCCCACCCAGACATTGATCAGATAGGCTTTGACAAATGGTTGGCTCTTTGTCAACATTGTTTTTTGTGGGAATATTTCCACAGCATCTACAATCATTAGAAAACTAGTTAACGTGTTAAAACTCAATGTCACTCTTTAGAGGATCTGTTTACATGGGATGCCCTGAATCCTATTTCATCAGTACCATTTGAAATAGAAGGTGTGCGCCTTGGAGATCAGAGAGAAAAATAATTTTACTAAATGCAACACCCTATGACAAAAAGTGTACCTGCTATTTTTACATTCAGTACTGCCGGTTTTCAATTCTTCTCAATGTTTCTTTAGACTAAATCCCCAATGGTGCACCTCCTACACCTGGCAATGGAAAAACCACCCATATACTACTTTAGGTTTGGAAAGATTGCAGCTAAAATAAGGATACTGGAGTAGTTTTAAAGGTAGTAATGTGCTCTTTTTAAAGGAGAACGATCATGTGTTATAAAAGTTATTTAAAAAACAAACTGAAAGACTTGGGACAGGGATATAGGATTGGTATTTCTCCTACCCAATATTGTTTCTGGAGGAGCATCAGCCAAAGAAAACTGATTTGCCAGTCTTCCTCCTGGCTTCAGCACTATCTTTAATACAGGAATAGTCCAGGACTAACCTGGCAAATGAAAACTGCACAAGCTGTAGCTCCTCAACAAAACAATTTTGTGAAGTAGAAGATCAATCCAACCTCCTGCCCCATGTACTGGCATTTTTAAAAAGTAATTTTAGAGTATAGTTATACCTTCAATAGGCCACTGAATAGAGACCCCGCAGTTACCCTTTAATGTTTATGGCGTTTGAAAAAGTTTTTTGTATGAGCCCTTGGTGATAGGTTAATTAACCCTTTAAGTGCCACAGATCGTTTATATACGTTCTGTGGCGGCCCTTAAAAAAAAAAAAAAATTTTCAGGCCTGCTAGGGGCGATCGGGGAGCAGCATTCAATTGCCCCCTCGATTTCGTCCAGATCCGAGGGGGGATATCCTACCTTTTCTGTAGGAGCCGGGAACAGCAGCCGCGAGTAGGAGGAAGGAGCAGGTCTGGGCGGAAGGGACCCCGGTGACACACAGGATTTCCTGCATCATGGGGTGCTTCCTAGGCTTCCCCTGGTCTGCCCTAATGGTGTAGTGGAGTACTAGCACTGCGATCTCCATTCAGATCACAGTGTAGTACCTGGGTATAGTAAAGCTGTCCAGTGTGACGGCTTTACTTTACTTTTTGTGAATGGAACTCAAGTTAGAAAAAGAAAAAAATTGGGATAAGATCAAAATTTGGTGATTACTTCTGATCACCAAATTATTGATGTTTTGCCAATGAATGAAAAATCACTTCCTGGAAAATGATTTCCGGGAAGGGATATTCCGATCGGATTTTGAATTGGAAATCTGATTTATGCCTGTATTCCAAGTCGTTATCATTCCCTAAGTATGATCATCTTTGGGATGATCCAAAAGAAAGGGAAAATGCCTACAAAAAAATTCTTAGTGATTTTTTTTTTTTTTTTACCTTAAAACTATAAATTAGCAAAAAACTTTGTCTTCTTCAAGCTTCCCAATGTAAGTAAAGTAAACACAGATCATTATTTGTTCGATTTCAAGGGAAACTAAGCTATATGTTAGTAGGAAAATTTGCAGAGGTACCAAAAAATCACGATTGAATGTTTAGGATCAGTAAAGTGTGCAAAACTGTGACTCTCTGAACTAACTGGTTTTCACTAAATACCTCTAAAGGGGTGTGTGTGGGGGTGGTGGTTTTAGATTTTTTTTTTTCTTGTAATTGCGCATGTGTCCCATTTGAGCTAGTTGGTGGCCCCGTCTGTGTGCAGCCACCCATATGGCATACTGGTTGATTCAGGACATGTGGAGATTGCCATTAGGTGTTTTTTTTTTTTTTTTTACTTGCAAGTGGGTTTAGGTAGGATTTCAACCTTTGATCCCCTTATTTTATTTTTTCACAAAATTCCTAAAAGCACGGAGTTCTTTGAATAGAGCGTCTGGAATTCTTCAGTATATACGAAACATGACACCGTACATAGACTGAAGGTGTGTAGATCCAAAAATATATAGTTTGTGGGGGTATTTCCAAGTTGAATAGGCTGTTCAAATTAACACGCACATTTTTTTTCTTGTAATTGCCTTTTTGCATGTGTCCCATTTGAGCTAGTTGGTGGCCACGCCTCTGTGTACACCCACACATATGGCATTACCGTTTGATTCAAGAATGTGGGAGATTGACATTTAGTGGGTTTGATTGCTTGTCAAGTGGGTTTAGGTAGGTTTCAACCTTTTGAATACCCTTATTTTTTATTTTTTACAAAATCTCCTTAAAGCACCAAGTTCTATGGAGTAGTACTTGTCTGGAATTCTTCATGTATGTATGAAGCATGACAACGTTACGTAAGTAAAGTTTGTAGATTCCAAAAATATATAGTTTGTGGGGGTAATTTCCAAGTTGAATAGGCTGTTCAAATTACAGCACATTTTTTTTTCTTGTAATTGCCCTTTTGCATGTGTCCCATTTGAGCTAGTTGGTGGCCACGCCTCTGTGTACACCCATGCATATGGCATACCGTTTGATTCAGACATGTGGGAGATGACATTTAGTGGGTTTTTGATTGCTTGTAAGTGGGTTATGTTAGGGGATTTCAACCTTTTGAATCCCCTTATTTATTTTTTACAAAATCTCCTAAAGCACCAAGTTCTATGGAGTACTATGTCTGGATTCTTCATGTATGTAATGAAAGCATGACAACGTTACGTAAGTAAAGTTGTGTAGATTCCAAAAATATATAGTTTGTGGGGTATTTCAAGTTGATAGGCTGTCAAATTACAGCACTTTTTTTTTTCTTGTAATTGCCCTTTTGCATGTGTCCCATTTGAGCTAGTTGGTGGCCACGCCTCTGGTGTACACCCATGCATAGGATACCGTTTGATTCAAGACATGTGGGAGATTGACATTTAGTGGGTTGATTGCTTGTCAAGTGGGTTTAGGTAGGATTTCAACCTTTTGAATACCCTTATTTTATTTTTTACAAAATCTCCTTAAAGCACCAAGTTCTATGGAGTACTATGTCTGGAATTCTTCATGTATGTATGAAAGCATGACAACGTTACGTAAGTAAAGTTGTGTAGATTCCAAAAATATATAGTTTGTGGGGGTATTTCCAAGTTGAATAGGCTGTTCAATTACAGCACATTTTTTTTTCTTGTAATTGCCCTTTTGCATGTGTCCATTTGAGCTAGTTGGTGGCCACGCCTCTGTGTACACCCATGCATATGGCATACCGTTTGATTCAAGACATGTGGGAGATTGACATTATGTGGGTTTGATTGCTTGTCAAGTGGGTTTAGGTAGGATTTCAACCTTTTGAATCCCTTATTTTATTTTTTACAAAATCTCCTTAAACACCGAGTCTATGGAGTACTATGTCTGGAATTCTTCATGTATGTATGAGAAGATGACAACCTTACCATAAGTAAAGTTGTGTAGATTCCAAAAATATATAGTTTGTGGGGGGTATTTCCAAGTTTCCATAATTCCCAAGTAAAATTTCCAGAAAAGTTACAAAAAAATTTTATTACCATGTTAAAGTACACTTTGTGCTGGAAAAAAACATGATAATATTTCCTGAATTACTGGGGGGTTTCTACTGTAAACTTTGACTGAACAAATTTGTCTAAAATCCTGAAAATTCTTCTGGCATTTAACGCACGTGTGTTTTTGAATTAAGGTTCTTTTGTTTGTTTTTAGCATTTAAAGGGTAACTGGGTCTACCAATTCTTCCAACTAGTAATAATTAATAAAAAGCATTCCATTTTCCTTAAAATAAAACCTAAATAACATCTCTAGATAAAATTTGTGAAAAAGTTATTGCTGAAAGGTTCATTAATATTACTTCCTGGTTTGAACTCTCCGGTTTTCAGCCCATGTGACCAGCTTGTAGTCATGGTGACTACCTCTGCTGCATTAATTAGGCTTCCCTCTTCACTGTCCATTGTTCCCCAGGTACTTTCTGTTTTCCCCGACATTAAATCTTTACTGAGCATGCTCTGCCCCCGGGGCAGAGGGGCTAGCAGAGGTAAGGTGATGTCACTAACCTACTGGAAGCAGGAGTTTGAACATGCACCTCAATATCATTGATGAAGCCAGAGATGTGATTGTCAGCTCATTATAAAGAAATACTGCCAGCTTTCATTCAAAACTAACTTGTTGAGGACCACAGTTGCCCTTTAATATACATCTTTAAAGACAACTCCACCCTCATAAGCAACATCTTTTAGAAAGAATGGCCTCTAAATATGTTGATATATTCTACTTTGTCCTCTAATTCATTACTGTATGCCTGCAATGCTTCTGGATGCCTCATGGAAACTGAGCAATTTAGAAACACTGTACTGGCAGGTCTGAGCCTGGGCATGCTCCGAGAGGCAGCTAGGGGAATTAACATTCAGTCATTGGCTGTGATGTCAACTGTCAAATCCATAACTGACACTCTACTAACTGGAAGAACCAGGAAGTAGAAACAGGCACAATACATTGTGCAGATTTCAGGTTAGACTTATATCTTTTAGATTCAACAGTTACAGTTTAGGGTTTGGGGGGTAATTTACCTGTATGTAATATTCATTTGAGGCTGGAGATTGCCCTTTAAGCTGAAAGATTTTTTGTTATGAGTGTGAGTTATTTAACTGGAAAAAAAAAATACACTTCTCCATACCTATTACACAGAAGTTCAGTACGCCATTACAGCTTAATAAGCTAGCCCTCCAGTTCACAGCCAGTAAGCCAAGGTATCTACCTTTTATTATATAGCTGCCTGGTGCCAGTATAAAGGGAGACTCCACTGTATGGCTCCTTTCAAATACATCCAGTAGTATATACGGCACACAGGTCTTCATGCAAGATTTCTTATTTATATCAACGTGCCATGTACATCAAACAAGCAAGTTTCGGAGCTACAAGCTCCTTTCTCAAGCTTATACAAAATGGCATTCATGTATGAACACCCTCCATTCCTCTTATATACTGATTGACAGAGAAATTACATCACTTATAAACTTGTAACCCATTCAGTAATTAACCAACACATGACTGTTTACAATTACACAACTTCAGTATAGAATTCTATTACCCATATATCCTTTGTCCCAACCCACAGCGCATTAGCCTAGAGGGGAAAAGCAGAGATTGATTCCATACCCAATACACACACTCACAGAAATAAAAACAAATCATAGTCCTATGAGACCATGCGGTGTTCAGTGAGTTCAACCTGTGAACCCACCCACACTTCCCTTTGCCTTAATCTCTGTACTCGCTCTCTCCACGCCGTGGCACAGGAACGAATTCTCAGTGCCATATATCTCAAGTCATCACTGTGGCCCTCCTGCTTGTATGTGTTTGAGACCGGTAATCTATCGTCCTCTGTCTGATACTGGATCTTGCTGTGATATCCTTGACTTCAGGGTGTTGTGTGGTTTCCCCCACATACAATTTCCAGTATCACAGAGCCTTGATAAAGGCTCAGCACAGAGGTTAATAAATCATTTTGAAGAAATCCTGGAGTGCTCCTGAACTTTCTGACTGTATGATGTGTGTGTATATATAATATATATATATATATTATATTTGTGCTGTAGTCAGGCACTCACTTCACCAGTGTATTGCCTTGGTGCTACTTTTCTTTGGCAAAAACAAAGTGGACGCGCCTTAAAGTGGGTGTGGCCAAAAAATTTGTGCACACACCGTTTTACTTTTCATCTGTCTTTTACGCTTTCAAATGTTGGAAGGTATTTGGGAACACTAAAATGTCAGGAGAGTGAGCTTAGGTATTAAAAAAAAAAAGTAACTTACATGGAGATATCTAATCACAAATAATGATTATTGTGGGTTTTTTGGCTTTACTAATGTTCTGGTGCAGTGAGTTGACGTCATTATCAAGCGCCTGTTAGAACGCACATTGCGGCCAGAAGTAGTAACTTTGGTGCTCTGTCTGTATAGATTGTGACCCACCATGAGTTCAGAGGAGCAGAAAGGCAAGAAAAGGTGTAAGGCACAGTTCTGCGGCAATACCAAGAGACAGAAGCGCCACCGGGAGCTGGAGGTTGGGATGCAAGGAATTCTCATCACCTGCAACATGAATGAGAGGAAGTGTGTGGGGGAAGCTTACAACCTCTTGAACGAATACGGCGATCAGGTCTATGGACCAGAGAAGGTACGTCCAACTCACTGAGAGTGTTTTGACATATGCTCACATTTCTTAAAGGGCAAGTCCAGCCAGAAAATTACTTTCACATAGTTCATACGTTTCTAAGATGCCCCAGAGCTTACTTACCTGACCCGGTCCCTCGCCGGCTATTTCACGCCCACTGTTCCAAGCTTGTTGCGAGCAAAAACAGGAGCAGGGGACTTCTAAGCTGACAGTCGCTTCTCTTCCTGGTCGCGGCTGTCAGGCGATTGGGCGTGACATCATGTCGTGCCCTAACTGGCAGCCGCAGAGTAGAAACGAGCGGGGTTTGAGGGGTGATACACATTTTAAAGAAGAGTAATCTTTTGGCTGGACTTGCCCATTCATTTGGTGTTGTTTTTTTCACTGGGGAATCCACATACAACCGCAAAATAAAGATGTGCTTGTAGAAGAGCTTACATGGTGTTGAGGTAAAATATTGTTGTTTGTCACCCAAAGGTATGAGCTTCTATAGCAAAGAAATCTTGTGTACAACTCATTTTCTCCGGATTTTTTTCTTTTCTTTGCATAACTCTTTGCACCTGTTATTTTATTTGATATAGCTAAATGAGACAGATATCGGGTTGTCAGAAAGTGAAGAGGAAGATGCAGAAGCAGCGCTTAAAAAGGAAGTTGATCAGATTCGTACCTCAGTGGAAAAAAACTTACGAAGATTTCAGTCAGTGGAAAGTGGAGCAAACAACGTGGTGTTTATAAGGACTCTGAATCAAACAACGTGGTGTTTATAAGGACTCTGAATGTTGGTAAGTTTGTTTTGAATACATCAATGCAGAATGTGCATGTTAGAATTGCTGTCCTAAAGCACACAAACAAGCCAGAGAAAAATAATTTTCTTCAAAATATATCGTATACATATATCTCACATTGTTTACGTTAATTAGATATTTGAATATTTGCTTCTTACCAAAATTGTATTTTTCTATGCTCCACAAACGAAAGAAACTTGAAACTGGGTTCTTTGGATCAGGGCTCAAAAATCTGGAATCCAAGGTAGACGGAACAGGCATTTTATTAAAGGGTATGTCCACCCTTAAAAAAAAATTTCCAGCAAAGATTCCCCCTGTCCCCCCAGCCCCAACCTCTATGTTAATATTATTAGAAAATGCCCCAAACTTTACTTACCTTCCCTCTTGCCTCCGCCGTGCTGCCAGGCCCTCTGCTTGCGAGTAAATGCGTAGCGGTTGGGGCTAGGGGGAATCTTTGGTGACAAGGGATTTACACTAGGGGGAGGGAATCCTAATCGAGAGGGAGGGGGAGAAGGGCTGCAGTACGCATGCCAAACTTCTCCTCCTGGTGGGCAGTTTTTGGGACTTTGGGGGGGGGGGACTACAGGAGAACCATATGGAGCTGGGATGTGAGGTAAGGATTAAACTACACTACATGATGGGGCCAATTACTAGTTTGTCCAACTAAATTTTCTGAAGAATTATGCCTGGCTGAACTTCCAAGGAATAGAGAGAGCATCTGTGGCGAAGTTTCAGTTCTGCTGGAATCTTGAACAAAAGACTTGGATCTTCTAGTTGGCTGTTGTTGCTGTTAAGGTGGCCATATATATGAATGATAATGGGTAAATCCCGTCGTGGAACGACAGGATTTACTCATTGTCGTTCAAGTGTATAGGCTTTACCCGACCAATCGTAGAGCCGACAAACGACCATAGTCGCCACTTTGGTCGTTCAGGAAAGACTGAAAATTTCTGTCAGTTGTTATCGGCTCCCTTTAGTAAAGGGAGCCGTTACGATGGTAACGTGTATGGCCGCACGGCCAACTGATCCCCATACCTCATATAGGGATCAGTCGGTTACATGTGTGCAATACCAATGTGATCTGTCGGCACATTGCGATGGAAATCACAAGTGTATGGCCACCTTTAGATCTACCTCTGACACAACCCGCATTATGCAAATTTCCCTGATAACTTCTTGTTTCTTCTCCCATTCTCCTGGGAGTAAGGTCCAATGACTCACTCTGCTTGAGCTGACCTGGTAGATAAACTGCTTTTAAAGTGCACAAGATGTCTTTTTGACCAAAGAAGGATTTCCTGGGGCTTGTTCCAAAGAGCCCTGCTTCAAGTTTCTCCTTATTTGTTGAGATGGCTACTTCGTGGTGGCCACTACTGTGGAAGCATAGGAAACCTCAAATAGCATTTGAGGTTGAATAAAGACGTACGTCCAACCCATCTAGCAATATCTTAACTGTTGATCCAGAGGAAGGCAAAAAAAACACCAAATTTATGAAGGGGAAAAAAATTCCTTCTTGACTCCAAGTGGCAATCGGAAATTTCCCTGGATCAACTCTACTTTATTTATCAATACCAGTAACTTGCAACATTCTGTTGCAGAAACTCATCAGATCTTCTTTTTTTTTTTTGTTTTAAATGACAAAGGAACGCCCTAAACCAACTCTACTGTTCCATAGCCTTACGTTCTCGGCGTTGAAAAAACCCTTTCCGAAACTTACAGGCCTAACCTTTTTTCTTCAAGTTTAAGGGATGGCACGTTGGTCCTCTGACATTGGTGAACAATGCCCAGATAGTTTATGTATGGCCCGTTAATTGTATTAGAACAGTATCATATCACATGCAGTGCCTTTCTCCAGCGTATAAGTTGTAACGTGCCATTCTCCTTCATATATTCAAGCATCCCCAATCCCTTATTTATTTAGTTGCACTTTCTCTAAACCCTTTCCATTTAAAGATGTCATTTTTGTACACAGATTCCAAAATTGCACTGCATATTCCAAATGAGGCTTACCAATGCTTTGTAAAGAGGGAGAATAACATTTTCACTCCTGAAGCCATACCTCTTATACAAGAGACTCCAAACAATCATGTAGAATCTGCACCACTCAATGAGTCCCCAATAGATGAATGTGGGTGCTCCAGCACTGCAGCCAGGCAGTATAAGCACACTAATCGTATAGGAGCTAGGCACACCAGTCTTAATTCAACAAATTTATTTGTGATGTTTCGGAACCAACAGGCTCCTTCAGACAAACATTTCTGATAAAACAAAGTGCCAGGTGCTATATATAGGTAATGAACAATCAACTATGTAAGATGGCCACCTAGTGGTCAAGATTCAATTATACAAATCCATGGTAATAATTAAAGTGCTATAATTTAAGTGTTAAAAATAAGTGCATAAATATAAGCATAAAAAATAAGATAAAAACATTCAGATCCACATATTGCATATTGTAATACTATAAATAGGTTATAAACTTCATGACACTATAATATTAGTAAAATATACAGCTAAAAGTAAACCTAAAGATGTTAAACAAGGGATGTCTTTATACAAGACAATAACATGCTGGCTCTGGTTGTTGCCGCCTGGCACTGCTTGCTTCCTTTAAAGGGGAACTATGGTCCAAAAATAACTTTAGGTAAATTGATAGGAATTGCTATCCTGAGAACTTTTGCAATTTATTTTCATTGTTTATTTTGCATAGTTTTGAAGATCTTTACATTTTTGTGTGTGATATGGCTGCAGCATCACCCTGCACTACCTACTTCCTGCTATGAAACAATGTCAATCAATCTCCCCTGTGCCCCTCCATTTGTAGGCCCCCTTGGCCCATTCCCTTACAGCCCCATGTGGCCCCGCCCACTCGTGGGTGCCTAAGCCCCACCCACTCACGCATGTCGTGGACAACTCAGACCCCCCCTACAGAAAACTCTGTGGAAACCGCTTTTTCAGGCAGAGTGAGAACTCTGCCTGAAAAGTCTGTTTTCACATAGTGAGAGAGAAGGGCTGTAGATTCCCTTACCTTCTCTGCAGCTGCAGGTCCTTCACACAGCAGGGAGGGGGAGGGACTTCCTGTCTCACACACTGAGGGAGTCTGAGGCTGTGCTCGCCGGCGGCAATGTGCAGGAGAAGCCTTAGGAATGTCACATGTCAGCCTCCCACCCATTAACTTTCTGGTCAGTCGTTTCTTTATATCTTGGGCTGTGGAGCAAGTAGAGAGGTGGTTGATGGCTCGTTTTAAAGGTAGGAAACTTAACTTGTTTGGAGACCACAGTTCCCCCTTTTAAGTTTGTTATCCACCAAAACTCCAAGATCCCTATCCAACAGGGATTCACTTAAACGATTCAAATAGATGTTTTGTGTACTTCCTAGTGGTTTTTACACATGCTCTTCCTTCCTCCGCTCTGTACCCAGCGGTCAGAATCGTTCAGAGAAGAAAATGGAAAGGGAGCACAATGCAGCAATTATATCTGCAACAATTTATTAGGCAACATGTGTCGGACCACACAGGGTCCTTTCTCAAGCAGCACAAGTTTTTGATTTTTAAGCCACTTAGCAGCCCAATGTGACAATCTATCTAGATCCCCCTGCAACGATTGTACATCCTCTGAAAAAAAAAGTCAAAAAAGTTTTGTGTCATCAGCACACCGAAACCTTGCTGACAATACCCACTTCCAAATCATTAATAAATAGATTATATAGAAGCGGCCCTAACACAGAACCCTGTGGCACCCCACTTAGCACTTTAGTCCATAATGATGAAGCCCCATTAATAGCTACTCTCAACATCCTATTCATTAACCAATTTTCTATCCATGTACAAAAGTGCCTCCCCAGACCAACAGACCTTAGCTTATACATTAGGTCGCCTATGGGGACTGTATCAAAAGCCTTTGCAAAATCCAAGTAAAAATACATCTACTGCTATGCCAGAGTCTAAATTTCTACTTACTTCCTCTAAAAGCCAAGCAGTTAGTTTGACAAGATCTATTCCTCCTAAATCCATCCTGGTACTATTAAATGTCAGTCCTTGAAACATACTCTAGAACATGTCCCTTATAAACTTTCAGTATCTTCCCAAACGAATTAAACTTAGAGGCCTGTAATTACCCGGCTGTGAACGACTACCCCTTTTGAATATTGGAATAACATCAGCCTTTTTCTCCCAGAAGACACCCTCCGGGCATGAGGGAATCTGTAAAAATAAGAAACAAGGCTAGATAACTAGGCCTTCCCATGAAGGACCTTCTAAAGCCAGATCCTTTCACTCTTCTGTCGTCTTCCAGGTTTTTTCGGGTGGTTGCACTGACTGCTGCCCTCAGCATGTGCAAGCTTGTAAAGAGCTTGCACAGATTTAATTGGAAGCATCAACCTTTCATTGAATTTAGCAGTGAATATCAGAATGAAGATCCAAACCAGGACACAGACAAGAATTTTCCACTCTTAAAATTGTTTTAATTAAGGAATGGGTTAATTTACTTTGTTGGCCATATAAAACATTTAGATCTTGGTTAAAAGGTATTCCACTCGTATATTTTCAACATTTGGGAATCCAGTTCTATTGAAACGGGAGGTAAAGGAGCTGTGCCTTACCTTCCGTTCTTCATAGAACAAACAGGAGCCAGGAGAGAAGGTAGAAACTGCTCGCTCGCTCGCTCCCCCGGCGTGTAGTCTGACAGGTCCCGACGGACCTTGTCTTCTATGCGCATGCGCGATCTATGCGCATAGAAGGCAAGGCCGTCGGCACCTGTCAGACTAAGGCTGGGCGAGCAAGGAGGTAAGTTTCTTACCTCTCTCCTGGCTCTGTTGTTCTATTGAAGAACGGAAGGTAAGGCACAGCTCCTTACCTCACGTCTTCAATAGAACTGGATTCCCAAATGTTGAGGAAAAAAAAAAAAAAGCTTAAAAAAAAGCCTGAACATCTTACTCGGTTATACTCGAGTCAATGTTTCCCCTACTTGTCGGCGGCGCGCGATCCGCATCCTCGCTCCCAGCCTTTGCGCATCGGATGATGTCACTACCGGAGCCGCAAATGAGAGGCGCCGGTAATGGACATCTTCTGGTGCGCAGAGGCTGTGGAGCGAGGATGCGGATCGCGCGGCCGCCGGACAAGGTAGGGGAAACATTTACTTGCACAGGGACACACTTAAGTGGCAAATACATACAAATAGGAGTAAAACCTCTCTGTATGCACAAATATAGGAGGATTTACCCCTATTTGCAAGTATTTGCCACTTAGAATGTTTAAAACTACAACTCCCAGCATGCTTTTTTGCTGGGAGTTGTAGTTTTCAAACATCTTAAGTGGCAAATACTTGCCGATAGGGGTAAATCCTCCTATATTGTGCATACAGTTGTAGTTTTCAAACATTTAAGTGGCAAATACTTGCAATAGGGGTAAATCCCCTATATTTGTGCATACAGTATGCACAAATAAAGAAGGTTTTACTCTTATTTGTAAGTGTTTGCAACTTAAGATGTTTGAAACTACAACTCCCGCAATAAAGCTGGGAGTTGTAGTTTCCAAACATCTTTAGTGGCAAATACTACCCCCCCGGTTTATACTAGAGTCAGTGTGGTTTTCCTCCATTTTTACCTAAAACTAGGTACCTCGGTTTATACTGGGACGGTTTATACTCGAGTATATACGGTAATAATTATTTATGAAATATGTAATATAGTGTGTATGTTTTAGTTTAATATTTGTTTTATTGTAACGGTAACTTGATTAAGTAAACTATATTAATTTTTCATACATTTATCAGTGTGGTTTCTTTGCTTTCCAACCCCAAAAGAACGGTATAGAGATTTATATATTTATATCTAATAAATATAGAGATGTAAATCTTACAACCCCCAGTTTTTCTATGGGGATCTTTGTAGTGTGCACATTATGCTATAACTGTTGGTAAATTAATTTTTAGATTACTGGGGTTTTTTTTGGAAAAACTCCCACTTTGATTGTTTGATTTGTTTTTTTTGTTTTGTTTTTTTTTTTAGAGCCTGAGAAACTGGTGCACCATATTTTAAAAGATGTGTACACAACAAAGAAAAAGAATACTCGTGTCATCCTCCGCATGCTTCCAGTCTCTGCTACATGTAAAGCTTTTCCTGAGGACCTGAAGAAATATGCTGAAAAGTTTCTTGAGCCATGGTTTAAAGTCCCCAATAAGGGAACATTTCAGATTGCATACAAAGCACGAAACAATAATCATATGAACAGGGATGACATAATCAAGGATCTTGCAGGTACAGCTCCTTTCTCAATCAGAATTGTCTGATATTTTCGTTCTCTTTTAGAAAGAGGTATAAAATTATAATATCTTTTAATGTGAACCCCTAATGTTATTATTGCTTCCAAAGATCTTACTTAAATTTGTGAAAATTTTAAGCTACATGAAGCTCCATATAGTTTGTTTGCTATAGTACTGCAGTAGTACTATAGTAGTACTGCAGAATTTTTATAAAAGAATTGTGTCCTTTCAAGTAAGACAACTCTTAACTGCAGACCCAAAAAAGGAAAGGGATCACCACATGGAAGATTAAACCAACTTCCTGTTTTATTAAATTAAAGGTCAGTAGGTGGGGTGGGGTGAAAGCCTTTTACACTAATCTGATACCATACATACTTTGGTAAAATATGAGGCATTTGACATTTTTTTCTTTGTTTTCACAAAGGGTTTTTTTTTATATCGTAGCAGTTATATGTAACTATTTTTCCTAAGGCCAACATATAAGAATTCAATTTAGTACCTATCCAAGGACACCTCTGTATTTATTTAATGTTTAAAAATGTTTTTTTTGTGTGTGAACCAGGAAGGTAGGAGGCATATTAGCACAATTTAGGATGTAATATTTAAAAAGAAAAACCATACATGTTATTGCTTCCTTTTACCAACTTTTTATTTTTAGGTATTGTTTCAAGTCTAAATGCAGAAAACAAGGTGGATTTGAGTAACCCGGAGTACACTGTTATTGTGGAAATAATAAAGAATATCTGCTGCCTTAGTGTTGTGAAGGATTATACCCTATTTAGGAAATACAACCTGCAGGAGGTGATAAAATCTAACAGAGAGGAAAAACCTCAACAGCCTAAAAAGGAGGACAATGAAGAGAATTATGAGACGACGGACAATCAAAATACTCTTAAAGGCTAGATTTTACTTTTGTTCTACTCCTGGAGATTTGTAATGATTTTGAAAAATTACAGCAACACATTTTTCTTTTAAAAAGCACTAATTGTGTAAAGTAAATGAGTTCTGGACACAGCAATTCTTTCCTGTGTACCTCATAAAAGCTTTTTTCCTTTTGGAAGAAAGAATAGGGGTTAGCAGTGCCGCTTTTAACTGTTTTACCACTTTTCTTTTACTGTGCTGCTTGTCTCAGACATAACCGGAATGAAAGGAAATACTTTTGACCATTTTTTTCTTCTTCTGAGCATCCATTAACAGATGGAAAGTTAGTAATATAAATGTACTTAGGTTGTATTCAAAATAAGAATTATTTTTTAGAAGTTATAGAATAGACTCATTTCAACATTTAACTTCCATAAATTAAAATTTCAAGTAATGAAACCCATGGAGATCACCAGTGAAGGAAACCCCGGTGACATCACAGGATTTCCTTCTTCACTGGAGCTCTGTTCCATTCACTGAGCAAAGACTGGGGGCAGAGATCAATGTTAGGTGATCAATTCTAATCCCCTAATTATTGATCTTTGGCAATGATTGAAAAATTAAGTCAGACGGGAAAGTGATTTTTCTGATTGGATTTCGACTTGGAAAACGGGGAAAATAAAGTGAAATACAAAAAATTCTCAGTTGTGATTACACATTCCCCCCCCCCCCCCCCCCCCCCCCCCCCCCCCCCCCCCCCTCTTCTCTACAATAAAGCTATAATTAGCCCAATGTGGCTGGTGGTATCGACAAAGTAAAACACAGTTATCCCACTGATTTCAAGGACACTAAGCCTATTTTAGTACATTTTGCAAGGTTACAAAGAAGAGACGAATTGAATGAGAAAAAAACAAACTTTCTAAGGTAAAATCATGCACAAACCTCATGGAATATAAAAAAAAAAAAATACAAATTCATTTTCCAGATTTCCTAAATCAATGGTGGCCATAGCATGGTTACACATGCGGACATGGAAGCAATGGCAATGTACGGTGACTATAAAACAGCAAAAATATTGAATTTAAACAGTCTGCAGTTATTACCTAATAACTTCCCCCTAAACTAAGAAATAACTCATAATCCATTTATTCATAGAATCTACACACCTTTAGCAATGTAACAGTGTATGTAGTTAGTTCATTCATACCATCAATTTTTAGCAGATCTTCTCAAAAATTTAACAAAAAAACCTATCAAAAGGTAAAAATCATGCACAAACCCCATGGAATCTTCCAGATCTGAATCAAATGGTATGCTATATGCATAGTTAAAAAAGCAAATGGAGGATGGTGAACAACATACAATGTTTCGGGAACGCTATGTCCCTTCCTCAGGTATGGGTACACCGGTG